>JAUTXW010003962.1:0-669251 GCA_030620095.1 Kuschelorhynchus macadamiae
CGCTAGCATGGATCATCCCAAGCTTAAATGCTGTATTGATTCACGGTTTTCTGTATTTATCCGACATCAGATTTTCTTTAAAGAACATTTTTCCTGTACGTTCTAATACCTACTACCTGTTTCTTGATAGCGCAAATAAAACCTTCCGTTTCTCCCGTTCATGGTTGGTATTTAGAGAGCTAAAAGAACCTTCCTTATCTACACACGCCGGTTTCTAGGTCATTATTATTATTATCGAAATTGATAATCAATATTCCTCAACAAATGTTGGGTTCCAAAACTATCCGGATGCATGCATCAGAAGGAGTGCGATGGTTTTATGAAGTTCTATGTATTGTCCTGTAAGAATTTTGTCACTATGTGGCAAGTACTCAGCAGGACTGCCTTCTGGATGTCCATGAAGGTGTTAGTATGCAGTCCTATTATGTTCAGGTTCTATTCTAGTATTTTTGGAACTAGTCCAGTTGATGATGAACCTTATTTAGTCGCCACATCTCGATGGCCAGCTCTGCATATTTGGCCTTTTTCTCTTGATATTTATCTAACACGTTGTTATTGTTGGGTATAGCAACATCTACCAAATAAGCGTTCTCCTCCCTTATTAACAATACCACATCAGGCTGATTATCGTCACCCGTCTGTCGGTGATAATTGTCCGGTCGTAGTAGGGGTTCAAGTGCCCGTATTTATTGACAAGTTTCTTGTATATGATGTTGCACACTTGGTTATGTCGTTAGAGGTAGTCCGTGTTTGCGAGGTAAGTGCAGCCAAATTGTATTGTATAGTCTCGGATCTCTCGCTACATTTTGACACTTATTGGATTCAACGGATCCGGTCTTTGATAATGAATTTAGTGCAATTTTGTGTGTTAATAACTTGGCTTGGTATTGCCATCACAAATTCTTATGTATCTGGGAAGAGTTCTCCATCTTCAGCCACCTATTGGATGCTTCGTTATCTATATGTGGCTGATTCAAGTCTTTGTGATATCGGCCGTGCAGTGCCATTTGAGCCCACTGTTCTTGTTTGTCGAGGTCTGAAAATGACTTTAGAATGATGTTGTCACTAGCGAGATTAAGTGGAGAGTACGAGTTATCACTTAAGGTCACTATGCGGTATAGGCTTGATGTTTGTGCCTTGTCAACAAAGGATCTTCCACCTTCTCTTCGTGCTAAGATCATTCGGAGAGTTGATGACCTTGGTTGGTATGACTTGTACTGATCTTTCATCATGGTCTTTCCTCGCTTATCATCGAGCAGTCTAGCTTGTTGGAATCCTAGGTATTTGTAGGTCTGTCTTTGGTTCATCGCTTGAACTATTTCCCCATTGAGTAGGGCTACATCACCATTAATGACTTTGTCGTTTTCAATGTTTAAGGCTTTACATTTTTCCATTCCAAATTCCATATGGATGTCATTCGAGAAGGTGTATGTCACGCCAATAAGTTTTTTGAGTTGGTTATGGTTTCCACCATAGAGTTTAATATTATCCAGATACAGATTATTATTATTATTATTATTACTATTATTATTTACGTAGTAGTAGTAAAATAAACTGCTCTCCTTTATTATTTTCCTCCTTCTATTTAAGGAAATTTAATTTTACCGAATATGTAAATATTTAAGCCGCCATTTTGTTCGCCAGACAGGCTGTTTACAATACATAGTAGTTGTTGTAGCAATATAATACGGATCGAGGCAGTAACCCGCATTATCTGTAAAGGTACAGGAGAAGGTCGAAAATAAACTAGGCCTTATAATACAGGGCATCAAATGATTAGGGCAACCACGGTGTTATGTAATGGTTCATTATAATAGTTAGGCCTTAGACCTTCATGGCCTGCTCAAAAATTAAAAACAAAATAAGCGTACGCTATCTGAACTAATGAGACACAAGGCAAATAAAACTGGATATCTTATCACTTTTTTATGGAATCTATTTATTTTCAAATGAAATTCAGATCCTCGGCCAGATTAACTAAAAATCTGTCAAGATCGAAACTCTGAACATTCGAAATCATCATTAATCTGGCAAACCACTCACAATTAAAATCAGTAATGATCAAATAAGAACATTGTTTACGCTTCACTAGACTTCCTTTGCTGCCCAAGGCCGATTTCTCAGTACATACGTCACTCGTGTTTTGTCTATTTTAAAAATATCATGAACTGAAAAACAATGTTATTTTCGGTACTATTATACTACGTCTAGAGCAAAGCAGATTGCTTATTGCACATGTATAATCTTATCTAGACGAGTCGGAAAAACATCTAATAAAAAATTGTAATTTTGTGATTATGGATGTAAATATTTGAGGTTAATATTAACAGCCGCTATTCTTGAATTAGATCTTGGTATTTATATGGGAAATTCGTTTCTTTTGCTGAGAAACAAAATCGGAGGAAATTTAACGTGATTATGAGGGCCTGCCCAGTGGCGGTCTGGTTAGGAGTGAGCCCTCACCCTTTTGTGGTCCCCTCAAACAATATCTAATATATAAAATTAGAGTACAAGATGAGAAAAGAAAGTAGAATAAACACACGTACTAAAAAATACATTATTTATTTGGCGTCTATAATATAATTATAAATAGGAGCGCAATCGTTTGCTACCGCCATATTTAATTGTTGGTCTCTTGGCGCATCGCGTTGTTCTTCTAATTGTTAGTTACTTAATCTCAATCCCATCGTTTTTTTAATCGTGTTTGGTAGTTTATTAAAATGCTAAATCCTATTAAAATATTTTTTTCGCATTCATCCCCTTAGGGCTACCCCATAAAAAGAAAAAATGTTTTTACATACAACATGATAAAAGAAATTTGGTATCTTTTGCTGGCTGCTAAACAAACGAAATGTTTTTCAAATATATATGTTTTTTTTTATTTTCAGGTGGCTGTTTCATCCTCCAGTACCCTGTAGACTTAAAAAAAAATGTATATATATTTGTATATATATATATATATATATATATATATATATATATATGTATATTATATATATATATATATACATTTCCGGGTGTACATCCGTTCACTACTGTCGTTCTGAAAAGAACAGTTTTGCTGACGTTTCGCCAAAATCACATTTGGCATTTTCTGAAGTGTTGGTGACTGCGACGCTTCCTTTTAGATGTTATATCTGCGCGGCCTTTGGTCGTTATTTAATAATTGTCTTCCATACTGTTGGTAGTTTTGATGATTCTTTTTCAATTTCTATGGATTCTCAGATTATTCTGGTCTTATAATGTTCTATATTGGCAATCTCCCTAGACCCATCGAAATTTATTTTATGGCCGGTTTCCTGATGATGTAGAAATAAAGTTGAAGTTGTTTGTTTGTTTCTGATGCTGAGTTTATGCTCTTCCACTCTTGCTGATATTCGCCTGTTAGTTTGCCCCACGTACAACTTTTCACAGTTCTGGCACGGAATGCTGTATACTCCGTGGTTTTCCAGTTTGATTTTATCTTTTGGGTTTCCAAGTAGTTTACTTATAGTGGCTTGTGTATTGTTTGTATGTTGTGTTTCCTAAGAATTCTTCCGGTCTTGTCTGTTGTGCCTTTTACATATGGTAAAACTACTTGTTGCTTTCCCGGTTCATAATTTTTGTTGTTCGTTGTTCGGGAACCCTCTGCATTAATAGCTTTCTTTATGGTGCGATTTCTGTAGCCATTTTTCTTAAAGTACTATTCCATCAGAATTGAAAAGGTATTAGGATAAAAATAATTTAACAGCGTAGTCAAGATCAGGGGTTCTCAACTGGTGGTACAAGTACTACTAGTGGTACTATTGATATATACACATAAAAGATGATTTCCCATAGTGAAGAGAATTAATTTGAACTGCGAAAAAAACTACGGGTATTTCTTAGGAAATATTCATTTGCAGTTATTTATCTGATATTTGAACTATATTTAAGGAAGAGTAATAAGTGAACAAAATATTAGAATTGAAAGAAAACTTGAAGCAATGTGTTCTGTCAATGATACGAAACACAATTTGCAATTGCTGCGAGAAACTTAACCAAGCATGCTTTCTAGACGATTATATTGAATTTATATGGTCAAGTATCTCATTCAGTGATGCTAATGACGTTCCTGAAAACTTAACTAACAATGAAAAATTTTCTTTGATTTAAAAGTGTGAGTTAGGCAAATATTGACCCAAAAAAGAAAATATATATCCCGAAATATCTTTGGTTATTAATTTTTTTCATTCACGAAAGTGTTTTTTTTAAGTGAATAATAAAAATAAATTTAAATTTGGAAATTGTAATCGAAATTGTTCAATAGAGCCAGAAATTCACTTGCTCGTATATTTTTTGTGGTGTGCATAGTTTATTGGAATTCTTGTGTTTAACAAGTTTGCCAGTGTGTTTTAAGCATGAATGTATCTTGAAATGTAAGAGATATGTCACTTTCTATATACCTAAAATCAAAATTTATATAAACCTTATATTCGTATCAATACATTTTTCTAATTTATAATATTATTAATCAGTATACATTTCTGACAGTTTATATATTAAACAATAATGATTTAAGTACATGTTTATTAATTAGAAGTCACAAAGTATAGTTTACTGGTACGCAATGGTTTTTAACAGTATATACAGTAAAAACGTGATACGAACCAGATGAAAACTCAATGCAAAAATTGTAAAAATGAGCAACAAAAATGTAATGGGGCTACACTAAACACGACTTTTGTCCTAAAATTTTCAAAGCAAACATAAATTTCTGACATTAGCCAAGGTATACCTAATATGGGATTCTTCACTGATAATTAATGAATCCTAATCAAACTCATTGAGCTAAGGAATACTTAGATAAGCAATAAAACTAGAAAATAGTTAAAAACCATCACGAAAAAATTAGAAACAGTAGCCCTTTTCGAATTATTATTTATTGTAAGACCGCAAGAAGCTTTCAAACAGATGTTCTTGCGCCTGTCTTGCTCGATTAGTGTTGTTACGAGTCTCAGACTTGCATTAACAACCTTGAGTTGAGTCTTGTAGCTCAAGTAGTCTTTTTTGAAAAATACAAATCACTCTTGCTAATGTTCATCACTAATCACGAGTAGTCTAAATATATTAACAAGGTTTTTTCATATTTTCCTATGTACCTATTTGTTTCATTATACATTTAAACACCCTATATTAAGCAAAGTTATAAGATCTCGTACTTTGCTCACGTCACAACGAATACAAAAGTATTTATTTTCCACATTTTTTACGAAAGATATAACTGATATAAATAAGTTGCTATCATAAAAACGTTTGATCCAACGGAAGAACGCGGAGATAATAGAACAAAGATAAAAGTACAATAAATAAACTAGAATATAAACAAAAGGGTTCCACTTCAGAATTATACAATTGCATGTTCAGCTTATACGTTTTAGCCAATTTACATCAATATAATTTGATATTAATTAATTGATATATTTTCTCATTCTAAAATCAAATAAAAGCAGTGCGTATTTTTTTATTCGAAACGACCAAGGGTTAAAATCCAACCAACACTGCCATTAAAATCAAGATTCATAACTAACTAGAGTTAGTCAGTCTGTTCTAAATGAAGTCGGCACTATTGCTAACTTCGTTATTATTGGAGTTATACTTTGGCGAGCGAATCTGAGGCTATAAAAGAATACAAAACCCTACATATCCATAGAAAGGGCCTGCTTTTAACAAACCTCTCCCTTTCGTCGGGGCTTCAGATCCGTGCGCCGTACTATACAAGGTCAGTTAAATTAGCAAAATATTAGTATTTTTTTTTGCTAATTAAGATGGTAAAAACAGAAAAACAATTGATCACAGCGTTTTCGAATAAATGGGAAACATACTTTTTTTAATAAAACACCCTGTATATTTTTGACTAGAATGATAGATCTTTTTGTCCCGATTCCAAAAATACTTTACTTGTTGATATTTCATTCGATCGTTTTTCCGCTATTTAGGTTTAAAGTTCCCAATGTTAATTTTGAGTCGTGGATTACCATGACTTCAATATTGACGGCCGGGAGCCATGACAAAAAACAAAAATCTAGTTTGAAATTGTAATTGTCAATAGGTATTTTACTGTGTCAAGTCATTTGCAGTTTTTACGCATTCTATTTAATTTAGTTGAGTTGAAGTTAGTTGTTAGTTCAGTTAACAAAAAATGGTTTTCAAAATTTAGAAAAATCTGATAGAAACGTACATAGGGCGTGGCAATCATAATAGAGATGCCGCAATGAAGAAAAAACAAACAGCCCTTGTCCCCCTTGGCTACGCAACTGATCAAAATTTGTCGGAACTGAGCGTTCCATTGCATAACTTTGTTTCACACTCATATCCAAACTCTTAAAGAGAAAGATAAGTATATACGTTTTTTTTTTGTAGAGAATTTTATTCTCTATAAAGTGGTCTATATTAATTGTTTTTTGAAAACTGTTTGGGCAATGTTGAGAATCAAACGTGGTGGCTCCCCACGTTTTTATTAATTTTAAAGATTTTTGCAACCTTGCTAATAATTAAGTAAAAGACGTTCATTTTAGCAAGTCAAGTTGAGTCTAACTTGACTTGCTAAATCTTATTTTCCATGTTATTGTTCTAGCTTCTTGGTACTCTAATTCTTTTCGAATACAGATCATTCAGGTTAATCTTCCATCTCGGCCGTTTGTTGCCTTCTGTTATCCATAGACATATCCGAAAACACTAAGTTTCTGGCGTATTTCCAACTTTACAAATCCAGTTAAAATAGCACTTCTCGCACCATATTTATTCGAGGGTTCAACAAATTGTATACCACTTTCTATTTAAAGACGGATTTTTCCCGTTATTTTGTAGAAACAAAATCGTTAAGCTACTTGTATTCTTACGTTTTTACTATGTTGGGTCTAATAAATAATTATTTCGGTAACGCAAAACGGTATATCATTACAGCTAAAATTCCAAATATTTTTATCTAGATCATTCCGGCTGAAGCCGAAGCCGAAAGAATTCTATCCTATTTTGACATTATCTGAACTAGCAATTCGTCACATTTTGTGGTTGTAAGTTGTAATCCGATAAACAGACTTTATTTAAGGTTGTGTCTTACTACTTAATATAATGAGAAAACTGACAAATAAAAACTAAAAAAAACAACATTTTTGACTTGATTTGATAAAGTGAAAAACTTCATTACGAGGAAATTTCTGTTACAATGAGGTTGGCCATTTTTGTATCCAAGTCCCTAGAGCCTACCTTATAATAAAGCTATTGTATTATTACAGTTTATACAATATTTATAAAAATATGGATTGGCAAATAAATATATGTATATATATATATATATATATATATATATATATATATATATATATATATATATATATATATATATATATATATATATATATATATATATATAGTAGGGTTATTTTCTTGGGAATATGGTTCAGATAGACAATTACGAGTTTATTAAAAGGACTTTATATTGTCTGCAGGACGTTTCGGTCGTGGGTACGGCCTTTTTCAACTGCGTTAAGCTAAAATTACATACAAGCCAATATAAAAAAAAAAAAACTAGAAACAAAGAGTCATAACTTACCATAGACAAATAGTCAAATATTACAAAATGACACATAACATAGAAAAAAAATAGACAAAATCGTCACTACATTTGAACATGTACAGGTTAAACAAACTAATTTACATATACAAAACAGTAAACGTATGCGTGTACGGGTGACAAAGAGTACTGAAACGAATTAAAAGTTGTTCCTTCTTTCCACGGCAAATATTTATCTTAAGAATTTGTTTTTTTTGGGTTGGTCATTTATTGCTAGGCACAATTTGAAAATATATGTTACATTAGAATATTGTGATATATTTTATTTAAATGAGCTATTTCGGATTTATTATTTATGGCGTTTGGAGTTTTCTTTATGTAAATCATCTCAAAAAATTCACGTTTCCTATTGTGCTGTTCTGTTTTTAAAATTTGGGTATTATTGAAATCGAAAGTATGATTTGTCTCATTTTCGTGTTTTTTTAGGGCGGTGGTATTTTTATGATCATATTTGTGCCCATTTAGTCTATTATGTAGGTACTGGCTTGTTTGTCCTACGTATACAGAAGGGCATTCTTTGCAGGGTACTTGATAGACTACGTGTGTTTTTTTGTTTTTTGGGATTTCACTTTTTAATTTACTGAAACAATTATTAACCAAATTGATGGCCTTATGGCTAACCTTTATGTCATGTTTTCTAAAAAGTTTTTGAAAGTTTTCAGAGAGGTTGGGAATGTAGACATAGACATAGACATAGACATAGATGGGGAGCCCGACAAGGGCAGCACTTAGGCTCACTGGGGCCCATTGTGCTATCCCCCCAAGTAGGCGTGTCAGGCCAAGAGCCCACTCCTTTTTAGAAAGGAAAGGACCCTTTCAGGTCGCGCACGTCCCACAAGCTCGGGTTCCACATAGGTGTCACCCAAGCAAAGCAGTCTGGCGTTGACTAAAGCGTCACATCGACAGACTAGATGCTCGGTAGTTTCATCTACCTCAGCACAAAACCTGCAGTATGGATCGTTGTCGAGTCCAATCTTATGCAGGTAATATATTGGGAATGTACGGCAGAGTTAAAAAGTTATTGGTTTTATTCTTTTTGTCATTTTGTTTAGGAGCATTTTGTAAAATGTTTTCATTGGATTTCTTAAAATTTTCCATTCTATTTCTAAAAATCGGGTTAATCATTTTAAGGGGATAGGAGTTAAGTTGGAGTACTTGCTTAGCTTTTTTTATAGAAGATTCCCGGTACTAAATGGGCACAAATATGATCATAAAAATACCACCGCCCTAAAAAAACACGAAAATGAGACAAATCATACTTTCGATTTCAATAATACCCAAATTTTAAAAACAGAACAGCACAATAGGAAACGTGAATTTTTTGAGATGATTTACATAAAGAAAACTCCAAACGCCATAAATAATAAATCCGAAATAGCTCATTTAAATAAAATATATCACAATATTCTAATGTAACATATATAGTCAAATTGTGCCTAGCAATAAATGACCAACCCAAAAAAAACAAATTCTTAAGATAAATATTTGCCGTGGAAAGAAGGAACAACTTTTAATTCGTTTCAGTACTCTTTGTCACCCGTACACGCATACGTTTACTGTTTTGTAGACAATATAAAGTCCTTGTAATAAACTCGTAATTGTCTATCTGAACCATATTCCCAAGAAAATAACCCTACAATATACAACACACTGGTTCAAGAATTCTGTGATTTTGGTAACTATATATATATATATATATATATATATATATATATATATATATATATATATATATATATATATATATATATATATATATATATATATATATATATATATATACATATTTATATATATATATACATATATATATATATATATATATATATATATATATATATATATATATATATATATATATATATATATATATATATATATATATATACAGGGTTATTCACGCAACCCGTTCATTAAAAGTTTTTCAAGATGCCATTTAGATAAAAATTTCAAATTTTGGGATTAAGGTAAGGTCAAGGGGTACTTCTTTTTTGAAATATTTTCAACTTCCTGTCACTTCCGGTTTAACCGCAAGTTGGTATCAACTTGCTTATTTTAAATGGAACACCCTGTATTTTATGATATTTTTGGATTCTACGAAGAATTTTAATGCTATTTTATGTAGCATGTCCTATACCTAGGTACAAGCGTTCTTAAGATACTTGACCTAACCTAACCAAAAATGAGCCTTCGGGGTAGCAAAGTTTAAAATCTCAAGTTTTGAAGATATAATCTTCATATTTTGCAGACGATCGGTAAATAGTCTTAAGTCTATTTTTATACAGGGTGTCCTAAATTCAGCGGCAAACATTCACATTTTCAAAGCCGCTAAAGTCCGTTTTTTTAAATGGGGTACCCTATAACTTTATGCACTATCAAATGTAGAATTTAATTTTCTATCGAACTGTATTAAGGTTCCCTATACCTATTCGTAACCATTTTCGAAATAATCAGGTTTTTATTAAACTATCATATGTATTTGCTAAATGCCTACACCTTCCCCTAGTAAGCCATGGAAAAACAATTGTTGTGCTTTTCTATTCAACATGACAGCTGATTTGAAACTTTTAAATTAAAATAAAATAACACTCAAAAGCTGATATTCTCAATTTATTTTATATTCGCGGAGAATGTTACAAAATATTGGAGAGAACGTGCTATGTTTTTAATTAAAAACATCCTCATTTATCGCCAATGAACAAGAGAAAATTGAAGAGGATTGAAACGAAATTTTTTCGTTTCGGAAAAGTTAAAGTTATAAAAAATGTAATAAATTGTTTACATTATTTTTAACCATATCTACTAAGTTCGAGACTGTTCTAAACTTCTTTTAGTGAACTTAAAAATTATAACAATCTAACAATCAACAATAAATAAATAAAATAATAAAATTGAATTATAACAAATGTTCTATATGCTGTCCGTTCATTTGAAGACACATTTCAATTCTTTGTACAGTTGCTGTGGCCCGTTGAATTTGTCCGTTTTCTAATTCGGCAAAAGCTGTTCGTATTCTGTCCAGTAAATCTTGTTGGTTATTCACTGGGGAAGCATAGACTTTACCTTTGATAGATCCCCATTAATAAAAGTCTAGGGGTGTTAAATCAGGCAATCGCGGGGGCCATCTCCAAGGGCCATTGGGACCAATCCAGCAATCGTCAAAAATTCGAGATAATTGGAGATAAACTGCAGCGAAATTATGTGCTGGTGCCCCATCTAATTGATACCAATAATTTTGCAGCTCACCAATAGGAATTTCTTCTATAAATTCAGAAACCGTCCCTCGTAGAATTTCCAAATACTTATTACTGTTTAAATTGTCTTCATAAATACAGTACCGCACCTGATCATTTAATACTATACCGAAAACATTGAAGCTAAACCTCTCTTGAGAACGCGTTTCGCGTAAAGCGTGCGGATTTTCTGCTGCCCAGAAATGTTCGTTTCTTCTATCTGTTATTCCTTCTCTAGAAATTTCGCTTCATCGGTCCAAAATATTTTTGAAAGGAATTGAGGGTCCTCGTGAATTTTCAAAAACATAAATTCGCAAAATTCTACTCGTCGGACGTTATCCCCAGGTCTCAAGGCTTGCACGTTTTGGAAGGAATAAGGGTGCATATGATGTTCGCTCAAGATTCTTTGGACAGATGAAGAAGAAATTCCCAAATCGTTTTCTGCAGACGGTATTGAACTTTGCGGGTTTGCGTGGAAATAAGCTAATGTGTTTATTACGTTATCCTCGGCATCTGTCACTGGTTTCGGAACATTTTTTGTAACCTTAACCTTGCCAAAACGCAAAAAGTTCGTTTCAATCCTCTTGAATTTTCACTTGTTCATTGGCGGCAAATCAGGGTGGCGTTCATTAAACACCCGAAACGTTCTCTCCAAAATTTTATAACATTTTTCATGAATATAAAATAGATTGAGAATATCAGCGTTTGAGTATTCTTCCATTTCGATTTAGAAGATTTAGTTTATCACTGACAGCTTTCGATAAATAACGCATACTAATCATCTGTCATATTGGATATTGGATCTCAATTGTTTTTCCATGGCTCACCATTGGAACATGTAAACATTTAAGCAAATACATACGATATTTTTATAAAACCCAATTATTTCGAAAATGGTTACGAATAGGTATAGGGAACCTTAATACAGTTCGATAGAAAATGAAATTTTACATTTGATAGTGCATAAAGTTATAGGATGTCCCATTTAAAAAAACGGTCTTTAGCGGCTTTGAAAATGTGAATGTTTGCCGCTGAATTTAGGACACCCTGTATAAAAATAGACAAATTCAATAACAAAAAATAGAAACCTATGATTATTTACCGATCGTCTGCAAAATATGAAGATTATATCTTCAAAACTTACAAAAATATGAGATTTTAAAATTTGGTTCCCCCGAAGGCTCATTTTCGGTTCAAGGTCAAATATCTTAAGAACGCTCGAACCTAGGTATAGGACATGCAACATAAAATAGCATTAAAATTATCCGTAGAATCCAAAAATATTATAAAATACAGGGTGTTCCATTTAAAATAAGCAAGTTGATACCAACATCCTGTTAAACCGAAAGTGACCGGAAGTTGAAAATATTTAAAAAAAGAAGTACCCCTTGACCTTACCTTAATCCCAAAATTTGAAATTTTTATCTAAATGGCATCATCAAAAACTTTTAATGAACGGGTTGCGTGAATAACCCTGTATATATATAAATAAATAAATAAATAAAAAACGACTTATATTCCCTTACTAGGTACAATAAATATAAACAGTTAATAGTTTTAAAAAAAATGTAGGTAAACAAATTTGTTCTGCTGTCGCTACATCCGAATAGAGGCGAAGTCTAGCATAGCTATTCATACTCAACCCCTAAAACGGCAGCAAATCCAGATAGTAAAGAAAACATTAATTTAAATAGACTAGACAGCTAACTAGTGAAACTAGAAAGTAGTTGTTTTTTATTTATTAATAAATTAAAGGTCTTAAAATATGTATTAATATAATACGAATATGACTATAGACTATAGAGAGCACTCGGGAAACCCCCAGATACGCAACATGTAACACCAAACAATATTATTGCCTGCTAAGTAAAAATTCCTTTAGTTTGTATTTAAATTTATTAATGTTATAAAGTTTAAAAATATCAAGCAATGAATTATAAAACGATATTGACTGAAACATGAAACTTCTTGAGAACAACGTGGTTTTGTGTCGTGGCAGAACAAAATTACTATTAAATCTAGTTGATCTTGAATGTACATTTGAATGACGTATGAATCTCTTTTTTAGACCTGGATGTGCATCCGGATCAATCATAATTTTATGGGTAAAAACCCCTAAATGAAGCAATTTTCTGTTTTCCATTAATAGACATTTACTTTCCTTTATTTTATAAGTGATAGACTGATATTTTTTGATGCTGTGTATAAAGCGAAAGCAGGATTTTTGAACGTTTTGAATTCTATGTTTATCTACTTGTGTTAAACATGATTCATACAGAAAATCGCAGTAATTAAATTGAGATAAAACTAAAGTCTCAGACAAAATTCGTTTTGTTTTTTTATCTAAAATATATCTATTGTAATCTATCTATCTAATGTAAGGAGCCTTAAGTTAGAGTAAGCTTTCTTTAAAAGAGACTTAAGGTGTTCCGAAAACCGCAGGTCGCTGTCTAATATAAGCCCCAAATTTTTAGCTTGATCCGTAAATGTTAATTGTGTGTTATTTATTGTTATATTTAAATTTTGCTTTAAAAAAGCTGTATTAATTTTATTTCCAAAACACATAAGTTGTGATTTTTGAGGATTTAAAAGTAAGTTATGTTCGAAAGATAATTGGAAAATTGTATTAAGGTCTGTATTAATTTTTAAAGATGCATCAATATAAAGAGATTTGGGAAAATCGTAGTAAATCTGAGTATCATCAGCATAAGCTTGTACTTTGTAGCAACTCAAACTTTTAAGTATGTCTGAAGTATAAATAATAAAAAACAAAGGACCCAAGATGGAGCCCTGGGGTACACCAGAGAAAATATCAGCACTGGTTGATAACCTACTTTGAACAGATATTTGTTGCTTTCTATTATGCAAGTATGAGTTTATAAGTATGAGAGAAGAATTATTAAATCCATAGTACTTTAATTTAGCACACAACAACTTGTGATTAATTGTATCAAATGCTTTAGAGTAGTCAAGTAATACAAGTACACTGACTAATCCCATGTCATATGCTTCGATTATATCGCTGGTGACAGTAGGCAAAGCACTGGCAGTGTTATATCCTTTCCTAAAACCACATTGCACATTAGGGAGAATGCTTTTTTCATTAAAATATTTCCTAATTTGTCGGCATAAAACATTTTCAAACATTTTTGAGAGCAGTGGTAAAATGCTAATTATTCTAAGATCAGAGAAAGTTGTAGGGGTTTTATTTTTTGGAATGGGTTTTCCTATGGATATTTTCCATAAGTCAGGAAAATAATTTTTTTCAATGCATGTATTTATAATGTGAACAATATATTTTTCAATGAAAGGTCTGCAATAGTTAATCATATTTAATGTTATGCTATCAACGCCCACTGCATTGCTCTTAATACTATTTATAATATCAGCAACTTCTTCAACACTTGTTAATGAGAAAGAAAATATATTATTGCCCAAGAACGTATTGTCATTATAGTATTTAATTTTTGTATTACAATTATCGTTAGTACTTCTGAAAAATGTGGAAAAATAATTATTTATCGCATCGGGATCGGCGAGTGATGGTGGTATGATAACCCCTTGTGATTGTAAGACATTAATTCTTTTTAGTGCATGCCATGATTTTTTAGGATTATGTTGATTATTAACTGATTGCAAGTACCCTCTTTTTTCATTACGAATTGTCATAACAGTAAAATTTCTAATTTCTTTATACGAATTCCAGTCGACGTCTGATCGACTTCTTTTAAATTTTTGCAAGGCGAGATCTCTTTCTTTCATAATAATTTTTAAAATGTCAGTTAACCATGGAGCAGGTGGCTTAGTAACTCTCCTCTCTATGACAGGAGCGTGTTTGTCAAAAATATTAAGAATAAATGTGTTAAATATATTAATCTTTTTATCTATGTTACATTCGCGAATAAAATCGTGCCATGGCAAAATATAGAGTTCATTCAAAAAACAATGTAGGTAAAAATTTTTAAAGTTGCGAAAATGGACAATTTTAGGCCTCATTTTTTTTACACATAAGTTAAGATTTATAAATGTTAATCTGTGATCAGAAATCTCCTCAGCCGATAAGGTTCCAACTTCCGAGACGAGTTCAGAATTAGAAAAAAGAATAGGATCGATTAGGCTTGATGTAGTATTGGTAATTCTAGTAGGCTCATTAAGCAATTGTGTTAATCCGTACGACTCAAAGCAATGCGTTAAAGGATTATTTATATTCAAGAAATCCACATTCATGTCACCCAGACACAATATTTCATCCGCCACAGGACACATATTAGAAAATACTTCATCTACGTCATTTAAAAAATTATTAAGGTCAGAGTTCGGAGGTCTATAAAAGGTGCACACTACAAGTTTTTTTTATTTATATTAAGTGTTATTAAAACGTATTCAGTACTTTCACTTACCGGTTCATCAATGCGAATTTCATTACACGTAAAAGTATTCTTTATATATGCAGCAATGCCACCACCCCTTGTTACTCTATCATTACGAATAAAATTGTAATTGGGAATTTGGACAACATCAGATGTGATATAATTAGAAAGCCACGTTTCAGTCAGTGTTATAACATCAAAATCATTGCTCACAATTAAAGTAACCAATTCATTAAAGTTATTTAACATAGAACGACAATTTAAATGAGCAATTTTCATTTTTCAAAATAACAGCAAGCAACTAGACATGTAATTAAAACTGCAGGAACATGTTGCGCTGTGGAAAGTACGCTACAGCACCAATATATAAAAAATTGTAAAAAACAGAAAAATAATCTTCAACGAAAAAAAAAAACGGAAAAAAAAGTATGTATTGAAATAAATTTTAAACTACGCACACAGCTAAGGTAATCCCGAATGCCCTTCACAATAAAAAAAATAATTATCGATTTAAAAGACCTATAAAACAAATCACTAACTTAAAAGTAGAGCGAAAAAAAAAACGCAACAACCGTTCAATCGAGTACGTTGAAGTGATCCATTACTACAAGTACATTATATACGAGAAAAATAAAAAAAAAAAAAAAAGGAAAAACAATGTAATTATGTAATAATGTAATTAAGCCCTATCTGAAAATTAGCGTCAGTTCTCTCTTTTTAAATAATACAAATACTGTAAAGCATATAATATAATATAATATAAAAGGCTAGTGGTGCTATATTATAAGGATTGTCTCAAAAATAAAAATAAATAAATAAATATTCCGATATTCATACTATAGGAGAAAGAAAAAAAAATATACGTTCTATGAAATCCTTACAGGTGTAATAAATAAGCCTGGGCACAGAGAATAAAAGAAAACAAAAATATTAACAGTATACCAGTGTTCAATTTTAAACATAGCTACACTAACTGCAATCTATTAATGTATTAATTAAGTTAAAATACATACAGAAAATATAGCAGTATACCCGTGCACAGCCAGTATACATATACAAGAAACTATATATTATTATAATACTCAACTTAAACATGTAGTTGTAGAGAAATTAAGGAAGAAAAAAAAATGTATGATTCAATTGGAAAAAAAATATATATATATATATATATATATATATATATATATATATATATATATATATATATATATATATATATATATATATATTTATATATATATATACATATATACATATATACATATATATATATATATATATATATATATACATATATACATATATATATATATATATATATATATATATATATATATATATATATATATATATATATATATATATATATAAATTGTGTGAATAGAATATCTTTTTTTTATGATTTATTTTTCTTCATATTCATTTTCAGGTTTCTCACAGGTTTTCTCAAAGGGAGTAGTTTAAAAAGAATCCTTCCTTATACTATATGTTATCAAAAGTCCGAGGGTTCATAAGTTATTATATATATATTTTATTTTTACTTTACCTCGTATAACAGCCACATATAATATTATCAATATAATACATAAACTATATAAGGAAAGTATTCTAACGCGAAAATTTTAGTCAAATTTAAGTAAAGTGCGGGACAGGAAAGAAAACCGGGCGGTCCTTAAAATAAAGGTTCATAGTCTTAAGCAAGCGGAAAAGTAAAATTTGTATACTCAAATAAATTTTATGTTATTTTATTTGTTGTAATAGTTTGCCGCTTCACCTATAAAATGCGCCAGCTAACCGGTACGGAAAATTAATCGAGGATTTAGTAAATTTCGCACTGGTCCACTTGTAATTGGGATGTGCCTAGAGTCGCCATGCACTTGCCGCTAGAAGGTTCTAGCTATTTCGTGGCGCCTATACATTTCGAGCATTTGTTTTCATTTCTATATAAATGCGTTGCGTTGAATTTGAATTATTATTTCGAAGTAACGACGGCGAGCAAAAGAGGAAAAACAATTCGAAGCGGTGCACGTGTGAAGTTATTGCGAGCGTTATAGAGGCCTGTACTAGAGAAGCTGAAAATAATAGTTTGACTATTCCAATTCAAAATCGAACAGAACGCGCTGCATTTTACACTCGGGTGTGTCGGAAAGTAGTGTACATAATGATCCCTCATGTTCTACTTCACCTTTAAAATCTCCTGGTAAAAAAAGCCCCCGATTATCATACAAAGATAAAATTGACGATGGAGATTTTCAAATAATTCGACGAACAATAGAGGATTTTTATATAAACTTAAAGAAGGTTGCGACCTGCAAACCCCTACTTCGTGCTGTAAAGAACAAAATAGATTTTCCGTACGGGTATAAAACCTTAAATCGGCTTTTACGATCAAATGGTTTTGTTTGGCGCAAGTGCCAAAATAAACGAAAATTGCTCATTGAGAGACCAAATATTTTTCACTGACGGGTGAAATATCTATCAACTGTAAGGCAATATAGGCAAGAAGGACGCAATATTGTGTATCTAGACGAAACCTGGGTAGATAATGATGACAGTGAACAAATGCTGGCAAAGTGAAAGTGTTACAGGTATTGTGTTCAGGGAATCCGCTCTAGTAGTCGCTTTATTATAGTTCATGCTGGTTCAGAAGCCGGATTTGTTCCAGGTGCTGCTTCAGTTTTTCGCTCGAGACTAACAACTGGAGACTATCATGGACACATGAATAGAGATAATTTTGAAAAGTGGTTGCCCGAGAAGCTTCTACCTAACATTCCTCCCAAATCAGTCGTGGTAATGGATAATGCGTCTTATCATTCTCACGTAGAAGATAAAGTGCCAACTAAATACTCTACAAAAGCTCATATGATATTGTGGCTTAAACCGAACCATCTTGTATGTGATCCAACATGGAGAAAATATAAATTATATAAAGTAATACCAGCCAACAAGCCTAGAGAAAAAAAGTATAAAATTGACGGTCTTTTACGTAACCTCGGTCATACACCTTTAAGGCTGCCTCCATACATGTGCGACCTCAACCCTATTGAACTTGCATGGGCAGGAGTAAAAAATATATTCGAGAGCGCAACATCGGTGAACTTTCAATTAAAGAGTTAAATAAAATAGCATTAGAAGCGATTGACTCAATATCGGCTGAAAATTGGAAATCTTATGTTAAACATGTTCGTTCTATTGAAGATAAATACTGGGAATTAGATGGCAAAATTGAAACGGTTATTGATGATTTAGTTATCACACTGGGATCTTCAAGTAGTGAGGACGAAACCTCATCATTTTCAGAGGAAGACAACGATTTAGAAGGAATCGAACCATTAAAATCACAGCCGTCAACCTCAAAAATGGCTTAGTTTTTTTTCATATTTTGGAAAATTGTTCATAAAGTAGCTGTTAATAAACTGCTTCAAATAATTAATTTTCTGTTCAATACCGGGTGTCAAAAAACATTTAATATTGCAATTAATATTTGAAAAACTACAGAACTCATATTTTTCCAAAATTAACACATTAATGTAATTATAGTAGGGGAGCCAGCACTGATTTCAGTGAACAAGATTTATCAAAATTTTAACTTATGCAGTTCGTTTTTGGGCTATTCGGGTATGCCAAAAGTGACCGTTTGTCTCCGTCTGGTATATTACTTAGTATAGGGGGGCGTCATTGTGAAGTACTATACAGGGAGTTTCCTAATTGCGTACTTATGTTAAAGGGGGGGGGGGGTGATTCTTGGACCTTTTTAAGAAAAAAGTTTAATATAAACCTAAAAGTCTTAACTTTGGAGAAACAGGGTTTTAAAAAAACATTTTTTTTAAATCCTAATTCTGATGCTATTATAGATAAATAACTGTGTGAAATTTGATACACGCCTTTTATGCATAAAAAGGCATTTTTTATTGACAATCAATTTTTGAAATTTCTACCAGTGGCGTGCATATGTAATTAACCTGGGTAAATCCGTATGATCCTTAATGCATAGAAGACGTGTATCAAATTTCATGCAGTTATCTACAATAGCATCCGAATTGGGATGAAAAAAAAATGTTTTCTTTTTAAACTTTACCATCCTGTATCTCAAAAGTTAAGACTTTTAGGATATAAAAACACCCCCTTTAACATCAGCACGCAATTAGGAAACTTTCTGTATAGTACTTCACAATGACGGCCTCTGTATAAAGTAATATGACAAACGGAGACAGGCGGCCACTTTTGGCATACCCGAGTAGCCCAAAGTCGAACTGCATAAATTAAAATTTTGATAATCGTTCACTGGATCTGATGCTGGCTGCCCTTGTAAAATCTGGACTTGTAAATCGTGTATCACTATGCTGGTTGTTCCAATAATAGTGGACGTAGGCAGTAGCCCGGGAACCGTTAATGACAGAACTCAAGAAAAAATATATTTATAGGTAAATCGATCAAGAAAAATCAAAATTAAGTCATTTTAAAATTCGAAAGTTCGCCGTTTTTGCAACACAAAAGAGATATAGAAGTGCGGCACACGAAAGAAAACAGACAAATATAGATAAAGGTTCATTAAGCATAGTTACATTTTTTAATTATCTGAAGTGCGTATAGTCAAAAAGGAGTGCCATATTATTTAAAGAACGACGGGACACCACTGGTTTAAAGAGATTTCTTGGCCGACCTACCTAAACCGATTGACTCCGCCAGGTTTTCTTTCGTGTCCCGCACTTTAGTGGTTTTTCGACGTTTATGAGCACTTGAACTAGAAAACCTTAGAAAATATACTATGGACTGTCAAAATGTGTGTGTTAAATTTGCTTCAAAAACAGCCAGTAGGTGTCCACACGCGCCCCACTTAGCCTTGCTTCGGCGATGTAAAGACACACGACCTGTGCGTGGATTTAGGTAACATATGGAAAAATTATTTATTTGTGATTTTAGGCGAAGAAGTAATTCTTTATAACAAGTTTTATTTATTAAGCAATTAAGTTTGGCTGCAAAAAATCTGCCAAATAATATACAAGTTGTGCAAAAAAGACTGAAAAGCAAATAGGTAAACCAAAAAAACTGGGAAATTAAATTTTCTAAGATAGCCAATTTGGAGAGCATAAAAATATAAGATAAAAAGGCATTTAAAAATTTTTTTGTAACAGGTATAGTTTTTAGGTAATTTAAGGGTCAATAAGTCGAAAATAAGTAACCTATGGACAATTTGTGGTTTTTTGCGAAAAAGGTATTCTTCATACAAACTTTTGCTTATCTGAAAAATAAGATTAATTTAAAAAAAGAATGTCATTTTATATACAGGGTACGAAATAAATACAAAAAACAAAAAGATTTTAAATTTAAACTTTTCAGATAACTAAATTAAACAGCCTGCAAATACAAGCAAAAATCTTTTAGAAGTTTTCTGAAAATAGACTTAGTTTTTGAGAAACTATTGTCGAATTTATTAATTTCTTAAAAATTCTATTGTGAAAAAACTTCTAAAAGCTTTATGACTTGTATTTGCAGGGTCTTTAATTCAACTGTCTTAAAAGTTGGATTTTCATAATTTTTTGTTTCGCACACATCTATTTTTGTATTTCTTTCGTATCCTGTATATAAAAGGACACTATTAAATCAATCTTATTTTTCAGAAAAGCAAAACCATTTAGGAAAAATAATTTTTTTGCCTAAAATCACAAATAAAAAAGTTGTCCACTCAGTATTCCATATGTTACCCAAATCCATGCACACACTGTATATTCATATTTGTATTGTAAACGCAAGAGTTTACAGCGACGCCTTCGCACCGCACACCTGATATCCTCGTCTCGCACATGGAAACTGAGCTTTTTCGCTTAGCCTTGTACATTGCACAGCAGTGCGATGGATAAGGCAAAATTAATTATTTGCGTGTTTGCAAGGAAAAAAAATTGAAAGAAAAAACCCAAACATTATTTTCTTGAATAAAATATGAAAAGAAATGGCAGAACAGTATCACACAACAGGAAAAATGGAAACATTATTACGATTGTGATATAAAATTAATATATTATGTACAATTACCAGTTTATGGAATCTGCATGTTCTTAAAAAAATAACAAAGAACATTTTCGTTTATTTACTGTCAGATTGCATTCTAAATATGCATAAAATAAGTTACATGTTATACCATCTCTACGTCATGTTTTCAAATGAGACCAAAAAACTTGTGATATAAATTTACTTTTTTTAAGGAAAAACTGATACAGTGTGTTTATCACATTTAGGTCATCAAACTACATGATATCTGCAAAATGACAGGTTAATGTCGATCACCAACAGAAACCTCATTAGTCTAGCGAACGAGCCGGATCTCCAGCGAAATATAAAATATGGCAATTAACCTCAAAAAACGTCTTTTTGTTTGGCTTACTGAAAAAAATGTCGTGTTTTTTTTGGAAAAGTTATGATAAAATGTATTTAAATTTTACAACAAAACATCGAAAAGTTTAACGCTTTTCAATTAACAAAAAGAGAAACTTTTTTTGTAATAGAAGTAAATTAAATGTAAAAAACTACCGATTTTCCCATAATCATAAAGAAAAACAGCATGAGATATTTTTCTTAGCCGCGAATAGTATCGCAGTATGTCCAAGTCATAGACCAAGTTCCAAGTTCATATCCAGAAAAAAGCTTTTCATTTTATTATAACTAACACATTTTTTTTTTAAATATTATTACCTGTTTTCTTTTGACTGTGCTCTCGATCACTAACGGCGGAGGAAATGGCACTTTCCCTTCATATCGATCCCACATTTCATCCAAGATCTTCTGCAACGCTTCCTGATCTGCCTGTTCGTCGGGTATATGAATATACGCTCTCCAATGGCTGCTGGAGTCGAATCCCCAATGAATAGTGCGATTTTCTAAGTTTCTATAAATAAAAAAAGAGTTGCAAATCGAGGAAATATCATTTTGGCCGATAACGAGCATAAAACATAGCTAAACGGGTTCTTACCTATGAACATGGCAGACGAACTGCTGAGGAGAAAATCCACTTTGGCAGTCTGAACATTCGATGCATTTAGCGTGTTTACTTGTATACAGGTCAGGATAACATCGACCCCTGGCCTCTCCAAAACATTCGTGATTCACGGGAAATGAGGTGGCGCCTCTACGCGGTCGAAAAGGAATATTCTGGAAAAAATATGTTACTATAAATAGACTGCAGAAGTTTTAAAAAACACACGTGTAAAAATATGCAAAAGAAACATTTTTAGTAATTAGATAGATTATGATGAAGATCTTGGATGATCGGCTTTATATAAAAGCGACAAAAAAGATAATTAAAATACGATAGTCAAAAATAAACAATGCAAATTCAATTAAAATTTTAATTACGAATTGCTAATTCTGACACATCCCATACATAGTTTACATGGGCTTTGCAAAAACGATTTCAAACCCCTTAAAAATAATGGATACTGGCGCGGTTATTGGTTCTACTGTATTCTACTTGGCAGTGCTAAGGTGATGGGCTCCAACAAAATTCAGAATCCAACAATTCGATTTTTGAAAAATAAATGTTATTGATTCAAATTTTACTTATTTAAAACATTTAAAAAAAAATACGTTGGAGAATACGATCATTAGTTTTCCTTCCGGCATATTCAAGGTACATTAAGTCTATTAAAACTGAGTTTCTTACGACATGGAACAACCTTCCAAAACTTCTACTTTAAAAAACTATAAATTATGCTGACAGACCGAGCAACTAACCTAAAGTGTCTTATCTCTTAGGTTTGGGTCTAGGCTCACCAGACGTCCTCTTTTCACCGGGCATGTCTTCTTTTTAAGAATGTCTCTGGATGAATCGTTTTTTTTTAAGCAATTACATAAAAATATCATATAGTTATGATGTCATGAGTATACTAAAAATAGAAATAGAAAAGGACGCTTGAGGCGCTTCATTTGATCCAGGGTCGAAATGATTTAAATCATCTGATTAAAATAATGGTTGTAATTAAACGATTTTTAATTAAAAAATCATGATTTTTTTAAATTTGCGACAAAAACTGCCATTTTTATTAATTAAATGACTATTTACGAAAATAACATTTTAAAAATGCTTTCAATAAAACCGAACAAAAATATAGCATCTTTCTAATAAACTCTTCTATTTATAACATTTAAAACTAACTAAAGCATTACAAAAGTTTAAAAAAAGCTAAATACCTAATGTAACATTACATAATATTAAATACAAAAATAAGGATGCTTTCAAACAGAACAATTAAGTATTAAATTTCTTAAAAAGAAATACTAATTTATAGGCTTTTTCATTGTCAAGTCTATTTTAATATCAAAATGAACAAATCCATATGTAGAAATCAGTCTTTTCAAGTCGGAAGAAGATGCACAGGCACATTTCATGAGATTGATTTCTGGAATGGCTGGTTGGGATCGTATTTTGTAATACTTCGCTAGAAAACATGATTTTTGGAAATATCAGACCCCTTTAGCTTTTGATTTAGCTTCTAACTTGATTATTAATGGTAACAAACCTGTATTTGGAAAATGTTTACCAACAAAATCTAAGCAGCTTTTTTTTCTTCGGTTAATCGGGTATTCATTTTTATTTCTGATAGGGTCCAGTAAGTATGTCAAAAAATAAAAAGGTGTTAAAGCTTGATTATATCTCGTTTTGAAGAGCTGATATTAATGTAAATTTGTGTCCTCATTTTCGACATTACCAAGAACAGCCATAAGTTTTTTCAATCCCTCAACTGCATTAGACAAAGAGGCACCTTTTTGCTGAACCCTTTTCCAGTGATACAGAAATCGGTTTAAGAAGTTTTAAACTGGAATTATCAACACTTTCTAGAAGAACACTACTTCCATCGATAGACATACAAAGAGACTGACCAGATAATTTCTTAAAAGATTTTGATTTTTCGTCTTCAAATATTTAGTTTACAGCCTGGTCTTAACGTTTCAATAGCCTTAAGAACCTCTGTATATTCAATCGACCTGAAACTGCAATGTATGGCAAAAATTGCTCGTGCTTATTGCTTCTCTGATTCTTTCTTCTTATCTTGACATGTTCTTACAACAAATGAGAATATGGAGCCTAAACTACTGCAACTAGGTCTTGTAAATATCCGCGGCCTTTATACTTATAGCATTTTTCTTTTTTCACTGACTGGAAATCCTGGGGAGTTTTTTCTTGATCACCTAACTCACTTAACTGATTTTTATAGATTTCCCAGCGATTTTTAAGTCTAATGACTAGTCCCTGCATTTCTTTATTACATTTTTACATTTTGCGCGGCATCCAAGTTTGCAAAATTGACAAAATGTTGCCAAATACTGTTTTCTTTCCTGCCTCGAATAGCCATGGTTTTTTTTTGTCAAATGTTCAACTCAATTCCTAATCGTGTTTTTATTTTATGTATTTTATTTTTAAAAAAAGCGTAACAAAACTTAAAAATTATTTTTAAGAAAATTTAAAAAAATCATGATTTTTCTCAACCCTGATTTGATCCAAGCCTTAAACTGTCTTGGCGTCAATTTCTTTTAACATAATCCCCACTTCGAAGTAAGGTTTCTGTTTAGTAAGGGGTTAACAAACAATCTAATGGATTTCAGCCAAAGCATGAAATAAACGTAAACATCTTGATAAACGTAATATAATGTCATGGAATATAAAAAAATTTAAATGTTTTATATTTTTCTTAATTCTCAACACCGCAGGCATATCAATTTTTGTTAAAGACGTACCATATTATCCTTGTTATAACGTTCGTGTAACGTGACAAAAATATAATAACATTAAAACTACCAATTTGTCTTTTGTGCTTTTTTGATATGATTAGTTATTTTATCGAAAGCCTATCCGAATTTCCGCAAATCATTACTACATTAAACTCTTACGCTGTTAAAAGATTCACATCTAACATAAGTAACATCCAAATATAGCCAAATGTTATTATTGGTAACGTAAATATCTTTCAAGAAACGAAGACGTCACCAATTTCAACAGTAGTTTAAAATTTTCCTAAACGCTCTCTAACAAACAACTATATTAATTTCTAAGAATGAATTTTACGTACCAAAAATACCGGATAAATATCCGTCTTAAATTGAATATGAAATGCTAAAGGTGAATATTATTCACAAATTAACGTAACAAATAATTCAAAAACTGGAGGATAAAAAGCTAGTATCTTTTTCAAACTTACTATAATTCATATTTAATTTAAAATTTAAACAATTAATGTGGGATTTCTTGATTAAATACAATAATACACTATCTTTTCCTCGATATTTTCTAATGAATTGAAAAATACATTATTAGATTACTTGAAATTTAAATTTCTTCTCTTACCTTTGATCCAGAAAACAACAAAGCACTACACAGCCTTTCAGCATCAGTTTTAGTAATCAGTCCACAACTACCCGCGCCACTAGGTAATATCCCATGGCTCTTTAGTACATTTAGCTGCTCTGGAGTGCACCGGGAACAGTAAATCTGTAACTGATCACATTCCCGATTGATTTCTTGAAGACTGAAGTCTCGTAGCACCGAATTAAGCACCTGAAAATTAAATAGGCAACATATTTTAAACAGTTTCGTTAAATTTTAAATCACAAACGTACATTTAGAGGCACATAAGAATTGCCATTTGTATCTAAGTCAAAATTTTAAATACGAAGTTTACTAGGAATCAAATTTCTTTTTTTATTGTTGTTAACAGTTGTAGTCAACACAAATACTTCAATGAAAAAAAAACTTATTTAATCTTTTAGATAAACGTTAGATACACGTTATTGCAAAACTATAAAAAATACAGTATTTTGCGATATTAAGAAAAAATAATACTGATGATATTTAAGTAACCTTAAACTAACTTACAGGATATCGTTCCTTGGGAAAATTAGCTAACAATTTTTCAAAAGATTGTTGTCGGTATTTTGCAGATGATCAATATCTCGATATAGTGATTTATGAGCAATTCCTTTTGAAGTATTTTCACAGAAAAATCTATAATTACGAATTCTGCCTATCTTTAGCTAAATCAAATGCCAATACTTGTAGTAGTAGACAATCAAATAGAGACTCTTCTATCTCTATCTCCTAAGAAGTGATAATCAGTGCTGCCAACCTTAAATTTCGGATTGTAAGCGGTGTGTTTCTAAATTACCCACTTTTACCCGCAGCCTAATATCTAATTACTCGCAATTTTACCCACATGAATGAAATTTGACTTTAAAGTATGAAATTGATGAAATTATAAAATTTTATTAATTCATTGATAATAATAAAAATGTAAATACCAACTTCGAACGGACCACACCAACATTGCCAAATTACGGATAGGTAATATTTTATTTATAAAACTATTTTATGTATCTCAAAAATAATTGTACAAATAAAAGAAACTTTTATTTTAATAAAAAAACACTGTTTTATATACTTAAAAATATATTTTGTTTACGTAGCTAAAGCAGGCACATATTGCAAATACAAAAAGCTTATGAGGAATTAAAATAAATCGTATCGTAAGTGCCTAAATATTTAAGTATTTTTATTAGTCATTTATCCATGATTACAAACACTATCAAAAATTACAATATAAACAACGTGATAAATAAATTATATAAAATTAATCAAATTTGAATAGGACTTATAAACACGATATCACGAAGCATTAGTAGGAATTAATGAAGAAAAAAAACCATCAGCCTTCAAATCAAATTATTATTTTCAACTTAGTTTAATAAAAATTGCGGGAATGAACGAAAACCACAAATAGCGAGATAGAAGTTAAAGTACAACAACAGACACACCTCTAGAGTGCTTAGAGTCTTACCTATGCTGGATACGAGCATCCTTCGGGTGTAGAAAGAGATGGAAATGGAAGAGACATTAGACACTAACGCACGCAAGAGAGGCAGAGAGTGGCTGGCCTCTTCTAGTAGTCTAGAGATTTATTTATGTCGATGAGTACAACCGACGACAGTGCATTCCGACGTTGCCATGGGTATCTAAGAAGAGAATCTAGCTCCAAAAAATTAAACCTGGAATTTTTTTTTCTTAGATTGCGCACGGAACTTCTTACCCGCCAAGGAGACCTAATTACCCGCAAAACCGGTAATTACACGCACATTGGCAGCACTGGTGATAATATTTTCGCTGCGGCAACACTAGGTCAACGCCCCAGCGTTGCCACACGTACGATAATTATCGTATTTATACGATAATTATAAGTTGGGTACGATGTACAATCGATAATGGATAAACGTACGATAATTTCTCAATTTTGATAACTACCACAAACTAGGCGTGAGAATAGGCGTCTTACGAAATATCAGTGATTTAAATAATGAAATTAAGCAAGATTTTTATGTGAGGTGTAGGCGCTTCTTAATAACTCCTTGTTTGGAAATGTATGGGTATGTATATAAAGGAAAAGAGGTATGACTTTGCAGATCCTGTTCTAAGAAAACTAAATATGTTCAAGAAATGCAATAACAAAAATGTTAATACATTTTTTTCCATTAATGGATATATTACCACGTATTTACGATCCACAAAACTGAAAAAATGCAGAAAATTGATGATCAGTGGAGAAGTTTACAAAACCTCATGGAACTTGAAGAACTTGATTTACTTTATTACAAGTTGGATCAGATGACTAATTTTGAGAATAATTATTTGTTTCGAGACCTAACTGAATTTACTTTGTGTATATTATCATTGCCTCATTTTAGTGCAAGCTGTGAAAGAGTTTTTTCCCAAGTCAACTTGATAAAAGCCAAAGCAAGAATTAGAATAATAATATTGATAATGCATGTATCGTTTACACCAACAGATGAAATGATTAATTCGATACTGCTTTAAAAATGAACGTACACAGGATTTTGGAAGGTGAAAACCAGGACTCAGAACTACAAGAACAAGATGTTGTTTTTCAAACTTTAAATGAACAAGAATAATTTGTTAAATGTACTTTTTTATGTGTTTCCCATAGTTTCTCTTATTTTTATCGATAAATTATATTTGCATGTACATACATACCTGTATATTTCTAAATGTATCTATTCAATGCGAATATCTGTATTTTAACAGCATTTCAAAATCCTTAACACCTTAAAGTAACCAGCCACCGATGACAGTTGAGAATTTGTGCACCCGCTACCCCCCCTCCCCCCCATAGTAGTGTAAGATAAAATTATGAGAAAAACGATAATTTCTGCAGCATTATACGATAATACCGATTTCATTATCTGGCTAACACCTGAGCAGTTAGCTATTAGTTTTCAAATTACGAGACACATTTACACATAAGCAGAACCGGCATGCAGACCAGCTATCTATACAGAAAATACACAACCACTTTTTTTCTTTTAGTCAACGATAATGGTTGTTGTTACCGATACAAATGCAAGGACCTTTTTTGTGCCAGTTGGCAGAGTTGTAAAAGTTCTAGTTACTTTTAAAGTTACTCTCTGAAAAATGTAACTAGATACTCGAAGATACTAGTCATTTTATGAAAACAGTATCTTAGTTCTTTGTTACTTTCCAAAAGTAACTAGATATTTCAACTAAGTTACTTGTGAAGTAACTTATTACTTTTGAAAAATAACTAGTTACTAGTAACTAATTACTTTTAAAGTAACTAGTTACTAGTTACATTTTAAGAGTCCTAAGTCACTTTCAAGGTAACGTGGTTAAAATATCTAGTTCAATGTCAAGTTACTTTGGAATGACTCCCTTACTTCGGAAGCAAATAGTTTTTCGTTTTATCTCTGTTGTAGAAGTAAATGGTTGCTTCAGTCATATATATATATATATATATATATATATATATATATATATATATATATATAGCTCGTCCCAGATAAAAAGACACACGCCAGAATTATTACGAAGCATCGAGCAGAATATACGAAAAACTTACGCATATTGTGTTTGTGAGATATCGTTAAATGAATGTTTATATTATTTGGAAAACTTCCAGTGATATCCGAAAAAATCCGGAGTTTTCAATGTTTCTATTTATTTGTTGTGACCCTTTGTTTCTCGGATACGTGTAATATAACCTGTTTTTAATAATACCTTCTATGAAATTAACTAGTTACTTCAAGTATCTAGTTACTCTTAAAAGTAACTTGCTACTTTTAAAGCAACTAGTTACTTCAAAAGTAACTATAGATACTTTTGAAGCAAAAAGTTACTTTCAAAAGTAAAAGTTACAAGTTAGTTTCAAAAGTATCTATATTATACCTACTTTTTTCTCAATTTTAAAAGTACAAGGTTATATAAGTTACTTTTAGTAACTAGTTACCGAGAAGTATCTTTTTCATCAAGTTACTCACAGCTCTACCAGTTGGCTTTTTTCTTCCGAACCCTCCCTCCTAGCAACAAGGGATGCCCCTGCATATTTTATTTAAAACTGGTTTTCAAAACTTTAACTGAGTTCTGTTTTAGAAGTAGTGTAATAAGGCGTGTATTTCTGTACCAAGTAGTGCTGTGTCATCGGCGAATGTGTGGTGAATTGAGTATGTCGTGAGTGTAAGCTGAGAATTGTGGGTAAAAGCGTCTCTGTTGGTCCTCTTGTGATGTGACCACTTGCCTGGCTAGAGGTACGGTTTTAAAGCCTTGTATCTGCTCGCGAAGGGATTGGTGTTTCATTAAGAACAGCATTTTTCTTTATCTCCTTCTTTTCGCCCCGTAAAGTGAGGAGTTGCTGGTCCTTGTCGGCAAGCTTCTTTCGTGAAATCAGAGTTTCCATTTTCCTTTTGAGATTTTTGTCAAATATGGGTAGGAGGAGGTTGTCATAGGGTTTTAAGGAATCTCCTGAAAAGAACCCGGCCCACCCTGGGTTTTACAGAGTCGCAACTCAACACTGAGTGAACCCTAGTTAGTGGTTTCACCGGAATGGTTTTGCCTGTTTGCAGTGAGGAGACCGCAACCATTTCGGGTTTTACTTGGATACAGCGCAGGCTTGAACGAGCACACATCAGTGTGATGCTGTTGTTTTTGTCTGATGATGTCGAACAAAAAAGGGCCACATCCACCATATGTTTTGCAGAAGCACGACGCAATGAAACCTAATTTATATGTGACTTGACTTACATCAAAAAAACGTGACTCGCCTTTGGAATTGACTTGACTCGAGATGTTGACTACACGAGAGAGCTCAGAGAATACAAAAATGAAATGTGGCACTTAAGCTTTACATGCCAACCATGTGTGCCATTTATAACAGCTCTATTGTAAAGTTCTAATGATTTTTTATAGTACGAAAGCTCTCAAGGCTTAGACCGTGTCAAATTGAAGTAACTATTCGACGTTTCGCCTGAGATTGCGTAAGGCATCTACACATATGTTCAAAACACGAGATCATATGCACTGCAATTTGATACAGTCTAAACCCAAAAACCATAATTTACATTAGATTACCTCCTTTGTTGCTGCAGAAGATTAGAACCCTAATTGAGGTATTGTTCAATGTATGTATGCTTAGAGATGTATAGATGGGAACATCCTCTGAGGAATGTGCGTTCACTCACCTAAAGGAATAACTTTAACTTTTAGGGTTAACCTAAACCACCAGCATTTTTTACCACATTAAATAAATGGTAAACGAATATCACAAAACACCAATATGATAACGCCCTACAGCTTCCTAAAAGATCTTAAATAATTGAGTTAAACTATTATATGATACGGAATACATATTAAAAAACATCGATTTTTAAAAAACGGGAAAGAATGGACGTTCTCTGTCTATATTATTCAAATAAATCTAATGTAGGACAAGTCAGTTTCAAGGAAAAAATAATTGAAAATAAACAATACATTCTTAAAGTAATCAATACTAGAATTAAAATGTCTCAACAAAACACATTGGTATTTTTTCTTTAGTTTCAATTCTTGTTTATTTGATGGATGGGTTTTTACTTCCCTCGTAAAAACGAAGTATTGTAATCGTGAAAAAATCACCCATTTCAGATTTTCTCAATTCCATCGGTCTGCCGTCTGTCTGTTCGCGGCATAGCTAAAAAACTACTTACCCGATTCATTTCAAATTATGGTCAAAAATTAAGGGTCATACGGGTATGATCTGGTAACATTTTGGTAAAAATCCAATATGGCGAAACAAAATGGTGGTCTCATGAAATGTTAAAAAAATTATTATTGAAAAATTGCTTATCCAATTTTGCTTAGATTTAGTGCAAACATCAATTATGTTGAAATCAACTAATAATATTTTGGTGCGAATCCAGATACCGGAACAAATAAACTATTTAAAAATTCAGCCTAAAAAAACTACTGGATTGACTTCAAATTGTGTGCCATAACTATTTAAGGTATAGGGATCAACTAGTAAAACTGTGTTACTAATTCGCGGAACCAAATGGGGTCAAACAAAATATTTGTAATCGTGAAAAAAATCACTCTTTCAGGTTTTACATAACTTCACGTTTTAGTGTCCCTAGATGCCAAAAAATATGTTTTATCAATTCCGTCATTCCGTCTGTCGGCCTGACAGTCAGTTCGCTGCATAGCTTAAGAACTACTTGCCAGATTGACTTCAAATTTTTGTTAAAAATGAAGAATCATACGTGTGCTTGTTATAGAGAGAATTGATCAAGAATATCGATCAATTCTCAATCCATCGCGGATTTGTAAGAGCATTCCATTTGATCGAACATTGAGGTATAGGATCCACATTGGCTGTTTCTGCAAGGACCACAATTTGGAGAAGGACCATATAGGCGAACCAAGGTTGGAACTGTTAGGTTGACTAGAATCGCCATCCTGCTAGTAGTGTAAGTGCAAATGATTTTTCCTCAAAGTTATTTAGGAGCAAGAAATTTAGAGTAGAGTCGAAGCAAGAAAACTCTGAAAACAAAAACCTGTCTTAATTCAGACTCGAATATTTAAACAGTTTTTGATACACGCAAACGATTTGAACAGATATATATCTACATGTTACTTATTTTACATACATTTTACGACGCAACTAATCAGCAAAACTTTAAAAATATTTATTTGTTAAATTATTTGATAGGTAAACTCACTTGGGAACATTATGGTAATTTTCCTTTTTTTGGAAACGTTCCCACAAACACTCCCAGGAACTTTCTTCCAAATTACTTTTTTGGGAACGTCACTAGGTACCCTTTCGGTATACTATCAAATTGATGACTTGTGACGAGTCTAATAATTTAAACCTTCTGTTAAACACCACTATAAAGAAAAATGAACTGGAAAAACATAATTAAAAATTCAAGAAACGAATATTTTTCGCAGCACCAAACTTGGTATTTAAAATCTTGAGAAAATGCAAATGATATGTCTTGTATGAAATTTTATAAATAAAAGCATTTCTGACGATTATATTTCATATGATGAACGTACATAATTCGACAAAATCTTACAAAACTTATAATATAAACCTCAATCTTACCTGTGGTAAACACAGCCTCTTCTCTCCACCCACAACAAAACACGAAATAGACTCTCCTTGTAGTATAGTTTCGGATCGCTCACTGAAGGAAGTGTCCGGAGCAGCTAAGATCGGCACCTGTTGTACCGGAAATGGAGCCGGGGTCGGTTGAAATTCTTCTTCCGAAGTCCCTTCAGGGCTAGGTGTCTCGTTTTTTACTGTAGTGGGATTTAGAGACAGACCTGGTCCTTGCAAAGACTTCGTTGCGCTGTACTGATAATTTTTTAAAACGCTTTTGAGGTGTGGCGTTACCTCCATCATATTGGAGGCTATCTATTAGATGGTATTTTCATAAAAATCACTGCTGCATGAGTATTTGCAGATCTAGTGTGCTTGAAAAGGCATCATCGTAGTCGTTTCCTTAAATACGAGTTCTGCTTGGTACTCCTGGGTTGAAGAATCTGGTATAATGCTATGACTGGACATTTCCATTGGTCGGCACTGTAAAGAAGAAAAATGCTTAAGAGTATTTTAGTTCTGTTAAAATACATTTGTGACATCTACATAATGAGAACAGTGCACTTTAGAACCCTCATCCACACAATTATTTAAAGCAAATTGTATCGCTATCAATATATTTTATCTATTGAAACACTGAAGTATTTTGTTTCTGTATTTGGTATATACGAGTATACATCGTGGCTGCTGTATTAATGTTTTTCTTTGACAAAATTATTTTATAAACTTAATGTTTTTTTTTGCGCGACACTACTTTTTGTTTAGTTATTTAATGTTTTCATAATAGCTAATTGTTAAAACTTAACAATTTAAATGTAAACAAGCAAAAATTCGATACTACGGCATAATTACTTAAAAACCGTCTGTTCTATATAATTTTTTTATCTGGGTTTTCTCATACTCGAAAAATATACGCATTTAAGTTTGAACACCTGATGTATAATCTTATAGGTTAGCTGTTAGATCATATTTGAAATACACATTAATATTAAACCTGGAGGAAAACAAACAAAGAGAACAGATAAAATTACATTGTCTAGTCCAATAAAAAATACATACTATACACTGTTCAACAAACACACACATTCAGCAAGGAGAGCCTTTTGTAACGGAAATATGAAAGTTAATATCCACTGGTTCTATAGGGCCATTTTCCAAGGCGGATTTCCACGTTTCATTTGCATTTTTAGCAGTACTTTATTATCTAAACACTCGTACTTTATAACGGAGATCGAGAAGAGTAGCCAAGATAACTTTTATTTTCTTCGAGGTCATTAAACCTCTAAGTCAAGTAATGTTTCAAATTATCAACAATAATTTTCAGACTCTTTTTCTTTATCTAAATCGTTGTCCATATTTTTAAAAAGGGAGTTTATCAATGGAATTGCATCCGTTAAGGTAACTTGCTCAGAGCCTTTGTAATATCGTTGATAGATTGCATGTTATAGAGGCAGCACCAGAAGCACCCTAATTGTGGATGCAAATACAATACAAGGAATCGTAAAATAATCGTATAGATAGATAATCGACGATTACGATTAATCCTATAATTCTAATAATCGGCGATTAATTTCTATCGTAATCGTAATCGTTTCATCACTAATTCAAACCTCTGGTATGGAGAATATTGATCTTACACCTAACCTATGACCATGGCTGCAACTTAAATATACACTCTTAATATTTGCAAAGACAATACTTATTTAAAATTTTAAAAAAACACAAACGCTAACATCGGATCAGAAATACATGTATTTCTATACTAACCACAATACGCTATTAAGGTGTAGTTTCAATTTTTTTTATTTTAGAAATAGATAAGGTTTGGCAATTTGTAATATTCAGTGGTAGTTTTAAAGTGAAGCTGAAATACCAATTGATGCTAACAATAATTCTGTATAATACAAGGTGTTCTAAAAAATATAGGCCATCGCCTAATGGGAGACTCCTTGGCATGAAATAAATGGCATGGCATAAATATTGTATAGACATGTCTCCATTTTCAAGATAGAGGGTGATACATGCTACAAAAATTAGGACAAATTGAATATAGAAAACAAGTTCTAACCAAAGTATACAGTAAAAAATTATATTAAAGTAGCATTATATGTACTATTTGAATAAAAGTGCAATATTTTGAGAACAATAAAATCTTTATTAGAACTTAAATCAACTAAAATGATATTTAATATTTTGTCGTTGCCACATTTCTTCGAATAACATCTTTTAATATTGGGGGAATTGATTCATATTCATAGACACTCTGAACAATGTCCTGGTTTTGTTCTGCGATTTCTTCCCAAACCATATGAATAATTCGGTACCATTGTGATCGAAAATGTGTGTTATATAATTTCTTTACAATTGTTTCCCACAAAGGTTCCATTACATTGGTGTCTACGCTCATCGTAATGGCAAATTTTCAACATTATTATTTTGAAACCACTGCCCAACTATATCTGCTGTATGAATGGAACAGTTGTCCTACTCGCATATAAATCCGTCGTCAGGAAAAATTGACCTAACAGAAGGTAGCATTCATTTTCTAGTATAGGACTGGGCAGTGAACCTTCAATCTATCCTCCAATACATGCCCAGTCCAGTCGAAGATATAGGTCGGATGTCAATTTTCTTTTTTGCTTTTTATTAAAGAGATTTTCCCATTTCTTTATTTTATCATGCCTACATGAACGATGGCTGCTTTTTAAGCAATAAATTTAAACAAATTTTTAAAATGTAATTTGGTGTTCCTTAACTTTTGTTTTGTCTTTGTTACGTGTAAAAAGTTTTAAGTACATTGATTTAGTACCATGTATCGTTCACTAACGAGTAAGTATATCGTTTGATTCAACCTTTATCTTTTCTTTTCGGCTTATGGCCTTCTTCACCATCTTTATAATTGAAGGCTTTTTTATTACTCGGTGTAGCATTGATGATGACTAGTAGTCGAAAGCGCTCTGCTATGATTTTGGAGTTTGGATATTATACACGTTGTACAGACAGACCTTTTTGTTTCATTACTTTTGCACGTGTATATAGAATGTTCGTCATATCCAGAATTTCTTTAACTATATACTTTTTTTTACATGACCATCATGGGTAGATTGGAACACCTCATCAGAAAATATACTGTATTCCAAAACTCTTGTTTTTTGTTTAATTTAACCCTGTTTGCGAAAATCAATCAACTTACTTTTCTTTGCAACGATATTGATATTTCAGAACCTCGAATTCTTCTACAGACCGGGGAATAAGAACCGGAAAAATTGTTTCCGCCGCAGCAACCCTAGCACAAGAAAAGGATTTTCACGAAGGAAATTTACTCGGAAATTTATTAATTTTAAGTCTTCTTTATTTTCATTACTCGAAATTCTTCGTCTTCGACTACCTGCGTTTGTAAGAAGCGATGGGAAGAACACCATGCACTAACCTTTTTGGTTAGTGTATGGTGTTCTTCCCATCGCTTCTTCACCTTCAATACAGAGTTTGTATTAACCTGCATATGCAGTGCAGCTGCCACTTGCTGTATTGTTAGCCCCCCTTTGCAACAATAAAATGATTTGAATTTTTTTCCTGAGGCGGTAATTTTCATCCCATTTTTGACAATGTCAGTTTGATTATGATTGACGACAAATATAATTTGACGCAGGCAAATTTACAAGCATCAAGTTTTTTTGTCTTACTTTTTATTGCACAGTGGTGTACAAACGAGCAAGATTATGTTTTTTTTTATAACTTTTTTGGTATTGGAATTTTTGACAGTTTGAAAAAAAAAGGATATTTTTAGTTTAAATCGATAAATCTAACCATGCAAGCTCGAGATATTTTAATTTTAAAGAATACTAGATTCTAGCAATACATTTTATTTAATTTGGTAATAATTTGAGCTCGAATTTGAGTTACCTTTAATTTTAAATATTCCTCTTTTAGTACAAAATTAATTTCAAATTAAAATAATTGAAACATGGTTTCATTTATCGACTTAAACTAAGAATACCTTTTTTATGTAAAACTATTCAGAGAAAAAGTGCCATACATCAAGTTGTCAAAAATTCCAACAACTTTTGGCCAAATAATGGTGAAAAATGCATAATCTTACTGGTATGTAAGCAAATGGCAAATTTATTTCTTTAGATGTTCTTATACCGAGTTTCATTCCAATCTAATAATCCCTTTTGAATATACAGGGAAAAACTAAATAAAACATTATTTAATACCGTGTATTTTGATAATTAAGTTCTATGTACGTTCAACTTTTTGTGTTATTTTATGCCAACGAATCTCCCATTAAGCGATAGCCCAAGTTTTATATGAAACACACTGTATATTCTCATTATTTCTAGTATCATATGAGTAAATACTTTTGGTAAACATAATTTATATGTTACCTTTTTTGCATTTTGTTATATACTGTATATTCGTTTAGGTCGGATTTTTTTATTTTTTATTTTTCACCAATTAAAAATTTTTAAGATTATTATGATCAGGGAATATTCTCTAAAAATAACTTTTCCTGACTACTTTGGAACACAAAGGGTTGAAGCTTCTGATGAGCAAAATATTTTGCATCTTGCAGAAAGCGTATATGCATAGGGTAAAAACATTGAAAAATAAAAAAAAAAATAAATATGCCCTAATACTCTCAATAAAAAAAATTATTAAATTTAAACAATTTAGAGGTTTGGTTTTTGTTCTTAGTTTAACTTAAAAATATCTGGAAATGTATGAAATATTTTTGGTCGTTTCTTAAAATTCCACTTGAAATTTCTAGTTTTCGATAAAGTCGACCACTTATTTTTTTTTCAAGATCTCCTATTTTTTCAGAAAAACTTTCTCACGATTTGAAAAGCTATTGGCATTTATAATTTTAACCCAATAGTCAAGAAAATCTTTTGATTTTTGCAAGTGTCTACCAAAGCAGGAACCACAAGTCTACTACGAAAAAAACTAAAGAGAAAACGAAATAAATATCAAGAAAGGATATTTACTTAGATCTTTACAGCAGGATGGGACAGAAGCTCTAGATTAAGTCCCATTTTAACAAAATGTTTAAGTAACGTGACATAGTAACAAATTTAAATTGATAAGTTTATAAGCTTATATACTTAATTATAAGATATATAAACTGGCCTAAAAGAAGAAAATAAAAAACGCATCTTACTTTATGAAGCTTTTACTGAAAACACAATAATCCCTTACCGAATATTTTACTTTATTATAACCTCGATTATAACTCTAATAATTGTAGTTTTTATTATTTAAAATTACTGTCAGTTCTAACACAAAATGTCATTTTAATTTAAGCAATTTGAATGTAATTTTCATGAAAATATTTTTGAACATTTCCTGAACTAGGCTCAATTACATCTAGTTTTTCTGGCGTTTTTATGTAGATGAGATAAAAACGATAAAAAATCGAGTTATATACATATCTACGTTTTAATCTAACCTTCATACACCAGCAAGTTCATTATCACGTTTAATACTGTAGGTAAGCTTTATTGATTATGTTCACAACAAATTCTTTTGCAGTTCATAATAGTATTTTTTCTACCTAAGCAAGCCACATTCATACAACAGTCCTAATTCATATGTTTGTAGGATATATGGCAAATTTTAATACCATATTATGCAGTCCGAGAGACCATAATATGATCACGTTACAATTCCAAATCAATATGAAATTTGGAGGATGCCCATGACAGCCTTAAAAATATAATTTCCAACGCAGAAGTGTCAAGATTTGAATTTCAGGAGTTTCGACCAGAGAACTGAATTTTTATAAAGGATATGATATGTTTGTAATATATCAAATTATTTTGAATTTTACATCTGTGACGTCTACAGGACATAAGATTCAGACAGCGGAAGACAAGCTTGACTTGACAGTTCTTTAGACTGGCTAATTTAATATATTGTTTTCATATTATTTGATATTATTTATATATCTATATTATATATAGATTAACGGAAATATATATATATATATATATATATATATATATATATATAAATATATATAACTCACTACTGTCGTTCTGAAAAGGACAGTTTTGCTGACGTTTCGCCAAAATCACATTTGGCACTTTCGAAGCTTTCTTTCTCGCGTCCGAATAGAGACTGAAGTCTCTCGAAACGTCAGCAAAACTTTCTTTTCAGAACGACAGTAGTGAACGGATGTACACCCGGAATGAAAACACATTGTATTTTTCCATCCGTGAAGGACTAAGAATCAACACACACATAAATATATATATATATAGGTTGATGATTTTTTGATATGTGTAGAATTTGAAGAAAATCCCGAGGAGTTTCCTTCGGTTCTAAATTGAACAGGATTGTGTTTTTTTTTATTTACCTCGTAAAAAGGAAGTATTGTAATCTTAAAAAAAATCATCCTCCGCGATTTTTTCAGATTTTTACATTTCAAGGCCCCTAGATGCCGTAAAACATGTTTTTTTTGGATTTCGTCGGTCTGTCTGTCTGTTCTCGGCAAAGCTAAAAAAAAACTACTTACCCGATAGACTTCAATATTTGATCAAAAATTAATGCTACATGGGGGTGACCCAGTAACATTTTGATAAAAATCCAATATGGCGAAACAAAATGGCGGCCTAGTGAAATGTTAAAAAAAATTATTACTAAAAAACTAATTATTCAATTTACCTCAAATTTTGCGTAAAAATCAAGTGTAACATGGGAATGAGCTCGATAACATTTTGGTCTGAATCCAAGAAAGCAAAACAAAACGGCGACATAATAAAATGTTTTAAAAATCAGCCCGAAAAACTACTTATTAGATTTCAAGACGGCAAAATAAAATGGCGGCCAAATAAGATGTTTAAAAAATCATTCTCAAAATGTTCTTATTCAGTTGACAAATTATGCACAAAAAGAGGCACAAAAATTAAATGTTATATAGGAATAAACTCGTACGAACTCAATATGACGGATAGGTGCTTTCAGGTGACTCATTTAAGGTGCTTCTAGGTTACTCAGGAGCGTTCTTCTCAAATTTTACAACTTTCGTTATTAGTAAAGCGTGTTCCCCCCAAGAGCTCTGTTTTTCACTCCCATGCCCATACATCATTGCAGCCTGTGTTTGATGCTCGAATTTCGAATAATTAGGCTATGTTTTAATACACTATTGATTTGTAATGTTAAATAAGTTTCCATAGGGAATTCCAATGTTCGGTTTTACATAATCATAATAAAAGAAGTTCGACAATCCATACATAATATATCAACATTTTACATTTCTAAATTAAAGTTTCGTTTGGCAGTTCCCGTTGTTGGCATGCCTTTGGGTGCATATGTTTTTGAATCGGCATAAAAGTGTGATGTTTTGGTGCGTGAAGCTGTCATCCGACACCTGCTTTTTGCATTTTTTGGAAGCGTCTAATATGTAATTTCTAATTCCAATGTTAATTCTAGTATACAAATTCAAACGGAGATTTGAACACTATTAAACTTTGTGATACCTACATTTCCTACACAGGCAGCCAGGTGTGTCAAATGTGATAAAAAGATGGTGTTATTATATGATGATAATAAACCGAAGGTAATATATCGCGCATGGCTCTGCTACGTCATCGCGTGATTAACACCGGCTGTCATTCATCTTTGCATTTTCAGTTTGAATATGGATTTCTGTTTTGTATTTATTTAATTGAACAACAATAAATATGAGGTGTGCTGTCTTTGGGTGTGACGTGGATAATCAGGCAAAGAATTTCGATGGGAATATAAGGGTTTTTACTTTCTTTAAAGACAAAAAACGTTTACGCCAATGGACAGGCTTATGTAAACGCAAAGCTAAATTTAATACAAATTTCAAAATTTGGCGCGGATATGCTCAAGGCATTTTGTTAAAGATGACTATAAATCATTAATCTATATAAAAAAGACAACAATATAAATCTGGACGAAACAGTCGACATCTCTAATACAAAAAGAGTTTTTCAACTAGAATAAGGCTATATTTTATTTAAATTTTACTTGTTTATATAATTACATATAATATAGGAACAAACGGCAGCTTATGCACATAAAGGTTAAACTTGTTTAGTGTGTGTTGTTTTATTCCCTCTCATACCATTTTTTTCAATTAGACCTCCTCCACTCAAATGGGACTTAGTTACGTCCCTCTGCTTATCAAAAAACACAGATATAGCATTTTTTAGTTTTAAATTGAACTAAATATAAACATGTATAACAAAATAGCAGTATAAAATTAAATACTATCGGATTTTATACAACCTTAACTCTTTCTTTAGCGTGTCGTATGTATTTTTATTAAATAAATATATAACTACCATGTTATAAATTTTTTATTTTAGTGAGTTATATGTCAATGTTTTGTAAGAAAAACATTTTTAATTGAAAAAAATGGTAATATAATGTCTAAACGCTAGAAGCGACGTGCATCTCCATAAGCAATTTAAAAATCTACGCACGCAATGACGTCACTGCGCAAACCGGACGCAATTGAGACCGTCTAGATATTATACCTTCAGTTTATTATATCATGGTATTATTATGCATTTATTTTCCTTTTTTCACGTAAATAACTCCTACATCTCAACATTATTGATAAGATTGTATACATTTTTTCTGATAGGATATTTATGTGCTCACGCAAATTTAACTTGTTGTCAATGGTCAAACCCAAGTATTTAATACGATTTACTTTTACTAGAGTTAAATTATTTATTTTAATATCCAAATTATGCATAATATGATTTTTTTGTCTAAACATTGCTTTTATCAATATGTATTTCTAATTTATTGGCGTATAACCAATCCATGTACAATCCAAGGGCAGCGTTGCCTTCCAGATTCAGAGTTTGCACTTTCACTCCTGTATAAACCAGTACAGTATCATCGGCATTGTCGGCAAATGTAAAGTAAGTATACAAAGGGAGCACAAACGTTGCCAAAGTACGGACCCCTGTGCCCCCCGGGGCACCCCATATGCGTTAGATATCATTACACTCCAGGTCCAGACACACCGCGAAATGTCTTTTTCAGATCTATGAACTCTGCAATAACCACCTATCAAATGCTCTCGATATATACTTGACAAAGTCCCCCGTTTCACTCAACGTATTGCAATTCTTAATGAAACCATACTGGAACTCACTAATATAATTTTGCCTATAAATGAAAACATTCTTTTTTTTACTATTTTTCCGATAACCTTAAAAAAATACTAGCAACTGATATATGTCAATAATTGTTCATAGAATGTTTATTTCCTGACTTAGTCTAAGTTTTCTTGTTTTTAATTCCTGTGGAAAAATACCAAATGAAAAAACATTGTTTACCAAATTTGTTACAATTGCAATAAGGTCATCCTGCAAACTAATTATGTTATTAAGTGATATATCATCGTATCCTGGGGCCAAATTTTTTTCTATTCTAGTATGACTACACTAATTTTCATTCTCATTTGTTAGTTTTAGATGTTAACGAGGATGTTAACCACGGTATAAACTATTTTCGCAATTAATTTCGTTATTCAAAATATTATATTTACGCAATATCTGCATTTCTTTTTCTAGATTCTTTCTAATATCTTCACCAAGATGAGGAAAGTGCACATTTATACTATTAAGTATTTCTTTAGGCTCTTTGACTTCATTATTCCCTATTTTTAAAGAGTCGATTTGGGTTTGGACTATACCATTTTTGAAAAAACGGTTATTAAATTCCCATTTTTGTTTTATTATTACTGCCAGCCTGCTCAAAAATATTGATTTTTTTAAACTTTTTGTCCTCGGTTTTATCTTATTATTGATCTGATTTTAAATCTAATTGTGTATCATTAGGATAATCAACTTTCATTTTATATTTTTTCCCCTTGTTTTATCATTTCTAACCTTCATTATTTACCCAATTATTATTTGTTTGTACTTTATTTTATATGATACTTATCTATTTTTACAAATTCAAATTTATGAGGCATGTTTAAATTTCTTCAAAAGTTCTTATATAGAACCGGCAGCGTGCGGTCGTGCATTGTCATGCAAAACAATTTCGAAGTAAGACCTGGACGCTTGTTTTTATATGCCCCTTCAAAGACTTTGTAGTGTAGCACACTAAGCAACGTTTGTTTTTTCCTTATTGCATGAAATCTATGAGTAAAATGCCATGCCTGTCACATAACCTTCCGGTTAGATAACGCCTGTTTATATTTCTTCGGTTTTGGTGACACACTATGCCGCCAGTGCATCGATCGCTGCTTACTATCTGGTGTGACATGAGTAATCCAGGTTCATTACTAGTCACAATATGGTTCATGAATTCGTCACCAGCATCATTAAAGCCACCCAAAAATGTCTGCTTTCTGCTACCAGTCGCTTTACCTTGTATTCGCCATTTTCTGTCACAATTTCATGCAACGAAGATCGAGAAATGGTCAATTCCGAAAACTTTCTGTTCTTACAAATTTTCTCATTCACTTGCTGAACCATAATGTTCAGGAACTAGCGATAGCCTACCACATCGTTCTTCAACATGCACGATTTTTCTACCTTGGTTCTCTCCATTGATTCAACAATTTTTGCATTTGAAAACTTAATCACCGACCGTATTTTACAACTGGATAGATTTTCTATAACTTTGTTCATGTTGATAGCACGAATCAAGATCACTGTCAACGACAAACGAGATATCCAAGGCCTTCTTATTTAGTAATGAAACCTTTTCTGACCACATTTGCCTCAATCGCGAAATTTGCTTAAAACATCCGTGATCGAAACTTAGTTTGTGGTTATGTTAAGTACATTTCTTAATCTTGATATTGTCGATCAGTGTCTACATAGTATCAATATTAATATTTACAATATTTTACCTAAATAATGCCCGAATGTTCCTGTAATATATGCCTTTGGTTTCTATTCTAGTTTTTGGTTTAATTATTTAATAACACTTTCTAAACTAATTAACAACCATTTATAGTCAAATGGTCAATCCGCCCTCATCATCCTGCATATTTTGGCAACACTGACCTAAAATATTCTCGAAATTTAATTAAATAGGATTTAGATTCGTTTTTCTAGAACTTAATATTTTATTGCAATTTCCTGCGTGCAAATACACTTTATGCAGCAGTTTATTTTTAGTTTAAAACCTTAAGGAAATATTGCTTAATTTGTTGAAAACAAATTTTGGCCATTGACTATTCGCAAATGATTAACAAAATTACGTAAATAGAAGCATATCCCTTACTTAACTTGAAAACTGTAGTTAATTAGAAAAGTTTCCAAATATAATATTTTTAGTATCACGGACCCTCATTACTACCTCAAAAAAAAATCATTGGTGGTAATGAACGGGGTATCCTAGTTGAAATATGTTGTGTGATTATTCAAGTTCCAAATACACTAGTAATTAAAACTAGAAAACTGCAGCCTGCCCAGCCGACAATTGCGGCGCATTACACTTAATACATCCGTTTTCTGTTATGCACTTCAATTTACTGCACACCATGCGTCGTTTCTGACTAATATTGCCTGGAGTATTGTTCATACTGTATAAGCAAGAAAGCAAGTTTGACCCACTAGTAGAAGCTTAGTTACTACAGCCAATCCCAGAAAAGATAGATCACAAAGATAGAAGAGAGTCCTTCGTCTCTATAAAAGTCGATACAAATAAGTACTGAGCTTTGTTACATTTTGGAAAAGCGTATCCTGTGTGTAAATTTAGTACCACGATAAACAGTTTATTTCACTTATGATTTGTGAGGTATAAAATATAGCTACCTGCGATATGGCTCCAGTTATGTCAAAGAGGTAACTGCTGCCCCCCGAGGCTGCCCCACTTACCATCATACTAGTACCAGATAGTGGCGTAAAAATTTCATAACTAACATTATGTTATTACTGTTTTAGTTATTTTTCGTATTCACGCATTAATAATCCCTATTAACCAAAACTTTATTGTGATGCGATGTAATTATTATATTATCCTTATTAATTTCAGGGTTCTGGCAATTTTTACTCAGTAAAATATGTCCTAGGAAGGATGCATAAAACACCCAATGTAGCGTAGGTACTGCTGTTCTAATGAGTAACCCTCCTCGCTTTACAGAAAACAGAACGAAGCTTTCTGGACACGTTAGAATATCTTATGTTCAATATTTATTATATTCTATTACAAAACAGTCATTCATCTCGAACATCATTTGAAATAAAATACGGAAAAAACCTCGGAAAAAACCCGAGGAAAAACCATGATCCTTGGTTTTTACAAATCTCTTTTATAGATCCGAAATAAGTTATTCTCCCCTTTCAATACGAATGATGACGCGCACGAGTTTTATTTTTATAAAAAGTCAACAATGGGTTAATTTCTTTGTATTTTAATCTACATGTTTCCGCTAATAGGAAAAAAATGCATAAACTTGGACAAAAAACCAAATGAAAATATTTAGGGATATTTAATATCCTTGAACAGCTAAAATCTTTTTGAATTTTAGCTGTTTGTTTAATATTTAGAGACAGATCACTTCCTGTGGAAGCAAAATCATCTTAGCCTTAATTCTGAAATATATTCATAAATGTTCCAGAACAAGTTTTAAGAGAATATTTAAATAATTTAAGTAGTACGAAAAAATATGCATTTAATATATTTTCCCTTCATTCAAGGACAAAGAAAACAACCATGAATGTTAAATAATTTATAAATATAAATTCTATGTTAACAATAATCATTTTTAATGAATTATTCACTATGTAGCAATATTCTATAGAATTTGTTAACTCTTACAGAGTTACTTAGTTGTAGAATAATGACTAAAAGTGCACTGTCACGGACAATAAGTAATTTAATAAAATACTAAACCTAACGCCACAACAAATATTATACATACTATTAGAAGTGTTTCGACAGTCCCGTCGTTAATTCCGATATTGTTTATTACTCCAGATGTAAATAATGAACATAAACATTCAGTCACTTAACTGCAACACCAGCTATATTAATACAGATATATTATCGCCGACACTAAACAAATCCACATTATAAAACACTAGAGCATGGCCAACTAGTAAAACGTCCCCTCGAAGGACCAAAAAAAAATCACCACGTAAATGCGAATCCGAATGTATAAACCGCCTACGCACCACTTAATAAAATAGTTTCAAACTCTTAGACACTGTTCATTTGAGTTGAAACGCTAATTGTCTTCGATCATTGACAATTTCTTTCACGAAACCGCGATCACTTCACACTCGGCTACATCCACGGCCTGGTTTTACGCGAACTTCATATATCTGTTCTCTCACGGGCGATTCTTATTTTCGCGACGACACCGACTTCTAGCGAAGCGTAACGACAGGTAGGCCACTCAAATTCCTACTGAATCTTACATAACAAAGGTCTGTTTTCGACGTGTTACAAATGATTCCCTCTTCTTTCGGGCGAGCAGTTTAGCAGGTTCCGTCCTTGTTCAGCTTGTATGTTATTTAGCAAACTTTGATCGAGCATTTCTCGAGTCTGGCGACTGCGACTCGTTGACGTTCAAATCGTCTAGGTTGGCGGCGTGCGACGACCGCCGACTGCCGTTTGTCTGCGGTGGTGCCGAATTTTCTGTAAAGAATTAAACATTGGGTTATTGATTGAAGGACTGCGGAGTATTCTCAAGCTCTATAAAAATTAATTAAAAATCCCTTCATTAGATAGACATACCAGGAGGTGCTAAATGTAATGTGGTAAATCGAAAAACGACACATTTTCTTTTGGAAATGTATTTTAATTTCGATATTTTTTTATTATTGTAATATAATGTTAGTTTTTCATATATTTCATTTACTCTATTTTAACATACAAGGTGTCCGGTACGAATACTCTGGGTAACCAGGGATTACTTTCTCCGCTCTAACTTTTGATCCGACTCGAATTGAAATTTTAATATTTTATGTAGGCCTGACAGACTCATAAAAAATACAACAGAACTTGTTTTACATCGTCAGGGATGTCAGGAACGGACTTGCATCTACACTTGTTGGGCCAAAATTTTGATAGATGTCATTTTACAGAGCTGAAAATTGATTTTTTTATACACTTTGATCATTCCTCTGTAAAAAAGGCACTTTACTTTTGTTCCGATAAAATTAACAGTTTTCGAAAAAATCAGGTTTTTGTATTTGAAGTAATAAATCAGAATACTACAATAAAACACCAGTCAGTTTTATTTCTTTAATAATGTTTTATTGACAACAATTATCTGACTGCTTGGGTTCACAAGAATTAAGTAATGCAATATTGTTATTCCTGTAACGAATATGCTAACAAACATCTAAATTATTAACAAGCACTCGGCAATTGTGTGGAGGTAAGAAGAATTTATTCTGAGACATTTCCAAACCGACGTTTACCCCATCAAAGAACTTTTGAGAGAGTTGATCGTAGTTTAAGAGGTAAAAAATCAAGTGAATCAAAAAAATACTAAAAATAGACATTATTTTGCTCGAGATTACTAATAATCCCCCTTATAGGGTAAAAATTTGTTGGTCCAAGTTCATGGGACAAAGTGGGTCATTCACGACATCTATCGGCAATAACTGCGGCCTTACCACGTCCGTCCAACATTTCGTGTCTTTCGCTAATTATTCTGGAAGGGTCAATTATGAAAATTCGTTTTGGGCAACGATTTAGGAAAAATCAAAATTTTACTAGTATTGTCTTGTTCACGGATGAAGCCGATTTCAGCAAAGACGGAGTAATAAATTGCCATTACTTGCAAATCTAGTGACAAAAATCCCCATAATATAGTACAGAAAATGCACCAACAAAAGTTCAAAGTTAATGTGTGGGCGGGGATTATTAGGGATCATATCACTGGCCCGGTCTTTTTTGAAGATTAAATAGTGCCTTGTATTTGCAATTCCTGCAACAAAACTTAAAACGGTTTATAAGAAAATGTGCCCTTTTGAAATAAGAAATCAGATGTGGTTTATGCCCCACGATGCACCTCTCCATTTTCGCAATTTACGTCGTCAGCACTTATCAAATACTTTTGTTTGACTTAGGTCCAGGTAGACCTATATTATAACCACAGATAGAAACCCTGATAGAAAGAATAACACACCATTTCAACGAAATTCGAGACAATCATGGATGTTGTTTCAAGTACAAGAAGAAAACATCCATCGGATAAGGAGATGTATAGGTATATGGCGCCCATTTCTAAAATTTGCTTAAGTTAACAAGAAGAAGCGACGCTTTCACATTCCTAATATTCTTGCCTTTAAGTGATTTCCGGAATGTTAAAAAAGATTCAGTGACTTATTATTTCACTTTTGCCTACGAACAACCTACCAAAAGTTCATTTGATAGGGTTGATAAATTTCGATTTGGACGGCCCATATACTTGCCGGACACCTTGTATTTTGCTACATATTCTTATTTATTCCATCTAATTTAATATTATCCGCAGGATTTATCGGTATAATTTTATTCAATACAAATTTAGTGCCTAAGCTTCTGCTCTTAGAGCACGCAAAACTTATGTGCATATACAAGGTATTTCCTAATAAGTTGGCAGGTCAGAGAAATATTCTATAAATTATCTGAAAAGGAAATTTGTAACTTAATTGTTATACGATTTTGTTAGATAAATGAGCACTAAAACTAACTTACATGACTTCTAAAAATATGGCATCAACTTTAGAAAGACTTTTTAAAGAACGTATTGTATACTACTATTTCTTTAATGTTTTGTTGGTTATTAATTGAATTAGTTCACAACTCTTTGCAGTCTACGTTTTTGCATAGTCTAATTCATTTTGATTAATTTGATGCTTTGCACTATTCATTGATTCGTCCATAGTGTGGAGGGTCTGGTTCATCCGTCATTCATCCGAATCAAATATTTTGTTTTTTTTTGTGTATTTTCAAACAATGAAATGCATGAAATCCATGCGAAAGTATTAAGACATTTTATACATATAGACAACTATGGACAAATTCTTCTTGAGGTATCTTTAACGATAGTACGAAAACTTTCATGGTTGAAGTCAATTAAGAAATCATGGTTCTTGGGTTTAGACTGTGTCAAATTGGAATTACTTTCCGACGTTTCGCTTGCGATTGGACGAGGCATCTTCAGGGATCTTCACTGCACAAGATCAAATCACTGACTGATCTCCGATGACCAGTCCTGTGTCCATCGACGCGTTGACTCACTGTAATGATTGGTTTCCACACACGATGTAGTATGTAGCCTGCTACTTTTGAAATTTTCGGGGTGCTTGATAATTTCAATAGATTCTCTAATTTTTTATTTATAATAATGCGAAACTGATGCAAGAAACTTGGTAACGTTTACTACATTAATCATGAGTCCTGTGGAGTTTTGGTATTCAGCTACAGCGGATTGAACAATTTGTTTCTTACTTACATGTCTGTTCTTTAAGTCTAGTAAATACAGGCCGTCCAGTTTCACCTATATACACTTTTCCGCAGGAACAAGAAATTTTACAAACTCCTTCTGAGTGCAAAGTAATTACATCTTTTGGTATCCTTAAGCTTTGCTCAATCTTTTGTGTGTACTAAAGATTGTGGGAATGTTAGAACTCCGTAGAATTCTTGGAGTTTTATCTGTGGTACACTAAATAAAACTGCACTACTTTATGGAGTATCCAGTACTCCCCAATAAATTTTAAAAAAAAAAAATTCATTCTATTACTCTTAGCGTGTAAACTCGTTGAACGTTCACTTAATTCTTCGGCACTCCCACTATCCATGTATCGCGCAGGGATCTCCGGAGGTTTCGTTTCGTTGGATCACGAGGTTGACGGCCCGCGATGACCTCGTGGTTATAAACGGAGGCTTGTTTTTCCCGAGTGTTCCCGATCGAATTCGCATAGGGGCGCATAGATAATATACGGCTTACGTTGGCAAATTTTTGGTCAACAGCCGCACCGAGGAAACTTAAAACATTTTTGTCATGCGTTTAATGTGAATCGTGTGATAGCTTGAGGGTACGATTGCGTATTTTTATAGAAATTATTTTATTTTGTAGACATGTTTGTTTTGTAGTTTAAATTAATTGAAAAAATTAATGTTTTAAAGAATGGTAGTTACAGTGGTTCAGAATATTAGCACTTCAACAGCCGCCAGTGAGCTAAACTTTGAGAAATGTCTCGAATTTAAGGCCAGTTGTCGACCTTTGCCGGAACTTAAAATTCGGCAGACCAGTAAAGACAAAAACAAAAAAGGAAATCGTAATTTTAGTAAAAATATGTACAATTTGTGTGACTGGATATGCGATTGCGAAGGGATAAGGGCATTTTATTGTTTCGTGTCTATGATTTTTTCAGATGAATCTTTGTGATGTAAAATATAATAATTAGGAAATTAGGTATATATATATATATATATATATATATATATATATATATATATATATATATATATATATATATATATATATATATATATATATATATATATATATATATATATATATATATATATATATATATATATATATATATTGACCCCCCTGAAAAGTTGACCACCTTTAAAGCTTCAGTCAGTTTTTCTGTTTCGTCCGGAATTAAATTGTTATCGTATATCGACAAAGTCCTAAAGACTAATGAATTCACGATGGATTGTTTTTGAGATGCATGATGGTGAGAACTAAGCCCGAGGTTTGCTCAAAAAAGGTCCCTTGAAAAATTAAATGTGTGAACGTTAAATATATTAGAAAATCCATCTCAAACAACATCAAACAATCCGTTATCAATTTATTAGTCTTTATGAAGTGTCAATATGTGGTACCAATTCAATTTCGGACGAATCTGAAAAAACTAACTTAAGCTTTAAAATCAAACGGATATTACACTAAAGATATTAGGCGTTCAATTAAGTATTATAAAATCCCAGACCTAAACCAATACTGGATACTCAACCACATGGTAGTGCAGTTTTATCTTTTATTGAGGGTACCAAAGATAAAATTGCAAGAATTCTACGGAGATCCAACATTCGCGCAAGTACACGCAACAAGATTGAGCAACGCTTAAGGACACGAAAAGATGTAATTCCGTTTTTATAAAATTACTTGTTCCTGCAGAGAAGTTTATATAGGTGAAAATGAACGCTCTGTGTCTGCTAGACTTAAAAAACCTATGTATTAGTAAGAAACAAATTGTTCAATCCGCTATCGTTGAACCTCAGCACTCAACAGGATACATGATTAATGATACCAAGGTCCCTGCATCAGTCTCGGGTTATTATAAACGAAAAATTAGAATCTATTGAAATTATCAAGCACTCTAAAAATTTAAATAGAGACGCAGGATGCGAGCTACATCATGCGTGGAAATCATTCATCACAGTGAGTCACGCGTCGGTGGGCACAGGCCAGGTATAAATACCTCAACTCTGCTTATCGGAGCTCATTCAGTGTTTTGATCTTGTGCAGTAAAGATTCCTGAAGATGCCTCGTGCAATCGCGGGTGAAACGTTGGAAAGTAATTCTAATTTGACACGGTCTAAACCCGAGAACCATGATTTCTTAAACATCTTTAACGAGTTTTCCTCTTGAGGTTTCTTTGACGACTTTTAGATGCATTGCTGCTTTTTCATAGCGATTTGCTTTTGTCTATTCTTGCTTCGTTAAAGCTTTAATCTGGTAGCCCAGATTTCTATCGAGTTTCTGGTAACTTAGGGAGAGCAATTGTGAAAACATGGTGTATTCCTAACCATTTGCTATACAGAAATCGTACTTGTCCATGAGTGGAGTAATCATTAATTATTCTTATAAATAGTTTTTTAAAGTATACTTATATGTATACATTTCTATCTGATCCAAGAAGTTTCTCTTAAGCTGACGATGATGAATCAGCGGTCTCCTAAAATTGATTTTGTAATTTATGTGACAGCAGAACCATTGCAAAGTAAATCGTATACTTGTTTCATCTTGTTCGCGACTTCTACAAAGAGATGTATCACTTAGTAATGGTACATTGCTGCAGCTGACAACAAGCTATGGACGCTATCTTTAAAAATATTTAGACTGGTTGATGTCCTAGTGAATTTGTCAACTTCTTAGCTGTTTTGTAGCTTTGTCAACTATCTGTAGAGTTTTATCCAGAGTTGTTTCAATAGTCTATTTGGATATTGATAATTAGGACCTATAGCTTTAGTTACGATAGCCAATTCAGCTTGAATAAAGCTTGAGTTTATTGATCTCACAAATTAGTATATCGGCAAAAACGATCTGATTTAATTCTAGCGGAGCTAAAAAACTTCAAAAAATAAACAATATCTTAAAACAGCCAAAAATTGCTGCAAATGATATACTAATTATCTCTTCAAAAAATTCTAATAAAGAGTATGTGGCAAATAATTAAAAGATTTTATGCAAAGGGTGCGACACAAAAAAGATGGTTCAGGAATTTGATAACTTACTTCAAAACTTCTGAAACACAAAACTTTGTGTTTCCAAAGGGGTCTTATGTCGAAGGGACTCGTAACTAAAAGTATCATAATTTCGCTTTTTTTAGAGCTCATCAGGCCGCCATAGATTAGCGAACCCCGTGTAGGACAAAGGCAAAATGGAATCACAGAAACAACTGGTCAGCTGGCTAATACCACGACCGGCATTGAAATACATTAATGATGTTAATGCATGCAATTTTTGTCGATTTTTTGGTTGTAGCCATGTGGCGGGTGTCATGAATGAAAAAGTGTTAGTGACAGTTACAGATGTTGCAACATATATATATATATATATATATATATATATATATATATATATATATATATATATATATATGTGTAAAGCAATGGGTGGTCTCCAAATGTTGTATACAAATGTGTTTCCCCCCGCCGGGACTCTTCGAAGGCGCCCAGATATTTTGAAAAATCATGTAAGCGGACAGTCAAGTTTTTTACAATTAGTAGTTTTCAGTAATAAAGGCTAATGAAAATTCAAGGTGTGGACCTTTTTTTTAGACGTCAATCTTATAATTAGTAGTTTCCGGAAGGCAAGGAATGAAAATACAAGGTGTTGACATTTTTTTTAGTTGTCTTGCTCATGAACTTCATAATGTTGCTGAACAAGTCCGAGAGCTTTATCGGCAAGTTAATGCATTAACTACATTAGTGAAAAATGTGGTTTTAAAAGATCTATCCCGGGTGGAAAAATTGAAAGAAATTCGACTACACTACTGTACGTGAGGATCTAATTTACATTAAAACCAATTTTGTTTGTTTATCCGAAGCTATAAAAGTAAAATGGCTTTAAATGCAATAAAAAATAACGAAAATTAACCAGTATTTTGCAAAAGAATACTGGTTACCAGAATTTAAAATATATTGGTGCGATCTTGAATACCTAATAAAGAGAATAAGTACTTGGCTTCAAATAATCTGCAATTTTTAACAACCTGTGATTATTAAAATTTTAAAATCCATTTTTTAATAAACTATTTCATTGCCACACATTTTCTTTTTCATTAGATTATTGCCCTAAAATAAACGCTTATTTAGCTGCCTATTTTTTGTATTGTATGCGTATTATTTGATTCTTAAATGCAAAAATATTCTGAGCCTAGGTAGTCATTATCAATTGTCATATAATATTATTTATGTTCCAAATTGAAGGAAAAATAGAGCTTTCAAAAAAAAATAAATAAGGCAAATAGCAATTTTATTAAAATAGGCATATTTCAAATGTTATCAAATTTAAAAATTACTGAACTGAACACAAACTAGCTACAACCAGATATGAAATAATCATAAGATTTGTAAGTGTCATGAAGCACTGGCATATGACTCCCAAACAAATGATGTTTCTATTATTCGGTTAAGAGAGCAAAATAAACTTCCTAATAAAATAACACATTTCGCTGACATAAACAAAATGACTCACCTTAAATCATTTTCAAATCAAGGAAACCCGTACGAGGCGGTGTGGCAACACCGTGTCTCGACCTCAGACTGTTGCTACGCGCACGCGCTTGCCACCCGGGGCTGAAACGTCTGTTCACGTCTTAACGTTGATCTTCACTCTAGATCCACACAAAAATTGTGTTAGTGCAATGACCATTAAGAATAATGTTCATAATGTATCAATCCACAATTCAACTATTCCCGAACTATAAATCTTCTTGAGAACAAAATCGGTAAAAAAAGTTCGCGGACTGTACCGACATTACAGAGGCCACCACTTTAAGCGGCCATGACGATCGCGGATGAGTTGATTCTTGGTTAGAAAGTCAAGTTGCCACGATGCCACATCGAATTTTGTGTTTTCCCCAATATGATAATTCTGACTTCTAAAAATTACTAGAGGGAAATATAATAAAAATTTCGTAAGGTTAAACAATTGAAAAATGATACCAAATGAACACAAATTAAATAAAAAAAATGCACAATTACAAAAAATACCAAGTTTAAAAATCCTATATACACTAATTACAGCAAACAAACTTATAATATACCCAACTTACCATGGATGAACACAATAGCGACGTTTGAGAAATTAAACAACGATAATAGAAGTAGGCCTTATTCGAAGGGGGAAAGAATGAAAAAGAATATTTTAATTTTAGCAGTATTGTTAGTTGTTACATACCAACAAGACTATTTATCACTTATAATACCTTTGATATACTCGAAAGTTCTAACTATAGGACTTTACGATGTCGACTTAAATATATATGGTCCATAATGGGACTGTTTATCTAGTCAAGGTATTGCGAGGTCCAACAAGGCCTGGTGTATTAACAACCAATCAATTAGTCAATCAATTCAATCAAAATCATTTACATTTCAAAATCTCATGAACACGATACAAAAAGACAATAAAATAAACACAAAAAAAAAAGTTGAATTAAAACTAAAATGTAAAACAGAATATAGCAACAAGAAAATGCCTATCTGAGTGAAAAATTATTGTGGGTTCTCATCACTCGTAATGTTTTATATGTAATTTAAATGTATTATTATTTAGATTCTTAATTCTCTCAGAGAGAACGTTATAGAATTTTATGCAATCATTATTCCATCCCTGGCTTTTGCAGTTATACTGCCTAATTTATAGCAATATTATTTCTTATCCTGTTGTACTCATGATAGGCCCGGTTGTAAATACAAATTTTCCTTAACGTACATAAGACAATTTAAACTATATATATACAGGCTAGAGGGTAGAGTGAGAATACTTAAGATAACAAAACAATTTCTACATCATTCATCAAACTGCAAACCCGCAACCGCACACAGTGCCTCTGTACAGCAAACACCGGAGCCGCATCTCAGGAGTGTCCCACACAGAATCGCATAACACAGATGGTCATTAATGTGGCCATAATACGCACACATATGGACGTTGTCTGATACAATACCTGTAAGATTACATAACCTATAGAGATTTCTACTTAACTTCCTTGCCCGGATTCGAATGTTCTTCCCATGTTAATTTTGCCCTCAATGAAAGAGGCAATGTTTTTGTTTTGCTGTGTTAATACCCAGTTTATTGAATATAAACTAAATCTGTGCATCGTTATGAGTCGTCACCACTATTTGCTCCAGGCGTTCGAGATTTTCGTGGGTATTTATTGTTGTAGTATCATCAGCAAACAACAATATTTCTCCAGCCTCTTTCGGAATACTGGCTCCAATGTCAATGATATATAGTAAACATAGTACTGGCTCCAACACAGAGCCCTGTGGAACCCCATGGCTGATAGACTGTCTATTTGAGAACTCACCATTGTACGACATATATTGAAAATGATTCCAGAAATATGACTCAATCAGGTTCAAACCACTGATGTCAAACTTATACAGAGACAGTTTCTGAATTAGCAAGTCATGAGATACACAATCGAAAGCTTTGGTCAAAAAAGGAAGCTTGAGCAAATTTTTTCCCCTCGAAGCATTTTTGAACAATGTTTATAAGCTGTCCAATTGCTGAAGTAGTAGACATGTTTGTTTGGGATTCAAGAAATGATTGCTTTCCAAATATATACAAATCTCACCACATTGAGATTAGTGAAAACAGGCACAACACGAGCAATCTTAAGACAATCAGGAAAAACATTTTCGCTTTAACAAAACTTTATTATTTTAGTTAATGGGTAAATTATGGTTTCCTTGATTGTTTTTAAAATCATTACATTTAACTTCGTGTAATATTTGGTAGTGCTATTCTTAAAACCTATGACGATATCCCTCACCTCATTAATGGACACATGGATACATTTATAATATTCATCAACGGTGGTTACGTTTGGAGATACATAATCCATTGGGTTTTTTGCTGCTATAGGAATATCCCTAATGATATTTTCAGCAATAAGACAGAAGAAATTGTTGAAATCAGTAGCATTTAGTTTTGATGACTGGAGTTTTCTACTGGACGAATTGTTATTTTTTATGATATACCACACTGCCATGCTTTTGTTGCTAGATTCTCTGATGTATTTATCGTTTGCGCATTTTTGTTAGTTTCAATCTTTTTTCGGTAGTCCCCCTAAATGATTTTAGCATTTGGTTAGACACAAAAGTAAAATCTGTCCTATTTAAGCGAGTTAAGAGATGCAGTGATTCGCTATCCTGTCTCATCTTATCGTTAAACCAGCGTATTTGGCGAAATCCATCTGAATTATAACCAGGAATCTTAGTTTTTTCCAGAAAACTGGCATCACATGCCTTCACTATGATCTGTACGATCGAATCACATCTTTTAGCAGCAGGAATTGGTCTGTATACTACTCGAGCCTTGCTAACTGCAATCGTGTCCACATTTTCGTATGAAAGGGACAAGGCCACATGATAAGACAGACCTAGATCAACCACTTTTGTATAGTAAAGGCCCCCATTGATATTAACAAAAATGTTATCCAAACATGCTTGGTTTCTATTAGCCAAATTGGTTGATTTTGTCAGGCCATATGACTCAAATAAGTTGCAAAGAAGTCGTGCCTCAAAAGTATTTTGTTGAAATGTACATTAAAATCACCAGTTATTATGGTGAGCTTATTTAAGGCTAATAACAGATCGACATGAGTTGAATGAGGCCACAATATCAGCAAATCCTGTGAAGTCCAGAAAGAGGACCGAATAAACCTTAAGTGAAAAAATGAAAAATTCCTGATTTAAATAATGCATATTTACTTTATTTGCGATTTTGATTTATCGTTAAGAGTTATTTAACGATAAAACTAAAACACAAATAACGTAAGACGCAACTCCAAAAGTAAGATATTTTGACAAAATTGACAAAAAAAATTTACTTTTCAACTGCATTTGCGAAATATATGCGCTCAAATTCACCGTCACATTCAATTGTCCATGTGTTCATTGTGTATGTAAATATCGAGGTAACTATATATCGATAAACGAATGAAACATGCAGTTAGCACATTTTGCACATGAGAACTAACGAATGACAAACCCACTTAACCCGTGCGAAATGTCCAATTGTTTACAGCCGCACATCGATAAAATAATAATTACAACTATTAAAGATTTATCATCATTTCTCACAGTCTACCTCTTCTCAGGCCTTGGAGACATCTTCCTATTTTAAGTAATTTTTATCCACTCTTCCCTCTCCACACATATTTTAAGTTTTTTTAGGATGTAGCCACAAGCAGATGGGAATGATTCTACTAAATATTGTAACTTGGAGGTTGGTTTAAAAAATATGTTGTCCAGCCGGTAACGTGCCATCTATCCGATATAGTTAAAATTAGAATCCACCTGACACATGGAATACATGGATGTTAAAGAAACCTGTAATGCGCTCAATGTCATAAATCTTTGGATATTTTGCCGCAGAATATACTTTGAATATTAACGATTTTTCACGTGACCCAAATTTTTACGGTAAGTACCAGGAAAATTAATTTTTTTTTCACTTGTGGTGTTTATTGGTAGTTATAACTCGGAGAGACATAGTAATACATAGTCAAATAAAATATTGTTTAGTATTTTTATTTCAAATTTTTAAAAGAAAATGTTACAATTTGCTCCAAACTTCGGCCGCCTGTCCAAACTTAAGAAACATATTTTCTACAAAAGATTTTTATAGATCAAATTCCAACGGTTAGTTTCTCGAAAAAACGCTTGATTTACTTTATTTTTTTACATATTTTTATATTTTCTAAAAATTTATACAGGGCGTTACAAAAAATCGGATCTATAATTTATAAATAAAATCTACTAAACCCCTGGTGACAGAAAGTTGAAATTTAGCAAAAAGGTTCTTTTTTCCTTCTAAACGTCAAGTAAAAAAGAATTTTTTAAATATAAATATGTTTGTGTAAAATATGACGTAGGTATATCGTAAAAAACAAATTCGATTTTTAAAAAATTTACTCCTTAAAAACGATTTTTCTATGTATTTTTTTTTTGGCAACGTATACTTAATAGATTGCCATTAGATTATCTACGTTACGTGCGTCTCGGACAAAAATTAGTAGAAATATATTTTTTGTTTCAGTAATCGTCATGGCTCCAAAAAAACACTACAAAGGGGAAAGTTTTTGAATTATGGCAAGAAATCCGCAGAGAAGGCATTGGAGGCAATTGCTAACGGCAGATTAGGTGTCAGGACTGCAGCAGAGATATACAATGTCCCAAAATCGACGCTCTCTGATAGTTATCACGGCAAGCGTATTTCAAAAAATGGTAGACCAAACGCCTTATCTTCTGTGGATGAAAATCATCTAGTACATGGTATTTTAACGGCTGCTAACTGGGGATATCTCTTGACTTCCATTGATGTTCGATCTATTACTAAAGGATATCTGGTCAGGAAACGATTCAAAAACAATGAGCCTGGTCGAAAGTGGATTAGGGCATTTATGGAGCGACACAAGCACGTGTTATCTGCTCGCCTCAGTGAGAATATTCAACGTCAACGGTCTGCGGTCTCTAAGACAATCATTGACGAATATTTTCAAAACTTGGAAGCTACTTTGCAGGACGTACCACCAGAAAATATCGTGAACTACGATGAAACTAACATGACAGACGACCCTGGACAAGAAAAAGTGATTGTGCGACGTGGTTCAAAACATTCAGAAAGAATACTTGATTTCTCTAAGTCAAGCACCTCAGTTATGTTCACGGTATCTGCTAACGGCGATAGACTCCCCACATGTGGTGTATAAAGCGACAAACCTTTACGACACTTGGACGAAAAATGGCTCACATGGAACACTTTACAACAGAAGTTCGAGCGGTTGGTTTGATGGTTATATATTCACTGACTGGTTCGAGAAGGTCTCTCTACCCTATTTCAGGAGGAAAGACGGGAAAAAAATATTACTAGGGGACAATTCGGCGTCTCATATGTCTGTAAAGGTTGTAGCAAAATGTGAAGAACATAATATTCAGTTCATTCTGCTGCCAGCCAACTCTACACATCTATGTCAACCTCTTGGTGTGGCCTACTTTCGGCCGCTCAGAAGAGCTTGGAAGTCTACTCTTCTGGATTGGAAAAAGCTTCACCCGCGGTGAAAAAAAACATTGCAGTTTATCGTTCTAACTTAAGAAAAAAATATTCAGTCTGGTTTTCGAGCTTGCGGAATATATCTAGTCAATCGCAACGAAGTTCTTAAACGTCTACCATCCGCTGAACATCAAACTGCAGAGAACGGGCCAGAATGGTGTGAAGCATTTAGTGCACACCTTGAAAACACCAGAATGGCTGATATGGTCCCTAAGACATAGGCGCAAAAAACTAAACGTTTCCCCTGATAAAACAATTACAGTATTAGATGTTTCTGATCAACCTACGGGCAGTTGCGATATGATGATATGGAAACTGACGATCTTCAAGAAATTGCCCCCAATAATGTTATAGAGGAAGAACCTATTTCGTTTGAAGATCATGCTGACTCGCAGTCTGAAAGAGAAGTGGACCCTGAAAGCACAGAGGCTCTGGATGACAGCGATGCCAACTCAGAAAACATTCCACTTGCAAGAATAATAACTTTAACAAAAAATTAGTGTTCAATCGACCATTCCTTGAGCCAGGTAAATTTTTAATTTGTTGTTTTTATACAACGAAAACATTAAACGTGAAGTACAAAAAAAGTTCGTAGTTAAAACATTAAACGTTAAGGAGAATAAAATTCAAATGAGTTGCTTGAGAAGCAAAGATGACGAATCATTTGTTTTTCGAAATGTTGAAGACGTAACAGAGGTCGTTCTAACCGATATATGTACTTTACTTCAAAAACCTGAGGAAAAGCGAGGACAGTTTCAATTTCACGAAGATTTATGCGGCGTAGTTTAAGTTTATTATTATTTTGTAATACTTACTATAAGGAACAAGCCATTCTTTTTTTAAATTCGAATAAAAGGTTTTTTGTATTTTTTGTGCTTTTTCTCCGTGCGAAATGTGATTAAATAAAAAATTTTTCTAAAAATACATTCAAAACACGTCTTAATTTCGGACACATATGATATTATGACCGAAGTTAATCCTTATGTGTCCGAAATTGAAAAATCCATTAAATTCGCGCTGAAAAGATACTGTCCGAAGTTAAGAAAATTTCGCCCTAACTTCGGACACCCATTTTTTTTTTGAATCACTGTTGCCTATATGGGTCGCTTATCCAGCTAGCTCATGGTAGACTCAAATGCTCTAACACCCATAACTAATATAAAACATTTTTATCTCTTTCTCCTAATTCAGTACCGCTCAGCCATTATTAATTTTGTCCGAAAATAGGGGGTTTTACGGTACGCTGAAACATTTTTTTATTTGGTAGCCAGATTCCTAAAACCCTTCCTTCGTCTTCCTTCGCACTTACCACTTCACACGGCCATGAAACGGCAACCAGCTAGCTACATAGGCAATCATTAATTTTATGATAGTAGTCTCTATCTACATGACCACTCTTCATGGACCAGATGTTACTAGTCATTTACTCTTCGATCAGTCATATAACTTACTAAAATTGAAAATTAAGAAAAATCATTTGTACACAAAACTCTTGATTATATCGTAGTTTTTTGGCCATGCTTATGTAATTAGCATTAATATATTTATCACTGACAATTAAAAAATATACTGAACCTATCTATTATCGGCGAACTACACTCATTAGCGTACCTACAAATTTTGCCCCTGTAGGGCCAGCCCTACGCAGGAAATATTTTATTTTCTCTCTAAAGGAGCAGGCACTCTACCTATGTGAATGGAATGTGAATAGAATCTTAGTCGATTTGGCTAAAAACATTTAAAAATCGTTTTGCATATCTGTAGCCCCTATCCAGAATGAATAATAATAATAAATCTCTATGATATTCTTCTGATAAAAAAGAAGCGTCGTTCCTTGAATCAGAGAAATACGGACCGTGGACATCAAAAATGTAACCATCTGCAGCGATAATTAAGCACGGTTTTAACAAATGATATTTTTTATGCATATAGAAAAACTGCTTTAAAACTTGAAAGTTGCTGCTTTTTTGAACTTTAGTGTAGGTCACATCTATGATTGTTCATTAGCAAAATCTGTTACATGTTCAGTAATGAACTGGTTTCTGTTTAAGTGTTGATAAGATTTAGCTATAGCGAGACTTGTTGCTTATCTGCTTGGATAAGAAAACAAAGCCATTAAAAATTGGCCCTGTCAAAACCTAACACAAAAAACAGAGCAAATCTTTGTTCCATAAAATTATACATTATTACAATTGTTGTAAAGATCAATAAACTGTATTTTGTTTATAGGAGTTAATGCATCAAATTCTTTGTCAGAAAAATTATTCTCGTTTTCAAATTGATCAGTTGGAACCTCTAAACATTTATCTATCAGACCACTGATAATATTTGTTAATTATCCCCCCCATAAATATTTCCAAACAGGAACAAATAAATAAAATAATACATAATTTATATTTTTTCAATTTTTCTTAAATTTGGAAATTCCCTCTATTATTCTAAGCGTATAAACTCGTTGGCCGTTCTCTTAATTCTGCGACACACTATCCATGCCTCGCACCGCGATCTCCGGAGAGGTTTCGTTTCATATAGAATCGATCACGGTTGGCGGCCCGCGTTGACCTCTTGGTTATAAACGGAGGCGAGTTTTTCCCGAGTGTTTCCAATAAATTCGCATAGGGACACATAGGTAAGATACGGCTTACGTTGGCAAAGTTTGGGTCAATAGCCGCGCCGAGGAAACTTAAATATTTTTGTCACTTGATGTGTTTAATGTGGATCATGTGATAGGTTGTGTTTATGATTACGTATTTTTATAGATTTTATTTTGAAGATTTTACATTTTGTTTGTTGATTTTGTGGTTAATTCATGTTTTAAAGAAAGGTAGCCACAGTGTTTTAGAATATTAAGACTTTATAATCCGTCTTCAATTAAATTGGTGAGCTGAACTTCGAGAAACGACTCAAATTTAAGACCAGTAGTCGATCTTTGCCGAAATTTAAAATTCAGCAAACAGGTAAAGACAAAAACAAAGAAGTAAATCGTTATTTTCGTAGAAATATGTACGATTTATGTGCCTGGACATGCGGTTGCGAAGTAACAAAGGCATTTTATTGTTTCGTGTGTCTGATTTTTTCAGATAACTTTGTGGTTTATATGTATTGACCCCCCTGAAAAGTTGACCACGAGCCGCCACTGCTATCGTCCAAATGCCGTCGGCATATTTTAACACCGTCCGGAACCAATATTCTTCTTCTCAAAAGTATATCTAATCTTGCTTTTACTGTTATCATACGTATTGCATATGCAAAAGCGGCGAGTATGAGCCGGGAACAATACTCGAAATAAAGCAACATCCACATCCCCATTAATTTCATCGTTAACACTTAAACATGTTGAAATTGAAAATTATTTAGAACACAATTTACCCTAAGTAAAAAGTAATTAATACCTACTGACAACATTGCTGATAGTAAATGACACGGTGTGGTATTTTAGGCTGCCAACGATTACGTGTCAAAATATTATGAACTTTTGAAGTGAAATTTAAAACTGTACGCTAATTATTATAAGATCTGAAATACTGCAAGAGGCAAATATGCTATAAAAAACCGGTCTAAAGTTAATTCCTGTTCTACCGGAAGTGACTCCCTTTTTATTCTAAATATTACCCTATATATTTTTATGGACTAGCGTATTCAGCTCAAAATTACCTTTTCTACTATATATCACAAGTTAACTTTTACTTTCAAATTGGCGACTGCTCATTCATATATTGAACAAAATTCAGCATTGCGGCCGCATGAAAAATATTCAGTAACTTTTTAAAAAATTAATGTTTTATTTAAACAGTCCAAACTAAGCTTATTTTTTATTTTTTTCACTTCTTGTTTTACCGAAAGAGCAATTTACTCCAATATTTTTAATGGCACCCTGTATATTTTTTTCATAGTAATTTTCGCCTTAAATTTACCTTTTTAAAGATGTATCACAGCCTTTATTTTCAAAATATTCGAGTTTAAATTTTACCCAAGAATTTACTTGTCCCATGTGTTCTGTCCAGCCAGTTTAGTTTACCTAAATTTTCTTTAATTTTGCTTCAACTGACAACGCTGCACCACCAGGCTCTCGCTTCTCGTTGTTTTTGTCCATTGCAGACACCAGCCAGGTCATGTGACCGACCTTCCCGTCAAAATAGGCGACCGGCTCCTGGCGGGTTTAAATGTATAGTGGGGGAGGAAAAGCGAACAAAATTTATTTTTGGCACACAGGCACGTGCGATACGACAGTCGTAAAAAATCAATTAACATGGTTTCGTTTCGATCAAGGAAAGGTTTGTTTAGCTCATTGTGATAACTGATAATTGATTATGAGAAGTATTGAAGTTTATATCGATGCTTACCGCGATGTGAAGTTACATGCTATTATTAAAAAGCCGCGATAAATCAAGGAAAAACAGTTTTGTTTCTTGCAGAGATTTAAAACTGATGTTTTGGTGTGTGTTCTTAGCAGGCAAGCAATATTGTTCCCATTTGCTCTTCCTTGGTTTTTTTTGCAACTAAAATCTTTTTAGTTTGCTTCTAAAAAATTTAGTTGTTAAATTATTTAAATTTACTTTAAGAGTTTTTTTATGTTATTTAAAAGCAATATATCGTTATTATAATACCCTCACATGTTATTTACTATATAGGCATTCAAAAACAAAAATTTTGAGTTTGTCATTAACCAATACCCATCATCTAGGTAATAATTTTTGGCCACAGTATGATCGGGATAACCAAGTGAAAAGCCTACGCCCAAATTAATTAAACACTCACTTTAAAAAAGCAATATTCAGTTCATAGGATTCTATCAACGATTCAACGCCCCAAGTCATGGCTTTGTGCCCTTTACTTGAGTACTCCTAACATGAGAGAGGGGCGAGAGTTAACACCCTTAAGAAAACAGGGGCGCATATGCAGACAAAGCCGATCCTAGGGACTTGCTTGATCACCCGCGTGCAAATAACAGAAGTTCCTAACCATTAAAGCAATAACGTGGAGCTTATAATAATCAGTCTTTGTAAGACCGAACGAACTATAAAAACTCAGGCGATTTGGCATTACTATAATAAAACTTTTCAGGCTTTCTGAAAGGCAAACGTGTCAATTACTTTTGTTAAAGGCAGACCTTCAGTAATTTCGTATTCAATCACGATTTCAAAATCCGATAACCTTTCTCGGGTCATATTATTTCTTAGGTAATTATTTATAATTTTCAATCTGCTGAAGCTTCTTTCTGCTGGAGCCACAGAAACTTATAAGAATAAAAAGTTCGAATTGATAAAACAAAATTTTAAAAGAAATAAATTAGATCGTTTTTTACTATATGCCCTAAAATTTTCATTGGTGATATTTTAGTGGAAAAGAATCCTGCGGCCGCCCTTAATTTCGATCGCCCGCCAGTGGCGGAACTACTATACCCCGAGGAGGGGGGGCTCGAAGGACCAGCGACTTTTTTTGTCATCAGTTATTTTCCGATCATGTTTTTGGGATAATGTAATTACGAATAACTTTTTTTAATCAGTTATTTTCCGAACATATGCATGTCGAAATCGCGTGCCGTGCACACCGGCTAGAATCGGCCCTGTATACAAAATGGGAAAGCACCTTAAGTACTAATAGTACCTCTCTGCGTCTGCATTACACCATAGACGAATAAACTCCGCCCTCGCCAGTATAACCAATGAGCGCCTATGTAATTTAGTACCGTATAACAATTGCGATTAAAATAGAGTAGCCGTCTCTCGGGCGCATGTACTGTTCAGTTAGTGTTAAACCCGTTATTAAAATCGAAAGCCGTCGTTCAAACGTAGGGTTAGTTTTAACGAATTAATAGATGGTCCTGGACCCCAGGCCTAGTAGCTCAAAAACAGTGAGATTCATAGCCCCTATATGAAGGTCAGTTGCAAAAATGGTTTGATGCAGTGATACCAGTGGTGTTGAAGGTGAATGCAGTGAAGAGGTCATTGATCACGATACGGAGTCCGAAGTGGGAGGTAAATAATGTTTAGAGGAATTGAAATATTTTATTCTTATTACCAACATTTCACCAGTGGCGGCTCCTCCATTAGGTCATACGGTCAATGACCCCCCAATAAATATTTCCAAACAGAAAATAATTTATATTTTTTTAATTTCTTTCAACTCTGAAAATTCCTTTTATTATTCTAAGCGTGGGAACTCGTTGAATGTTCATGTTGATTCCGCAGCAGTCGCACTATCGATGTCTCGCACAGCGATCTCCGAAGGTTTCGTTTCGCGGCACGCGATGTCCTCGTGGTTATAAACGGAGGCGAATTTTTCCCGAGTGTTCCCGATTGAATTCGCATAGAGGCGCATAGGTAATATGGCAAATTTTGGGTCAACAGCCGCACCGAGAAAACTTGAACATTTTTGTCAGTTGATGCGTTTAATGTGAATCGTGTGATAGGTTGTGGTTACGATTGCTTTTTTTTATAGAATTTATTTCATTTTCAAGACTTGTTTGTTGATTTTGTGGTTTAAATTAATTGAAAAAATTAATGTTTTAAATAATGGTAGCCACAGTCGTTTAGAATCTTAAGACTTCAAAAGCCGCCAGTGAGCTGAACTTTGAGAAATGTCTCGAATTTAAGGCCAGATGTCGACCTTTGCCGGAACTTAAAATTCGACAGACAAGTAAAGACAAAAACAAAAAAGAAAATTGTTATTTTAGTAAAAATATGTACGATTTATGTGACTGGATATGTGACGAAGGGATAAGGGCATTTTTTAGTTTCGTGTCTTTGATTTTTTGAGATGACTCTGTTGTGTAAAATATAATAATTAGGAAATTAGGTGAATGTATGTATATATATATATATATATATATATATATATATATATATATATATATATATATATATATATATATATATATATATATATATATATATATAATTATATATATATATATATATATATATATATATATATATATATATATATATATATATATATATATATATATATATATCAGAGCTGTCACAAGTACCCAATAAAAGTACTTCCAGTACGAGTACCCAGTAAATCACCAAAATACTGCAAGTATCCAGTACAGTAAATACTGATTTCAACAAAATACTTCCAGTAACCAGTATTTTACTTAAAATTTAAAAAAGCAGTACAAGTACCCAGTATTATGTACTTAAAATAATTTAAGTACTTAAACTATACTGCAAGTACTTTTAAGTACTTGCTATACTGCAAGTACTTTCAAATACTTGCAGTAATCCAAAATCAGGTAATAGCTAAATTAATAGTTGCGATAAGAAATTTAACCAAAATAGACACATATTATAAGTATAAGTAGAAGAGTAGTTAATACAAATTTAAGAAAATAAAGAAAATCGAATATATACTATTAAAAATAGTCTTTATTTATGTTTTATGTGGTACAAAAACGCAAATACTAATATTCTAATAGATAACATCAAAGGATTTCAAACATAGGGCTGTAGGGTACATTTAAGTAAAACCGAAGCTTCGACCTTGACTAGCAAGAAATTTACCAATTTACCATTAATAAGTTTTTGATTATATTTCAACCAATAGAACACTTTTTCATTTGAAGATATAGAAAACATTTAAATTAGGAAAGTTCTAGGATTTAATTAAAATCGCAAGAATTTAATCTTAGAAAAAACAAGTGAAGCTCAAAAATGTAAAAATTGTCAATTTTTTTTTAATGGAACACGTTATTTTACAATACACATTTGATGAATCATGTCCCATATACCTAAATTCTTTTCTGACATTTTGAATACTTTTTTAATATGCTCTACAATCTAAACGGTGTGAATTGGGGAAAAACGGTTTGTACTTTTCTATCTTAGTTTTTAATCGTCTTTCAGGTTTCAGGTGATATCCATTTCAGGATTTTCCGATAAACCGAAAATTGTTTTTTTTAGTTCCGGATTTCAAATAAAAGACAATTAAAAACTAAGATCGGAAGGTGCAAACCATTTTGCCTTAATTCACACAGTTTAGATTTTACAGAACGTTAAAGTATTCAAAATGTCAAACTTCAGAAACTTCTAACGTCAATATTTCAGAAACAGTTAAATTTAGGTATAGGACATGATTCAACAAATGTGCTTAAATTTTGTATATGTAACAATATGTATACAGGTTGTTGCATTAAAAAAAAGTTTTCTAATTTAAACGTTTTTCTAATTCTTCAAATAAAAGTTATCTAGTGGTTGAAATATAATTCATAACCCTGCACCTATACAAGTATCATTTCAATAAAATCTCAAGAAACTAAAGATAAATATCTACTTATATACTAGAAAACTAAAAATAATCTTCTTCATCTGTGTTCCAATATAAGTACATTACAAATGTAGGGTTGGGTTATATTTGAGTAAAACCAAAGCTTCAAAGTTATTGTCTGTCAATGCATGTCTTCTTGAGTTATTGACAATTTCAGCAAATGAAAACATACGCTCAACAGGAGCTGAAGAAGGCAAAGCAGTATTAAATCTTAAAAAGAGTCGTTTAATATTTGGGTAGTCATCCAGCATTTCTAGATTTATTCTTTTATCGTGCAGAAATTTAATAAATTCCAAGTCGAATAGATTTGGAAAACTATCAGATCCTGAGGAGCTGTTAGTTGGGTATGAGGATGAGGAAAATAAAGATGAAGATGAAGTAGCCTCGTCTTCTTCAAAGTCAAAAAATGTATCTGTCTTTGGCAATTCAGGTACTTGTTCCATGGCATTATTACAACCAAACAGATCACTAGCCGCCTTTTTGACTAAATCTTGAATATGTTTTATGGTGATATCTGGCGGAAGGAAATCTTTTGAAGCATTGAACCAACGTAGTTTAAACCTTGGAGAAACAACAGCAGCTATGATTGAATCTTTTGAAATATCTTCGAGAGTAAAAATATGTTGAAACCTTTTAAATATAGCGTTAAGTATTGCTTCTAATGGGTTAGCCAGTATTTTAATTTCTGAAGTCTGAAGCTTTTGTAATTTAGTTTTTAGTGAAACTATGCTTGGCAAAAGGTTGCCGTAAAATGAGTTTTTCTCTCTCTGTAGAAAGTCTAAGGTTTCTGCAATTGGTTTCATTAGTTTAGTATATTCTTCCAGATATACAATATCCTGATCTTTAAATTTGGGAACCATTAGGCTTTCACATAATATGTCTAATTTGTCCCGATTCGCTAAAATTTTGACAACTGCATTATATGTAGAGTTCCATCTTGTTACTCCCGGATAACTTAACGTATGACCAAGGATATTTTTAATTATTTCAGCTGTTTTGGGCCTACTGGCTTTGTTCCATAAATTGGAGCATTTGTTAAAAACTTGGGTGTGTCGGGACCTTAAACTCAGAGATTGTTTCAGCGCATTATTATAATCTGTGGTTGCGAGCAAATTAATAGTGTGGCTTGCACACCGGAAATGTTTTGGTAAAATAATAGAATTTTCTGGCTTATCTGTGTCTACATTTTCGGAATCAATTACTTCAAATTCGGGAATTTGAAAATCATCATTTTGATCCTCTAAGTCGTATTTATCCTTTTCAAATATATCATCAGCATCAGCAATGGCATCATCTGGATTAATCTGATATGAGTTTGCACTTTCTCTTATTATTGTAGCATTTAAATTAATTCCATGTTCCTTAAACGCCTTTACGAAATTGGAACCATTATCAGTAATAGTTGCAACTATCTTTTTGTTATCAAGGCCAAAGTTATTGTGTATTTCATCTAACATTTCGGCTATTTTATCAAATGAATGAATGCCCGCAAACCGTTTACATGCTAAAGCTACTGAGTGCCTATTCAGTTCATTATCCAACCAATGACCTGTTACTCCCATGAAACTCCTCTTTTTTGTTGACCATATATCTGCTGTCGTGCAAACATATTCTACCTTGCTTAAAGCCTTTTTCAAGTTTTCGACTGTTCTATTAAACATTGTATGAATTCTTCCGACAGCTGTAGTCCTGTGAATTACGTTAACACCAAACCCATTAAACATATTTATAAAACTTGGATGGGATAAAGTCGATATAGCAGACATCGAATCAATTATGTACTTAATAACTCGATCGTCAAAGGTTTTTTGATTCACAACATAATTTGAAGTTGAGTATACGCTCAATTTGCTTTGCCTTAATTTAACAACTTTTTTCTTGGGTTGCTCTTCTACTTCATTTAATAAAATAGCTGTATTATCTACTACATCTCTTTTTCTCTTAACATCATCTCGTTTTATTTGTTTATACTCCAAATACTTAGGGAAATGCTCTAAATGCTTCTTTTTTATATGTTTTAAAAAATTTGTTGATATTTCCAATGATCCCTTAATGTTACATATTGTTGGAATACAAAGCTGCCATTGTGCCTGTATGTGATGAACATCAGTTACCTAAAAAAAATAAGACGCAGATATAATAACTAAAAATCCGATTTTAGTTAACTTCTTACACCAACAATTTGTAAATAGTAAGTTAGTAAATCTAATTTAAATTGGACAACATTTTAACCGTTAAAAAAATATTTATGAGCCGATTTTAATATATTTTGATATTGGAAGAAAACGTTCATTTTCTCAAAGAGACCTGGTTTTATAATTAAATAAAAGCAAAAGACTATCGAGACTTTGTGTCTTTTTCTTTTATTTAATTTTTTGATATGTTGACTATGACTAGAAATATCCTTGACAGCTCTTTTTAACAGAATTCAATTATTTAAAACAGGACTCGTCACTCGTTTAAAAAAATATATACTATTATTATACTATACTATACTATTATAGGTACTAAAAATTAAAGTAAAACCACACAAATATAGCTAGTTTCAGTTTGACGCCAAATTTACCTAAAAAAAATGCATTGATATTATTTAGAAGTTACAGAAATACAGCCTTTTCTGCTAAATACAGTACTTAAAATATTCCCCAAAAATAATCCATTTACTGAAAGCATACAGTGTGGTCGTAAATAGTCCCCTCCCCCTATTTTTTGAATGGTTCAAAAATTTTTGTTGAAATTTGGTCCTAAGGTTTAAGAGAGCCTTTACTACTATTTAACCTATAAAAACAAATTATAACTGTTAACTGTCAATATGACAGCTGGGTGAGCTGGGCACCATTTTTTCATCCAAACAATTTGTAGTCTCTGTCAGTTTTCTAAACAAAAAGGCGTCCATTCAAATTTTTAAAATTTTGTCGCTTTAAACTCTTGAAAATATCATTTTTTATTATTTTAATTGCGCCTAAGCCTTAAAATACGTTTTATTACTCTTTCTTTCATCAAAATAATTTACTAATTAAAAGCTAGAAAGCATTTTGAAAAAAAAAAATGTAAATGAACTTCACTTAATATTTATTAATTTTTTTTTAAATGGCGCCTAGCCGCTATTTAGTAAATTATTTTTGGAAATTAAAAAGTAGTAAAACGTATTTTAAGGCTTATGCGCAATTAAAATTTTAAAAAATGATGTTTTCAAGAGTTTAAAGCGACAAAATTTTAAATTTTGAATAGACGCCATTTTGTTTAGAAAACTGACGGAGACTTCAAACTTTGGGGATGAAAAAAAATGGAAAGACCTTTCAAATAAGGTATCACTCGACCCCCCTTTCCATTTAAATTTTTCTTTCAAAATGGCGCCCAGCTGTCATTTTGACAGTTATAATTTGTTTTTATTGGTTAAATAGTAGTAAAGGCTCTTAAACCTTAGGTCCAAATTTCAATGAAAAATTTTGAACCATTCAAAAAATAGGAGGGGGGGGGGGGGACTATTTACGACCACACTGTATATTATACGTTCAACATGTCATACTTTTGGTGGATGATACAGCATTTACATTTACCATAAAATGCTGTATTTCTGTAAATTTTAAATAATGATGAATATTTTTTTATTTAGAGTTTTGCAATAAACTGGCTATATTTTTATATAGCAAGTTTTAAAAAAAATACGGCGACCGCATATTATGGCGCCCAAAATCTGCCATTCTGTTTTTTTTTATATTTTCTCTGTAATGGCTGTTTAAAACCGTTCAATTTGATACCTAACTCGATAGATTAAAAAAAAAAGTAAAACACATATTGTGGCGCCGGAAATCGAACAATATCTTTTTTATAATGGCATTTTATACACTTCATTTTGATAATTGATACTCCTACTCCACTATATAGATTTGGAAGAAAAATAATCGAAACACATATTATGGCGCCCAAAATTCGCCACCTTATTTCTTTTCAATATTTGTTTTGTAATGACCTTTTAAAACCCTTTATTTTAATCCCCATACTACAAGTTGCTGCATTTTATGACGCACACAATTCTCCATTTTGTTTTTTTTTATTAATTTATTTTTGTAATGGCCTTTTAAAACACATATTATTGCGCTCAAAATACACCATTTTATTTTTTTTCTCACTTCTCCTGATTTGTGTTGCTTAGATGAATCCAACGTCCAAAAATGACTAAACCTAAATACCCAAACTTATTTAAAAAATTCAAACATAATTTTAAACTTTCATACCCTGTGTAGGTATCTTTGGTTATTGTTATTATGTTATTATCAACTTTAGGACATATTAAAGCTAGGTTGTATCATAATATTTTTCTATAAGAAATCTGTGATTTTGCTGTGCACCATTAAATATTGTACACCCTCTAAATGTATTTTTAAGGCTTATACTAAATAAATCTCTATCATTTTAAAAATAAACTTATTTCATTCGAAAACTTACCGGTTCAATAATTTTAAAAAACTTTCCATCCAAAACAGGACTGCTTTTTATTCGGTCAATTATGCGTAGGTCTATTGCGGAAGGCTTTTCAGTTCTGCACTCAAGTTGATTTTTTGAAACTTTAATGCTTTCAGGAGAGCTGCTTGTCAACTGATCATTAGATTCTTCCAACATTAATTTTTTTTTATTTGAAACGCCAAAATAGTCTTTAATACTCTTTTTTTTATTTTCAATATCCGGATTGTAATCTAGATCTTGACTGTCATCAGATATGGCATAGGGATCTTGTTTATCATAAGTTTCATCCGCTTCCGCTAAATGTTCTTCAAAGTCGCTTATCATAACCGTGTTTTGATTTTCGTTCTCCATATTTAACTAAATTTAACTATTGATATCTAACTTCAGATCAGTGTGCGTATGCACTCTGCACCTGCCTAATTATACACGAAAACTATGGACATAAGATAATTCCTAAATCTGGGAATTCCAGTAATCCGAGCCGGGGCTTCCCCTAGAAATCTTCGCGCGTTGCCGAGTTGAACCACTCAATGCCACTAGCGTTAATCGGGCAAGCCAACTAACTATGTAGTTGGCAACTACGTATGGACCATCGATACCACAAGAGGTCCGGCACGGTAGGACTTGCAGTAAAAAATATATACTTGCAGTATAAAGTTTTGTGAAGTAATGTAATTTACTTGCAGTATTATAAAATTTCTAATTTAAGTATTACTTAAATTTACAATTACCAAACAAAATACTTCCAGTACACAAATGTACTTCAAGTAATTATAAGTATTTAAAGTACAAGTACTTAAAGTAATTGATATTCTAAAACCAGTACCCAGTACAAGTCCTGCTTTCTGTAAGTAATGCAAGTATCAAGTACCAGTATTCATTTTTTAAAGTACTGGAAGTACTTTACTTAGAGTACAGGCGATACTCAGTAATGTACTTGCAGTATTTAGCGGTACTGAGTACGACAGCTCTGATATATATATATATATATATATATATATATATATATATATATATATATATATATATATATATATATATATATATATATATATGTGTATATATTGACCCCCCTGAAAACTTAACAATGAGCCGCCACTGCATTTTACAACTGAGAACGATAAAAGATATAATAATCGTTCAGATAATACAGATAAAAAATCCCTAGTATACTATAATGGTAAAAGTAGATTCAAGTGGTGAGGTAAACCTGTTGTCCCCAACCGTGGGCGACTCTTAGAAGAATTCGTTGTTCATTTGCCGGGTCTACGCCCCTCCAACAAAAGCAATAGGACGAAAAGCAAGTCCTCTTGAGATTTGGAAACTGCCTTTTACTGAAGAAATCTGCATCATAATACTTCAGTGGACCAATCACACGTTCATAGAGGAATGGGCTCGTTATAAAAATCAAAATTCTGCAACTCTAAGGGACTTGGACTTGACAGAATTGTTAGCATTTTCTGAACTTCTTGCATACACCGCTGTGTTAAACCACGAATATAATTAAGAGTACAGAAAGATTTGCTTTCTTAGTAATAATTCTTAGATTTGGTAACCCTGTGGTTGGAATAATGAGAAAATTAGGGAATCCAGCAGCAGCTGTATCTCAAATATTTAATCTCTTTGCGCAGAATTGTCAGGATTGTAACACTATTAGAAAATCAGCGAGATGATGGTAGGGTTTAGAAGGAGGTGTAAGCTTCAAATGTATATTTTATCGAATACGCCCGAAAAATACAGCCTACTAGCTTTATGTATTGCACAGGCACACGTACTGGATACTTTTGCAATGCCAACATTTATACAGGTAAGGACTCTGATGGAAGATTATTACCAAATGAAGATGGACAGTATAATAAACCAACTCAAAGTGTCCTTTGGCTTACACAACCAATCTACAATTCAAATAGATGTGTAACGCTTGATAATTGGTTTACGTCTGTAGAATTTCTGACAATTACGGAGAAGAGAAGACTAACTTGTATCGGGGCAAATTCCACCAGAATTCTTACCAAAGAAAAGTAAAGTTAGTAGGTACATCTTCGCTATGAAAGATATTACACTAGTTTCGTATATCCTAGAACCAAATAAGCGGCTATTTTGTTGTTTTCCTCGCATCATTACAAAAACGAAGACCAAGAATCTAGTAAACCAGACATTATATGAACACCCAAAATCTGGTAAACTAGACCTTATAATTGATTATAATTCCACAAAAGGCGGGGTGGACCGTTTACTGGATGAAAAATGTTCCAAATTTCATGCAGTCGCAGAAGTCGACGACGGCCGATGACGATGCTTTATAGAATTTTTGATATCAACACTTTCAATTCGTATAATATCTTGCACAACTCTTACGCAGAAAATAGGAAGATCAGTTTTCACAAGAAAACTTGCTCTGCAACTAGTGATACAATATCTATTAAAAAGAAATCAAATAATTTGTCTGTACGCCGAAAATTGCGACTCACTATTTTAAATATATTAGATAAAGATAAGACTGATGTTTCGGAAAAGAGTTGAAAAGCTGGAAAAAAAGAAAGAACCGTTCTGTTTGCCCGTACAAAAAAAAAAGAACAGCATACCTTTGTTTTGACTGCCAACACCCTATTTGCCTGGAGTGTGCAAGAAATAAGTAAAGTGTTTGATACTATAGGTACCTACTTTATCGAACTAATTTTGAGCCGTTGTAATTTTTATTTTTAGAGCTTCTGCTTTGTTTCCACTAGAAATATTTAGTTTCATCATTACTGTTCACAAAATAACATTTATATATCATAAGTAAATAGTAATTTTATTTTATTTGCGCCTTTTAAGATCTTACTGGCAAATTGCGGGGCATGTCATACTCTGCCATGATCACGAATTTTCGAAATACCTGTAACAATTTATCGGATATACAAAGACCATATGAGCAACTGCATAATGAATTTACTAAATTTAAAGATAATATGTGCATAAACATACTGGCGTGTGTTAGACGGCAGGTTAGTAATAATGTTATATATCAGTCACGTTAATAGTTAATGATTTATGGTCTAGCCAAATACAGTTCAATTTTAAAACAAATTTGACAAATAACTAACTTGAAACATTTACATTTTGACTGAGTGAGTAAGAGTATTATGATAATTTATATTTGCTACCAATTAACATAAAAAAAAACATGAAAGGAAACATAAATAATAAATTAACCACAAAAGTTTTTTTAGAAACTATTAAGGACTTTTTTATTTTTTGATTTTTTATCAAGCTTTTCGTCGCAATTGAAGGATACAGAAAAGGGTTCCAATTGACCCCTTGGAGCCTCAGGCTCTATGAAATTGTTTGATCTTTTTCCGACTTTCATAATTCGTATCATTATAAACGGTTATGAAAAATAAAAAACAAGGTAGCTAATTATGAATAATATTGTTTTGCATTTGCTTCTGCTTTTCTACCGTAGGCAGGCATAAATTAACGTCAGCCGAAATAGCTCAGTTGGGAGAGCGTTAGACTGAAGATCTAAAGGTCCCTGGTTCGATCCCGGGTTTCGGCAATACTTTTTTTATTTAACTAATTTTTATTTATTTAGAAACGTTTACACATAATTTAGCCACATTTTTTGAAACTTTTAGAAACGAAAATTGTATTTTACATCCGTGTTTTGATACCTATTCCTGTGTTTATATACTATTAATAATACATTTTCCTTCAAGGTTTCAATAAAGTCATCAGACCAGGGATGAATGCACGGGAGTGCCCAAGGGAGATTTCCCTCCCGGAGCATTTTAATAAAACAGTAAAATAATCATTTAAATAAAGTGGATCTATAATTTTAGCATATATCTTATAAGTAGGTACCTATATTTTTGACATTTTTTCTGTACTGTAATTATACATAAAGGGTTTTTCCATCGCCCGTGGGGAGATTCCTCATCCATAAATAAATCTGATCTCACTTCGTTTCTGAGCTACAGGGTGTAAAAGTTTTTTTTGAGGTTTTTTAAATTTTTACCTGAATGGGAGCACATAAAGTGCTAAATTGTTTTTAGTGTGCCAAAATAACTAGTAAAAGGTTATAGTTCCTACAAAAAGTGGGATTATATCATTTATGCTGAAAATAGTGAAGTTGAAATGTGATTGATTTTGATAATGGATAACTCAAAAACGAAACGTCGCCGACAAAATCTGACTTCAGATTCGTAATCAGCAGATCAAAAATCTACAGGTATCCCAAAAATAATAAAAATCGGCGATGGTTAACTTAACTCCGAAAAATTACCGTACATATATTTAAACTCTACATTAAAACAATATCGGTTAACTTTGGTAAAAAATGGCCATGAAGAAATTTAGATTCATGATCAGCACTAAAAAATCTAGGAATGTACCAAAAATCATAAAAATCGTCGATGGTTAGCTTAAACGAAAAATTACCATATGCACAATACCTACACAATACAAATCACTAGGTACTGGGAAAACACTAAAATACCCAAAAAAATCTCAGATCAATAATAACGTCTTCGAAAATACCCCCGTCATTTGAATTTCAAGTATACTTCAAAGTCAAAGTTGACATTTATACGCCTGAAGCGCCTCTAGTGAATGACCGAATAAGTTTTAAAGCTACCCTTCCCTTTCTTTCTTACGTCTCTACTAATTTATTTTTTAAGAGGACTGTTTGCTGTTTTATGACGAGTCTGTTGTGTTGACAATAGTTAACATGTTGGTTGATTATTTAAAAACTTAAAGTAAAAAATAATATGTAATACTAATACTATACACTAATTCTCCATACCGCAAACAATTTTAGCATAATTAACGTAACAGCAGACTATAACGTAAAACTAGTGCCTTACCTGTGTAATAATAGTTATATATGAGGTTATATCTGTATATAACCTCATATATAACTATTATTTTGATCAGCTCTATTTGCAAAAACCTGGATTATCCGCAATTTTTTTTGCTGAAATGTGTTTATCTTCAAGTAAGCTCTACAGTGAATCCAAAAAAAGCGAGAAAATCAAAAATATCTAATATCTACCCAGACTTGATCTAGACTGTTTGTTTATAAATATTTAAAAAGTAATCAACAAATTACTTCAATTTCGTGATTAGTAGTGGGCAGAATATAGGGTACTAGTTTGCCAATCAGTTGGCACACTTACTTCTTAATATCTAACAAAAACTATATTATCAAAAATACTACAGTAAAATCAAAATCATATGAATAAAAAATAGATTTACTCACTGAAAAATGTGCAAAAAAACTACCTTTTGTGGTGTGTGTTCTTAGTCTTGTATATCACCTCATAATCATACAAAGGTCTTACTCAGCTCAGCTTACTCTTAATACTCGTTTGCATCCCAAAGTGTGTCCGTCGCTTTAAAATTGTCATGTTAATATCTTGCAGTTCTCAAGACTAGACTGGCACAAAATACAAATTGACTTTACCTAGGATATTAAGTATTTTCCAAATTTGTTGTAATCTTTCTGACATTTACCGAGTAGTTAAACCTTTGTAGAGTTTGGCAGAAAAGGTAAAGTAGTTAACTGGCAGCTGAATGAAAATTATACTAATAAAATATATGCAAGACACTTTTCGAAACCCGGAAATCGCTCACTTCAAAATCCATCAACCTGTTTTAACTTTAACATAAACATTAAACTTATCAAATCAACTGGCTTTGATGTTCGGCAGGGTTGGGTTAGAACAAGATTATTGTACTAAAATTTGGTAGGCTTTTGTAATAAATTTTAAATAGTGACGGATTCACCAGATGACGTCATTTTTGGGGTTAACGGTTGGTTGAAATCTTGCTAGGGTGTGGATTTTATTCGTTTTATTATTTTATCTACAACTAATGAACGATAGTATATAATAATGTTTTTCTTACAAGCAAATATTATTTTATTACATATCAGAAAATAATTATTTTCTTCAAAACTACACGAGTTGTAACAAAATTGAAAACGGTGTTCCAAGTTCCAACAACAGGACAACCCGATTTGTTTAAGGTGATTTTCATACGTAAATTGTAAAATTTCTTATCCGTATTTTATCTTTTTTTATACGTATTTATTAATTTTGCTTTATAGAAGATCGGAACTCAGAATTGTTTTTTATATTAGCAATTAACTATTAATTATTACTGATTGGAAATTATTATTTACACAATAATGTGACAACAGCAATAACTAAAAATCAAATACTTCATATTTAAAAAACCAAAGAAATGTTATACCTGCCCATCTTCACCTATCTTTTCAATATTTAAAAAACCATTAGCATATTGCGTACGCAAAATATCGAAGTGCCATCTACAATCGGTACCTGGTATTGAATTTTGAAAGAAAACTGTAAGACGTAATTAGACGTATACTCCACTCCATATCGTTATATCCACAACCCTCCATATACAATTATTTTGCATGGTAGGTTCGGCCACTGTAGATTAGTGTACGTTTTTATTGAGTAAAGTTATTTATGAAACTAAAAGAAATTTAGTAAATATTTTTCCAAAAACGGAAAATGTAATAGATTATTAGGTTTTTCTCCATTAGGTTATTAGGCAAGGTGTAATTGTTATAGATTCAGTAGAATGGTATAGTAATCCCAACATTGATGTTCATGAACTACAGCTAAAGGTACGTTTACGCTAGCTTTACTTTCAGGTCCAAGAAGTTACTACAAGACCTAAGAAAAATATCATTAAGCAAGATGTAAATGGGACGTGTAGAATGTCTTGAAGCACAAGGGAGATAAATCCACTATATTACTTCTGGATACATCGTTCCCGCCCCACATTGTACTATTGTATACACAGAGAAAAGTTACTAGGATTATTCACTTAAACCCCTCTCAGACGAATGGGCTTTATGTCCCCAGTCAGTATTTTAATTACAAATCTGAACCAGAAGTCCACAGATAAAACAATATTTCACAACAAGTTTGTTTTTCTTTTATTACGTATAATCATATCCTCCGCATAAAATCCGGAAGATGAATTAGATAGACCTATGATATTTTCATATGAAAAAAGAGGATAAACATATAAATAACAGCAGTTGCAAAAATCTTTGAACGGTGTCTCTTCAAAGTCAGACTGACAAGTCAGTGACAAAATGAGTAATAGAAAACAATTTTCGGGTTTTTTTGCATCCGCAAGCGGAAAAAATGGTATTAAATCTAATAAAATATTACGAAAATGAAAATTCACCGACCAATATCCAGGAGACAGTAGCAAACCTCTGGGAATCGTTATAAGGACTTTGCAGAAAATTGTGCATGTCTTTGGAAAAAGCCAAAGACAGACGACTTAAGTGACAATGTAAAAATGGATGTTCGTAATGCAATTTACGATTTATACACATCAAAAACTAATATAACCCTTCAAGTTTTAAAAGAAGCTTTAAAAAATCGAGGCATATTAGAAATTGGACTAAAACCGTTGTCATAATTAATAAAAATGTTGGGTTTCCGATATAATAAGGACTGTATTCGAAGATTTTTATGCGAGTTGCCACATATATCAAGTCAGCGTATCTAGTTTTTAAAGAAATACTTGGAAAATGTTAATTCAAAATTTAGAAAAGAGGAATTTTTAGACGAGACTTGGATATTTTCTAATGGAAGTGGTTCGAAATCTAGTCTGTAAAAAGTGTCAAAAGAAAAAAGGGATGTGGGATGGGAAAACGGTTCATCATTTTGCATTCAGGTTCTTCAACAGGATTTCTCCCAGGTGCAAGTTTACTGTTTTCTTCAACATCCAAAAGTATGGACTACCATGATAATATGAACCGTGAACTGTTTGAAAAGTGGTTAAAAGAACAACTGATTCCAAATTTAGATTCTCCATCTTTAATCATTCTGGACAATGCATCTTATCATTCAAGAATCTTAAATAAACAACCTACTTCATCCTGGAAGAAAAGTGAATAAAACAAAAACAAAATCCTTTACCCAATATGCTGAAACTAGAACTTCTTTTAATGGCAAAATCTATTAAAAAACCAACAATATATGTCGTAGATGAAATATTACGGGAAAATGGACATGAGGTTTTACGACTACCGCCATACCATTGCCAGTTTAACGCAATAGAATTAATATGGGCTGAGGCAAAATGATATTACGAAAAACGCATGAACGATGGTCTTACATCAGATGAAGTGCAAATTGTTTGGCAAGATTCATTAAATTATATTAGTACTGGAAGAAATTGGAAAATGAAATTAATTTTGTAGGCATTAAATAATGATCATTGCGCCATTTATAGAAGATGAGGACTTTTTAAGTGATGATGTAATTTTTTAGTCTATAATATTAAAAAGTTTCTGAAGGATTATATTAGTCTTTGACGTGTATAAATCATAAATTGCGTTATGAATATCCATTTTTGCATTGTAACTAGTATTTTGCTTTTGGATTTTTTCATGTACAAAATTTGAAATAAATATGTTTTTTTTTTAAAAATTCCTTGCGATTTCAGAGCTTTTGTCACTGGCTCCTGGATATTAGCCAGAGAATTTTAATTTAAAAATTTTTTTATTAAATTTGACACCATTTTTTTTGCTTACTTTTTTATAATGTAGGCATATATATATGCAATAGCGTGTTTAAAATAATATTTTTTTATTAATATATATATATATATATATATATATATATATATATATATATATATATATATATATATATATATATATATATATATATATATATATATATATATATATATATATATATATATATATATATATAAATATATAATACTGCGTTATATAATAAAAAAAATATTTTCTTTCTCCCTGTATAAGAATCACACAACACTTTGGTATTCACCGTGTTTTAATACTGATCCATTTGAAAAGATGAATTCATTGAATGTCACTTATGTCAGTCATATTATTGACTAGGTTTATCTACTAACGTTTTTCACGAGTTAATTTTGCATGTTTTAGTATGTTTTTTTAGTGTGTACAGGTTTTGCCCGTGTGGGGTTGCTAGTCCTCCATCGGGCGCCTCCCCAGGTGGCGGATCGGGGAATGCCTCCCAGATATGGGTGGTACCGGGGAAATGAAATACCCGGGGCGGACCAAAACTAGCACTGAATAATGGCAGCTGGTTGTTCAAAACTGACTATAGGCACAGACTACGGAAGTTCAATTGGCTATAAATCAGATAACAAACGGCGTGGTGACAGTCACAGAAGCGTTGTTTGTACAGCGTACAGAAAGCAACGGGAACCTACTGTACTATTATTTCCCCAGGAAAAATCAACATCACCATGGCTAGAAATCGAACAACGGCCTCTAGTCCCGGGCCCCTCTTAAATGGGGGAGGGGTGCGAAGAATCTCGCGGCTAGCTATGACGATGAAAATCGGAACATGGAATGTTCGCAGCATGTACGAAGCCGGATAGACGCATAACACGATACAGGAGATGGAAAGAAACGGTGTATCGGTGTTGGGTATTAGCGAAATGAGATGGCCAAGAACTGGAAAGTGCTGTGTAGATCAATACTCAGTGTATTACTCTGGACAAGATACTGACCAACATTTCAACGGAGTTGGTTTTATAGTGGACAAGAATGTGGAAAGATCTATAATAAATTTCTTGCCTATATCAGACCGGGTGGCAGTTTTGCAGATAGATAGCAGACTCTTTAAGCTTAACTTAATCCAGGTCTATGCCCCACACTCTGAACACACAGATGCCAAGGTGGAGATGTTCTATAAAGATGTACAAAAAGCAGTTGATCAAACGAACTCTCAGGATGTGACAATAGTGATGGGAGACTTCAACGGCAAAGTGGGAGAAGGAAAAGACATGGACGTTGTTGGAGAGTTTGGCTTGGGTGTAAGGAATGATACCTATTTTAAATTGCCTCCTAGACGACTCTACACGTGGAAAGCCCCAGGAGATAAACCAGATAGAATTATACGGAATCAAATAGATTATATCATAATAAAGAAAAGATTCCGTAAAAGTATAACATCAGTTAAAACATATCCAGGAGCAGACGTACCAAGTGATCACGTCCTCTTAGCAGCCGTAATAAACCCTCGTCTAAGGGTCAATAAGCCACAACGCAGAACACCACGAATGGACTTCAGAAAACTACTTGAACCTGAAACGAAACATCAAGTTACTCAAGATTTGGCTAATCATTTTCGAGATTGCAACAATAGAGAATATGAAACTTCACAAGAAAAATGGGAGAACATCAAACATATTACAGAAAGCGTGACCAAAACATACCTTAAAAGAGAAGGAAATCAGAAGTTGAAGAAGAGATGGATGACAGATAAAATACTCGAGATGATGGAAGAAAGAAGAAAATTGAAGAATAAAGATACTGAAGGATATAAGGAAAAACACAAGGAAATCCGAAGAGAAATAAGAAGGGCTAAAGAAGAATGGTACACCAAAGAATGCATGGAGATTGAAAACTTGGAACGGAAACACGATACTTTCGCTCTTCACAAGAAAATAAAAACAACCACTGGCCTTGGTTATCGAACAAATCTTTCAGTATTAACAGACGGCTCTGGTAACTTGGTGAACAGCACAGAAAAAAAATTCAGTGTCTGAAGGGAGTACGTAAGTAAACTCTTTGATGATGTCAGAAATGCAAATCGTGAAGAAACACAACCTCTCCTAGGATCACCTACAAAAAATGATGAAGTGGAAAAAGCAATGGCAAAAATGAAGAAAGGAAAAGCCTGTGGACCAGACGAAATACCGGTAGAAGTGCTGAGGCTGTTTAATGGAGAGGGCATGGATCATCTACTCAAGCTTTTCGGAGCCATTTATGAGTCCGGAAATCTGCCGGAGGAGTGGCTCACGTCGACCTTTATTGTCCTACCCAAAAAACCAACGGCGCGGAAATGTGAAGAATACAGAACCATCAGTTTAATGAGTCATACACTGAAATTATTCCTGAAAATTATACATGAGCGCATATACAGAAAACTTGAAGTCCGTATCAGTAACACTCAATTTGGATTTACAAATGGATTGGGGACGAGGGAGGCACTTTTCGCAGTGCAGGTTCTAATACAACGCTGTAGGGACACGAATTGTGATGTATATGCATGTTTTGTGGACTTTGAGAAAGCGTTTGACAAGGTTAAACACGATAAAATGATCGATATTCTGAAAAGGACAGGAATAGATGAGAGTGACATCAGAATAATCGAAAACCTGTACTGGAGACAGAAGGCTGCAGTGAGAGTAGAGGATGGACTGACGGATGAGATAAACATTCGACGAGGAGTCCGTCAGGGTTCTGGGTTACCACCCCTGCTATTCAATGTGTATTCGGAGGAACTCTTTGCCGATGCAATTGAAGATCTTTCAGAAGGCATTTCTGTGAATGGAGAACACATCAACAATATCCGATACGCTGATGACACCATTCTTTTGGCAGACATCTTTGAGGGTATGCAAGCACTACTGGAACGATTGGCAGAACATGGTAGTGAATACGGTCTCAACTTAAATGCGTCAAAAATCAAATACATGATTATTAGTAAAAATAATCATGTCAATCAACAATTAGTCATTAATAACAAGACGATACAGAGAGTAGACCATATTGCATACTTAGGATGCTTGTTAAATGATGACTGGGGCCATTCAAGAGAAATTCGTCAGAGGATAGAGAAAGCAAGATCAGTCTTTCTTAGAATGAGGTCAGTGTTAAGCAGCAATTCTCTCAGCCTCCAACTGCGGAGAAGAATTGTAAGCTGTTATGTGGGTTCAGTGTTGCTCTATGGTGTTGAATCTTGGACACTAACGGAGGCTACTTGCAGAAGAGTTGAAGCGTTTGAAATGTGGGTGTACCGCCGCATCCTTAAAATCAGTTGGGTAGATCATATCACCAATGAAGAGGTAATAAGAAGAATGGGCCTTCAGTCAACAGAAGTACTGAAAACTATCAAGAAAAGGAAGCTCTCCTATTTTGGCCATATCATGCGAGGCGAGAAATATACTTTATTACAGCTCGTCATGCAAGGCAAAATTAAGGGAAGAAGAGGACCAGGTAGAAGGCGCACCTCATGGCCGAAAAATCTTAGGCAGTGGTTTGGAATGACATCAATTGAATTGTTCCGGGCAGCTGTGAACAGGGTAACCATGGCGATGATGATTGCCAACGTTCGCTGAGTGAATACGGCACCAGGAAGAAGGAAGAAGCACAGGTTTTGAAGGCAATTCAATACTATTTACTGCCCAATCATGACAGTTTACTGTTTATAGTTAGAGTAAAAAAACTGGAGCTTGTCTATCTTTTCACAGGTAATTTTAGAGACCCTTCCATTGTCAAGTATTAATGTAATTCTTATGTTTAGAACAGAAATGTGGATTTTTAAATCAGATGATATACATTATGACCATTACATTATTGATTCAGCTTGTGAAACTTTCGATAAATGTAGTATTAGATATAATTTGATTGTAAGAGTGGTGCCATCCATAAATAAATTTTGACTTGTTTACACTATTAAAAAGATTAATTCGATACAAGTTTTAGTTTAAAATTTATTTAAAAAGATATTCTTTCCAAAATATAAAAGCAGTGTTTTATTTTATTACCTTTTACCCTCTCTCATTTATAAATTAATTTGTAGTATATAAATATATTATTTCTTGCAAAAATACAGAGCACTTTTAGCCACTAAATGTATTAATTTGGGCCTCAATTTAATAAAAATAATGTATACATATTTTAAAGTATAATTAAAATTCTTGCTTAGATTCCTCTGTATTTTGAAATAGAGGAACGGCGAGAAGGAGTGTTTGTCGTCATATAAATATCAATCAAATGTTTTAGTTATATAGGAATATAAAATATCAATAAAAAATTTCTTTCTTCAAAATCTATTACCTTTTCGAACACCTATCTATTACCGTTTATCAAAATGTTCTGGCAACACTGCTCCCCCCCTTTGATGACATTGCTGTGGATTTTTTTGAGAGTCGCATTCCTATAAACTGGATTTTAAAATCAGCACTCTGTATGTCTAACTGTTATTGTACTGTTTATAGAATATTGTGTCTAAAAACCCAAAGAAATAATCTATCGTTCGAGATCTGGAATTATTATAAATATTAATAAATACAATGTTTACCGTTAAGATTATTAAAATTTTACGCCGCCTATGTTCATCTTTTGCAAACAGCAACCCTGCTGAGCTTATGCTTGAGTCACAAGACTCAATGACAAAACTCTAAATTTCCCTCGCATCACGCCAATCACACCCTTTTATAGTGCCCGCGTATTTCAAATAAGATTTTCCATGTTTTGTGGTATAATTATGTGGCTTTAAAGATGGTTTATAGCTTTAATGGTGGTTTTATCGCCGAATCTGAGATAACCTAACGCTAAGAGGACAGATCCACCTAACCGTATAGGTTTTGTTACTAGAATTCTTGTTTTAATATGGATTTGGAATTTGGTTGGGGGGGGGTACCACGCTTTCTTTGTAATAAACCTAACCAATCCTAACCTAACCTAATCTGCATTTTTATTAAATATAAGTTTTGTTAAAAAAACACATATGCGCCTCATCCAAAGGCAAGTGTCTTACCACCTAGCTAGGAAGCCCATGCTGAACATTTAACAAAACTTGTTTATATTCTACGGAAATAAAGGAAGAACGAATAGGAAGCACACTGAACAATCTGTGTTGTGAATGGCTGGCTGCGAAGGAGAATTAGGGAATAATGAGCCAGTGCATTTGCTATAGGCGTTATGTATCTTACTCAGTGCTTAATCTAAGATAATTCCAGTAGGTCATAACCTCCGATAGATCGTGACAAAGTACAACAATACAAAAAACTACCTAGTGATTATTTTCAAGCATTTTGTGTAGATTCTGTTTTAGACAAATTTTATTGTGTATCATGCTAAATTTACTTCGTTAAAACTGATGAAGTAAAAACGTTAATACAAATCAAGATCTGATATTTGACTCAAGAGGCTCTAACAGATGAATAAATTTGATATATTACCAATGGTGACCGTACCTTAAGGCTAATAATATGCTAACCGTAGAACAAAAAGGATTCCGCAATAAATTATTAGACAGCAAAGAGAGGTAGATTATTGACTGTGGTGTTTTGAAATAAGCAAAACATCGTAACAGGAATCCGTGCGGAGTCTCCGCCGACTGCCAAAAAACTTTCGAATCAGACTTGAACAGTTGGTAGCTCAACATGACCCAATTAATTATTTCACTCATAGTATGAGAAAATGGGTCACACAACTCTCTTAGTAAGAACTGGTCAAAATAGAATTAGAAAAGCGTACATAGAATTACGCAGGATCCCGGTTCGGGTGAAGTTGTGTTGTAAGTTTTAAAAATAGGATTGCGTTTTGGTAACCCTTGGTTAGACCTTTTATTTTAGGTGATGGAGAAAAGTGTATCTATATTAAAACAACGAGCCATACTTTTTTAGTTTTTTTTTCTAACAAAATCTATTAGTAGCACCAGGTTTATCAATAAAACCATCATTAGAGCCAAAACTGATTTATAATAATTATTCATCTAATAACAAAAACCCAGAAAAGCAGGTTTATAGCATCTTTACAATTTATTAATGATAGGTCTTATATTCAGCATACAAAATTTACGAATAACACTTCAAATGTGTATAATATTCTATGGTTAAACTAACTTTAATATTCCCGATCTTTTAGCTATATACAGGCACGTAGACAAACGGGTCCTGGTGTCTGGAGCACTTGAAATGAATTTCTAATTTAGACCCATATATATATATATATATATATATATATATATATATATATATATATATATATATATATATATATATATATATATATATATATATATATATATATATATATATATATATATATATATAAAATAAAAATCATCTAGAAACTATCTTCACATCATATCATTTACGAAATACCATTTTTTTTACTTTTGTAAACTTTTTGCTTATATTTTTAAATGTCAGTTCAGAAAGTCAAGTTATAATTCAAGTTCCAGTATTAGTTTCAGCTTAGATCCATCCGAATTACCTAGATACCGTCCCACGTGCCACGTTCGGTCAGAAAATTGTGATTGTGCGCAGTACATAAATCGTACCGTGAATCGGTCCGTCGCGCAGTTCTGTGACAGTACTAGGGGTGGTTTTCCGATGTGTTCGGACAAAGCTATTACTTTATTTCCTTTTAGTGATGCTGACATTGTTGACTAAAATATTGAGCACCTTTTTAGGAGTAAGAAAAAACTGTTCGTTTTCGATTCAAAATTTTTTAGATGCACGTTAAATGATGAATTCTCCACAAGATTCGATCAAACTATATTATCTGTTCGAACAAAGCTTTGAATTAAAATCAATTTGCCAACAGATGGCAGCACCTTTGCGAGAAATTAGAACTATTAAATTGATGCTCATAGAACTACTACCGCTTATTCAGCTCACGACAGGCAGCCGAATGTCAAATAACCTGTAAATTTATCACAAGTCGCCACGGTTTTTATTTTGTAGTTATTTACATTTGTTAAAATCAATTGAAAACAAACTCGTCAGAATCCTATTAACTATTCTACTGCGTTTTGATAAACACCAGTTATGTTTTATTAATTTGGGTTCGAAGTATTATTTTTTAATTTCAAATATAATTTGTAACTAGAAGAAACGTATACGCCATTTTCGTAATTTTTGAATTCATTTTCTTTAACCTATTTGAACTATGGGTGATAAGCCCAAATGTTTTGTGCCTGAATGTAACAATAGTGTTGGTGTATTATTCCCAAAAAATGCTGACATGAAGAGTAAGTGGCTTAAAGCCTTGAAGCTGGAACACTTGCAGCCAGATCCAAAAAGCTTTGTCTGCTTGGATCATTTTATGGAGAATGGTACTTAAGTATATCTTATAGTCGTAACTATAAATCAAGGATCTCTCACATTGCAAGTCTAAAGTATTTTGTAAAATGTATTAAAAATTTGTTTATATTTAGATTTTTTTGCAGAACTATAGTATGTAAAACTTTTTTAATTGGTATGTGAAATTGATCCAGGAACAGGAGCAAAACATATACATATATAGACCTTTGTCTTGTGAAAACCCAAAGATGTTTTAGAATGGCATTAAGTGCATTTTTTAGTATAAATTATGTTTTAAAATTATAATCGTGAACATACACTGAAGATGATGCGAAGCACTGTGCAACAGTATTTTAGGAAATATAAAGATATTGTAGTTTTATTTTCTATTAACAAAAAACTATTATTGGGGATACTGATACTAGTACAATAAAAAACAGGTTTTTCAAAATCAGGCAGGTAAGTATGCATATGATGAAATTTTATCGGGGTGCAAATACATTCTTCCCCCACCATATATAACAGTTCTCCAGGCCTAGGATATGGTGACGTGCCAAAACGATTCTAGTTTTTTCTGCTATTATTTGAACGGTATATTGAATAATACTCTTTTTTAAAATTTACCCAAATATAGCTTTATTTCTGGATATATTCATGTGCCATGCAACATTGTTCTTAAAAAAAGGCCCTGGGGTTCTAGTTTTGTGTGATTTTGGGTTTAAGAATTTAAAAATGATTTTTTAAGTCTCCCCTCTTGGTTAATATATCTAGGTAAAAGATCTGACTTGAGGTAAAAACACAAAATGAAAAAATAGTTGGTATGATTCTAGTCCCAAATCATTATGATTGATGATTATGACTGATTCCAAAGAATATATAAAAAAATATATATACTTGATAAATATTTTTAAATGTAAAAAAGATATTTAGAGAGAAATCTTAAAACAAAAATGTTAAACATTTGGAATTTTTTTGTTTTTTCAGTTTTTATTCCAGCAAAAGCTTAAAATTTGAATTTTGCAGTCCCAAATTGTTCACCGAATTATTGTTGACAAAATGTGTTCTTGTTTACAACAAATGTCTTATAATAAATTAATTACAGCTCATGTTGGTATCCTGCAGGGAACTTAAAAACATAATTTATAAGATAATTTTGTATATATATTTCAATTTTTCTATTTAACCAGACTAAAAAACTGCTAGATTTCAATTAAACTGCTAGATTCCATTCAATTGGATCCTAAAAAGATAAAATAGGTATTGGTTACTATACTTTTAAAATATTAATGTAAAACCTACTGAATTGGAGCAAGAAGATTGTTTAGTAACTTTTTTATGCTCTTTTGGTTGTGGTTTTAGGAGTTTATGTCTACTTTGGGCATGGCTGTTCCTTCAGAATTAACCCACAAATATTCAGTTAAAGGTTTTTTTATTATAGTAATAAAAATATATTTTTATTTTTTAAATAGTTGAATGTGTAAAAGTATTAAGAATTTAAAATTATTATTAAAATAAAAATTATAACCTAAAAATTTGACATTTATTGAATTTCTGCTTGCCATCGGCAAGCTCCTTTAAAGTGCACTTCAAATTTTGTTTAATGTAAATGACACCACACTGTTGTCATTTGCCAAGCAAGCCAATTTCATAACAAATTCGAGTTGAATTTGAATGTAAATGTAGCATTTTACATGATGGTGGAAAGATCTATATACTCTCAGATAAAATTTCATGATGTGTGTATTCACTTGCCTATAGATTTTTAAAAATCTGTTTTTTTACTATAATCTACTTGATTATGCTATGAAATAAAATGATTAATTATAAACACAATAATTTTTCTTGAACATACTTTGGTCTGAGACCCTTATATTGGAAAAAAAATATAAATTAACTTCCAAAGTTAATTTAATAATTTTTTAAACCCATTAATTTATACTTCAGGTTGTATACTAGTGATATATATACTATTGGGTACACAAAAAGTACATATCTGTTAAAAATCATTATAGTTTTCTTGAATTATGTGAATGTGTGTTTCATGTGGCTAACAATAAATAGCTACATTTTACACTATATCATATACCTAGTTAGATCTGTACTTGAAAGTAGTACTCCTGTCTGGTCATGTAAAATTAATAAACTAGAATGTATTGAACATATGTTTTTATGTATATTGGTGGTAAATTAAGCGGTGTTACTGGAAATGAGAGTGTTAATTATGTCAATATAATTTAATTTTGATAAAATGTTTATTTTATAGCAAATAGGCAGCGATGACCTTCTATTGTCAGTTAATATTTATGTACCTCCTAGATCATTAATAGGGTTTGTCACATTTTATGCCGAGCATCATTGCACTTTATAAGGAAAACATTCTTCTATCAACAGAATGATGTTAAATGCGTGAATATGCTTGAGGTAGATGTGTTTGCATTCACTTTAACTGAAATTAAGAAATCTTTCCATTTAGAGCATGTACCTCGAATATAATTGACATACAATCTCATTTGTATGTATATCTTTTAAATTTTTTACGTATTTTGTTTTTTTTTGTAAAATTAGGTTAAAACCCATTGATTAATTAAGTAAATAAATATTAATCAATATTTCTTATAGGTTCACCAGGTATAAGGACGAAAGATGATACATCCACAAAAACTAACAAAACTGCAAGCAGAAAGACTTCAATTTCAGGTAAGAATTAACTCTCTCTTTAAGATAAAAATAATTATATTATAAAATTTGGTATAGTTACAGAATTTTATAGAGCTCTTTCGTGTGATGATCTTGTTTAAGGCCATTTTGTTTCCCAGGCTCTAATATATTTTGGAATTGTTAGATATAAGGCTGTGGATTTATCATCATTATGTATAATTATTTTCTGTCGAAGTGCAGATAAATCTTGTAGAAGTTAAAGAAATTGAAGAATATTGATTGTGGGATAGGGATTTTCATAATTTTCCAGCTGTTACACTTTACCAGGACTAAGTCCCGAATTACTGGAATTTATTTGATTAATAATTTCTCTTTTTTTTATTAAGACCTATGTGTAAGAAAGTTGCACTTGACACTATAGAAACTTACGAAACTCAACTCAACATTTTCTTTTACAGCAATGTAACGTAAGGTGAACATTTATTGATAATTAAAAAGAGTGATAAGTATTACAAATATTTATCTGTTTAGTAATCATAATAGCACTATAATGATTAACGAAGGTCAAATTGAGTTAATAATAGATGCATTTTTTTCTTTACTGTTCAAACACTCTAATTTTGCATAGAGGTTTGCTAGACTTATTTCATTGTAGCTTCAAATAATGACCCACATTTAAAGTTACTACCAATCTGAAAAGTTCAACAAGTGCATTTTTCTAAAATATATATTTTTTTATTATAAAAGAGCAAATAAACAGAAAAATATATAGAGCAATCATTTCAAAAGTAGTTTTATATATGTAGTCCATAAAACAAGATAGCTTTACCCTAATTCATTTTTTGAACAGGATGTGTGTCGTGTCTTAAGAGACCCGTACCATGGAAGAAATAAATAGTACTTTATAAAAAGATACAACTGGCTCTGCTAAAGTTATTGTATACTCCATATCTAATTTCATAATGAGGCTTAGAACTGAAGACTGGCCTGACTTCAATCAAACAGAGCTTTTGCTGTTCATTATAATAGCAAAATGATAAGATTTACTGATAATAAATAGTATGAGATAGTAATTTAAAAATGCTAACTGTAAAAACTTTCTGCTCTGGGTATAACTGGATCATATATTTAGTGGATCAGCTCATATCTTAAGAACCTAAAGCTGTGTGTAAGATTTGGTCATGTAGTGTCGCAAGATGTAATTGTGATGTCAGGAGTACCATAGGATTGTTTTTATTATTTATTATGGTTATGATTATTTATTATATTATTATATTATATTATTAGAATTACTAGAAAACTTTAAATGTTCATTAGAATAGTGATATTCAGTTATGAATATTGATTTAGTAGATTTCTTAGCTTTAACAAACATATTGATAAAATTTTATTGAAAGCTTCTAGAATGTTTTTTACATGTTTATGTGTTGTGTAGATGTGTGATATTAGGACCATTAAATGATTGTACAATTGTCTGGTGTGAAGTAATTTATTTAAGGTAATATTTCCATACAAGGACTTAACTCATGACCCATGTTAGCTTAGCTCAATAAAATGGTTATATTACTTATACTGTCGAATTTACCATATGTACTCTTGTCTTTCAAAAATACAGATCTACATACTAAATACTGATTAAACTAGTAAAAAATAACCATTATTCGGAAATAATTCATAATGCTGACAATAAACAAATAGAATGCTTAGAATAGTGATATTCAGTTAACAAAAAAAGAATGCTGGGCTATGGTCAATAAGATCTGAGAGAAAGTGGGAAGCACTCCTGTAGAATTGGATGTTAACACCCTAAACACTTATTGCACTATTGCAGAGAAACTCGCCACCAGACTTGCATGTAATACAGACCCTCTTGGTTACCTCTTAAATGTTAAAATATCCCAATCTCTCACTTTTGTTGATACCCATGCTAATGAAGTTAGAAATGTTATTAGGAGATAAAAATAATTCAGGGAATGATTTCCTTACCATACAAAATTTAAGAATTTGCCATTGTTGTAATGTTGTAAAATCCTCGGCAGCAGCAATTTACATGTCTTGGGCAATGAGGATGTTTCCTTCTTGTCTCAAATTGGTGAGAGTAATTCCAATTATTCATAAGGGAAGTGCCACTGGGGATTTTTCCAACTTTAGGCCTATATCTCTCTTATTTCCACCCTTTCTAAAATTGTGAAATGAACCAGACACACCATTTCAAGAATAGACAAGCAAGCTGGGGTTAATATTTAGGGATTTAAACAAAGGTCTGCAGGAGTCACAGGTCCTAGCCTTAGACATGTACTGAATTGCTCGTTTTTGTACAATAAATGTAGAGTTTAGCAGATAGTTAGGGCAGCTTCCCAAAAAAGATATAGCACAAATGGGACTTTATCAAAGCATGATGTACACTGCCACTGATATATCTAGCTCATAAGAAACAGTCTTAAGCACTTAGCAATTTCTTGCAATCTTGGAATATATATTCAAAATATATTTCTCAAATTTAAGCCTATTATCTATGTAGAGACACAAGAACTTTTTAACATGTAAACAACCTAATAGTTGGTCATCCATCTTAACACCACCAATTGAACATTTAAATGAGATAATGTTATCTTCACTATCTGAGTGTGAGTTTCTAACATTGTAAGCAAACCTTGTAAATCAATATGTGGTAGATCATTCACACACAGTAGAAAGAACAATGGACCCAAAACAGACCCTTGTGGGAATATTAACCCAACCATGCCAATACTTTAAGATGTTACAAATTTGCAAGTATACGAAATATTTGTAGAAAAAATGGTACCAGACATAGGACTTAGATAAAGAGATAACTCCCGGAAAGTTTAGAGTTTTATTTAGAAGGTGCAGGACAAATTAAACAGATGTTTTCATTTAATGGCAGAGATCTACAAGCTTTAAAGGGTTTATACATGTTAAAGCCAGAAGCAATTCTCGACCCTGAAATAAAAAAAGAGCCCTCAATTGCTGAATTTCTCCATTATTTTACAAAGATTTACTCTGAAAATATAACTGAAGTAGATAGCGAATGGACAGTTCTTAAAAATACTGCGCGACTAAGAAATTAAAGGGTGACTTTCAGTTCCCCAAAAAAAATTAACTTTTTAACTTGGTGTCAACTGAACAGAATTGTACTTAAATAGCATTAAGGGCTTTAAACTCTTTTTTTCTTTGTTATTCTTTTAGTATTTACAGTTTGGAGTATTAGATAAATAACACTTCCCTTAAAATTGTTGTTGATATTCGAGATCTGGAAGCACATGTTGATGAATAAATGTATATTTATTTTATGGACCAGCCATTTTGAAAATAAGTAGACAAGCAAGAATAAAAATTACAGGAATAACAACAATAAAGTTTTTATTGCTATTATTCCTGCAATTTTATTATATTGTAGTATTAACTGTAATATTTCTCTCAAAGATGTTGTTTGAGGTTTGTTAAATGTTCATTAAAAAATTCAATCTTTTGTTTACGCGAGTGTTAATACTTGTTCTTGAATTGTTTAGTTCTATAGTGATATATCATTATATGATCTTGAAATCTCTTGTCTACAGATGTAGCTTTTTGGGCAACAACAATAGTTACTTTAGTAAATTTTAAATTCTAGCTCTAGTTGTTCTTTCTAAGAATTTGCTGAATTATATTGAAGAAAATAATATTAAAACTATTCTTGATCTATTTTTAGGTCTTCAAGCCCAAAATATTACGCTGAAAAAAGTTCAGTCCTCAAAACTTCCGCCGCCAATTTCTCGTTCATTAAAGGCACACAAGAAACGGAATACGAATTTTCAGGAAAAAGCTGAAGATGGCAAAGATTGTAAACATGAAGATATTGCAGGTAATTAAGTTTGATATACAGTTTTTGCTATACATATTTGGATTGACACAGTTGAGCCATTGGACCTATCTGTGCATTATCAATCTATGACATGACAGACATGCTTTAGAAGAAACCACCTTTTTCTCTTAATATTTTGAAAAAGGATTAGTAAATATAACACTGTGTAGCATAAGTCTAGTTCCTACATGCATTTACTTGTTGCATAAATTCTTGTCTAAAGCTGTTTTATAGCTTATTCCAGTGTGTGTGGCATATTGTAACATTTGAATGTTGGGACAGTGCTGCCATGTTTTTCTCTCAGTGGAACAGTATCCACATCTCCAGTAAATCCATTAAAATTTTAGCGTCCAGCTCCACCATGTTTTATACTTCTCAGAAACACAATTCCAGTACCTCATGCTTAAAAATTGTACCACAGTAGAATAGGACAGTCAATAAAACATAGAGCTACTTCTGCTGTGCATTTTTGTCAATGGAATATATCTTTTTAAATGAGTGCAAGCTTCTGCATCTATTGCAGTCCACTGAGTGAAACCCTGGCGAAATTCGATGGCAACAACTATATTTTTAAAATTATACCTCAAAACAAACATTATTACACCATCCAGACATGATTTGGATATTTTGATATTTATCAATCAAATCACTTCTTTGTAAATATTTTTAGCCCCATTTTCGGGCATATTTCAACTTTTAAATCTTAAAATAGACACAGAATAAACTCCTAATAATACTGTAACCTAGTACAATAAAACTAAAACTCCAACACAGTGTTGCTCTGTCTTATTTCTCAATTTAATTTTGAGGTTTGATAGACAAATGGATATTCAGATCATTTACATGGTAGTGATAAAAACTGTATTCAGTAATAACAAAAAAAATTCCATTTTTTTTTAAGTAAAACATATTTTTGAGGGATTCTTTTTAACATAAAAATTTTTTACTTCATATATTCTTTCACAAGCAGGACGAAAGTGCATTAAATCATAGTTTTTTTCTATGAAAATTATAATAAAAGAAATAGTTCTACGCCTTTTTGTGGGTAGAGTTAGTAGCAAAAGCAGAGAAAAAATCGCTTTGTGTTTTAAATGTATAGATTTTAAATAATATGTATTTCATATTTTTCTACTAAGTTGAAGACACAAATTTCATGTTTTTTGTTTCATTTATATTATATCTATTATAAAGTATTATAAAATTATTGTATTTAAAAAAATATATATAAATAATTTGTTGTTGAGATATACATACAGTTCAGTAGAAACAGGATCATAAATTACTCTCCAAGGAATGCCTTTCCAAATTATCATTGAGTATTTAATTAATATTATGTATATATCAACTATTTGTTAAACAGATATAAAAAATATGCCTTATTGCTTAGCCGGCCTTAGGGGGGGGGAATCCGGGCAGTCGTCTGGGGCGCTATGTATGGGCAGCGCGGTAGAATGTTTTTTTCACAGAATAGTAGAATAATTTTTCATACTTTAAGAGAACATGGGCAACAATGCTTGTTGCCACCACGTCGTCGATTTCATATACCGCGCCCGTCAGTCTATGATCCATTATCTGTTTTAGATAATTTATTTTGTGGAATTGCTCAGTATATATTTAATAGAAACTAGGGCACCATAGAAAATCTCGCCAGGGGCGCCCCGATAGCTAAGGCTGGCCGGCACTGCTATTGCTTTGCCCTAATTGTTGAAAGTGTCAATTTTTTGTTTAACATTGATTTCAAAAAACATCTTCATAAAATATCATATATCTTAATTTGCAAGCTTTTGTGGGCCGTTCTTAATTTACTTAATTTAAGAGTGGAGTCATACTTTTGAAGCTCATAAACCTACTTTAATTTTTTATTAATTTTAAATCCCTTCATTTTCGTTTAAATTTTAAAGCCATTCATTAAGTTTAACAAAATTAAAAACAGTGTTAAGTAGCATCAAAACTATCATCCCTCTCAGGGGTCAGGAGGTTATCTAGCGAGTCACAACACATTATGAACCCCCACATCTGTCCAATCTATCCATTTAACCATACCAGAAGTTTTATGTTTGAGACATAAAGGAAAATTTATTTTCTGTAGCTTTATTTACATTGTTTCATCCTTTATGATACTTTTTTCAGTTTATTCCATCTATGAAAAAATATGCAGGTTATGCATGACTCAGTCATCAGCTGTTACAGAGCATGTTTTTAACAAGTTGGATGAAAACCACACTATAGCTCAAGCAATAGGTATTTGCTTACATCCACTACAGGTGAGAATCCATATATTATTTCGACCTTTCTAATCAAAAGTATGGTACATAGAAGATATTATAAGATCATTATTTATAAACAAAATTCATAACTACGATACTAGGCAAAAAATTAACATTATAGCAGCACACAACATCTGTCGGGATAACCCTGTTATTGTTTTATGAATTTTAAAACTACTTTATATATTGTCTTGTTGTCTTGCATAATTACTGTAATGTATGTAATGTATATTAACACCAATTAAAGAATATGAATCTAAATAATTTATTTGACGATTATATGGAAATCAAATTTGCAAATAAACAAACATGATGAATTATCTTTCATTAATAGGCAAAAAAGTAATCAAGAGAAAAGTTTATTTTAATATATACATAAATATATATATTTTTTAAGGTTTTGCCCAATGATAGTCTTCCAAAAAATATCTGCACCAATTGTTCAAAAACCTTGAAAGGTTATTTACAGTTTCATCGAAATTGTGTAGCAACAGACATGAAACAGCGAGAAGTTGTTACATTAGAAGATAATGATCATAGTGATGGTAATTGTGCCGATAGTGAACATTCTGATGAATATCTTCATGAAGAAAGGTTATCTGACTACGAAGATGATAAAGAAAATAAGGTAATTGTCTAAAAAAAAACAGGTGATTTGGTAAAAGTTCAAGAAGATTGCATAATGTAAATTGAAATTACTGTAATATTTAATTTTAAATAAAATCTTGAAATTAAAGTGGATAGAAATTGTCATAAATGTCTATTAAGGTTTGTGACGAATTGAAATTTAAACCAGCATAAATTTATTTTTATAGCAGAATAATTTTGGACTGTAAAAATAAGGGGTTTGTGCTCATGAAATATAACCTCTACTGTGAAGCCTGTTTGGCAGGGTTTGTGTGTTGCTAGAAAAGATCCAGTCACTGTAGACCTTAGGAAGACAAAAGAAAATACTTAAAACAGTATTCTTTAAAAACAAGACAAGAAATTATTGGTATTAGTTGTCTTCATTTTCAGAGTCTAATAATTGTTAAAACTTCATTGTCGCTCTCATCACAACTTTCATCTTCCGAGATGTTTTGCTTTAGACATTCTTGGCTTTTAATATATGGAAAAATCAGTGGATCATCTCTGTCATAATCACCTTCTAATGAGGTTGGTTTTATTTAGCAGTACTAATGACAGATGACTAAAACTTATTACAAAAGATAAAGTTCATATATGTTTTGAGTAGGTAATGGCTAAGTGTAAATAATATGATTCTAAAAATTATAATAATTTGAATACTTACCAGAAAAAAATAAATGTTTGTAATATAAAAACAATAGTAAACCCATTTTTATATTATATAATCCAATTTCTTTTTTGGTCTTTCCTTTGAATAAAAAGACAAAAGAGTTTTGAAAAACAATAGTAGACAATACATATGTAACGTGTAGTAGGACTGTAGTGTTCCGTTTAAGTTCTCATATTTAGCTCCCTATATTTTCAATCAGATCTCCAGCTTGTTTCCAAAAGGGACATCTAAAGATTCATTAAAGAGAAGTCTGAAGTGTGAGATTCTGCATAGCACCCTCAGATTTAATTTTAATTTTAGTTTGTTTTAGTGCCTAATATTTACTCTTACTGTGTTATTTATTTTTGGTTGGGACTTTGTTTTGATATTACTGGTTTTAAGTGTACACCGGGTGTGTTTTGTGTACTGCTTTCAATTTTATTTTATATTTTGTGCACAATAAATGATTTTTGAATTTGAATTGAATTGAATATATTTAAAAGATAAGTGTAGACCAGTATACCTAATAATGCAACTTAAAAGTCAAAAATAGGCTTTAATGTCGATGATAATGATCTTATTGATAAATCTGTATACCTAAACTATCCTAAATATAAATGTTTTTGTAGATTTGAATCACTATAATAAACGAGATATAATATATTTTCAGTTGGTATACAGATATTTAAAAGATACGTATGTACCTAATAATGCCACTCAAATGTCGGAAATATCTCTTTTTATGTGTTTAGATTTATTTCTTGCAGTTAGAATGATAAGCAATTTTTTTTGGCGTTTTCGCATCTCAATATTTTTTAATCAAAAATAAGAAATTGTATCTTCTACCTTAAGTTTTTATAGGCACATAAGAGTTGTACAAGTGCATTCGTCCTGTGGGGTCTCGTCAGTGCGCCGATCGTAAGAGAAAAATATTTCTAATAAAAAATATTTGTTTCAATCAATTTAAAATTTAATTGAGCTGTGGAAAACCAAAAAAAAAATTGTTTTAACCACAATAAATAATCGAACATACCAAATGAAAATATATTGTCTCCTTATAGTGATACTAATTTAAAAAAAATTAGCTATACTTAAAAAAAAATCAATAAAAAAAGCTTTATTGTCTCAAGAAATATATCTCATACAATGCTGTACAAAAGAAAGTACAGTTTACCAAAGTAAAATTTAGTAAACATATGTAGGGGGGGAGTCCAAATGGACAAACCTCAGGAAAACTAGGAAGAATCAGTTAATATATTTTATGCTTGGGTATTGTATTGTTTCTTTAAATTAAAAAAAATATTAACTACTTAGTTGGTCTAGTAGATTTTGAAATCATAGCTGTTAGAAAATCATTAAAGTGGGTTTTGTCTTAATAATCTTCAATACATTTACGAATTCTGAATAATTTTATTTGCAGAAGGACTCAGGGCTGGATAATACCAACGGAAAAATAGAAAAACATCTTCCAGTTGATTCAGATAATACATTTAATGGGAGAAAAAAGAAAGAAAAACAAGAATTTTTAAAGGTAAGAATGTATGGACTGGCCAAAATTCACAGTGAAAATGTGAAAAAATGTTGTTCTTCAGTAATCTTTATTTAAAATAGGCGCTTTTTTTGCGCTGACTAGGCTTGTAGCTTCAGTAGTCATTTAATTCCAGCTGATTTATGAAATATTACAAGTGATGTCGTTTTTAGCCAGGAATTACAATAACAACCTAGAACTGTTTCTGATAGCATTATGATTAGCTGCAAATTAAATTTACAATAGGCTGATAAGCATTTATTTTTTGCACTGTTTTTCTTTTTTTTTCTAGTTCGATAGTCATTTCAATACCAGCAAATTTATGAAATACTACAAGTGATGTCATTTTTAGCTTGGATTTACAATAACAAACTTTTTCGCTGACTAGGCTGCTAGTTCTGGTAATCATTTCAATACCAGTTGATTTATGAACTATTTTTGTGAGAACAAATATAAGGTTTCAAGAACTGGATAAAGTAATAAATATTTCTATTGGAAAAACTATTGAACTGTCTGGCATTTTTCTAAGTGATTTTGATATATATGTTGTATCTCTTTACAAATCTCCAAATAACGATTTTGAAAGTTTTCTAACTAAAATAGAACAATCTATATTAATAGTGGGTATTCAAAAAAATATTGTTTTACTGGGAGATATCAGTGTTTATTTCAGTACCAAAAATTACGAAATTTTGGGTTTGTGTGATCTCTTAAAGAGTTTTGGATTTAAACAGATGATTTTCTCAAACACAAGAAAAGACAAATGGATATCGTCATGAATTTTTAGTCTGAAGAGAACGGTGCCAGTGTGTCTATCGAGAAACCATTAAATGAATTTGTAACTATTTCTTTTAATGAACTATCAAAGATTATTAAAAGATTAAAATTAAAAAAAGACTGTAGGGAATATCTCAACTCACTATTTCTAAAAAACACCATTAACAGTATAGGACACGTCTTATTGCATTTCGTTAATACATCACTACATAGCGGCAAGTTCCCTAATGAACTTAAAACTAGCAAAGTAACACCATTACAAAAAGTAGCAAATGCAAACCACGTTTCCAAATTTAGGCCGGTAAACTCTCTGCCATGTTTAGAGAAAGTACTGGAGAGAGCCTAATGAACTTAAAATTAGCAAAGTAACACCATTACAAAAAGTAGCAAATGCAAACCACGTTTCCAAATTTAGGCCGGTAAACTCTCTGCCATGTTTAGAGAAAGTACTGGAGAGAGCAGTTTTTGAACAAATATTGGAATACTTGGAATACTAACAAAAACTAAATAAAATTGATACAAAAACAATTCATCTGGAACATATAAAGTATCTTGGTTTTGAGCTAGACAATTCACTAAGCCTTAACAAGGATGTTGAATTTTTAATAAAGAAAATACATAAAAAACTATATTTTTTTGATAGGGCAGTGAAGTTCCTTACACTCGCCGCAAGAACGTTATTCAAGGGCATAGTACAACCCCACTTTGATTATTGTGCTAGCATGCTTTATTTAATGTCAAAAGACCAGATTAGACATCTCCAAATACTATTTAATAGGGGAATGCGATTGGTGTTACAAAGCAGTAGGTATGCACCAATAAAGGTTATGTTGGGTATATTAAAATGGATGTCAGTAAAACAACGTTTGTATTATCTAACAATGATCTTTATTTATAAATTAAGAAAAGGTTTGTTACCGGAATATTTTAAAGAGTTTACTACACTAAGGAACAATATCCATAGTTATTTTACTACAAATTGCAACAATTATCATATAAGTAGACCAAGATACTCAGCAACAATGAAATCGTTGCTATTCAAGGGACTAAAAGAATTTAATGAAATTCCTAACAACATTAAAAATGCAATAACTGTAAATAGCTTTAAGAATCTTTTAAAGAAACACATCCTTGATAAATAAAAACTTACTGTGATTTGTTAGACCTACAAATATGTTCCTTGCAAACAATATAGTCAAATAATAAATAAGTAACCCTAACCTAGTGTATGTAATTTTATTCTGTATTTTGTAATTTTAAGCTTAAATGTTTAATGTATAATTATAAGTTTCTCTGTTTCTTTTATTATGTAACATTTTCTTTTTATTATGTAACATTTTGAAGATAACATATTGTATTATGATTTCCTAACTAAATAAATAAATAAATCGGATCATGATTTTGCACAGCAGATTGACATTCCTATTGTTTGGGGAATACTTTGAGGGAATTTATTTCTGACCTGGGTTCAGACATAAATAACTTTAGCACAAATTATTAATAATGTAATAAAAAAAGTAGCCTAAGAGGGATCATTTCCTGAAAAAACAGTAGTCTCTAATCTAAAGAGACAGACCTGGACCAGAATTGATTTAATAAGGAGATGTCTGACATGCGTGATCATCAACCCTAGCAAATGTTCATCTAATAAAAGGATTAAAAAAAAACTTACAGGCAGGCCATATCACTCTAAGCACAAATATTATGACAACCTAATCCAGAATTTAAGAAACAAATCAAAGTGTTCTTGGGAAATTATAAATAGGCAAAGAAAAAAAAACCAAATCTACAGTTAATAATATTTGAGCAGATGATTTTAATGCATTTTTTGTCAATATTGCCCCAAACTTCCTTTTAAACCATCAGATAATTATTACTCAGGCACCTATTAATTTAAATAATTTGTCTAACAAAGATATTGACATGAATGAATTGACTTTTATCAAGATCAGAGATATATTATTAATTATTAAAAAATAATAGTAAAAAACTGCCTTGGTCTCCCTGTGAGAGTTTTGAAACAGGTGCGCAAACTGCTGATTATAGCAATTACAAAATTAATAAACCGATGCCTTAGAGAATCCACTTGTCCAGATGCCTGGAATGGTTATTCCCATATTTCAAAAAGGGGATGAAAGTGACAAATCAAGCTATCGCCCAATATGATTCTTGCCTACTCTCTATGATACTGGAAAAGTGTATTGCCGAAAGGGTTTGAAAATATTAGGAACTAAACAAACTTTTCACTGATTGACAATTTGGTTTCAGACCAGGTTTAAGCACAGCCTCAGGTATTATGGACCTATTATCGTATATATCGGAAGCATTCAACAATAGGAACTATGGAAATACAAATGTTCTGCGACTGAAAGCCTTTGATTGTGCCTCGCATGATCTGCTGATTCAAAAGCTTTATATGCACAGGTTTGGTGAAGGTACAATAAATTTGATTAAATCGCACTTATACTACCGCTTCCAGATGGTATATGCAGCGGTTGTACTATCAACTGCAAGACCTATAAATATAGGGTACCCCAGGATCGATACTGGGGCCGCTGCTCTTCTTAATATATATCATTGTTATATATTGTTAACCTGTGTCTGTATTATGGAAAAGTGAGTCGATCGAGTATCCAGCCAATGAAGAAATACAGACAGGGAGGATCATTGGGTGTCGCATCACACACTGTGCTTTTGCCAGAACGGACCCGATTTTCTAGTGATAAAGTTCTACAACAAAATACCAAGGGAGATCAGGCTCTTGATTTCAAACAATTTAAAACAAAAGCTTTTAATTTTCTAGCCACTAAGGCCTACTACAATAATACTAACGATTTATTGGAGGAACACCCCGCAAATATCTCTTTGATTTAGGTTAAGATTTTTAAGTTTTTAAAAATTTTAATTGTTCTTTTTGTTTTGTTTGTAATCAATTTTAATTGTACAGTACTTAAGATTTTTTAATTTTCTAAATCTAAATTCATGTAATCTCGTACCTTGTACTTGTTTAACATTTTCAATTTGTGTGAAACTTTCGATATTGTCATATGTTCTCATTATTGTAGTAACATGAAATAAATAAATTACTAGTAATGTCATTTTTAGTGACAATTATTATTAATTAGCTTCAATTTGAATTTAGAACAGCATTTGTGTTTCCAGTAACGACATATCCAATTTTTCAATACAAATAATGTATTGCTGTTTGTTCAGTTTAGGTTAAAAAAGTGACATATAAATCCCACCTATCGATGTCTATATTTGTCCAATTTATAATAGAAACCCGATATTCATTTACGATATAGATGGGTTTATTATGAATATTGGAATCAGGCTAATTACAGGGTTTTTTAAAAAGATATAAATTTGTTGCTACTTTTGTTCTAATAATGTATTATAGGGAAATGAAAGTGTACTCACCAATCTGGATAAATCAAAAACCAAAGGGGCGAAGTCTAAGCTACTTTCAGAAAACGAAAGCAATGATGAATCCTACAGTAACCCAAATGATGAAAAAAATGCAAACAATGAAAATCCAGATATTTCGTCGGAAGCTGTAAGAAATGATGAAGATTATACTGAAAATATCATAATAGGTAATATAATGTTCTTTTGTTTAATGTAATAGTAGGTACAGTGAAATTTCTCAGTAATGCATAGAAATTTTTCTAATATATGATTTTCTTTTATTGACACTAAATAATTTCATTTATTTGGTATCATGTAGAAGAAAATACATTTCTGTATAGCCAATTATCATCACTTCTGATATTAATTATTGGTATTAAATCCTTAAACGAATACACTTAAAAATTTGGAGTTTTCCAGTTTTCATATCATTTTGAAACATAATCATCATGAAAGTGCCAAAAAAGTGGCAAAAGTTAAATAAAAATAAGTATATGATATGCCAGCCAGTACCTTGTCCACAATTTTAAAAAATCGCATCAAAATTTTTGAGGAGTTCGATAATGGATAAACTAAAAAAATTTCAAAGCCAGCAAATGGATATATCTTTTAGATTTTGTAGTTAGACAAAAACTAAGAATAAAAACTCAAAATAATGTATTACTACTTTTTTTGGTCATACTACTGCTTAGAATATTAGCATTTAAAGAAGCAGTTTCTGAAACATATCTTGCTAAAGCAATATTAATAAAATGTTTTTAAAAATTTGAAGCAGGAGCTTAGTGAAAGTTGTCCAGACACATACACTTTTGGATATTGGAAATTGTAGGCTATGGCTACACATCCTTCCTGGTGCCTTTAAATGTGGTATAAGAAGTACCAGCTGGGAAATATTAGGTTTTTTAAGGGCAATATATAATGTATTTAAAAACAATTCTGTGGGAAAGTTCAGATTTTTTTAAGGCTACGTTTTTCTCTAAAATTGTATGCTACTAGATGATTAGAAAATAGCTTAAATTGGCATGCAAAATCGTTTCAATCTCGTGTTAGAAAATGAAACTAAGACTTTCAGTCCAATGACCTGGTGATACCATTTGACTTGAATTATTTAATTTAGTACAGAATTCCTTGAAGCTATGGAAAGTAAAAAAGTTTCTAGCATTGATTAAATTTAAAAGAGCTAAAAGATATTTAAAAATGTTTCTCCTAAAGACATTTTACTCTTTAAACATAACTGCAAAAAAATCAAAATTTTATTAAACAGTTAATGGAAAAAAGTCCCCTTTCCTACCGACTTACAAGAATATTAACATGCTTGCACCTAAAAGTAACTGCTCATCTTTATAAGACAGAAAAAACATTATCAGACAATTAGAATTATTTGTGGCTCATAATATTATAAATGGCACATTAAACTCGAATATATAAAAAAAAAATATGTGGCCGACCACTTTAAGAGAAAAATTTAAGACATACAAAATGTTAAAATCGAGGTTTCAACATTTCTAGTTCAGTGTTCAAAATATTATTTTTTTCAGTTTTAATAAAATATGAAATACCGATTAAATAGTTTCGGAAAATTTGTAATATAATTTCTAGTTCTGTCAATTTGTAAAATAAAAATTGCTACTACACTTTTTATTTAGTGCTTCACTCAAATAACCTCATTGACATTAAGGAACAAATACAAACCTTGTAGAAGATCAGCTCTAATGAAATTCGCTAAATTTATATGTTGTAGTTTTTATCCTCCTGGGTAAAGGATACTATGGGCACGTCGAAATCGTACAAGCCGCTTTGGAAATATAGCCCTCCGAGGGGCTTTTTTAGAGAAGTTTAGTAGTGCAAAAAATAAACAAAATATTAGTTTTAAGTTCATATACCTGCAAGATTTGATTACTATGACTTTGTTTTAGCTCTTTTAAATATATGTAATAAAAAAAAATTCGACAGATTTTAACCTGAAATACAGATGATGTCCATGGTTGGCTTTTATAAGTATTATTATTATTTACTATAATAGGACCAATGGACCAAGAATTGAATTTTTGAGAAAAAGTTGCTCTTCATAAAAAATGTTTCTTCTCTACAAATATACTTTCCAGCTCGAGAAACTTTAATTTTCGTATACTTTAATCAGTTTAGCTTACTCTTTTTGCCATTTTAACAAAAAAAGAAAACAATATTAAGAAAACTTGTTTCAAAAAAATTTGCTAAATGCTAAAACTACTTAAATTTTGAGATCTACGGTTATCTGTAGACTAGACAGGGACCATATACAAAAGTACACCAATTAAATAAAATAAAACTGTTATATCACAAATATCTCCTGCGTAAAGATAATCTATGAATATGGCGGCTTATTATATGATATCTTAATATATTATCTAAATCGTAACTCCGTGTCTAATACAATACCCAAATTACGTGCTGGGGTAATCACAGGAAATCCAACACCGTTTATATGAATACAGTCGAGAATGACTAAATTACAATGATCTTTTATCTAGATGTTTGTGAGCGATTTAAAAATGAACAGAACGATTAGACGGCTGGGGATGCAGTGGGACTCCAGGATGATTTGAATGCGCTCTGGCAGTGGGCACAATCCAACCATTTATTCTTAAACATTAATAAATGCTTTTATATCAGTTTTTTTTTTCAAAGCAGTGGAAGAATTCCAACTGGGTATACCATAAATAATGTAGACTTGTCCTTTACTAACATTGGTAAAGATCTTGGTGTGTGGTTTAATGAAAGGTTGACTTTTATTGAACATATTTCTAGTGTGAACCTTAAAGGCATGGGAATGTTGAATTTATAATTAGAAATTGTTCTCAATCTTCTATTGATACTATTAAAATATTACTCGTTTGTAAGATCTTATGTTGAATATGGAACTGTTATTTGGTCACTTTTTTACCAGACGCATATAGATGATATTGAGAGAATACAGCATGTTTTAAAGATTCGATGCATTTAAGTGTAATATTAATATGGAGAATTACCACGGGGTTGACAAGCTCATTGCATTAAATTTAGCTACTCTTAGATTCAGAACAATTATGTTGGATTTATGTTTTGTTTTTAAATTTTCGAATTGTATTACAGACTCAGTTACTGTCTAAGATACAACTAATTATTTCTAGTAGATCCCTGCGTCATAACGACTTATTCTTACTGCTTTCATTCTACCAACTATGGCTCATATTTCCCTATTGATAGAACTCGCTTATTATCAATGTTTTTGCGTAAAATATTTATATATTTAAGTGTAATCTCTGGCTTTAAAAAGGAAATTACTTCTGTGATTTAAAATGTATGTATTTATTTTGTTAAGGTTTTATTGTATTTTTTTTGATAATTACATTTTTAAGATTTCTTTTGCCTACCATTTATTTTGCTACTTTAGTGATATATTTTGTAAATTTAATAAGTAAAAATAAAATAAACATTAAGATTCATTATTTGGTTTTAATAAAATCTCTTTTATTTGTCGATCTAAATATCATCAAAAGTCATTTTGATAAATTGAGTTTTAGATTGTGATTTTAAAATAATTCTCTCAATATATTTAAATCTTCGTGTATTAATTCTGATGAGTCTGCGTAGTCCCGTTCTTTAAATTATTTTAAAGACTTTGATATGTCCGAACTGTAAATGATGAATAGCGAAGAGGGCCAAGGCTTGACTGTGCGTTACATCTGACAGGGTTTTTGTAATTTTTGGATATCATATTTTAAAATTTTAATTTTTAAACGTCAATCCGGTATTCAACCATTTATTTTTATTTTGTAAAATGAAAGTAGATATCAGATGAAGGCCTACAAACCAGATATTTTTTGTGTAATAAGCAGATTTTTTAATGAATCAATAAATTTTAACAATATAAACATAATTTTGTATAACAATAATAATTATTATTAGTGTAACCCTCGCCGAACAATTAAAATAGATATCACAATACATATAGTATTTATTTAGTAAATAATGCTTTTTAAAAATCCGGCAACATAGTAAGTGCGACGTCAGATATAATAATGATTTGGCAACGTCAAATGTTAACCTCGATTTGAAGTTACCAGTTATCCAGGTTTTTTCTTTAATTTATTTATACTTCAAACTTATAAAGCGATGAAAAAGAGTTCTTTTGTGGCGTATTGTAAAAACACAACGGCAAATTCGCCGGAAAAAATCTTTATGTTCGTTCCTATTCCTAGGGAACGCGATAAAAAGAAATCGTGGTTCGAAGCAATCAGAAGGGAATTTTGAAATAGCAAAACTGCTTTTTACTGTTGTGAAGATCATTTTAACATAAGCTCTTAAACTTTCATATTTTTTTGCAAGTGTCAAAACCTAATGTATTGTTTTCAGCTAGAAGAAGATGCGGAAAACTATTTAAGATATAAACTTATAGGCGGTCATCTGCTTTTGAAAGCAAGTATATTACCTCACATATTTAAATGTCCTCGACCGGATAAACTCACTACTACTGTGCGAATAGAACCACCGAAGAAACGAAAGTTACTGGAAATTAAAAACTCATCTGAATTAAGAACAAGTATGTAATCCTTTGATGTTTTGAGTACTACTTCATCTAGCCGAGATGTACCTTATTTTCTCGATCAATATTGTAAGTGTGGTTTAAAGGTATATCCTGAAACATACTCCGTTGATACTCAAACAGACATAGAAAAGACAGATGCCTGTATCAATGCTAAGACCATTCCAAAAGATTGATGTAAAAAAAGCTGTTTCCAGTGTTGAAACAGTCACTCAAGACCTGAGTTTAAATACAAATGTGCAAACGTAACATTTCAAATACCGAGACCAAGTTTGAAATCTTTTCTCAGCTAGTAAATATGATAAACTTGAACAATCATCTAGCGATGTTGTTCGCTCTAGTGACGGTAGCAATAATCGAAATTCATAGAGGTATATTGGAGTATAAGAGAAATGGTATCATCCTTTAATTCCTTTGCTCTGCAAGAAAGGTGCCATAGAAAAAATTCATGTGGTGCTGGTTTTGATGAAAATAAAATTATGTGGTAATAAAATTCGCTATTATTTACAAAAAACTTATTTTCTGGCCAGAAAAACAAAAAAAAAATGAGGAAATGTTAACAATACCATTTCGTGGACGTTTCAATAACGTAGAATTAATTATAGATAGGGAAATAGAGAAAACATTTAACACACTAAAGCAAGCATTTCCAGGGCCCAGTATAAAAAATGTAACACTATCAAATATTAATTTCAATAATATTGAAATTGTAGAACAAAGTTAATACCTGAAAATATTGCCGCAAAATACTGTAGTAATGGTAGATCGTGGTTTTTAAACATATTGATGATGCTTTTAAGGTTAAGATATGTCGTTTAATTAAGCCACTAAACGTAAGCAGCTCATTAAAACCTTTGAAAGCAGAATTAATTAATGGCAACAAAAAAAATTGCTAGCTTAAGAATACATATTGAAAGACTGATTCGAAGAGTTCGAAAATTTACAATATTAAAACCACACTCCGTCATTAACCACATTGTGTTACAATACAATGATTCTTGTATTGTAATTGCCTGGGCACTGATAAAGTTACAATCACTTGTAGTTAAATAGCATACACTGCCGGATAAAATAAGAGGTTGTAGTAGTTTGATGGTTTAATTCAAACATCAATAAAATGAACAAAATTTATCCGCTTTGCAAAAAGATTTTTTAAATTTTGTACTTTAATTTTTTTATTTTTCATTTGGGGAATTCGAAGTACAGGGTGGAAATTTCACAAACTATGTTTTTTTTTCAATGGGACACCCTATATATTTCTATTACATTTGGAAAAATCTTTTCTTCCTGATTTGAATGAAGCCTTCAAATTTGGTAAAAATGAGTATAAAAAAAATCGGAAGTAGCCACGGATAATGTTCAAAGAAACAAAATGGATTTGTTTTGCCGCCGATAAATTGTATATGTGAAAATATATTCATTTTGTTTCTTTAAACATTATCCATGACTACTTGGATTTGTATTATATTACTTGCCGCCAATATTTAAGGTTTGGCATTTCAAAACTGCTTAAAGTAATGGTCATCATATATATTTTTGAAATCAGCAAAAAAAAATCGTTTTACCCATCATAAAAAATATAGTGTGTCCCAATTAAAAAAAAATACATGTGTAATTTTCACAGCTTTTCGATACTCTTTTGTTTTTTTTTTCATATACCTAAAAGATATCCTGCGTCAAAATCTTTGAACGTACAAGAACCCGTCTTTTAACTATAAAAATATTTTTGCAAACCGGAAAAGTATTGTTCATTTCATTGATATTTGAATTTAAACATCAACCTACTCTATCCTTGAATGTGTTTTGGCACTGTATTATGTTGCAAAACTATTTGGTAGGTATGGGGATACGGTTTTAGGAATGATGATGGATGACCATAGTGATAGTCGGGTAGTTAGCTACCGAGATAATCTTGTTAATGAAAAGCTACAAACATTAACAACTTTGTTGCTGCACATCTCATATAATATGCTCCATTAATACTGGTTTTAACAAATTTGTGAGTTATGTAAAACATAACCAATGGCATTATTATCTCAGTAATTTTCAATTTGTGCATAAGCGAGTAACATAACATAAAATGAAAAAAAATTTTATATATTAAACTGCGAGAAAACTATTTCTTATAAAAAATATTCGTCACTACTGTAAATTACCGTATTATTTTGAGTAAGCATTTTATACAATTTTTAGTGCTATTTGTATTTACTGTCATGCTTTCACTTCTCGAACTTCTGCAATATTAAAGCTCTCGTCTAGCTTTAAAAACTTATGCACCATAAACATGTCTACTCTTGGTAAATTATTGGAATTTGCTTTAACAAATCCATTACTAGTTTAACTAAAGGAAAAAGGAAGCCATTTTACTCTGCAAGTTCAAAAAATCGCATACAAATTTGAAATTTTGATGTATTTTAACAGTCATTTTTGACATGAATTGCCATTTTGTTGCCATTGTTCGAAATTACAAACATCGAATTAACTAAAACACGAATGACTTCTGACATCACATGTATTAAATTTGAAGGATAATAAAATGCAAAGTTGAAATTCGATTTGCGATTATAAAACGACATTTTCTGATGTACTTTCTGATCAGATATGATAATTATTTAATAAATTCGACAGTAAAGTAATAAAACCATTTTGTTGGACTAAGGTTGAATACCCAATTCATATAAATTGAATTTTTGTACAGAATTTTTTTAGAAATATTCCTAAAATTCAAAATATGTTATATAGGTAGTCTATTTCAAATAAAGTTGCATACTAGACATCATGTAAATATTTACAAACTCTACTTAACAATCGAAGATATTCTATTTAGTTTTTTCCCTGTCGGGAATAAGTAACGAGATATCCAGTAATAATTATACACGAAATTTGAAACAACTTTTCTATGTATCGCCGCTGGACTTAAGTTTACGTTGATTTTGATACTGACGCAAATGTTCTATCGTTCTTTTTCTCAATAAATTATTGCAGCTAAATTTGTAATACGAATATCACTATAGGACAAAATATCCGTGTCTGAAATTTACATGAACATAAATAAACATTTATTTTTTCTATGATTACAGTAATAATTTAGAGAAAAAACAACTACAGCGGCATGTGGGACTAGTTCCGGGTTGCCGGATTAAGTATTCTGAAATACGGCTCTTCCTTAAATATTTTAAAATAAAATAATTACTAATGTACTTAGATTACAACAAAACAAGTTCAACATTTGCTTAAAATAACTCGTTCTTTTACGATTTTTTTTCATGTTGACATTAGCTGTGATGCAAATTGCAAAAAGAGGAGAACGGGATCAAAAATTACTGAATTTTGCGTGACTTAAATGAATAATAATAAAGGAATAAACTTATATTCGCAGAAGCCCATTTTATGACAACAAAGGGCACATTAAAAATAAAACTATAAAGATCCTATAAAAATGTTAAAAATATCTTTATAAAACTCTTCATTTTTTAGAATAACATTATTCATGTCTTCTTCATAATATATCCTTAACATTTTTACATTTTCTTTTTGTTCAAGGTGGGCATAAACTAAACAGAACAGAACTTTTTTGAGATTGATTGCTAACATTTGCAAATGAATTTGTGCCTTAAATGTAGAATATTTGTTTTCTTTTTCACCCTGTATTTATTATTTATGTCCATTTTTCTTAAGCCACATCAAATTATGTATTTTGTGAAAATTTATTTTAAATTAAAAATAATTAAAATGTATTTCATTTTTATTATTGTATTATTTATTTTTTGTTTTTTAACTTAGAAATGGTTAATGATGAACAGACCCAAGGTACTTCACCTTTCTCACAGTCAGTAGATACTTCGAAATTACCAATAACCATAAAACGAATAGCAAGTACATCACCTAGAAGACAGAACGTCAAACGAAGGCTTAGTAACTCAAATAGTTCTACAACTAAAAGAAATATAACTATGCTTAAAGGGGACAGCAATGAAGAAATAGTTATTTTGCCAAGCGGAATAAGCGTTGCCGTAAGAATTTTAACCCATTACTATAAAAAGTGTCTCAGTTGTTTTAAGGTTGCCGGTTTCGGTTAAGGTGGCCTTTGCCAAAAGGAAATCATATAAAAACTAAAATTTAAAAAACTGTCCTAGTCAAGTTAGTTTAAACAGCAATTAAGCAAAAATAGGTAGATTTTAAACTGTTAATTAGTTTAACTTTTAATAGGACCTTGATAATAGGTACTAAGTATGAAAAAACAAACAATATGAAGTTGCATATTCACGTAACATAACAGCTTTTAAATATGTAATTAATATTAATCCAATTTTCCTTCATTATTTCGAAAGGTTAGTTTTTAAATTGTATTTAGTATATTGCTTGTTTCCTTCAAGCATTATATTTTTTTAAAAATCAGTTGAGAAAAGTTTATCTTTATTTATGGTTAATATGATAGCTGTGTTCTGTTAGATGCAAAAACTAATAGTTATTCTTTAGGATTTTAAATAAATATTTATATAATTTGCAGACTAAAGGAAGTAATTCAAATCACAAATTACATTTATTAACTAACCAGAGCTTACTTCTAAAAGAAAGTATTTATAAAATTAATTTTGTCAGTTCCCTTTGCTTAATATTCAAAATATCCATGTTATTTTGAGTTCAATTACATATAGAACATATATTACGTAGAGGTAACATGCTGTATCTTTGTGTTAAAAAAATGCAATGTCATCCCTTTCTATAGGGTTGAAAATCTTATACCCTCTTATACTTTAGATTCCCTAAAAACTTTTAAGAGTTGAAACAGATTTAATTCCTATTACAAGCATAGCTGTCACAAGTACTGACAAAAAGTATTTGAAGTGCAAGTACCAAATATTCGTACTCGAATACTTTAAAATTTTAATAGTATTTGAGGTATCATGTATAATTGGAAATAGTATTTGAAGTTTGCCAATTTAATTACTTTGTATTTCAACAATTTAGTACAATGAAACAAACATCTTTTGGAGTGGTGAATACAAATTGTGGTTAAGGATGGAAAAGAAGTACTGCAACAAATTTATACCAAGTAGTGCGAGATAATAACTAGACTTTAACATACCCTTATTAATTTTTTATTGTAATATTATATGCATTGAATTTTAGGGATATACAGCGTTATCCCAGGAATTTGATAGATATGGAATCTTTTTTATTTGTAATTTCTCAGAAAAGTGTATTCCTTATAAAAGTTGGTGCATGACCTGGAACTGAAGAAAAAATGGTTTAAAATAACTTAATTGTAAATTTAAACTAACATAAAACTAGTATATCGTACAATAACAAAAAATAACTAAAACTAAAACACACATAAATCATCCTAACCTAAAATATAATGTTTCTGTCTTTACGTCTTTCGATACAAATAATTGTTTTATCATTAATTTTGCTCGCAACCCTAATGAAACTGTTTTCAAGGGATAATTAAGTTTAAAAGCTATTCACGAAGTGATATTGTAAAAAATTAAAAAACACGTTTCATCCTCTATAGGGTACGATTTTCAAAAATCTATAAATTAATTTTTAGGTAATTAATTTTTCTTAAAATATCGTCTTTTGCATGGCTTCCTACAAAAATAGTATTAAATAGTCTTTCTGTCTGTCGTCTGGGTCTATTCGCGTCATAGTTAAAAACTACTTACCTGATTGAGTTCAAATTTTGATCAAACCTTAAGGGTCATATGGGAACGAACTTGATAAAAATCCAATATCGCCAAGCTATAGGCGTCTTATTGAAATGTTGAAAAAATTATTACTAAAATTGCTCAAAACTCGAGTATTCCGTAGGAATCAACTAGTGAAATGTTGGTACGAATCCAAGATGGCGAAACATAAGGACGACTTAATAATAAAATATTTTTAAATTCAGTTTGGAAAAACTACTAAATAGATTGATTTCAAATGTGCAAGAATTAATTGTGGTATAGAGATAAACTGGTAAAATTGTGGTACAAATTCAAGATGGCGGAACAAAATAGCGGCCAAACTGTTTGTAATTGTGAAAAAAAATATCCCTCAGGTTTTACATATCTTCACGTTTTAGTATCCTAGATTACGTCGGTCTGTCTGTCATTTCCCGGCGTATTTACCCGTAAGTTACCCGATTGATTTCAAATTTTGATCAAAAATTAAGCATTATATGGACATGACCTGGTAATCTTTTTTAAATATCCAATGTGGCCAAATAAAATGGCTGCCTAGAGAAATGTAAAAAAAATTATTACTAAAATAATTATCCAATTTACCTGAAATTTTGCACAAAAATCGAGTATTACACAGGAATGACCTGGTAACATTTTGATACGAATCCAAGATAGTAAAACATTAAACGTGATATTCCGTATGGATAAACTTAAATGTGATATTCCGTATGGATAAACTGGTACTAATTCAACATAACGGAACAAACTACCAGTCTTAAAGAAATCATTATAAAAATTATTTATTTTAAATTATGCTCAAAAATCAAGTGTGGCATACATAGAAACTTGTAAAATATTAATATGAATCTATATGGTGGAAAATTGTTTAAAAAGATACTATATACATGTGTTACTAGATGACTATGTGTGGAACTAAATTGAGCCACGTTTCACTATTCCTAATAAAAGAAAACATGCATAATGAGGGGAGTTCCGGGTAAAGGAAATTTACCGATTTTTTCGATAAAGGTTAACGTTTTACTACGAGAGTTCTAAGCCTTTTAGCAACATTTAATAAATAGTCGAACTAAGATCTCTAAAACCGATATTTTTTATAAATCCCATATTTAGCTACACTCGGGAAAAATTAAAAGCTTAAATTCAGAAAATAATTAAATTATTCGTAGGTTCCCAAATTCAGTATCTAAGCAAAATTAAGAAAATAGGCAATTTTTTCATACAAATTTTATTTATACATCGCAAAATAAGGGTTCTTTACTCTTCACCCCTTGATTTTTTATAGTTTGCTGGTGGTCGAGACGCCACTGCTAAAATATGATAAACGGAAATTAGGTTCTAGATCATGCATCAACTTTAATGAAGTATTTTCTGAGAAATTGCTAATAAAAAAGTTTTCTGTTCCAATCAAACTTCTTGAACCTCGATGCAGTCAATGTCCAATAAATATCACAACTTTTGATTTTGACTGAGAATTCACCTCATGCATAAAAAAGTTAATTTAAGAAAATAAGAATAAAGGAAGTGATTAAATTTATGTTGTAGTACTTAGTTCAAACTTTAGAACACCTGTTTTTTTCTTAGAAAACTTAATATTAAAAAACTTTCTTTTCCAGGTAAAAGAAAACTATCATTCGCCATTAGGATGGTTTAAATCTGAGAAGGTCGAGTATGTTTTCAATTCGAAGTATTTGTTAGCTGGAGGTTATCTTTATGAATTTAGACTTATTAAAAATGGTATAAGGTGTGTATGATCTGAACTAGACATGTTGAATGATGTAGAAATCTGGATTAAATCTGTTTAATTCGATGTATCTACACAATTAATTATAAATTTGGTTATATTGTATAATTTTTTTTAAAGCGTAATTTGTTATATTCACTAAAGGAAATCTTTAACGTTATTTACATTCATTAATTAAAAATGTATGTTTCAAAATTGGTGAAAATACAATAATATTTTCTAAAGGTATACAAAAGAAATATACCATTTCCTCCTGAAGATAAAAAAAATAGTTGTCTTAATTTCTTTTTCATTGATGGGTAATAGAGATGATGCTTTTCATGCATCTTAAAGTTTTTGACAGTCGAATATGGTTCACTCTGACAAGGATGATTTATTTCAAGCATTATATAACCAATTAAATTGATAACTATTTCCTGTCTTGTCTGATCTTTTAATTTTCATTATTTGTATATTTTTTAGATTAATATTAACAATTTCTTTTTGAAAATATTTTCCTGATATATTCAACGGATTGACAAACTTGTTTTACATTTTAGGCGTTTGCACTGCATAGTAAAGAAGTGTTCAGGTACAGCACATCAAGTAAAGGTAAAGAGAAATGATTTTTCAAATGATGTAGAGGCAATTACTTCGCATAACCATAAACCACCTGACGAGCTAGAGAGAAAGAGACAAATGTTTTATCACATTTTGTATACCAGAATGCGTACAGTTAAAAATTTCAATTTTAAAACTCTCTATGACGAGTTTTGCAAACTGTAAGTATTAATTATTATAAATATTCATATTAGCAACTTAATAGTAGTTTGTGCATACGAGATTTAAAGAGTTGCAAAATGGGGTATAAGGGAAAATGAGGGTTTTTGAAAAATTTATTCAAATATAGGTTATTGCATTAAAGAAATCACTTTTTCTATGGCAGCGCTCATACTAAAAGGCAGATTGATTTTTAAAAAGCATTTTCATGTTCTTCAGAAAAAATACACCGGGCTATCTAGATTTTTTTAAAATTGTTGCTTAATTTCAAAACGGGGGGTGTTCACTTTATGCTGGACCCTGTACCTTGAATTTTTATACGGTTTTTAAGTAATCACTTAAAAAATAGAAAATTTATTTAAACAAATAAACTGCCCCCAGAATTAGTCGGTACAGTTAATTTTATTTTCATTTGTAGGAGACCATATTTCGGAAGCGCCTTGACCGATTTTTAAAAATGAAGAAGATTATGAAAGTTTATTATTTGCTGATTTAATGGCTCAGAGTGATCTTGAATAAAAAGTATTTTTGTTATACAGGGTGTAGAAGAATGCATTTTCAATATGTAAAATTTCAACTTTTCACCTGTTTTGACTAATTTTTTTTTAAATTTTTTATTTATATATTATGGGACACAGTCGGTAACACGCTTCTGGTAAAATAAATATATATTTACACTTTCTAATGTTTAAGCTTATTCTATTTTTCCACAAAATGCAATAGTAATTCCAGAACTTTCATCATAATGACAAAATTATAATTTTTGGTTTAAATAACAATAAAATCGCACGAAAGACAAATTTAAAACAAATAGGATATATTCTTAAGACATAAAATAAATAATTCGCAAATAAATGTTCAAAAAGAAAGGAAAACAATATTAATTCATAATTTAATATCGAGTAGGCCCATCTCGTACCCGGGCATATTGTGCATCAAGTTTCTAATAGACTCTTGAGTAATAGCCTACCATACCCTGTAGTCGGAATTAATAATTGTTTTAAATTTTGAAATTCTTGCCCTTTCTCATATAGTTTTAGTTTCATTCTGCTTCACGCGTGCTCTATTATATTCATATTCTGCGACCTGGTAGGTCAGTTCATTGTCTTGATTCCACTCTCTCAGAGAACTTTTTTGACAATTCGATCTCTGTGTAGACGAACATTATCGTCCATCAGAATAAAATCTTCGCCAAAGTTCTGATCAAAGAAAGCGACAATGTCTTTGACACACAAGTAACGATACCTAACGACTTTCTCCAATAAAAATTACCAAATCCGTTTTTCCATTTCTCATCACTCTACCTCATACAATCACATTTCCTCCTTCAAATGGCACTCTAGGTTATGTCTTCTTCAATATACCGACCATTCCTTTCTCTCCATCCAATTCATACAGTGCAAAGCGACATTCCTCAGTATTCCCCAGTTTAAATGTGTTTGAGCTCATATTCTTCGAGAAACTTGGTGGTGAGGCTAAAGAGATGGGCAGATGGTCTCTGATGATAGTAGTCTACACTATCGTTCTCGTTGTCTCCTGCAGTCTCGAATTTACTTATGACGTATTTAGAGTTTTTCTCTGTCCGATAGGTTTATTAGACGATCTCCCCTGTCGTACATCTTTTGCGCTTTATAACGGCATTTTTAAGGTAAACTAAGTAATGAAAAAGACTGTAAGATTACATTTATTCAGATATCAGTTACTAACATTATTTTAAACTTCATTTCCATAGTTTTTGTACATTGTACATAAACGTATACGTTTTAAGTGATTGTTAAATGCAATCAGATTGCGGCCATGATGTAGCTGACTTAATAGAGATATCAAAATCCACATTTCAAAGGGTGACAGAAAAGCTAGATAATAAAGTCCACAGAGTTCCATATGAAATGAAAAAGCTCCTAGAACTTGGTAATTTTTATAATTTTAAAAAATGTGGACTTTCTGAAAATACTCCATACATTTTTTCTAAAAATGAAAAATACAAAAACGCAAAATACGTCCGAAGGTATGAATCAAATTCTATAAATCTCATGGTGAAAATTCTGCAGTTACTCTTGCAACAGGTGAAGAGTTAAAATTTTACATTTTTAAATTGCATTCTTTCACACCCTACATAACATAAGAAAAATATTTTTTATTAAAGATCACCATAGCCCTAAGCCATTGATTCAACAAATAATCTTCTTCATTTTTAAAAATCGGCTAAAGCGTTTCGAATATACGGTTCCCTATAAATGACGATAAAAAAGCGCTGTAGCGACTAATGACTAATTCCGTGGGCATTTTATTTGTTTTAAACTAACACGTACACAATATCTTCCCGATTAAGTCTACAGTCAGAAACTAAATTGAAAATTAAACAATATGTAGTGATAAAATTGAGGGAACTATTGTACTTTCTTGAGATTAGTTTTAAACACTTTCTGTTTTTCTATTAATTTTGACTAAGCGTTTAACTTTTAGTTTAAATGTAATGCTTTTTAATTTGAAAAGGTTTTTTACATTAACATTTTCTTTTTAGTGATCCCAATATTATAGATATACTTCCTCTACGTAATGTAATTAAGGAGATATGCAAACAAGGCCCTACTCCTGTACCACCCACATTAAAATCATTCGACGAGTTCCATAATCTAATCGAAAGTGATGAATTTAATAAGATCCACTTTACCGAAAATAATGTCCAGTTCTACCAGGTAAGATCGCTGGTTAACCAATCATCCATTGTGTTGCTCATATATTTCAGTCAGTTTTATACTTTACATGGGAGAAATTTGTTTGTCATTTTTTATGTAAATATGTTTTATATATTGTAAAAAAAGTTTTACATCTGTACTGAAAAGAATTCAAATGTTTGTGTAATCTACAGCTATCTTGCTTTAATTGTATCCTTGTAGGACAGATTCGAAACAAGCGATGGAGCTAAAGCTGTTGTATTTGGAAATCAAAATGTAATTGAAGCATATTCACACAGTAAACTGATGTATGTAGATGCATCTTTTATAATTGAGTCCAATGATTTTCCATATCAGCTTGTCACTGTGTTACTTTGGGTGGATGAAAGTGTAAGTGTATTAATTACTTGTTAACGTTAATTGTATTATTTTCTTTATCCTAATTGATATACTAAAAGCGCAATCATATACTTACAACAAAACTTTAATCAGAAAAAAAATCTTACTTTTAGTACTATCCCGTTCTCTTCGCTTTCGTAAACATGAAGGCTCAGGAATTGTACAAGAAAATATTCGGATTTCTCTATAACGATTTTGCCCCGAATTTGCGGCCACACGAAATTATAACCGACTATGAAGCCAATCTCTATTATGCTCTTGGAGAAACTTATCTGGAATCAAGTATTGGTATGTATCATTAAAGTAGGTAAACATAATAGTAACTAGTAAGTTCGCCTTTACCAATAAACTGTATTTTTTAAAGTTATTTCCAAACAACTATATGGATTCATAAAATGTGTTATCTCTGTGTAGTAGAATTCTTAACGAGGGAAGTTATGGGTAAAAGCGAATTTACCATTTTTTAAAATTTGTTTTTAATTTTTTTTTACATTACTGTATCATTTTCCCTCCATAAAAATAATGTTTTATTCCAGGAAATGGAATGTTGTCGAATATTTACTAGTAGGAGAGCTCGTAACAATAAACTGCAAGAGTTTTGTAATGGTTCATATTTCAATATGATGTAGTATTAAGGGTGTCCATGGTTCAACACACACTCGCAAGGTCAGATAGTGGGACATGGCGGCGGCGCGCTTTGGACTATGTTAAATTATTACATCAACTACAAGTGTTTCGTAATAGTTGAAAATTGGCGCTAAACTTTTGATAGTACAAAAAAAAACGTAAAAAAGTGGACAAACCACATAGTTGAGGTCGTTGTGGAACTCGGGGAGTCAACATTTTGCATAAGTTGTCGCGATAATGATGACGGTACAAGAGTTTTGTAATGGCTGAAAATTTGTTTACTACTTAATTATTATATGTAATTAAATAAAATGACCGTCAGACTTCAGTTTAATGGAACAAGCTCAGTCAACAGTCAATCGAAGTACAGCGCGCGCGGCTGTCCGTAACGCATATAGATATATTTATAATTCAATTTCTTTTTTATTAAATATATTTTATTTGGTCAAAAATAATTAAAATGGTTTGTATTTATTTAATTATGCTATAATAATTAAAACATACATTACATAAACATTTTAACAGTAAAATAAATATCAATGAATATATTGTCGTTCATAATATTCAAATAATTTTTGATAATGGCAGAAATATAATAAATACGTTTAATAAAGTGCCTAAAAATGTCCTGAAGCGTCTGTGCTAGGGGACAATATTGTAGTGAAATCTCCCAGTGGAGTGATTGAGACAGCCTCATATATACAGGGTATTCCTAAATGTCGAGTAAATATAAAGGGTAGTAATTATTTAGGTCATTTTAAGGAAAAAGTTTATATAAATATATGTCCGCATATTTTCGAGATACAAGATGTTAAAATTTTTAAAAAATTCCGATTTTTTAAGTAATTCCCTGACAGCTATTTGATTAAGATTTGACCAACCTTAAAGGTATAAGGCTACAATTTGACAGTCTCAAACACCGTTTATTTAAACCATGAGCGTAGGCATAGGTTAGCATCCTGATTTTCCTACTATAAAAATATAACGCCAGTGTTTTTTTTTTAATTGCTAGATTTATTGTTTATAGGGCAAGTAATAATACACAAAAAAGCCTCTTAGTATGCGATACGACAATTCGTTTTCGAGAAAAAATTATATTTTTATGCACGTCTTTGGCGCAGCTTACTTTCTCAGGTCTTGTTTTAGTTGGAACTGGAGTTGCTCAAAACTCTACAAAAGTCATTTCTTAGATTATTTTAAGAAAAAAAATATATGAGTATCTGACCACAAAGGCCATATTTTTGAGATATAGTGTTTTAAAATTTAAAAAAATATTTTTTTTTAGTAATTCTATAACTTTTGTTTGAGTTACTTGATTAAGTTTTGGCAGAACCTCATGGGTATTTGAAAGCTACATTTTGACAGTATTCAACAATTTTGAGTTCAACCATGGGCGTAGGTATGGGTAACTCTCTCTGGTTTTTGAATACAAAAATGGTACGCTACTCAGTTTTTTATAAAATCTACTAATTTAGGCATTTAGGGTACAAGTACAAATACACATAAATCCCTTGTATAGAATCGGTGCCGTAACATTTTTTAATTCAAAAAACCAGGGAGGGTGACCCAAACCTACGCCCTTGGTTAAACTATAAAAGGTTTGATACTGTCAAAATGTAGCCTTTGAATACCTTGAGGTTACACCAAATCTTAATCAAAAAACTGTAAAGTACTAAAAAAATCGTATTTTTTTAACTTTAATGCCCTGTATTTCATTAAAGCATTTGCAGATATTTATTTATATAAACTTTTTTGTTAGAATTATCCAGGGAGTCACCTCTTTTAATATTTATTCAACATTTAAGAACCCCCATGTATATAAGCATATCTTTACGCGCTCCGGGCAACCGCGCGCGTTCTGTATCCGTACTTCAAACGACTGCTGACTGCGTTTTCCCTGTTAAATTGGAGTCTAACTGTTTTTCTATAACTATAAACTATATAATGATTAAAACAACAATAAACACATTTTCAGCCATTACAAAACTCTTGTATCGATATCAGTATTGCGACAACTTATGCGACGTGCTGACTCGCCTCGTTCGACAACTATGTAGTCTGACCTCTTACGTTTTTTTTTGTTCAATGACCAAGTTTAAAGCCAATTTTTAACTAATACGAAATACTTCTAGAGCATGCAATAATTGAAAATACCTTAAAGCCTCCAGGTGTCCCACTAGCTGACCTTGTGAGTGGGTGCTGACTGATATACACCCTGAATACCACATCATAATGAAATATGGGCAATTACAAAACTCTTGCAGTTTTTTGTTACGAGCTTTTGAACTATACATTTTATCAGACTGCCATTTTGTTTTGCTAGGATTCAAACTAGAATTTTACAAGTGTATCACACTTGATTTTTAGGCAAAATTTCAAGTTCATTGTAAAGTAAGTTTTTTGGTACTAAATTTTTAAACATTTCATTAGGCGGTCATTTTGTTCCGCCATAGTGGCTTCACACCAGAATTTTATCAGTTTATTCCTGTATCACACTTGATTTTTGTGCAAAATGTAAGGTCCATTCAGTACGTAGTTTCTTATTATGGTTTGGATTTCAGGTGGATCGATGTTTTATTTTACACAAAATATCTACAAGAAAATATGCGCCCTTCACTTAGCGAGAGAACTCGAATTGAATTCTAATTTCCGAAGTATATACAATATGATACTGATGTTACCCCTTTTGCCGGTAAATACCATTTTGGATGGTCTCAGCAACATTGAAGTTCAAGCGAAAGAATTAGAACTGGAAAATCTAACCGACGATCTCTTCAGACATATACGCAGCGAATGGATAACCAGAGTCAGCCCTGATCTATTTTGTGTGCATAGGTAAGTTAATTTAGAATTCCATAAGCTAAGTCGGGGCCATTCTATGCTGTCTATTATTTTCTATACATATGTACGGTGGTGGTTTTTCAAAGTAGTTGCAGGGTTTTGGCGAAACTATAACAGATAGAAAACAAATCAACCACACCCCTGAACTCAATTTTAAATAGAAATTGATTTCCACGAACACATCACAGGGCAATTTTCAAACTTTGTCATTTTTTAATACTTTCTGTATTTCAGTTATTAATCAAGATAGAAAAAAATCTCATTCATTTATTTGTATAGATTTGTATGCAGAATTCAATTCCTTTACATATTTTTATCTATCTTTTATAATTTTGGAGATATGACCGAATGTTGGACTTTTTAAATAGGACATTCTGTATATTTTTCAAGATTTTCAATTCTGTAACATGGCTTGTTTACAGAGTTAGAGAAAGAAATAAGTTCTACATTTTAGTATCAAACAGGCAGACTAAAAATGTAGTCTATAAATAAGCACTGTTTTAAATAATTTCAACTTTCGCATTTAGTTATTATTTATTCTTAATATACACACTCTTGATTTTTCCATTTCCAACAAAGTGCATTGGTTCAGCTAGTTTTATTGTAATTGGCTTTTGTGAATTCTTCTTTGTCGTGTTTTTACACATTTAAACTATGGAATTTATTAAAGTTTTAAAGTTTCCTTTTTTTAATAGCTTTTGTTGCTTTTGTAGATTAGAAAATAGGATAAACGAAAACATCGTGGCCCCGTTCAAAAAATTACGAGATCTGATCATGTTATCGAGAATTAAAACGTCAAAAGTTGTTTCGGCATCTATAGTGGCAACATTAGAAAAATTAATAGATTTGGAGAAATTTCTCAGGGATACTTACAGCTCAACCTCAAAAAAATCCTTTACTAAAGATATGAGTAGTACCCAGAAGAAAATCATCCTCAAAGCCTGGAATTATATAGAAAATCATCCAATGATTAATATAAATCAGTTTTTCCATAAAGTTTTAGGATATATCAAATGTATGGAGAATCAAGTAAGTAATAGTTTCGATTATTAAAAACATCTGTATTCTGTATTGTAAGGAAGCTCATTAGAGTCACAGCACTACGCCCTATTGGGTTTTTTGTAGTGATGTAACTTGTAAAGTAACTATCTAATTGTTACAAAATAAGCGTTACTAAGCCATACGTTATAAATATAGTCATTGAGCCACAGACTGTCCAGAAAAGAAATTCTATTTGGCTGTATTTCAGCATTAATATGTGTTGTTACTGTATCACAGTAATTAAAAAAAAAACAGAACATCCAACAGCAGTCTATAGTTCTGCAAAGAAGTTTTTCAATAGCAAAATTGAAAATAGGGTGTACCTAAGATATTTGTAAATTTAATCTGTTTTTAAAATATTGTTGTTCCAAATTTTATATAGTTTTCATTTTTGATATAAGGAGGCATATAATAATATTAATTTAAACTTCTTAAAAAAACATTTCGAGAAATCAGTAGTATTATTTATACTATTTTTAAATTTCTTAGGTGGATTTTTATTTTTGTTTAATTTTATTTTATAAAATATATATTACTTAGTGCTTAAATGCTATTTTAGTATATTCTGTATTATGCCATTCTGTATTCTGTAGTTGAGAAGGGTGAATCATTCATTAGTGCCATGACACCTTGATCCTATTGGCCACTTTGTAGGGCGTGGTCATTTTTAACTACATTTTAATCTACTATAACTTATATTATTTTCAAGAAAATCATAATAATAATAGTAATAATAAATGCCTTTATATTACGTAAGAAATAATACAATACATGCTTAAAGGTGTGGAGATCTAGCCTAGGGCTACTCTATATCTAACCACACAAACCACAAATTGTAGTAAAATTGTATAAATAAATACAGTTGAACTTAATGTATCAAAATATAAATATCACACATCATAATATATAAAATTAGAGACTTTACAAAGAAGATATTGATTCGGGTTGAGCAATATTAATAAAAAAATAAAAAATAAATAAATAAGTAAAAATAGATTCAACAAATAAAATTTTTGTATAGCTTGAGGACAGTTTGACAGCTTTCCGAAACGTGACAATTTCTAGTTAAAATTTGAGTTTATTGGACAATGCATTCTAGTTTAAAATACTTAATAAATAATAATATTAGTAATAATCACTCATTTAAAAAAAATTGGCAGCTTTCTTAAACGAGGCATCTGTTGGTTCAGATTTACGGATATTAGGTAACGTATTGTTAATTTTAATGTTGCTGTAACTGAAAGATGCTTGAAAGTTATTGTGTGTGACGTGAAGTTTTGAGAGTGACGCAGTTCACGACCATGAATTTTATTGTTACTAATTAATTTGTCATACAAGTATTTGGAAAGTTTGCTATGAACAATTTTATATACAAGAGTGGCCACATAAATAACGGAGTAACATGGTCAAACTTTCTTTTATTATAAGAAAACTTTAGGCAGGCATTTTGTAGTTTCTGTAAACTAAACTTTTCTTTTTGAGCAAGAGCTGGCCAAAAGAGAATATTTTTATAAGATATAAGAGATAGGACTAAAGTATCAGTTAATTTTAGTTTAACATTGGTCGATAGAATATCTTTATGCATATACAAAATCTTCAGTTTGTAGTAAGCCTTTTGTAAAATGCTAGAAATATAATTTTCAAAATTAAGTTGGTTATCCAGAAGAATACCCAAGTTTTTTTCGCAAGTGTATGGTTGTAAAATATTTTCATCAATGGTTAGAATAAAATCAAAATTCTGCAACTTGGGCATTCCAAAAAGTAATACTTTTAATTTAGTTCCATTAAGAACCAGCTTATGAAGGCGAGACACTTGAACAATCGCATCTAGGTCCGCATTGATGTCCCTTATAGCATTCAATATTTCACCCTGTGAAAACGAGTGGTAAAGTTGAACATCGTCTACATATTGATGGGACCTGCAAGTCTTCAAAAACTATAACTATATAACGATATCAATATGATCCAAAAAACAAATGGAATAGCTGGTTACCAAGTTCTATATAACATAAAAATAGCATTAAAAAACCTAAAAAAAATTCAATTGCCAAATATAAAAAGAGACGGATCAATCATATAAATTGTATTTATATGATTGATTTTTTACACTTTTGATATTATTCTAATGTTACAAAAAACTTGATACAATTTGTTTTTTTTTGGGAAATTTTGATATCTTAAAAAGAAAGTTATGGCAGACTAAAATGTGGACACACTGTACACCCTCCCTGAGAACATCTTTGATTCTAGACCATCCACCACCCAAATCTTCAAAATTAGGCGATCTCTTATCGGCTGTAGCCGCTCCCATCAAGCTAGCTAATTTTATCTCGCAACATGCCACTAGATTAGATAAAAAAAAATTATCAAAATAAAATGTTTACAATAATTTATATTAAGATATAAAAATATCTTGCAGTTCCTATTTATTGTTCTAAATGTTGTTTGTATCATGAATAATACATATTTTTGATTCTTATAGTGCCTCTTGTACTGTCATTTATTCCTAATATATTTTACATTAGATTTTAAATTGCAACTAGGTACTTGGGAGACATGAGTAATAATTACTTCAGTTACTTAATTTTTATTTTATTGGTGCAAAATATCATATTTTTCTCCCAATCTAAACAGCAAGTCAGTTATGTATGATAATTTTATTTTAATAGTGGATGATGAACTTGGAATACAAGGAAAAAGATATGTAAATGAAAAATATAAGGTTCATTTTATTTACTGCACAACTTAGCTGGGTAAAAATATTTCATTGATCAAAACTTGTCCTTACCACCTAGACATTTTTAAAGATAAAACAAAAATTTATTATTTTATTAACAAAAACTAAATGTATTTTAATGACAGCCTGGGTAGTAGTTTCATTGTTGCCCGGTATATTTTCCACCATAATTCTTAAGAGCACTCCGATGTTGCCAAATAATCCATTAATTGCATATATTTTTGTGCCACCCCCGTAACTACTTTTTATGCAATTTCGTTAATTTACGTACATTTCAGCTTTGGATATGGGGTTTCTATCGTTACAGTGGAAAGTCACAGGATATTTTAATCGATGCCAGTAATTTCTCTATAATAAACGATGAAGATCGTGATTATCAAGATGAACTAGAAGATGATCCTATGGAAGAGGTAATATTCAACTTTAAGCTATACTGTTAAGCGTCATGTTTGTTACATCTGTATTATACTGCCCTGCAAAAACAAATCCTATCTGCAAAGATTGACCTTTGTTTAATAATCACATGTCGGTAACTCATGTATTATGACTAAAAAAAATCATTAATATTACTTTTACTTTTGTACTAAAAAGTGCATATAAAAACCACTAAATGATTCATATTTCAAAACTACTGTTTTGCACGTAGGGCATGCAGTAACGGCGCATGGGGTTTGCTTGCTTGACAATATATTTTTTTGCATGTCAAGGTAACCCCCTTTATTTTTTAAAGCTATTAAAACAAAAATTTGAGAATTGGTACATTTCAATAACTGCCTCCTTTTTATGCATATTTGGTGTTTGAAGAATTTAAAATGGTAACATAGGCGCCATTTTAAAGAAAAAATTGAAAACGGGACCGAGTGAGTCTTTTCAACCTTAATTCATCCTCAAAATATGGAGACAATAGAATTACCCGTTTCAAAATGACGACCATTTGTAAATTTGCCATAATCTTAATAGAGTATAAACTTGAGAATAAATCTTTTAATAAATATTCTCAAAAACTGGCAAAACTTAAATATTTTATACCTCACGTGATCTTTATTCAAATATTCTTCTAAGAGTGTATCGGTTAAGTATATACTTAACTAGTTACAGGGTGTTTTACAAAAGAGAAAATCTGAATTGTATTATTCGTAAAAAGTACAGTACTTGGCCCTTACTATCTTAAAAATATTTCAATTAAAAATCACATAGAGAATAAAATATTTGAGCTTTGTAACCTTTTAAGGTGTTTTACTCTCCAAATATTTAGATTCTACCACATTTACGAATTAACGCTGTTTAGAACTGAGCTATGTTCACCCTATATGTCAGAGGTGAATTATTGTTAAAAGGGTCTTTTAAAAGATGTCCCACCCGACCCCGTTTTCATTTAATGTTTTCTTTAAAAAACCGTTGCATTGTGTTTTTACTGTATTTTATAATCCTCTAGTAAAATTAATTACCACCAATTCATTAAATATTCCTTAATTTTCAGAGGATTCACTTTCATTGTAGTCTCTCAGAGTTTAATCAAAAGCACTACAAAATTGAACAATTATTGTTTTTAAAATGTATAAAATACTTTCTGAGTATGCATAACTCAATTGTGATAAAATATTTACCTCATCCAGCACAGCAAACACTGCAAGAATTAATGTGGTCCCGCGATGTCATGTTTCCTCATTTTCTAAGAAAGATGGTGTAAATCTGAATAATAATTACTGTCTTTGCCGAGTAGTTAAGGTTTGTGAAATAACAAATACGTGAAACCGCACAATAAATCTGTAAGTTCTCACCCTCACACTATAAGACCTGTTTTGGGTCTTTCGTTCACAAGCTTGAGTTAGTTTTAAATTTGGCAAAGGCCTGCCCAGCTCCCTAATTGAAATTTATCTTCTAGCGAAGAGCTGGAAATTTGCTTCCACAAGTTAGTTTATGGTATTTATATTGTCACTTAATCTTATTACACTTAACTCGATCAGAAAACAATTACAAATTATTCACAAACTAAAATAAGCTTGTCGCTGAGGATGTGCGACAAAACTATTCCGAATAAACGGGTCACCTTGGGTTCCATGCGGATTCTGTCTTTGAATATTCTCACGTGTCAACGAGGACGACCAATTAAGGAGAGGAGCGGACTGTTGACAATTTATCATAATCTTGTGTTAATATTAATAGTCTATAGGAATTTAAATTTTCAGGAGGAGTACGCGGCCACGAGGCCTAAAGTGCAACCAGTACTGAGTACCAGTTGTGTTAGGAGGGCAGTATATTCGGTCAATATCCAATTTTTTTGTGTACTATGTATAGTACACTATTTAAACATCTCATTCGCGCTTACCTTAATGAAAAATTAAATACTTCTTTTTTTTTTCAGAAAATTTTTAAATAAATTTGTCAAAATCTGTTGACATTTTGTAAAAATCTTATAATTAATGTAGAATTTCTGAAACATTAACTGTTCTTAAAAGAAGCACGCTGAAACTCCCAATACTCAAATGGAATAGCAAACTAAAACTTAGGGTTACAGCCACCATTTATAAAACGTTTATAAAGTCAGTTTTTACGTATGTCTGTCCTACTAGGGCGACGTGTTACAATAATCAAATAAACTTCAACGTTTACAAAACAAGTGTCTACGGCTCCTAGCAAATGCCTCTTATTATATTCGGGGTATTTTATCGATATATTGATAGTTTGGTCAGTGACATATCGAATAATAGGTAAATAAAAAAATATCAATATATCGAGTGCCGATAGGTATCCAACGATATCGCTAGGTAGACGAGAACATTGACAGATTATTGGATTATATATTTACAAAGATGAGGGCCTTCTTTTTTTGCTTTTCACTAATTTTTCAAAAATATACCGATAAGCAGCAATGGACTATCAAAAGGTAGGAATACCTATCGATAACTATCGACATCGATAAATAAAATATATCGATAGGTGACGTGCTATATCGCCTATCGAGAGGTAAAATCAAAAACGACCATACTACTAACTGTGACTAGTTTCGTGATCAACTAATTTTTAATCAAACTGCGAAACAGTTATAACGGATAATCAAGTTTTTAATGAATTTTTCAGTCAATATTTTCGTAACGAGATTTACTTTTTGCAGATCTGTTGCAAATGTAATTGGGCTCAAAACATTTTATGCAAAAATCATGATAATGGTAAGAATTCTATTGTATATACAGGGTATAAATAAACAGCCTGCCGCTGACATGCAGATCAAAATACATGTAAGCAGATTTCAAGGGGGGTTAAAGTAAAAAAAATATTTATTGTTGTTTTGAAATAGGTTATTTATTTAATATAGCAGAGGTTGGTTGCGACACCCGCCTGTTTACCACATTTACGAACAAAAACTAAATTTTCATGCTAAACATATTTGTAGGTAACATTCAGTGGCGGATCTGCAGGTGAAGCAAGTGAGGCGACGCCTCACCTTGAAATTTGTAGCTAATTTAAGAAAAAATCGTTATAGCTAAAATTTTAAATTTCGTTATATTTTTATCTAATTTTACATAAAAATAATAAATAATTTTGCATCGCAAGAAAAGCCAAAGCCGGTTAAACACTGGTGCTCCAAGATTGAAAACCGAATGAGGATATTGGCTGAAATCTTAGCGGCTGAGGGGCGATCGTAAGTCGATTCGACGGATTGGCAACTATCAGGGGACAGGGAATCTTAAATCAGCAGTGTCTGCTGTGTAATTTGAGCTTTGAGGAAAATAGCGCAGGTGGTTTTTGTTATTATTTGTTGTTTATTTCAGCTTATGGTGTGAAGTACTTATTCAAGTTGTTTTTTAAGTTGTGAATCGGGACATTCGCTTTTTTTATTATCAATTTAGTAGTTAGTATGTTATTAGTGTGAAAAGTGTGTGAAAAATACCTACCCTTGTGATTGTTGAATGTATTTTGACTGTGGTACAGTAAACAATTAATTAAACAAGAAACAATTATGGCATATAAACCTGATCATGACATTGTCATGTCTTTAAAAGAGACTCCATTTTCGAGGATGTGATGCAGAAAGGAGCGTGGCACCCCAAAAATGTTTCGCCTGCGGGGCTATCCGCCTACATTTTATCACTTTAATGCATACTGCGCCTCACCTACCAAAACTCTCCTGATCCGCCACTATATATCTAGTTTTAAATTGGGGTTTTATTTTTATAAAATGTAGACAAATTACCCTGAAAGCAAAAAAAAAACAATAAATGTGTATAATTAAATATTAAATTGTTTCTCATTTATGACAGACAATAAAAACAAAATATTAACGATACGTTGCATGCATTGATCAAATGATTGGTACATTCTTGTTTTATTCAAGTTGAGATATAGATATAAAATGTCAATTTTTCTCATCATGATGTTTCCTTGCCTTTATGTTTAGAAACTGGTAAAACAATTCAGATTTTTTTTTCATTCAAATTGAGAAAGCCATTAACAAACGTATACACAGAAGTACTGTTTGCCAAAATCATTGGCGGATCAAAGTTTTACTACAAAAAATATAATTTTTGTTAGTTTGTAAAGTCATGGTTGTTAAATTATTATTTATATTTTTATTTTTGTATGTTAATTATATAGTAACAAAATTAAATTATTAGTACACATTATTTACTGTTTACTTAAAAAATAAATTTTATCATTTTTGTTACTTTTTTTTTCTTTCAATACTAATCTGTATTTACATTTACCTTGGCCTTAAGTGCTCTCTACCCCTAAAGAGATTTTAGATCCGGCACTGGCCCAAAACAAACAGGGAAACCTGAAAATATAATATTTAAATGTTAGATCGAAGATTGCGAATAGAGTTGAATTTTTACAAAGTAATCAAATTCTTAAATATGTTTGATTCCTTTTAGTATATGGATACACAGAATACCACCAATCTTCAAGGAGAAGAAGATGACCCTAGAGAAGTAATCGAAGAGTATTATATTGAGGAAAGCGGTGCCATAAGGAAAGTAGAATCACAACAGCCTGAGTCCATTCACTATATTGAAGAAACACTTGAGGGAGTTTCAAGTCCTCAGGATCAGGTTGGTGATCACCATTTTAGTCAATTATAACAATAACTAACAATTTCTTTTTTCTTTTTAATTTGTTTTTTTTTTCACTTTTCACCACACAATTTTCACACTATCCAGGGGTTTGTGAAACAGAGACCAAGTAATGTTGTTTATAATTGATAATTATAATCTAATAAACATTAAACGAGAAATAGAATAGAATGAAAACTCTTGAATTGGCTTTGTTTTTGGAACGTCAAACTAAGTAAAAATATTAATTAAGAAATAAGAATTAAAACAACTTTCAAAAAATAATTAAAAGGGGTATATTAAAATGTAATTTCAAAGATTAAGATTTTTGCACCAAAACGGATGAGGCAAGCGCCAACGAAATACCATGAAAGTGCTGTCCGTCGTCAGGACGACCCAGCACCGTTAGGCTGTCACTATGTTTGCATATAGAAAATATTATGGCGGTTCAATTAAACAACTTTTTAAAACAATCTCAAAATTCTACCCTCTACGCAGTTGGGATTTCGCTAGAATCATAGTACCACTTCAGCCTTAGTTTCTATAATCGACGGTCTTCATCAAACATATGATAATAATAAAAACTCCGTTTTAATTTTATTAGATTATAGCAAAGCATTTGATACGCTGGAGCATGAAATTTTAAATCTTAAACTAGAATATTTTGGATTGTGGTATGGTGCTTCAGAACTGTTTCGAAATTATTTTTTAAACCGACAACAAAACACATTCTTTAATGGAAGTTACTCAAAACCCCTTCCTGGTAAAAGAGGGGTAGCGCAGGGTAGCATTTTGGGTCCACTTTTCTTTTCTATACATACTGCTAAATTCTCTAAATTTTTAAAACATTGTCAATATATAACATAAACATTTAGTAATTGTTCCCAAACACCGCACTGCTCTCTTTCAGCATTCTTTTGCATATAATGCCGTTAAAATTTTTAATTCCTTGCCACCTGAAACAAAAGCTTATATTAAATCGAAGAGAGATCTTTAAGTTAATGCGAGATCTTTATCTATTAATGTAGATTTAGATAATTGTTTTCCTTATTATAAACTGTAGCTAAGACGTAGATTATTTGGTACCTACCTATGTTAGAACACTTAGCTATAAAAATATTTTTCCCGTTTTAATATTAATTTGTTTTGTCTAACTTCATGGGGTGGTTGTGTGAGTAGTCTAGCTGAATACCGCGATCCGAAATGCATTATTATCTGTAATATATGTTTATTGAATAATAAAAGCCATGTTTATTTATTTATTATTTATTTATTTATATCGGTTTCAAAATATATATTAAACTCTAATTCTTTCATGTATCAGATAGGATCTTCCAAGGTATATGCCTTCTATTTTACATCGGAATGCAATAATACCTATCTTATCAACATTCAGGGACAACAGATTCGCATCGCACCACTGCTTGAATTTGGAAAAGTTTAAGGCAATTTTCGCTGAGAGTGCAGCAGGCTAACTATTACACCAAATAATCGTGATATCACCTGCAAAGATCATGAATTATGTGTGTGGGTGTGTGTGTGTGTATAACAAAAATAAAACAGGATCCAAAACCGAACCCTGTGGCACCTGGCAATTTATGTTATATATGTTGCCAATAAGGCCTTTTTGCGTGCGCCCCTGGCCCTTGGAAGGGGAATTAAAACCACTTCCAATCTTCACCCATAAAGGTTGTTCACCAGCTATCCGTGACCGATACAGTCAAAAGCTTTAGACAAGTAACAGAAAACTGCCGGCACAGCTTCCCCGTCATTGAGCTTAAACCTTTTCCAGAAAATGAAGAAAGCCTTCATTGGTAGTTTTATCGGACTGAAATCCAAACTGGCCAGGATAATATAATACCCCCTTCCTCTGAAGAAAAGATCGCAGATATTTTTTAACCAGTGTTTCAATTATTTTTGAGAAGATGGTCAACAAAAAGGGTCTAAAGTTGGAAGGGTCATCTAATCCTCAGCCCTTATATAGCGAAATGACCTTCGGGAAAACAAGCAAGGAACTTACTCGTAATCCAAGAATGATTGATGAATTCTAGAGGAGTATCCATGGACCATTTTGCGGATTTAATTTTGACGTAATAGTGCTTAAAGTTGTAAAATATAATTATTTAGTATCTTCGAACTGTGTGCAGGCACTTCATATAGTTTATTATTTTTGAATTTCGGAAATGAAAATGATGCATTAATAAGTGATTCCTACAGAAGTACATGAAACCTTTCGGAAGGGTCGATACACTGACGTATAAGTCTACTGAAGATGGGAACAAAATCCGCTAAATTTATTGTTTTGTGTCTGAGGAACTTAGAGGCGAACAGAAGTGATTAATAATGGTTGATGAGAAGTGGCAAATACGAGTTTGGGGAATTTACATGTGTGGCAAAATTATAAAGCTTTAGGAGAGTACACAAATTAAAAGTAGATTGCTAATTGGGTATATTATAATAATGTTTAAGTCGCATAGTAAAATAACGTTAGTTTGATTCGCACTGCATCAATTTTCCTTTGGGACCATTAAATCAATATCGGAGTTAGTGTCGAAGATGATGATCTTATTGACAAAGTTGTATATAAATAACCTAAATTATCCTAAATATAAATAATAAGATACATTATTTTTATATGAGAATGGCTAGAAAATATAAAAAAAACTATCCATTGCTACAAAGATAAATAAGTTTGGAAACAAATTTAATTATCTCAAAGTCTATCTAATCTAATCTAGCAATAAACTATAATATACCAGATATATATATATATATATATATATATATATATATATATATATATATATATATATATATATATATATATATATATCTATAGAGGATGGAGGTTGTTACAGATACATTTAAAGTAATTTAATCAAAATAGAATGTTCAAATTCGCAAAAGTGAAGTAAATACCTATTATTTTCTGTAAAAATGATCGCTTTGTATATAATAATTTATTTTTCCATTGTGATTATATGAGTTTTTTATTTTTCTTTTTTTTTGTCTTGCCTATAATTGATATTTTTTCTACACTCTCGTATTTAGAATAGAAGTTTGTTGCTTATATTTTTTTGATTTTATGACTGATCTTGGGTACAGTTCTATTTTTACATGTCAATTGAAGATTTGGAGAGCCTTTAATGATGTAATATTTTTTTAGGAGTTCCAGCAAAGCAATAATAAAGAGGAAGCAGAAGTCGTAATGGAGGCCGTGATAGACGAAAATGGTAGTTTTGTTTTGAAGGAGGCAACAAAAAAAATTACCCCGACCTTTAGAGACTAGCGGTGGCCTACATTTTGTATATAAGTGATTTTGAACCAAAACTGACAGTATTTGAACCAAAATATTTTTTTTCTACTACACCGATTCGCTTTATACAAGAAATAGAAAATACTAATTTAATTTTTTAAAACAGAATGTTGAACTCCGTCTTGCCATGAAAGTCACTTTGAAATAAAGTAACTAATCTGAACATTTAAGTTAACATATAAGGATCCAAGGTTTTAATATTTCGTAAGTATTATCTGTCGATCAGTTTTAAATGGTTATCAATAGAGTCCGACCGTGATGATTTTTTTTACCGAAATTAAACTCGAACTTTGGATCTATTCACGCCTTCGGCCGATGGAATTCTATCCTATTTTGACACTAATATATATCTGAACTAGAAATTCGTCACACTTTTTTGTGGTTGTAATTTGTGATATGATAAGCAGAATTTATTTGAAGTTGTGTTTTTTAATACAATGGAAAAACTGAAAACTAAACATATTTTGACTAAAAACGATACTAATAAAAACTCTTATTCACCAAAGACGTTTAAATTTAGAACAGGACTAACTTGACAGTTATAGGTTTAAAAATGACATAAGCAACAATTGAACAATTGAATTTTTCTAAATGCCACAATTAGAAAATGACGGAAACGTAAGCAAAACATAACTGGTGAACTAACAGCAAAATTTGGCCGATGCCGATTATTTGCCGAACATCTAAATAATAGCGGAAGCCGATTAATCAGTCAGACTCTAGTTATCAGTTTATATAACAATTGCAGAGTTGCATTCTATTTTTGTTTTACTATATGTATAAAATGCTGTATCAAATATTAATTTGATTAGCTTTAGACAATTTAGCATGGTTCCATGCACTTGTTTTTGCACATAATTGTATATAAGTTTATATAGTTATAAAACACGATATGTATGTATGTATGTACCTACATAAAATTGTTTCTTTTTTTACTTTCAATAAATTATGAAAATTCAAAGATAAGTATGATTTAGATATATAATACCTAATAAAATTCATTCAAAAAACATCTATAATGCTATTTTTAACCCTCTAGCAACCTGTTCGCACATGCGTCCACCGTAACCCAAAAATATGGATTTTTAAGATTGGATTGATTAAGCTCATATTTGGTGCCATAACTAAGATATATATGGCACTAAGTAAAAACAATTTTTACTTAAAACTTCCACTATATTAAAGAAAACAAACTTATGACGTGTTTCGGCAACACTATGGCTTCATCGGATGATACAAGTAGAATCATTATTTAATTTTGAAATAGTAAACAGTTACCTACTCAATAGTTTCAGCAGCCCCCCATCTGGCGGACAGTTGCTTTTTACAGCTGCTTCTCTAAAGCCCTGATTTGAACAGGTGCCTGATGGAACCTCGCATGGGGTTGCTAGAACCTTGTTGTTGACCATTGTAATGTATTTAATTAACGGATAATGCAAGAATTGCCTCTAAATACCGAAACCTACTAAAAAATATTTATGAAAATAAACAGAAAAGCAGACTACAAATAAAATAGATACCGAAACCTACTAAATTATATTTATGGACATGTAACAATTCGAGTAAATATTACAGAACAGCAGACTACTTGTTATAAGATTATACCAAATATCGAATCGTTCTTAAAGCCGTAAATGAGGAACGAAACGTCTACTAATTACGATAGATTTTATTAATGAGGAATTTTAGTCGTTAAGGGTTTGTAAATAGAAAATGTATGATAGGGTTCTTCAGTATAATAAATAAAGTATTTTTGTTTAGTAATTTCCACTAATTTATAATATAAATATTGTTTATTTATTATACTAGTGATAATTAATTTCCATCAAGTACCGATTATGCCAAGACTAATGGTTTTTTTTGACATTTCAAGATTGCACTGCAATTTAGACGTCAAAACTTCTATAACTTATATGTGATTCTGATCCTGCTGATGTACAAATTACATTTTTTTTGAAAAAACAAAAAATGTAAATCCGGTGATGTATATAAAAAAAATGTTTCGTACACCCAAGTAAAAATCGGTGTAAAAGTTACTGAAGATTTTTTCAACTAAATCGAAGTTTTTGATCACATTTTTCCATAAATCAAAGTCACACTGCAGTTACTTTCGAATACACAACATAAGAATGTGAAAATATATTGAAACCTCGTTTTGCCAAGCGCAAATAAACATGTAAGAGCATCATAACTATCTTATGTACAACGTCTACAGCATTCTTCTATTACGTGTCAGAAGATTTTTCTTGCATGGGGGAAAAAACGAAGGCATATACAATTTTCAAAAAATTAAAATTATTGTTTAGGACCAACAAAACTTTCACTTTTTAGATTTCAGCAGTTTCTGATGGCATAGCAGATTTTTCTAGCACCGAATAATTATCATGTGTGGTTAAGCAAATAAAGAGATTAAAAAGGTAAAATAGTTTTCAAGAGCAGTAAAATCGTTGGAGATTACTTCTCTTCGTCATTAGATGTAATGACTGCGATCTAAAATATGTTGTACAAACTAAACGCTCCATAAACATTCCTTTTAAAGAACACATGGCACATTTATGATACTGAAGAACAGAAAAGTCAAGCGTTGCCCAACATGCTTTGAAAAACAATCACAAAATAGGAATCAATAATCTTAAGTTGATTCAAAATGTATCTAATAATAGATTATTGGATACATTTGAGAGTATAGAAATAGTTAAATGTAGTTAGAAAGCACTAAATAAAGACAAAGGGCCTATTCCCTATAGTCCTCTCTATTGTTTACTTGACAACGGTGTGACCACATTTACCTATAAATAGTCTCGGTTAGGATAAGTTACTTTAGTTTATATCATTCTGATGATGCTAACTTGGTTAGCGAAACGTGCGTCCAGAACCTAATAAGTTGTGGTGTAGTGTGGTTAGAACTCTTGTATTTTGAAAGACATTTTGACAAAGACTTAAAACCTTTAGATTCAGTGAAAAATCTGGGTATCATAATAAACTCTCGACTGACCTAGAATGATCGTATCAAAAGGCTCACATAAAGGACTACAACATGTCTATGGGCGTGCAGTGATAAGTTTAATGCTCACTTCTTTCATATGTTAGCCTGTGATTTACAGAATTACACACAGGAGGAAGCATGACAAGCTTTAAAGACTTACATGTCCAAGCATAACTGGAGCAATGAGAACCATACCAACCTTGGCAATGGAGGTCATTCTGGGATCGAGTCACCTACTCGTGGAGGAAGTTACAGACTGTTTTTTTGGATATATACGACGCCAGCCGACGCTCTTCTAACTAGAAGAGATGCTATCATACCGGTCGACAAATCTCTAAGAGGTTCCTTATCATAGCATCAATGGCAGGATCTTCCCTCTCCATCCTTAAACTGGGTAATACTCTCTAATACACAGATGGCTTTCTAATGGAGGAGGAATCTGATGGTGCGGAAGTCTACCCAGTCTTACTTTAGAACATTTTCAAACTATATCTGGCTGATCGCAGGCAAAAATCCTTGCCCGACGTACAGAAGAAACTTTCCGGAGGCTATGACGAGCATTTCTGTATATGCTGTGACAGCACGCATCGGAGATCAAGACTTTGTCTTCCAGCTGGGTCAATTCGTTGCTTACATTATCCATCATTTGTTGACGGCTAATGGCATCCGATGTAGTGAGATTAAACGGAAGCCGGGTAAAATATTCGGTTTCAGAAGTACATTTGCAAACTGTTTTTGTAAATAATTTGGAAGTGTTTTTCCATAAACTTGTGTAAACAAAGTTGCTTACAGCTTATATCTGACTTTTGCTCGCCGAACCGTCACCCTGTGTTAAGATCGAATTCCACGTGTGATGTAGCCCGTAACCCGTACCTCTATTGAAGTTGTTTGTATGTTTCAAAATTTCAATAGATTCTCTAATTTTTTGTTTATAAAAACTTGGAACTAACGCACGCCAGAACCTTGGTTTCTTTTACATTTATAATATGACTAGTAGACATAGATGGGGAGCCCGACAAGCGCAGCACTTAGGCTCACTGGGACCCATTGTGCTATCCCCCCAAGTAGTCAGGCCAAGAGCCAACTCCTTTTTAGAAAGGAAAGGACCCTTTCAGGTGGCGCACAAGCTCGGGTTCCACATAGGTGTCACCCAAGCAAAGCAGTCTGGCGTTGACTAAAGCGTCACATAGACAGACTAGATGCTCGCTAGTTTCATCTACCTCAGCACAAAACCTGCAGTATGGACCGTTGTCGAGTCCATTCTTATGCAGGTAATATTTCAGTAGCCAGTGTCCAGTTAGGACCCCGGTAATAGTTCTAAGTTGACTTCTGTTTAGATTTAGAATTCTATTAGACTCAGAACGGCTATAAGGGCCTGATATGAAGACCTTAGACTGTCTGAGTCCTGCTAGCTCGTGCCATTCAGCACGGAATTCCTCGACAGAGCGATTCTTAATCCTAGCCTTGACAGCTGAAGGAGCAATTCCAAGAGCAGGTTCCGGCCCAGTGAAAGCAGTGTTGCTACCTTCCCGAGCCAGCTGATCCGCCCCTCTATTACCCCCAATGCCCTGATGGCCAGGCACCCAAATGAGGCTAACCCTATTGGACTCACACAGCCTCAAGTGTTAGCAGCGAATTGACCCTGTTCGAGGACAGAGCTCTAATCCCGGCTTGACTATCACAGCATATATAGATATGCTTGTTGTGATATCCTCTGGAAAGGTTTTCCTGTACGCAGTCCAAGATTGTTGTAATCTCAGCCTGATATACAGTCGCATACCGTCCAAAAGCAAGACTAATTCTTGCCCTGGGACTCTCCCCATAAATTCCTGCCCCAGATCCCTCCTGCATTAGAGAGCCATCTGTAAACCAGAAAAGGCCCTCCGGTTTGAGGAAGGATGGAGAGGAATCCCTCCATCGTTCTCTTTCAGGAACAATTACACAAAACCTTTTAGAGGCAATTGAGACCAGAATAATGGCGTCTCACCTTGCTTGGAGAGGGTCTGTTCTGATCAGTTCAGTCCAAATTCGCGTATGCCCAAAATTCCAGTCTCTGTGTATCCAACGACTCCAGTCGTTTAAACGAACAGAAGCCTTCCGAGCCTCTTCCTCTACAAGCAAGTGCAGAGGACTTAGTCCCAGAATAGCCTCCATAGATCGGGTCAGTGTGGTTCTTATGGCTCCAGTTATGCCCAGACACGCAAGTCTCTGGAGCTTGTCAAGCATCCTCCTGTATGTGGTCTTGCGAGTGGCGGGCCACCACACAAGAGCGCCATAAGTGATCATTGGCCTTATCACTGACGTGTAAAGCCAATGCACAATACGAGGTTTTAAATCCCAAGTTGATCCGAAGGAGCGTCTGCACGCCCACAGGCACGCTGTGGTCCTTTTTGTGATCCTTTCAATATGATCCCTCCAGGTCAGTCGTGAGTCTATTAAGACACCCAGATATTTTACCGACCCGGAAGAACTCAACACTTTCCCAAAGAGCCTCTCAAGGTCCACTTTTCTCTTATGGGTAAATGGATTAACCGGATTAACAGACAGACCATGTTTTTGGCACCACTTTTCTACCATGGCCAAAGCCCTCTGTATGAGCCTTATAATGGTGTTTGGGAACTTGCCTATTACTATAATGGCAAGATCATCAGCGTAGCTTTGAGCATAAACTCCGCTCTCGTTGAGAGTATGAAGCAGCCCATCCACAACCAGACACCACAAGAGCGGAGAAACAATTCCGCCCTGCGGACATCCTTTGACCACGGACGAGCATACTGTCACGCTCCCAAGACGATGTTATGATTCTGCTTTCAAGTATGACGCGAACCCACCTAATTGCAGTCCTATCTACGCCAAAACTCTCAGCAGCCTCACTAATGGAGTCAAGGTGGTGTTGTTAAACGCCCACTCGATATCCAAGAACACATCCAGAGCCATCTCCTTGGAGTAGACCCCCACCTCCAGTCTACTGAGTAGACTATGAAGCGCCGTCTCCGTCGACATGGCCGTCCTGTAAGCGTGCTGGAATGGGTGCATAGGATTTCTACCCAGTGCGCCGTTTCTTATATAAGCATCCACGATCTTCTCCATGGTGTTCAAAAGAAAAGAGGATAGACTGATGGGCCTAAAGTCCTTAGCCGTTTCGTAGCAATTACGACCCGGTTTAGGAATAAACGCTACCCGAACCCTGCGCCATCGTTCGGGAATATATCCCAAAGCCAGGCAGACCCGAAAAAAGCGCAAAAGATGTGGGATCAGTAGTTCCTGACCCTTCTGAAGAAGCACCGGGAATATTCCATTTGGTCCCGCACTCTTAAATGGTCAAAACGAAGATATTGCCCACTTAATAATGTCTACTGTAACGACCTTAGCAGCCGTTTTCCAGTCAACCGGGCCTGCCCCTACTTGGAGAGCCTGTCCAGTAACCTCATCATTAGACTAAGGACGAGAGCTTGGAAAATGAGTTTCCAGGAGCATTCCTAGAGCCTCTGCGGTGGTGGTATACCCACCGGTCGGAAGCCTTAGAGCCCCCTCGCTCTGTCCTCGACCTTTTGAGAGAATCCTTTGAAGTCTAGCGGCTTCCGAAAGACCTTCTAAGCTTTCGCAGTAGGTCCTCCAAGACCCTCTCTTTGAACTGCGTATCAGTTCTTTGTACCTGCGTTGAGAATTCCTATGTTCTTCCCAGTCAGCAGGTAATTTCGATCGCATGGCCCTGTTTAAGAGCCTGCGTGTATCTTTACGAGCCTTTTCAAGATCCAAGTTCCACCAAGGTGTTTTCTTGGTACCTCGATAGGTCCGCAATGCACAATTCTCCTCATAGGAGTCTATTATGGCTTCCTGTATAGAGCTTGCCACATTTTCCACTTGCCTTACTCTATGGCATGGCATTAGTGGCATATCTAACCGCACCTTAAGCGACTCCACATAGTGAGCCCAGTTGGTTGTCCTCGGGTTTCGAAAACTACTGAGCCCCATGTGATGCTCAAGGTTTAGCTTAAAGAGGATGTGTCTGTGATCCGATAAAGATCGCTCATCAGACACCTTGCATTCCCTAACAACCGGAACCAGCAAAAATGATCCCAGAGTTAGGTCAATAACCTCCTGCACTCGTGACGTGACAAAAGTTGGAGTGTTTCCCCGATTTAGAATTTCTGAATCAGTTGTACTGAGGTACTCTAAAAGACTTGCGCCCCTCGAGTTGATGTCAGCGCTGCCCCACACAACGTTGTGTGCGTTGGCGTCACATCCAACAACAAGAGGAAGCCCGTTGTCGCTACAATATCCTATTAAGTCAATGAGTTCCCTGGTAGGTGGGTCCTCTCTTGAGTCATAGGGAAGATAGGCTGAGCATACTACAATGGGTTTGCGATGCCCTGGCTTATCCTTAAGACTAAGTTTCAGAGCCACTAGGTCCCTGGAACAAAATTCCGGTAGTGACAAGGACTCAATACATCTGACAACGTAGATGCATGTCCTTGGGTTCAGGTGGATGTCCCTTTTATAATGTAGAGAACTTTCTACCTGCCCAAGACCTCGTACATGCCCCTTGTAAACCCAAGGTTCCTGTAGGAGGTAGATGTGTGTTTGCACCACAGCTATGTGGCGGCCTATTAATGAGGTCGCCCCTCTGCTGTGGTGCAAGTTACTTTGTAGAAAGAGCACCCCTTTGCCCATTGGAACGAGCTAAGGGTGATCCTCCGTCATCCGGGAAGTTGTGTCCTCCGACCCAGATGCCGCGTTATGAACGTCTATCTGAGACAGAAGCTCAGCAACTTCCTGCTCAGCGTCAGACTCGGGGTCCAACCGCTGAGCTGGGTTTGACGGGGAGATAGGTCTCCCCGCTGCTTCTGCTTTGGTGTCGGTGGAGATTTCAGTCGAAGTTGGAGCCTTTACCTTCGTCTCAAAAGTGACGTGGGAGACCCCAGCATACGCCTTAAACTTTTGACGTGACAAGGCCTCAAAGGAAGCCTTTTCAATGCCAAACACAAGGATGAGTTTCTGTTTCTCCTCCTTGCGATAGTACGTTCTCCAGAGATTAGTCCTTAGTCTTAAGTTCTGTCTCTGAAGACGTTTTAAAGTCACGTCCGTAGTGTCCGGTGGTCCATGCACAACGGCCACAACTTTTATTGTCCTGGGAACGTGTTTCTGAATTCTCAGAGATGCATTATCTCATGGCTTAATGATTGGAATGGTCCCCTCCAACCAGTTCAGAGACCACTGATCTTCATCACAATGGCTCCCTATTCCATCAGCCGGACACCGCTGAATCTGGGGAAGGGCCCCTCCACCATCCCGTCTACGACGGTATTAAGAGATGCCAAGACAGCTCCATATTGAGTCTCCGAGATGACCACATCCGGATATGCCTCCGGTATAATGGTCACCCTGAGACCTACCGCCTGCCCGTATATATGACCAGTGGTATGCCGGTATTCAGCAGATTGAACAATTTGTTTATTTTTAATACGTCTCCACTTCTCCAGAGGAACAAGGAATTTTATTTTCTCCTGTTTGAAAAGGTACAACATCTTTCGGAGTAATCGACCTATTTTATTTATAGTGTCATGTATGTAGGTAAGAACACTACCTAATGGTGGCTTCTTATTACAGCATATTGAATAATTTGTTCATTTTAATACATCGTTCATGTTCCTTAAGTCTAATGGATATTGAGCGTCCTGTTTCTTCCACATACACTTCTCCAGAGGAACAAGGAATTTTATTTACTCTTTCTGTTTGAAAAGTACATCTTTCATAGTAATCGTTCTATTTTGTCTATAGTGCTATGTATGTAAGGAAGAACAACACTACCTAATAGTTGCTCCTTATTATTCTCTTTTCGTGGACTTGGATTCCATATCTTTTAAATGAATGCGTAACATCTTCAGTGCAATAGACATTCACTCTCAAAGCTTCGGTCAGCTTCGATATTAGCGAATTTTAATCAGAAATTGAAATGGCTCTAAATACTAGTGAGTTAATAACAGATTTCTTTTGTGCTGGATGGTGGTGGGTATTTGCATTTAGGTATCTATTTGTATCCGTACGTTTTTTTGTACACAGTATGTCCCAAAGCACCATTTTTCTTCCTTTGAACAAATACATCTAGAAAGGGAATAGTCCGTTTAGATTCAATTTCCATTGTGAATTTAATATTGTGATTATCAAGAGATTTTCCTGTCGGTGAGGCCAAACAAAAAATCTACATAATATATAATATCTGAACTAGTGTTTTGGTTTTAGTGGAGCAGATGTTAAAGCAATATCCTCAAAGGCCCCCATAAAGACATTCGCTTCCACATACATATAAATTACGTAAATATCTCAAATTTTCTTAATCCATTTACCCGAAAAACAGATTATTTTATACAAAAACTCTGTACATTTCCTGGAAAAACTTAGGTCAATCCAGTTGGATCCCGATATTTTGGTCAGTTTCGATGTAGAATCACTAATGTTCGTGTTACCGACTCAATTTCTATTATATCAGACATATACTACACCTAATGGAAGTTTAATCAAAATCATATTATGAACTTCACAATGGAAATTGAATTTAATGGAACGATGTCCTTTCTAGATATATTTGTTCAAAGGAAGGAAAATAAAAAAAGACGCATTTTCACTTTCACGCAGGAGTAGATAAAATACTTTGTTTCTGTAGAGAAGTGTATGTGGAAGAAACAGGACGTTCAATATCCCCTAGACTTAAGGAACATGAACAATGTATTAAAAAGAAACAAATTGTTCAATCTGGAGTAGCTGAACACCAGCATACCACTGGTCTTATTATAAATGTAAAAGAAACCAAGGTTCTAGCGTCGGTTCCCGGTTTTTATATACGAAAAATTAGAAAATCTATTGAAATCTTTAAACATACAAACAATAGACATACGGGTTACGGACTACATCACACGTGAAAATCAGGGTTACGGTTCAGCAAGCACAAGTCGGGTATAAAAGCCCGCCTGAATCTCTCCGAGCTCATTAGTGTTCAGATCTAGTGGAATAAAGATCTCTGAAGATGCCTCACGCAAACGAAGGCCAAACGTCGGATAATAATTCTAATTTAACACGGTCTAATCCCAAGAACTATGATTTCTTAATTGACCTAAGTTGTAAAAGCTTTTGTTCTATAAAATGCCCAAAACTTCAGAAAGAATAGACGCTCCTACCCATTTATAAGTAATAAAATAAGCGAGAGATCAAGTCATAGAACCTAGCGCAACTTTATCAATGAAATACACAGCAGTTCGAAGTTGATTCTAACGTGGTTTTGTTTACGCTTACCCATAAAATGTAAGGTCAAGAAAATTATTCTCGAGTATTTTTGCACACTTAAGAACCATTATTAAAAAATTACAAATTCTTATTAATTATAACATAAAAGAGAATTCCTGGGAAAGCACTAAAATAGAATTTTTAAACACATACAACTACGAATGTTAAATATTGACCGTAATAACCTCTTACCAGCAGCAGCAAAACAAAATTAAAGATAATTATTAGCTATGTAAAATTCCGTAGTGCTTTTTATTTACATCTAAAAGGTCACGATGAAATGAAGCCTCCGAAAATTAAGAAATATTTAAAGAACTAAGTAATTTACAGTAGAATTAGATAATACATGAAAAGATAGTGACCATTCATCCCCATTGAGAGGCACAGTCACTTATTTTAAAAAAAGTGTAGCCCATTTAAAAACGTCCCCTAAACTCAAACATGATTTTATTGTTATAAATAAAATTCATTCGCAAATGTCTCTCATTTCAATTTGAAGTCTCCATTTCATTGGAACAAGTTAAAGCCTAAGATAATGTTATTTCTTTTTTTCTATTTTCTAAACGTTATTGGTTTTTGTTTAAAAACTTATAGAATTTTTCTTTGTACCTGTTTATATAAATTTTTTAAGGGGTATCAAATTGTAAAAATAACCCTGCATTTGCTGTTTTATGAGAGATCTAAATAAAAAAAAATTAATTTTATAGGAATATTTTTATAGATCTGGAAGCATGTGCAGTAGCTTTCCTAAATAGGTTTGGTTTGTCTTTTTTTTATAAAAAAATTGTTATACTTAATAAATATTTTACTTTTCTTAGTGCGCTCCAATCTGAAATACTCATCTACTGTCTAGTCATCTCAACAAATTCATTATGTTGAGATAGGATTTGGCGCTTTGCTGCTTACAGGTTACAAAGTTCAATACCCTTTATTTCTAGTTTTGTGACATGTGACTTTTCTAGCTTTGTTACAAGTACTTTATCTATACTTCAACAATACTTTATCTGTGAAGTACTGTTAAATGTCAAATAATACTACTACACTTGAAGCTTTCCTGTGTGATTCGTTTGTTTAAGTACTTGTCTTTTTTACCGCCATCAACGCAAATTATTTAATGTCGATTTTGTCTTAGTAAAAATGGGATCGCCCGTTAAATTTGTAACAAATAAATAATTAATAAATCTCTTAAAATTAAGTCAATATTGGGAGTGGCAAATTATGAAGAAAGATCCCGTAAAATAGCACTTACATATAGATCTTAAAAACATTTGTCGCGCAAAACAATAAAATTTTGTCAAGATACTCCTTTGTATATAAAATTAATTTTCAGTTAGCCTTTTATTTTAAATTGTCTCAAAGTACCCTAACCTCGGGGCAAGCTTGTTAACAATGAATGAATGAACAATCAGTTTTTTTTTATTGTACAGTGTGGTCATTTTCACTTGTTCACATTTGCATCTGTTATAACTTTTTTATTTTCCATTTTAATCTGTTATAACTTTTTTATTTTATAGTGGATGTCTTTTTTTCCTGATTCTAAATATTTCTTTGTTTAAAATATAGGAGACAATACAAGATTATCTTTTTCTCTTCACTACCTTTGTTTTATGACTAAGTTCTTCATTTTCTCACTTATTCTTAAAGATAAACATATCAAACCGGGTAAATTTAGACATTTAAATAAATCTCACCTTCTGTTAATAAAGTTGATACTTGAGTTCCAAATTATTTTGTTATTAAATCACGAATCCCCCAACATTTTATGATTATTTTACAATAATATTCCTAAATGTAATAAAAATACATTCAAGCCTTTGTAGATTCATTTAACAAATCTGAACTTCATTACTCTAAAGATATTTAGTAATTATATTCAAATTATCATTTAAGACATACTTTTAGGGAAGGAACTTAATAAGGAACAAATCAAACTGCATTGTTACAAGGCTAGTAATATTTATTATGTACAGGTCTTCATATGATCCCCAAATTAAACAGGGGATCAAAAAACTAAGTCCAAACAAATTATTTAACCAACTCTTAAAGCCTTATAGCTAAAAAGAAATGTACTTAACAATTATTAAATAATGGCTTCAGCTTTTAAAACTGGGATATTTTTATTAAATATATATAAATTGTAGATGTAGATTAAGTTGGCAAGACATGCCACATTATATAAAGTATTATTAAACCTTTTTTTTTAATCAAATGTAAGTCCTAATTTTCTACTTCTCACTTCCGTTCTAGAACTGTATAAACAGGTAATGGGGGTCGCAGCACTAACAAAAATATTTTTTTCTTTTATGATGAATAACACCCCTATGTCTGCAATACTACATAATTTCAAAAATAAATTAAAGAAACTGCATTTGAAACTTTCGTCTAAATTATACCTTATCTTTGTTAAATGTATCATAATACAAATGATTATTAAATTACATAAAATTAATTTATAAAAAATAAAATTGAAGTATTTAAATTTACAATTCGGTTTTGTTTTCAGTTTCAATCATCCAAAACTTACAAATACACCTAACACTTCTGACAAATATGTATGATAAAAACCAATAATTACACCATACATGACAGTAAAAAAAGAATTCATATCTTGTGAGATGCAAATTTAGTCTGATATTAACAATTTTTTGATGATTAAATATAAGACATTTAACTATATCATTTGAGTTATAAATAAAGCAATATTTGCCAAAAGATCTTATCATACTTATCATAATCAATAATAGAAAATTACTAATTTTTTTCATCACAATTGCTTTGAAATATCTTTGTTTTTAGCTGATATTGGAACCCATATTTGTGGGTGTTGTGGCTACTGTCACGCTCGCCAGTTTTGAAGGCTGGACAAGTGAAGTTTTTCTGGCAGGCACAGTGTCAGGTGTGGGAATGGCTTCCCCGGTTTGGAATATGGGACCTGGAACTTTTAGTGGTGGTTTGTTCACTCCACCCATTTTTTGCTTAGCCATTTGATAGTCTCCAGAATCGAAAAATTTCTGTCCTAACATAGGAAAAAAAAACACAAATAGTAAAAAGTTTAAATTTAAAAGATTTCTTTTTCAAAATGTTGATTTATGAGTAATGTAATGAATGCAATAAAAATAATAAATTTTTTGTATATATGCTAGAATAGAGCAAAGTTAATTTTTAATGGGACACCCTCTATATGTCCATCAAATGTGTTTTCTTTTTGCTAATAATAAATATACTTATATATCGAATATATATATATATATATATATATATATATATATATATATAATAATGATCTTTTCATCAGTACTTTCTCAGACTTATTTCAACAGTCAATCCTCGACCACCAATGCTTAAGGTATATATATATATATATATATATATATATATATATATATATATATATATATATATATAATATAACAAGGAATTGTATATAAACTCCTTCCAATTGCAAAGTCATTACATATTTCGGCGACCTTAAGCATTGGTGGTCGAGGATTGACTGTTGAAATAAGTCTGAGAAAGTACTGATGAAAAGATCTCTAAAAAGAATTTAGTAGATCGCAGAAAAAAATTTAGGACATCAATATTAAAAGAACTACATGGAGGAAAATCCGGAGAGCACCTTGGGATAAACAAAATTCTAGAAAAAATTGGAGAATGATTCTACTGGGTCCACTATCATGAAGACATCAAGGAATGGTGCCAAAGATGAGACACCTGCTCAGCCAGTAAAGGCCCCAGAGAAGATCTCGGGGACCAGAATATAACGTCGGTTTACCATTCCAAAAGCATAGCATAGACATATCCAGAGTCTGATCAAGGTGTCATGGATTACTTTAGAAAGTGGCCCGAAGCATTTGCTCTCACGAACCACGAAGTTAAAACAATCGTCGAAGTTCTGGTTGACAAAGTCTTTAATAGACATGGAGTTCCACTGGAAATTCATTCAGATCAAGGACGAAATTCCGAGTCAGCCATTTTTAGCAAAGTTTGCAAAATAATGGGGATACGAACAACTAGAATAACACCTCTACATCCTTCGACAGATAGCATCCATAGCAGCAATGATTTAACAAGACTACAGAACATCTATCCAAAATTGTTTGCCAGAAGTCAGCACCTTCGGTTCTGTTAGTTTATACGGCAGCAGTTCATGATTTCATGGTCTCCAGCCAGAATTATTTTTGGAAGAGAATTACTGCTGCCTTATGACTTTTGGATTGCCTAATGTAGAAAGAAAGGAAATACAAGATTATTTTGATGAAATATATGAGCATCTTCTTCAAATTCACGAGATAACACATGATCACACAAAATAATCTAGTGACCGAATGACCAGATATGATATCAGGGCCAACTCAGCTTGTTTCTATGAAAATGCCTTGGTTAAGTTAAGTTCCACTTCTATAAATTCAGGAAGTAGTTTTGGTTTCTTAGCAGTTACGGAGATTGAAATCAAAGAGGCAATTAAAATACTAAAAGTAAATAAATCAATAGCAACTGATAAGTTGCCTTCCTATATTATTAAAGGTTGTGTTGACTCTTTCATAGAGCAATAAATTTTTAATCTTTGTTTAAGGCAGAGTACCTTCCCCACAAAGTGGAAGGAAAGTAAGGTTATTCCTATATTTAAAAGTGGTAACAAATATCAAATTTATAATTATCGGTCTGTCAGCATTGTTTCAACATGTTCAAAAATACTTGAAATTATTATTAACAACAGAATTTATAGTGATGTTAGATGTAAGATTTCAGATCAACAGCATGGATTTTTACCCCACCATTCAACTGTCACTAATTTAGCAAATTTTACTCGGTTTATTCAGAAGTCCCTGAAAAATGAATACGAAGTAGATGTAATTTATACAGATCTAGAAAAAGCATTTGATAGGGTAAATTTTGGAGAGTTAATAAAAACTTTCCATAATTTTGGAATTGATAATAATATTGTTACTGCTGCTGAAATGGCCAATTATATAAATAAATATTTTCTGAATATTGGAACAGAAATGGACAAAAAGATCCCCCTCCTCACCAACCAAGTGTATTGGGACCAGATTTGCAACATTCCATGTTCCTCACACCATTATCAAAGAACGATCTGATTAAACAGATTTCTACACTAAAAACAAACAGTTTCCCAGGCCATGATGACATCTCCAGGGTGATAAAGGATACTCACCCAGAGATATTGGATCCATTATCGCATATAATTAATTTGATTTTTAAAACGGGCATTGTGATTTTAAGGTTTCAATTGTGACTCCAATCTTTAAGTCGGGTTTAGTGTCAAGGATATCAAACTATAGGCCTATCAGCTTAATTACTAACTTTGCTAAAATCTTTGAAAAGAGTTTTAAAGAAAAGCTAGTATAGTTTCTAACTGTTAACAGGGTACTGTCGACAAATCAGTATGGTTTTATTGAGAAATCAAGTACTTCAGATGCTATGTTAAAACTGGTTTCTGAGGTCGTAAAAAGCTTAAATTTAGGTAAAAAATGTATAGATGTCTTCATTGATCTGGCGAAGGCGTTCGACACTGTTCCTCATGATAAGCTCCTTATGGTGCTTAGCCATTATGGAGTTAGGGGAACGGTGTTGAATCTGATCAGGGGTTACCTGACCGGAAGATATCAGATGGTCAAACCCCTCAGGGGACTTTTGTGTTGGACAAGATCCGACTCAAAGGTTACGGGGTACGACGCTCCCGGGGTCACCTGAGTCATACACTAGTCACAATACACAATCACACACCTCACACCCACCCTCACCTACAAATCCACTCTCACCATACACATCTTCACACCCTCACACACCCACCCACACACCCAAACAAATCACTCACACATACAAATCCACACACTTACCTGGCCGTAGGTATAAAAGGCAAAAACAATATGCAATGTCAGGAACTCGCAGAGCCTCGGATGTTGCATCCCCACTCCCCGATTTAGGCACAGGATCGGGTGAAGGCAAGCGACATTGTCCAAAAAGAACTGACAGCGACGGAAGTAGCGCTGTCAGCCTTATAGCTACTACTAACCCACTGGACTTTCCCCCCATAACCGGGACGAAACGTCCACGAACATATTCCCCTGAAATATATACGGTATCGCAGTATTATGAAAAATATTTTGTTATGAGTCGAGAGGAAGGAAACTTTACAAATATTTCCCCCTTCTTTATATATAAAGCATTAACTGGATTGGTTGGAGAATTAGAAAACGTTAAGAAGCTTAGAGATGGAAACTTATTAATATTTGCAAAAAACTCTATACAGGCTGATAGAATATCTCGAATAACTAAAATTCAAGAATACGATGTCAAGGTTGAACCGCACAGAACAATGAATGTTTTAAAAGGAGTAGTAACATGTAGTGACTTATTAAATTGTGAAGTTGATGAAATTTTAGACAATCTAAAAGATCAAGGTATTAAAGAAGTGAAAAGAATAAATACAAAAAAAGACGGAAAGCTAATACCAACTGCGAGTTTAATACTTACCTTTCTTAGTCATAAGCTCCCTGAACGAGTTCAAGCTGGTTGGTATTCCTTAAAAGTTAGACCATATATACCAAACCCCCTTCGATGTTTTAAATGTCAAAGGTTTGGGCATACTTCACAGAGATGTAACAACACTCAAATATGCCCATCCTGCGGAAAGGAAGATCACCCAGAAATTGAATGCTCTCCCCCTCCCATATGTACAAACTGCAATGGAGACCATTCCCCAAGGTATAAAGGCTGCCCTATTTATAAATCAGAACTTGCTATACAAAAAATAAAAGCTACAGAAAATCTTCAATACTTTGAGGCCAGGAAAAAATATAGACTCCAAAATCCCAGCTTTACACAGTCTTATGCAGCCATAACTAGTAAGAAAACTGTCTCTATCAGCACACAATGCGACCTTACTAACGAAATCTTACCTGTAACCTCACAGAAGCCTCCTACCCAAACAACAACTCGACCATCCTCTATCCCAATCCTTCCCCCTAAATCCAATCCTAACACCTCCTTCAACCCCCCTCCCCTTCCCTCCCATGAACAGAAACGCCATGAAACACAAAATCAATCTCCAGAAAACACACTCAGCTCAACAAACCTGAGCAAACCCCTAACTCTCAACAGAACAAAAATAAAAACCACTTCAGTTAAATTAAACAAACCATCTTCCAGTTCTTCAATATCATCCATATCTTCAAAAAGCGAAGAGAACCTAACGAAAGCAAAAAGCAGCACAGATCTCTTAAAGAAGAAATTTAAAAACAACAAATAATAAATCACTCAATCATACAATGGAATATGAATGGTTTTTACTCTCAATTTGAAGAGTTAAAATTACTAATATCCAGACATAAACCAGCTATCATATCTTTACAAGAAACTAATCTCTAGCAATCAAAGAATGTCTCTCTTAGAAATTACAACCTTGTAAGAAAAGACAGAGAACATTGTGAAAGAGCTTCAGGAGGCGTTGCCATACTCGTCCACGTTTCCTATCAATTAAATAATATACAAATCAACTCTAATCTAGAAGTATGTGCAATAAGAACATACTTACATTGTCCCATAACTATATGTAATGTTTACATTCCTCCGTCCTATACTTTACAACAAGAACATTTCGATTCAATCATAAACCAACTTCCATCCCCCTTTATCATAATGGGCGATTTTAATGCACATAATATTATATGGGGTTCAGCACATACAGATCGTAGAGGTACTTTAATCGAAAACATTATTGATAGGCACAATTTAAACCTAATGAATTCTAATGCTCATACCTTTATATGCTCATCCACGGGCTCTCAATCTTCCTTAGACCTAACACTCTGCTCCCCTAGCATTTTTACAGAATTGCAATGGGAAACGATGGACGATACTTATGGCAGCGACCATGTTCCTATCCTATTGAAATCTACCTATTGGTCTGGAAACTACTCAAATAAAGTAATATTTAACACCTCAAAAGCAGATTGGGTTTTATACCAAGAACGATTTACAAATCCTCAGTTAAATGCAAAAAACATCGATCAAACAATAAATAACTTTGTAAATTCTATGCACGAAGCAGCCAAAATAAGCATCCCACTTTCTTGCATTAACCCAAATAAACCTCCTGTACCCTGGTGGACCATTGAATGTAAGATAGCTATTAAAAATAGAAGAAGCGCCCTAAATAAATTTAAACATTACCCCACTACACAAAATTTAGTTATCTTTAAGCAAATGCGTGCCAAAGCAAAAAGAATAATAAAACAAGCAAAAGCTGATTCATGGAAAAAATTCACAAATAGCATCAATCTTAACACCTCTAGCCAGGATGCATGGAACAAGATCAACAGACTGAAAGGTAAACCTATCAGATCAATCCCAGGCATCTTAAAAGAAAACAGATGGATTTCCGACCATGCGGAAATAGCTAATGAATTTGCCTCACATTTTAGTGACATCTCTAATAATATCAAATATAATAATAACTTTAAAAAGATCAAAGAAACACAAGAAATGAATAAAATAAATTTTCTTTCACCAGAAGAATATTCGTACAACTTCCCTTTTTCTATCAATGAATTAAAATACTCCCTATCCAAACTTAAAAAGAGCGCACCCGGTCCTGACGGAATCCTCACACCTATGATTACCAATCTCCCTTATGAAGCCTTACAACTTCTCCTAACCATCTATAATCTCATATGGGAACAGGGATTATTCCCCGAAGCATGGAGGCAATCTATATTAATACCAATCAAAAAACCTAACAAATCCAGCATCTCTCTAAATAGCTATCGCCCCATCTCTCTTACAGACCACCTAGGAAAGATTCTTGAAAGGATGGTTAATTTAAGATTGACATGGTTTTTAGAGAAAAACAATCTAATAAATGAAAATCAATATGGATTCAGGAAAGATAGATCAACACTCGACCATCTGGTTGGCTTGGAAATTGACATTCTGGAAAGCTTCGCTCTAAAAAATCACACGATCGCGTGCTTTCTGGACCTGACAAATGCTTTTGATATCACCTGGAGACATAATATACTTAAAACAATATATGAATGGGGAATCAGAGGACACCTTCCAGTATTTATTAAAAACTTTTTACATAATAGATCTTTCCAAGTTAAGGTCGGCCCTTCAAGCTCCAACAGCGTGGTATTTGAGAATGGCATACCGCAAGGATCCGTTCTTAGTCCCACTCTTTTTCTGATAGCAATAAACGGCATACAAAAATTCATACCTAACCACATAAAATACCGTCTATACGCAGACGATATTGCCATTTATTACTCCTCACAAAACATTAGAGTATGTGAGCGTCAAATTCAAATCTGCTTGGCTAACTTACAAAAATGGTCTGAAAACACTGGTTTCATTTTTTCTCCAAATAAATCTTCTACAGTACATTTCTGCCGCAAGAGGGGATGTTCTAGATTAAATGAACTTACTCTAAATGATAGCATAATACCCCACCTATCTAGCTGTAAATTCCTAGGAATGTTTTTCGATGAAAAATTGAATTGGATACAACATCTACAGCATTTACACAACAAATGTTCAAAAGATCTAAACCTCATAAAATATCTGGCAAATTCATCTTGGGGATCAAATTCTAACACTCTTCTTAAATTATACCAATCCATAATAAGATCTAAACTAGATTATGGCAGTATTGTTTACTCCTCCGCTCGGATATCATATATCAAAAAGATTGATACAATTCAAAACAATGGTATACGACTAGCATTAGGAGCATTTCATACAAGCCCCATTCAAAGCCTACTCTGTCTATCAGAAACCACAACATTGTACCAAAGAAGAATGACTTTAATACTAAAATACGCTTCTGGCCTTTGGCTTAAACCATTCCTACCAACACACAAAACCTTTTTTAACTCTAAAATTCCTATACAACTTTATGATAACCCAAACCTCACTCCTCCTGCCAACATACGGTTCTTGAAATATTCTAGAGAAATAAATTTTGTTTTACCATCAAAACACCCACAATATCCCAGAAAATTTCCACCTTGGATTATACCTCCAATAAAAATCGATCTATCTCTCTCTCAAATAGACAAATCAAACGTCAACCACAAAATAATAACAAATAAATTTCAGGCCCTTCTAGAAAATAAACAGGAATTTACACAAATATACACTGATGGATCTAAGTCTAAAAAAGGGACAGGAGCAGCATTTTACACTATTACTGAACAAAGAAAATACAGCTTACATAAAATGTCTAGTATATACACAGCTGAATTATTAGCAATTGAAAAGACCTTAATCTATATAAAAAACTGCAATAAACAGAAATGGTTAATCATAACAGACTCTAAATCCGCGCTAGAATCCATAAAACAACTTTATTTCAAACATCCATTACTACAATCTATCCATAACTTGCTAATAGAAATTTCACGTAAAAATATACTCATAACTTTCATTTGGGTTCCCAGCCATGTAGGTATCAAGGGAAATGAGTCTGCGGATATGCTAGCCAAAGAAGCTATTCAAAGTGGACAAACTCTTCACTTTCTCTTTCATCAAAGAGATGTCAACCCAACGATAACACATATAGAAAAAAGTTATACACAGCTGGAATGGGACATGTATGAGGGCAACAATAAACTTTATGACGTTAAACCTACATTTTATAATACTACTACACAACCTACAAACAGTAACAAAAGAGAAGAAACTGTAATTAACAGACTGAAAATAGGACACACTCGCTTAACACACGAATATCTGCTTAACGCCACAGATCAACCTCGATGCCTTAATTGCAACACAATCTTAACAACAAAACATATACTTATATCCTGTCGAATATTCAATAATGCCAGATTAAAATTTAATTTACCAAACAACATTAAATCAATTCTCACGGAAGATGAACACATAAATAACTTGATTATGTTCCTGAAGGATACAGGGATTTACAATAAAATTTAAACACATGCAGAACGGTGCTAAATGACCATAGATGTCGATGCACCTTAACTCAAATTCTCTCTCTCTCTCTCAGATGGTCAAAGTTGAGAATGTGCTGAGTGAAAAAATAATAACTGGCATACCACAGGGCACTGTGTTGGGCCCCATTTCATTCATTGTTTATATAAACTCGCTTTTGAAATTAAACACTAGAGGATTGAACTATCTACGTCGCATTCTCTTTAACTGCTGCTAATAGGCCAAACTTTTTGAGCATTTCAATTGATGGACATGAAATAAAGAAAGTTAACCACACTAAGTACGTTGGAATAATAATTGATAAACATCTTAAATGAGGACCACATATTGATTACTTAGCCACCAAAATATGAAAACTAATACAAAAATTTTATCTATTAAGGGAGATTTTAAATACAAAAATCATCAAGATTATATACAAAGTTTTTGTAGAATCTCTTTTGGGATATGGTGTTTTGGTATGGGGTGGGATGTACAATAGATGTCTATATAAATTAAATATAATTCAAAAATGTATTCTAAAAATTATTTATAAAAAAGATAGAATGTTTCCTTCTCACCTGCTATTTTCAAAGAGTATATTAAATATAAGATCATTATATATTGCTGCAATCTCTTCATATATACCTAAAACTAGACCTCAATGGACCAACATAGATCATAATTAAGACACCCGTAATAGAAACTGACAGGAGTATCCAAATACCCATTAACAATAATGGCTTAAACTTAAGATTTGTAACATATATTGCGCCTAAGGTTTATAATATTTTACCTACTGAGATAAAAAATATTCCTGACAGAGCTAGGTTTAATAAAACAAGTAGATGCTTTAATTTCGAGAATTATAATAGATTTCAACATCTCCTTAATTAAATTGCGATAGTTGTGTTTTGTTTATGTAGGATTATTCTTTCATTATTTGTACTACTATTCTGCCCTCATAAGCAGAAGTGCGGTATCTACAAAAAAAAAGCAAAAATAGGCTTTTTGCACCAAACCATTCTGAATCATGTCTTCTTTCAATTCCAAAACAGAAAACTGCGCCATCTACACTCTAACATTGAATTCCAATCTAAAAAACTGCCGTATCTTCAGCAGTTAGGCAGACACTACTGAGTAGAAATGCGGCTTCTGTAAAATGAAAAGCATAAACGAGGCATCTATTGTAGAAGCCGCGTTTCTGTTCAGTTTGTGCAGATGCCGCTTTTGAGCTTTGAACGTTAAGACAAACAAAAAAAATTTGTCAGTGTCGTTTTGTAAACTCAAAACGTAAACGTGAGTGCGCGTAAATACCTAATAAGACAGTAAGAGTGTAATTTTGAGGCTAAAATAATGTTAAGTAGAAGAAGTAAAATATTTCAATTGCTGGGTGATGACCATCGAAGCACAGAGTATCACAATCTTTAAAAGAAAACCATCATCTCCAAACCTAACCTTCAAATCACAGCAAATCCAGGTAAAACTACATTATAAATACTTAATAATCACACTTATGTTGAGTAATTAGTACGAACATTTCGTTGACGTTCTGGTAAAAATCACTAAATCCAAATTATTAGTTCTGAGAAAAATAGGTTTTAAGCCTGGTATGAATAGTGTTCTGTATGCGAGTCCCTTAAATTGCATGAGCATGATAAGAATAACTTGCAGGAAGATTGTGATACATGTAAAACCTACAAAATTCACCGCGATATGTATACCAAAAGCCGCGCCCTGTATCAAAAGCATGCTGATAACTTTAAGAAGAATGAGAGAGCTGTACACTTTTCCGCTGACCTCGAGAAGGTGATCATGCTTCCTCGTGTGGATACCTTTAAAGAAGTAACCTTTACCAAACGATTAACAGTTTACAACGAATGCTTTGTGCCAGTGGGAGAAAAATCCAAAACTCCATCATTTGCAATCATTTGGCACATTTTATGCCTTTTTAATCAATCAGAGTGACACTGAAACGCCAGAAATTTGGCTAGACAACTGCAGTAGCCAGAACAAAAACTGGTGCCTCCTAAGCTTTCTCGTCTTTATTATAAATTCTGATATTATATCCTGAAAAGAAATTATAATAAATTATTTTGAACCAGGACACTCGTTTATGAGTGCTGACAGCTTTGACCACCAGATAGTAAGCTCTTTGAAAAAAAAAATGGCTAAAGTTTATGATTTCAACGATTTTTGCATAGCGTTTCAAGCAGCTAATAATGGCCATGATACTGTCAAAGTAATGTATCACACGGATTTTTATAACTGGCTTGATTATTCATCCGGATTTAAACTCAAAGATGTAAGGCGTCCACATCTTGCTGATATAGTTTGTTTAAAAGCTGTCAGAGGAAATTATACCCAAAAATATAAAACGACATATGAAGAGACTGAAGAATACAAAGAACTAAATTTCTTAAAAGAATCTGCTATGAAAAGAGGTGGTATGCCATTTCCCATTAAAAAAAAGTCCAACCGGATGGATTCCCAAAACAAAAAAAGAAAACATACTACACAATTTACGTAATATTCTACCGGAAAACCGAAAACCATTCTGGAGAAATCTACCTGAGCCGACCGACGAAACCGCAGCAAAGAGACAAAAATCAAAACGTTTTAAAAAAAAATGACAGGATATCACCACCTGAGGTGACTGCAGAAACCTCAGCAAAGAAAAGACAATCGAAACGTCGATCTCGTTGATAGTTTTTAAGCAAAAATTGTTCGCATTTATGGTTTTACTAATTTAATATGTATTTTTATTTTCCTAGGTATGTAGATACTGCATTATTATCTCTTTTTAATATTCTGTTAATAGTTAACTGAACAAAAACAAAAACGCGGCATCTACATTTAATGTTCATATTTTTGTAATTATAAATATTTAGTTTAAAAAAAACTGTTTTATTATAACAACAACAACAATACAAAAAAGAACAGTTACCAAGGTCTATAATTCTGAAATCTAATTTATTCACGTTCATGTCATTATTTCAAAATTATCAAGTTAGTAGCTACTGCACTTCTGCTTATGAGGGCAGTATTGTGCTAAAAAAAAATAGTTTTTATAATAATTGACATACACAAATGTCTACACATTTAGGTCTCACTAATAACAATAATATTGCTAAATCAAACTTGCTACATTAGTGTTATATATTATTTGTAAATTACACTTATTCATTTGAATAAATAAATATTTACTTTAAAAATAAATTTTGCCATGTTTGGGAAAAAATATATAATAAGTTTTGGCAAAGATTGTAAGTGCATGTGTGAACATAACATTTGATGTGAGATGTATCACAATCAGATTTACAGTTACATGCATCAAATTTTGCCATATAAAAATATGAACAAAATAACATATCATGGATCAAAAAACTTTAAAATTGACATCAGCTTTTGGCAAATAACCGCATAACTGATTTAATTATTCCTTATTTGAATTAATTTAATTATTATAGGATTGAGTACCAATCAGCATCTGACAAATCTTCTTGGAGTAAATGAGGTTTCTACTGGGAGGAAATACAAGAAGAGCTATGCATTTTTGCATTGAAACTAAATTATTTCAGTTCAGCATATAATTATGTTCAAAGAACATTCCTAAAAAACTTCACTACACACAAAAAACACTACAGAAATGGTATCAGGCAGTTGATGGCTCACCTGGGTATACTAAAAAATTTCTTAGAGCACTAGAAATGAAGGTTAAGAAGTTCAAAAAAGAAAATAAATCTTTAGTTTCCAGGCACAAAATGGAAGAAATGCCCATTAAAAAACATATTCAGGGGAATGGTGTCAGACAGGTAGGATCTGATCATCAAGCCATTTCTTTTGAGTACATGTTGGAATCTGGGTTGTCTTGTAGTAATGTTAGGGTCATTTATAGACCTATTACTAATCTTGGTCTTTTTTACTTGTACCACAATGTTTCTAATATTGACTGAAATTTACTTGATGATACTGATATAAATAATAAAAATAAAGCTATGTGAGACGTCACTGGGAATAATAACCCTATAAAAGAACGACTTATGTCTAAAATATTAAATGCAAACAATATTAATAATTTATTTTCCGGTAATGCTACAAGAATTTTAAATAATCTTTCTTGATCCTATTAGTTTTATAAATGCAAATGGCAATATCTCCGGCAATATGGATGGTAGACATTTTAAATTTTCATTTAGTGAGGTGCTTGTATAGAGATTATGGATATTATATCTGGTATAAAAAATGTGGCAGCAAGGATTTCTATCAGTTAAATGTAAAAATACTTAAAACACTTAAAGAACTTATCATATCCCCACTTACAAAAATAATAAATCACTGCATAAGAATAGGAACTTTTCCTGGCTGTCTAAAAATAGTTTTGTGTTGTGTCGATATTCAACAAGGGTGACATAGCTAGTAATTATAGGCCAATGCCTGTAGTTCCTCTTTTCTCAAAAATATTTGAGTCTGTCTTGAAGTACTAGATCGTTTCTTATATAGATAGTGAACATTTATTTACCTTATATCAAATCTGCTTTAGACAATTTATATTCCACCACAGCCATTCGACAGATCACTATTTTATTACTGATATATCCAGCTGCTGATCCCTACCGAGATCATACTGTTTGTGGATGATAAAACGACCTTGGATTGTTCAGAGAGTCTGGTTGGCCTGGGGGGGCAGGGTCGGAGACACTCATTTGGATGTACTATCTTGGTTTCTGGCCAACAGACTCAATGTTAGAGAATCCAAATAAAACATATTACATTTTACTTTGCGACACTTACATGAGAGATGAACGTCTGTCAGGATTGTGAGTCTACCTGGACTCGGGGTTAACCTGGGAGGCTCATGCCAATCATCTGACAGCTAAATTACACAGGTATATGTTCTTGTGATGTCTTGTGTTCTTGAGCTGTTAGATGCTTAAGAATCCCAAGGGTGATGTCTCCCAGTGTATTCTTTTGTTAGCCTCTATGCATATATTCATTGTCATCTTGGTTTTGCCCTGCTATGTTGGGGACACACAGCACATGTCCATAGAGCATTGGCTGCTCAAAGACGTGCAGTAAGAGTTGTATGTTAAATGAAATATTGGGAGTGTTGCAGGGCTTCTTTTATCAAGTATGACATACTTGCATTGCTAAGTAAGTATGGGTTTGCATGTTTCAAGCAGTATCTACGAAACTGTGACCTTCATGATTATGATACTAGACACAGGAGAAATCTAGCATTGAACTATAGCAGTATGGCCAGAGTCAGAGATGGAAGAAATCATTATGGACTAAAGTTTTCCTTCTGAATATATAACTGGTTTTTTCTCAAAGATAATAATTAAGATTTTAAATTGTAAACTTTGGGTAAGTAATAGTTTATTTTCAGCTCTTATTCACAGAAAAACTGGTGGAGGATTATTAAAACCTTTTTCAGATGTAATTCTAATATGAAATAGAGCTGAGCATATTCTCAGGGAAACTGATCATTTTAGTTGCTGAACATTAGTAAATAATTAAAATTAAAAATTGTAAGATCACTTAATATTTTTCCATCGTTTTCCAATGTATCTAATAATTTATAAGAACGTGAATCCTTTACATAACCATTTAATTCCTGTAATTCACATGATTTTAAAAACATATTTCAATATTTAAATTAATCACAAAAATAAGAACCTTTTAGAATGTTACGAAAGAATTAGAGCCCTTTATAGAAAATTAATATTGTTTAATCAAATCATTTAGTGTCATTATTGTGATTAGCTTTAGACAAAACATAAAATTCAACTATACCCCAATTCTATCCCTATAAATGTTACTCATGCTCATACTCATTTGTTTCATGTTAATTACACAAAAGGTTTACACACATTAAAATATAAATTCACAACTAGTCTTACTCATTAAAATGTTTAAAAAGTTACTAACTATACACATTATATATATATTTTTTTTCATATATTACCAGACAAATCAGACAATGCACAAACAGTACAACACAAACATCTCCAACACGTCCAAAGGAGGAGGTTTAACTCCAAGTAAAAAAATAATAGTCATAATAATTAAAACATTACTTAAACTACTTACTGTGTGTAAGATATTAAAATATACTATACTAAATCAAAATGAAAGTGAGAAAATTAGTCCCTTTCTTATCCAGTAATCGTTTCATATAAATACACAATATATAAAACACAGATAGACTATACTAAGTTAAAACTACTATATGCGATCTTCCAACCGATCCAGGAAGTATACCTCTAGAGTAATATGCCTTTTGTAGCAGTAGCTCTTTTATTTTGGCTGAAAATAATTTATAAGAGTTTATCTCTATCAGTGATTGTGGAAGGTGGTTATAACATCTAATACCTTGGTACTCATATGATCTTTGACCCACTGTTAGCCTGCTATATATTCAACTAAGGAGAACACTGCCTCGTGTTAGATGGGAGTGAACTTCATTTTGATGGGTGAAAGAGCATATATTTTTTTTTGGCGTACTGCAGAAGAACGTATATGTACAAACTCGAAGAGGTTAAACTTTTGAGGTCAATGAAAACATTTTTACAACTCTCCTTGGTTTTAGTTTAGTTTTGACCTGATTATGACAACCTTCTTCTGCATTATGAACACTTTAAGAGCATCTGCTCTCCCTCCCCAATGGAGAAGCCCTTAACTCACGACCGAGCATAAAAGGCCATTGTACATAAGCATTAAAACATTTGAATCTAAAGTACTTCTCAATTGTCTGAACAGAAAACAGATAGAGCTGAGTTTCTTTGATACAAATCAAATCAAAATGTACTTTATTGTCAAGAATATAAATGATTCTATTGACAAAGTATGTTAATTCTAGCAAATAAAATCTAAAATAACAATAAAGAAAGAAATATACATAGCTAACATGAACTGACCAAGTCAGTTGTGATCAACATGAACTCCCAAGAATTTTGTGAAATATACCTGCTCTATTGATCTTCAGTTCAGCTTCAGAAGCTGGCTTTCTTCTACAGCGGAATTCTTAGGGCAGAAATGCATGAAATTCGTTTTTGTATCATTCAAAAGGAGTCCATTATGGTTGCACCACTTGGCCATTTCTTCAACAGCCCTCTGTGTTATAGCCACTGAACAGCCCAATTTTCGCTCTGCCACCAGCATGTTGGTAGCATCTGTATAGATTATTGTACCCCTACTGCTCCCACATGTTTGAGAGAGGTCATTTATAAAACAGCAAAAAAGAATAGGTGACAATATGGAACCCTATGGAGCTTCACAGTCTCAAAGCTTGAATAAGTGTTATTTACCTGTGTTGTCTGCATTCGCTCAGAGAGAAATAACCGAATCCAGCTATTAGCTGGTCCTCTGACTCCCATCCGCTCTAGCTTGTTACAGAGGAGATTGTGATCCACCATGTCGAAAGCCCTACTCATATCGAAGAAAATTGTTATTGGGTGTTCCTTATAATTTAAGGCACCAATAATGTGTGAGATGAAAGTATTTATAGCTGACATAGTGGACTGTTCCCTCCTGAAACCATGCTGAGAGTCACACACTTAGATCTTTTAAGAGCCGTAGGGTATTTCCCCTACAGAAGTTGCCCTGCACAAGGCTTTTACATACATTCTTTATTATTCTATACACTTCTATGGGATCGGTTGGTGCTAGATAAAGAGACCTGCAGAAGATAGCATTGCTCGCTGTTGCTTGTGGCTTAATTGCATTTTTTGTAAGATTTAGTAATTATTAAAATACTCGATGTGAGAAGGGTCTGTTATTTTTTTCATCAGATTCCCCTTTGATTTAGTTTAAGTGTTTCTCATTACCATTATATTTACTTTCATTGATAATTTGCCAACTTTCTTTGTTCATATTGTTTGCATTTTCTAATCTTTTATTGTTATAGTTACTTTTGCTTCCTCTACAGCTCTTCTGTAGGTCTCTCGTAATTGCGCATATCTTATATTATACAAAGGGATGTTCAATCTACTATTTAGTTCACACATATCAGCTAAATTTTTAAGATGCCTGTTTTGCCATGGTAACTGTTTATTTTTATTTTGATGTTTTCTATTGGGAACGCCTTGTCAAAACTTTTTGTCAGTTTGTAATATTAGCTAAGATAATAAATGTTGAAATTATTAACAAATAATAAGACAAAAACAAATACTACTTTACAAAAATGGCCCTAACATTGAATGACATTAAACAACAGTATTAAAATAATAGCCTAGACATTATACAGTTGTAACACAGAAAAGTAAATTTTAAAATCTTAATGTTAAAAATTCATGGAATGAATAGAAAGAATGCTGGATTAAAATGTTTTTTACTTCCCTGTGGAATTGATTAAAATCTAAGGGTTTGATATTTTCTGGTAAAACATAAAAGAACTTAATTGCCCAATATCCAGGCCCATCTTGACACCTTTTCAGTCGCCAGCAGAGAGGCACCAGATTTCCTCTTATTATTACACTGATGGTGTACTTGGTCATGAGTTTCAAAATTGTTTCTCTTAATACACAACAGATTCTCCAGGATATACAGTGAAGGTACAGTAAGGACTCACAAAGATGAGAAAGCCCCCTGCAGTCATCCCTGTACCCCAGCCCCATCATTATTCCTAAGGCTTTTCTCTCCAGACCAAACAATCTACAAGCCCCAAAGGAGCGTCCCCAGGTCAATATCGCGTAGGAAATGAGAGTGGAAAATAACAAAGTATGTCGTTTTTAAAATATCTACAGAGAACCCTACATTTAGACATTAAAATTGGGTAAAACAGTTCATTGCTGACTTTTAGCTACCCTAGTATACAAATTGACAAAGGACTACAATAAAACATGAATTAAAAATAAATGAAAGATTGCACCCTAACAACAATTATAAAGCTATGCTTTATGCTGCTGCACACAGGTGTGTTTCAAACGGTGTCACCAGATCACAGAATACATTTTCAATGAGAATTTTTTTATGGTCTATTTGAATTTTTGAGTACTAAGCCTGCACACTTTCTGATAATAAATTATACAATGTTATTCCACAATAGAAAGGACCTTTCAGATATTTAGTGGAAGTGATAAAAGGTGGATGAATGAGTTCCTTATTCAATGTATATTTATTGTGTTGTCATTATATTTGGACTTGAACTAAAAAAAAAAACAGTGTTCCATTTTAGAACTAACTAAAAAAAAACAGTGTTCCATTTTAGAAGCAAATTATTGTTATTTTTATTATTAATCAAGAAGTTATGATGTCTTTTTGATAAAAATAATTTACACAACAGGTATTATTTAGATTTGTAGTTTTATGTAGGTGTTTTCTTTTTAATTCATTTAAATAACCTCAAAAAAAAACCTAATTTAATATGAATAATATTATTTCATATAAAAAAAAAACAGGAAAAAACCTAATTTAATATAAATGGGGTTTAAACTAAAAATTCTTAAGATACCTATATAAGAGTAAACTATTTAACTTCTCACTGCAACCCTCATACAAATTTCCTTGTGAATTGCCAAAAAAGTCCAAAAATTAAGCTCAAATGTATACGATTCTATATAAATTCCTTGCTATTTTGCCAGTGCTCATGTGACCAAGGGCAACTTTCCTTGTTACACTTGTCCAGTTTGTATTGTGCTTGCTCACCTTTAAAATCACACCATTTTTGCTGCATTCACTGATATGGTGAGGTAAATATAGGTTATACATTTTTTCTACTTTTTAACATTTTACAAATTTTTGATATTCTTAGAAAATCCTACAAATTTAATATTTAAGGCTTTTTTGTATCTCTTAAAGCTTTAAAGGGTATCATAATTCATGTAGTCTTAGGACGTGGACAAGGTCGTAGGTCCTCCACATCGTTGTGCCAACTACAGATAGTAACTAGTAAAGTAAAATTTGATATAACTTTAAATGTACATAAATTGAGTAACTAATTATCATAATAGTGGTAACTGAAATTTGCATTCTTTATTAATTTTTTTTTTAATTTCCATCAGACTTATTTTGATTAACTCGATCATTTATAATTAAAAATCATAAAACTTTTTATATAAATTTATCAAGAACGACAGAACAAATAAATAAACTGACAAAAATCTCTGCTTCTCATTTATGCCAGAGCCGCCAAAAGAGCAGTCATGTTTAGGCCCTTTTTTAAAAGGATAGCCTAGTTTGATTATGTGCGAATATACAACCGTTCGTTACATCCAAAAATTACCTTTAGCTAATCTTTTTTGCAAAAATGCAGAATGGCCTCCAATTCGACCTGGGCCTCCGGGAACTGCATGATATTTTGCTTTAAGTTTAGCTTCTTCCATTTTTTCAACTTCTTGCGGAGATATGTCTGGTTGGGATGATCCAACATCCTGAGACTGATCTACCTGTTCTTCACTCATTCCTAGAAAATTGAGTGTATAGTTATGTTTCTATAATGTAAAAGCTATAACTGCTAACGAATTAATAGCGTGCGTAGAGTATTATTTAAAAACCTCGATAGAACAGAAAAAAATTCCTGTTATATATTGTATACTACCGTTGTTTGAATCCTCAGAAAATACTACAAAAGGATATTTTGAAGACGAAAATCGGCCACCTCCGTAAAATTGATATAACCCACACGGGAAAATATACAAGAAAATAATAACACCCTCTTTTTTTCGACTTTACCTCTAAATTTTTAAAATTGTTAGAATATAAATACTTTCTTATTCTCCAGGTTCGGTAAGTTCAACTTTTTTCTGTTTTTTTTTCGTTTTTTGACTTTAAACTTTGACAAGAGAAAGAAAGAGATAAAATTAAGGCCGTGTTCCGTTTCAACCTTGGTTTAGGTTTCCTGTTCTGTATATACCGTTTATTTACGGCACACGGTTCTTGAAAATAAATGTCAAGTGTCAGTGTATCCAAAAAGCAAAATTTTTATTGTTTTATTCTTAATATTTAATGATACGAAAAAAAAATGTTTTAAAAAGCAGATTGCGGTTAGGTTAGCTCTAGTTAGGTCATTTTTTAGGGATGATGTAAAAAAGTTTATCTATATAAAAAGCGTATTTATATTAAAACGAGACGAGGATTGCCAAGCGAAAGACTCGGCAAGTGGTGGTGGCACATTTTTTTATTAAACATCGGCCGACTCACGCTGGTTGCCGAGTCTTCTGTTTGATAATTGTTGTTTTAATATAGTAATATTTTTTATACAGATACGCTTTTCTACATCATCCCAGAAAAAAAGACTTAACCAGCGCTAACCTAAATGCAATCGGTTTTTTAAAACAAATTTTTTTTGCCAACAAAAAAAAAAATATTTTAACCAAGACTCGGCAAGCTGCGGGACTCGTGCAAATGTCTAGGTCCAAATTATGAATAGACAGGTAACTCTACCAAGCTGATAACTGTCAAAGATAGCATTGTTGAGACAATTGTAACTATGGTAAATATCTATATGGTAAAATTATCAGGCTATTAATAATTTGACCCTTAAGGATACAAAGGTCATATTTCGTTTCCAAACCAAGTTAACCAATCCAATTGACAGAACTCTGACAGCGGTTTCTGAAAAATCCTTTAAAAACGAAACACTCGTCAAATAATTGACAAATCAGACATTGGTTACCCGACAACCAACAAAATTCATCAGTTTTTCTGGTGACACTGTTGACAGTTATTTTCACACTACACGAAACCGAAACCAAGATTAGAAACGGAATACGGCCAAAATTTGCCGGCGGACTGGTGCGGAAAATTTGGGTAAGGACATAGATACATTCTTAAATTAATTATTACTACCCTTGAAGAGGGAAGTATTGTAATCGTGAAAAAATTACCCTTCGAGTTTCTTGCAGATCTTTGCGTTCCGGTTTTGGGTCCCTGGACTCTGCAAAATATCTCATTCCTGTCAGTCTGTCTGTCTATCTGTATGTGGCATAACTCAAAAATTACTTCAAATGTTGTCAAACACAGTGAGATATAGAGATGAACTGGTAAAATTTTTGTGTAAACCGATTATGACGGAAAATGGCGGCGTAATAAATAAAAATCCCAGTTCCAAAAAAACTACTTATCCAAAGGACTAGAAATTTTGAACAAAAATCACAAGTTAAACGGAAAGGGACTGGTAAATTTTCAGTGCGAATCCTATAGCCAAATTCCATGTGCTGGAAATAAAACTATCTTTTTATGAAGGAAAATAATAAAGGACATAATTTATTTTTTGTAGACTATTAAACGGGTCCGGTAAACTATCCTGACAGACGATTTTTGCATATTTTATTTTTTTACCAGAAAGTACCCATTTGCAATATTACCTTTCAAAAATAAAAATTGCGGGATATGCAAGAGTTTTCCTAAAAAAAATTAATTAAAAGTCACACTCGGTCACAATTTGACAGCCTTAAAACAAAAATTTAGCAATGTTGCCAGATTTTAGATTTACCAATTTGTTAAAGGAAATGAAATGACTAATTTAAAATAATTTGGACAACAGAATTGTAATTATTTATTGTTATTATTATAGTTTTAATGAAGGTTTTATTGACGAACCTGGGCTAACCTAACGTTAGCGGGACAGATTCACCTAACAATATAATTTTTGTTACAGAAACATCCCCCTTTCAATATAGACTCGGAATTCGGTTGGCGCGCTACCGCGCGCATTCTTTACAAAAAACCTAACCAGTCCTAACCTAACTTAATCCGCATTTTTATTAATTATAAGTTTTGTTATAAAACAATTTAGTTTTACCTGTATTATAACTTATAGGTATTTCGTTAATTATGAATATGGCAACGTCGCACATCAAATTCAAAACAAGCATGGCGTTGGGACCAGTCAGAAAGATGTTTGAAATCAAAATTACCTTCGATTTGTATAATAATTACATCTTAGAGTAAATTTTGAGTGCTGCTGAGAGTGTTCCACACATTTTCTCAATTTGAACTGTTAGAATGGTGTTTAAAAACAAAAAGAAACAAAAATAAACGAGATTTAAGAGTGTCAACATAGTTTACCGAAACCATATTAAACTATTAGTATGATTTAATTTACCGAATTTTATATTTGCATATATATTTGGTAATTGGAAGTTTGTTTTGTGCCTTCCTTGTGGGCGTATGTCAATCTGTTCAATGTATGCCGGAATATATTTACTAAAATTAATGACGAATAAAAAATTTAAATAGGTGTGAATTTTTTTTTGTTAATTTGAATCTCTAACGTCGTTATTATACGTTTCTCGCACAGCCCTGTTTCACCGTATGCCTTTTTGGGAGGAAAACGACACTGAGTGCCCACGCGGATTTTTGAATACGGAGCCTATGCTAAACAAAGTTTAGAGCCGCATAGGCTTTTTCCTTGAAGTTTTCGTGAGACGTTGGCTGCATAGGTTTCGAGTTCTGATCATGGTTTGAGGGTGATTTTTTTTAATTGTTTGTTTAACGAAAGTTATAATAACTAACAAACATGCGGATTAGGCTAGGTTAAATTGGTTATGTTTGCTGTAAAAAAGGCGCGCGATGCTGCTCGCCGACAAAATTTCGAGAATTTTCTGATAAATATTTGGACAGAATTACTAATCATTTAACGGTTCGTTAAAAAACAAAAAGCTGACAAGTGTCAACTCAGCTGTCATAAGAAAAACAATTTGGATGAAAGGAAAATTTTGTACTTATATTTTTTGTTTTGGAAGTTTGTGTTTACATATTATTTTCTTGAGATTTTGTTTTTTTTACAATTTCAACTAATACGGTTTTACAATAATTAAACTCACTAGAATTATGAACACTGAGGAAATTATAGTAAAAGAAGAAGAGCTTTACTCTGAAGAGATCATTCATGTAAATACGGAATGTTTGCAAGAACTTCATAAAGATGTTTCCTTGGAAAACAGCCTAGAAAATAATTTAGTGATTAAGTACGATTTATTTTCAGATAAAATTGAAACAGGCGAAGATAAAAATTCATTTGTCTGTGAAGAATGTTTCAAAACATTTGACAATTCTGAACTGTTAGAACTTCATAAAACTATTCACAACTTCCCTTCTAGGAGGAAAAAGAAGTGTCCTTGTTGCAAAGCTCGTTTTCAGACAGCATCACATTATGCATCTCATATAGAAGTCCATTTAAAAACTTATAATCAGTGTACATTTTGCCCTAAGATATTTTTAACAATATATCCTTTTATACGACATGTTGCAGAACACAAGAAAAACGGAGACCTTAGCTGTTCGTATTGCGGTAGATGTTGTAAATCATACAAAGCTCTAAGTATACACTTAAGGGTTCATACAAATGAAAGACCATATAAATGTGATTATTGTGGGAAAAGCTTTAAACAACAGGGTACCTTAAGATCTCATAAAAATACAGTTCATAATGAAGGAAAACCACATGACTGTTCGATTTGTCATGGTAAATTTTCAACCAAATCAAGTCTTAACCGTCACATTCAACGGATACATGTCAGTGGAAAAAGACAAGTGTGTGCAACTTGCAAAAAGGAATTTGAGAATAAGGTTTGTATTGGTAGTATTATTTCAAGTTAAGTTTTCAGGCTAATCATTTACTTTTTTACACTGTCGCCGATTTTGATGAATTTTTGTTTATAGTTGGATTTTGGGGTCCTGATCATAAATACAAAGTTAAGTTTTTTCGCCCTTGTTTCATTTTTGAATTATTCATCCTCAAAGTTCATAAACATCCTAAACCTAATTTACTTCATTCTTTCTTGTTTTTTATAAAAATTTGCTGGTTCCGTCTGACACTACTACAAACATTTGTAAACAGGGACATAAAATAAATTCTCTTTTGGTTTTTCTTTCCTTTTTATCTCAAAAATTGGAGAACACTCAAAAAACAGCTTACTTCATTATTGGACTAGTAACTTATCCTTCATGTTGGCTTGTTAAACATTAATTGCTACAAATTTATTATGTATACTTGTTACATATATAAGTGGATAACTACCAGCAAGAGAGCAAACACAATAGGTGGATTGGTATCGGGTTAGCACCAACTTAGGCACTGAAGGCAACATCGTTAAAGTCCTAACAGAAATGCAGACAACTGCGAAATGCCCAGATGTGAAGTATTAGATCTTCGCCAGTGGTGTATTTCTCTGTTGATTAGTGTTGACTGCCTTTTATGTTAGGGCTTGATAATGCCTACGGCACCTAACCTGGTACAAATTTACATAGTACCTCTACCCTCCTGTTGGGACAGATCCACCTTTTGTATGTTACAAAATATCCATAATTAATTTATATTACAGTGCTTGACAGCTAATGTCATTTGTATGAATTAATATGTTTCATCTTTAAAGTTGTAGCTCGATGGTTTTTCATGATGTCAAGATGTCAACATGGAGGAAAGGAAAAATTGTTAGTCTAATTGTTAATGTCTTAATTTTTTAGATTAAATAAGGCTTGAAATCTAGATGAGAGTTTTGTTATATCTTTGATAATTGTTTGTAGGAGTTTCATAAAGAACTTGTCAATTTATATAAAAACAAGAAAGAAAAAGGGTTAGAAGGTCTATGGAGTTTAAAGATGAATAACTCAAAAAGCAAATATGACTGAAAAAAATCGATTTTGGTTTTGTAATCAGGACCCCAAAATGCACCTATATACAAAAAATAAACAAAATCAGTGCTGGTGTAAAAAATTAAATAAATACCATTTTGAGAAGTAACTATGTGTATAAAAAGCAATCAATGTTTTTCCAGAATATATATGGTCAATTTTGGTTTAGTTGCAGGTTGATATACGAAAATATAAAAAAATTACCCCCAAAATTGTTAATTTGGGTGTCTACCCACAGTTGTGACAGTCAAGATGGTTATGGAAAATCTCTTTTGACAAAACTTTCTCGCTCCAAGTTATCAATGTTGATATCACAGAATCCAGTATGTCAATTTTACTTAAAAGCTGGTGAAAACTTGGGAGAAATATTTTTGTAATCCTTGTAACAAAGATGAAATAAATTTGACACTTTGTGATTAAAGCTCTGTGGCTAATTTGAAAAGGCATTGGTTTTATAACTAAAAGTCAAACATGCATATTGTCTTTTGAGATAAGATCTTTATTACTTTGTAAGAAAAAGTTTCATACCTGAAAATAATAACTTAAGTGAAAATCGTAAACAGTAATTAGGCAGCAATAATGAACAGTTTAACACTGTCTAATTTGACTTTTAGTCACTTTTTTTATTGCAAAAGCAGTAACAATGGTATGGTATTAGGGGTATTACAATCACTTATTTACTTCATTCCTGGAGTCTGAACAAGAAACATTAAAGTGTAGATATGGATGGAAAGTATTCATATGTTTAATTTATCAGATATGGGTTCCCCCAAGGATTTGTTTTGGGGATTTTGTTATTCATTATCTGACAGGGGCTTACTATATACAGATAATCCATCAATATTGATATCACATCCTAAAAATGGAAACATGGAAGCTAATATATTTTTTTGATGTGTTTCTATTGCAGTCATGGATGGGTTTATATGTTGAAACACAATTTCCTAAACTGTATAGGGTGTTCCTAAATGTCATGTAATTATTAAAGGAGGTGGTTCCTTGGATCATTGTAACATATTTGACAGTATTCAACGATTTTGATTTCAATATCCTCAACATTTAGTAACATCCTGTATATATTTTTTACATTGCGAAAAAAGCCAAAAAGTTCCTCTAAAATAGTTTAAATGCAGCAGTAATTTATTTAATTTTAAAAATAATAAACCTGCTATTGTACTTCACTGCTCTTCAGTGCTTGGGACTCAACTAAGTCATCTTTATGTACTTTACGAAAAGCTCTTATTAATTTTGTTTCTTTTAAGACAGTTAAACAAAAAGTTCACAAGTAATGTTATAGAAATGTAATATTTTGCACTATTTCAGTCCCATGTTATCGTATGCACCTATACTGTAATTTTAGCTGTTTATGCAAAATTACCTTTGGACTTGATATTTTTAACCATATGTAATTATTGTGTTCCTAGGACAAATAGGTTAAACATTTTTGAATTTGAAAATGGCGTTTTGGAAACATGCCACACTTGGTCAAAAACTGAGAAATATAAAATTACACTCAGATTGGTATTATACAGGGTTAATTATAACTAAAAATATTAAAAATGGCCAAGAATAAAGTACTGTTTTTTTTAATGAAACAAAATTTTGGTTGAATAAGTTGTTCAGGAATGTAATTTGAGGTTAGAGTCTTCTAGTGAATATTTTTGTTGTCAAATTTTTGGGAATGTACTTTTCCGCCAATATTGTATAACAATGCATTATTTTGCTGTACCTGGTGATTGGACATATTATGTAGATTTGTGTTAGGAAACTTGGTCCCCAAGCATACCAAAAAAAAAGAAATAACATAGATAAGATTTATTAAATAAAATGCAAAACTGAAAAAATTAACAACAAATTAAGATAAAACATATGGTAACTCTTACTATGAACAACACTTCCTGTTCTTAGAAATTTCTTAATTATAATAATAGCAATTATTTTTGCCATAATAATTTACTTTCATTTATAGGTAAGTACCATGTTAGCTACAGTGTAACAAGTTCACGTTTCCCTCGAAGGTGATATATATATATATATATATATATATATATATACAATTGTTCTATGTTTTTTCCCGTTTTTTAGTATAATTGGAAACTACGTATCCTAACACAAATGAACCTAATATCTACAATTACCAGGTGTAACATAATAATGCACTATAATACAGCAATGTAAAATGTACTATTATTACATTTTAAGAAATTTGACAAAAATAAAAATATTGACTAGAAGGCTCTAAATTCAAATTATATATTATAAAAGTTTCATTTCTGAACAACTCTTTCTACTAAATTTTTTTGCATTTTAAAAAATAAGAGTACTTTACTCTTAACCATTTTTCATATTTTTATTTATAATTCGCCCTGTATAATATCAATTCAATCGAAATTTCATATTTCTCAGTTTTATACCAAGCAGGGAATGGTCCCAAAATGCCATTTTTAAATTCAGAAAATTTTGACCCATTTGTCCTATTGTAACACCTATCTTGGGTAGGGATGGACAATTAGATTTTACCTATCAGTAGATGATAGCACATCACCTATCAATATAATTTATTTATTGATGTGTCAGTAGTTAGCGACATATCGATAGGTATTCCTACCTATTTTTAATTTTTATAAGTGATTTAAGCAATATATTTTAAAATTGTCAATTTCTTTTCTATGCTGATGATCTAAACATATTTAAAAAAGTGTCTAATATTAACGACTGTCAACAAGTACAGCTGGAAATTGACAAATTAAAACAGACTGGTGTACATCAATTAATATGCAGTTAAATACTTCGAAATGTAAGATCATAACATTTTCAAGGAAAAAGTCACTCATATTACATTCCTTCCTTATTCCAAATGTACCAATATCAAGAGGAAATTTAATCAATGACTTAGGAGTAATCTTCAATTCTGAATTAAGATTCAATGTGCGTATACATTATATACTACCAAAAATCATTTAAAATGACTGGTTACATTATGAGACCAGATAAAATTATCTACTTTATAAACTAAATTTAAACACCTCTTTTCACACCAGTAAAGACTACAATTACTGGGTATAGACAGCCTGGGAAGCCGCAGAATTAAACTTTGATCTTTGGACATAAAATTCTTGTTAATGGAACTAATTGCCCTGACATGCTTGTGCTTATTAATATGCTTTTCAATATGTTCTCAATTAATAGGAGCCCCACTGATATAGGAAGTCATAAACAGAAAGAATCATGCATTATTTTAACATCTATATTTCTACACATTTTAACCTGAATTGTGCATACAGAATTAAGAGTAAGCGTTTGAAGGAACAACCATTATTATAAATATGTGATAGTCCTGTTTCACATATTTTATCCGAACTAATTGAACTAGCACACGAAGAAAACATTACATATTCTCCAACCTTTGGATTTAAATACATTTAAGAAATTTGACACTTAAATCAAGATCAAGAATTAGTTAAGTGACAGAGGAAGAATTAAGGAATATCATTAAAAAGAAACAATTTTTCAAATTGTTTTTTTTTTGAAAACTCGTTTTGCTGAGTCCTAACAAACTGTCTTCTTCCTGATAGGTATGACTGAAACCATTGTAATGAAGTTCCCCTAAAACCATAGTGCTCCAATTTTTTAAAAAGTAATTTATGATTGACACAATCAAAAGCTTTAGAAAAGTCACAAAAACAGTACCAGTTAGCTCCTCTTCATTCAAACCCAAGTAAAGATTCTCAAGGAAAGCCTTTAGCACATTTATGCTGCAAATGCTGTCACTGTTACCCTATAGTAAATAGTACACCACTTAAATAGACATTTTACCACTGTGTCTCATTTAAACTTAAAAAGTGTTTTAGCGAAAGTATGGTAAAATTGTGATACCCCAACTGACAAAAGAACAAGTAGGGGTAGACACGCAATGGCCTATTTATAAGTGATATAGTTTTGCATTCAAAATCTTAAATGTCTAGAAACCCATTCTATAAAATAATGTTGTGAAAATCTTAGCATAAAAAACTAAAAAAAAGGTAAGAAACTAAAATATGCTCAAAATATGTTACAACTGGGCCAACCTACAGTACCAAAAAGTGTTAAAATTGTCAGCTCTTTAAACAGATTTCTACAAGACTCAATATGACAGACAAGCCATTGTCCTTAGCCTTCTGAAGTAAGAACACTTTTTCAGCAAGTGAAGAATTACCCCAGTTTAAGATTCCATATTGCATATGACAAAGAAAATTTGCATAGTAAAGAGAAAGCAAAACACTCTGATTACAATTGTTGGACATAAACCTTAAAGCATAAATGCTATCTTTGGAATTTCAAGCATAGTTCAAAGTCAATTTCGCCAATGTGATATTGCCATAGGAGTTTTTGAAAAAAAAAAACACTTAACATTCTTGAACTTTCAGATGCAGACACTGGTTGTTGAAAAGTAGCATGCCATCATTATCTTTTGACACTCTTGAGTTAGAAAAAATGAGGAAATTAGTTTTCCTCTATTGACATTGAGAAGAATTTTTTATAGACCAAAAGATAATACCCTGATAGACACACTTAAATCCCACATAACATACCACCTTTACATCTGGTGAAATACTAGAACTACAGGACTAAGATGTACTGCTCAAGGCCACAGTATCATTATTCATGTAGCTTGTGACCAGTGCGCACATAACAAATATTAGTATTATTATTAATTTTAGTTTTAGAGATAAGCATTTTATTGATTGACATTTACTAAAATCAAGCAATAAAAGTCCTTTCTACTAAAATTAAAATTAAAGCTACATTTTGTTTACATAAATTCACCTTTAGTTATTTAGATATAATATAAAGGATTTTTGTATTGAAGAATTATCTTGAGAATTATTTACACTGTAAAATATATCAAGTTTAATAAATATTATATGGAAAAATTGGCTAGATAAGAAAAAAAAAGTTGAATATTGTATAAAGTATTTCTTTGTTAAAAAAACTACCATTTGTAACACCAAATTAATTAGTTTCTAATCTAATTAATACATTTCTCCATTAGGACCTCCTAGATCAACATAGGATTGAACATCACTCCACTTTTTCTGCATATTATAAAATTTGCTCTATCTGCAAAGAAGAATTTTTCACATATGCACAGTATGTCCAACATTCTCATGACAATGAAAACAATTCTGAAGTGGGAGAGAAATCATCAGAAGTAAACTCTGAAGTAAGTAAATTAGCAAAACTGTCTGGAATATCTCCCTAAGATTGTAAACTAAATATTAGGTTGTATTTAGGGTAACCATGTGTACTTATTTTAGTATGACAGTATTTAATTTTAAATTGTGTACTTTTGGCATAAAGAACAAAATTTGAAGTAAACACAAAAAACGACAAATAACCTTTAAATAAATATCTAAAAGAATAATTTTTCTTTAAATTATATTATAATTGTTTCACTTCCATAATAATATAGCCATAGTAGCCAAAAAAAATCATTATATAGATTCAGATTCTCAGTAGGGAGTAACCCTACACACCTACTCAATAGTAATATGAAAATAATATAGTAATTCAATTTTCTTAGATCAACAACCAGCAAGTAACATGATTGAAAAAAAAACAAAGGTTATTCCAACTCTTGAACATTACATAATTACATTTACTGGAAATAAGATATTTCCCTAACTCATGGGCCCGGAGAGAACAACCAAATCATAGCAGAGCAGAGTTTAACTGTTAAACAACCTGTCTCGAATCCTCTCCTATAATAATAAAAGTAGAAGTAAAGCTAGGAGAAGAGTAACAAAAAAATTGTATATATAGTTATGTTATTTAAATACAAAACCATAATAAACCTTAAATCCTACCAAAAAGTTCTGTAGTTAATACACTCGAGCCGAATTGAGCTTTTCCTACACTGACACTAATGAAGTGCAAAAAATTGTATATTTTTGGGTGCTTGGAAAATAAATCTTACAATTTTTAATCTTAGCAATGTATAATAACTGTTTGTTGTTGGAGTAGACTTGTTTGATTTGTTGGTTTTCATTGTTAGACTTTTGACATTTTATTGCAACTGCGAAAATTTAAATAATACCACTTTCCACTAGGTATAATAGCAGAAATATATAATTTCTCCAGGTGCAAACTGGCCTACTAGAAGAATTGTTTTCGATTATGTCATAGGGTACCCTCCTGCGATCATGATTTCTGGGCCTTTACCCTCATCAGGCAGGCTTGTACCCAGGGAGATCTGAAATAACAGATTGCTCGATATGACAAAATCGAAAACGAAACGTCTATAATACTGAAACAGTAATTCACGCTAAATGTAACACTTAGCACCACCTATTGGGGCTCCGGTGATTTCCGGCTGCAGACCCATAGGTAATTTAAAAGTATGCACTAGCACCATCATGCAGAGAGTAGATACTAAAAATCGATAAAAATGCGTTTTAACACTTCTTTATCAAAAGTTCTTGGCCGGAAAAGATGTATGTATAATAGCACAAATATGTGATTTCTGCAGGTGCAAAACGGCCTACTAGAAGAATTGTTTTCAATTATATCACAGGGTACCCTCCTGCGATCATGATGCGCTGATGAGGGTAAAGGCCCAGAAATATTATAGACGTTTCGTTTTCGATTTTGTCATATCGAGCAATCTGTTATTTCAGATCTCCCTGGGTACAAGCCTGCCTGATGGGGGTAAAGGCCCAGAAATCATGATCGTAGGAGGGTACCCTGTGACATAATCGAAAACAATTCTAGTAGGCCGTTTTGCACCTGCAGAAATTATATATTTCTGCTATTAAACATATATCTTTTCCGGCCAAGAACTTTTGATAAAGAAGTGTGAAAACGCATTTTTATCGATTTTTAGTATCTACTCTCCGCATGATGGTGCTAGTGCATACTTTTAAATTACCTATGGGTCTACAGCCGGAAATCACCGGAGCCCGAATAGGTGGTGCTAAGTGTTACATTTAGCATGTATTACTGTTTCAGTATTATAGACGTTTCGGTTTCAATTTTGTCATATCTAGCAATCTGTTATTTCAGATCTCCCTGGGTACAAGCCTGCCTGATGAGCGTAAAGGCTCAGAAATCATGATCGCAGGAGGGTACCCTGTGACATAATCGAAAACAATTCTTCTAGTAGGCCGTTTTGTACCTGCAGAAATTATATATTTCTGCTATTATACATATATCTTTTCCGGCCAAGAACTTTTGATAAAGAAGTGTGAAAACGCATTTTTATCGATTTTTAGTATCTACTTTCCACTAGCGAACAGCTAAGCAAATACAAAGGAAACTTCAGTCTTATGCTAATAGCACGACCGTAGTGTCATTGGTAGATAGAGTCCCGCCGATTAATCGGCTTCGGCTATTATTTCAATCTTCGGCAAATAATCGGCTTAGGTCAAAATTTTGCCGAAGCTGAAGGTGCACGTTTCCAAATAAAAATGAATATTATGTTTTAATGAATACTTGATATCTTATTTAAAACAATTTCTGTTTTGAGAAATGTAGATATATTTCATTACTGGGAATCTATTCTTTATGTAAGCTTAAAACATGCCAACTTTTTGCTGGCTGACAGAAGAGCTACAATCTCCAGTCTAATATATTTGTTGAAAACACAGACAAACTTTTTTTTCTGACATAATATAAAACTTTAATTAGTAGACTAGTAGTTACCTACTTTTCTGATTTTCTTTGGTTATTTTATGATTATTTCTTATATACATATGGTTTATGATTCGTTTCTATTGTTTTATATTCAATAGAAACTAGAATGCTTTTTGTTTTTACTTTTCTCATAGTTGTAATCGTGTATAAAAATAATTTTCCAAGATTTTTCAGATTTTCTCGTTTCCGGGTTCTTATATGCCGAAAAACATATTTTCTCAATACCGTTGGTCTGCCTGGCTGTTTGTCTGTTTGCGGCATAGTTAAAAATATACTTATCCGATTGACTTCAAATTTTGGTCAGAAATTAAGGGTCATATGGCAATAACATGGTAAACACTTTTCCAAACAATTCAATCCATTATGGCGGAACAAAAGGGCGACCTAATTAAATGTTTAAAATATCAGTATCAAAAACTTGATGAAATTTTGCATAAAAATCAAGTGTGAAATTGGGATGAAATTGTAAAATTTTGTGAACCCTATATGTCAAAACGAAATGGCCGCTTACCTATATGTTTAAAAAGTCGGCAAAAGTCCATGTTCTAGAATAAAGACTTTCATTTTATAAATTTAAATACTAAATGTGAAATTAACAAATAAAAACAAAATTTAAAAAACGATATTCTGGTGTATTAAATAATAATAATAATAATAATAATAATAATTTTATTTCACCAATAAAACAGATGTACATAATATGCAATCAGCAATTGGAGAAAACGTCACAAAGAGTAAATCTAGTATACCTACTTATAAAAGTACATCGTCAAAGTTACAGGTAAGTACATAAATAATCACTAAAAAGGGAACAATACAAATACTACATTAGACGCGTGCATTTTTAAAAACAAGAAAAAAAATTTAAACTAAAAACTAATTTAAGGACTCTTGCACAGTATAAGAATTACCCTCCGCTAGATATTTTTTTAATTTACGTTTGAAGGATTTAAGATTATCAGCATCTTTAATATCATTATTTAATTTATTAAAAAACCTACATGCATTATATATCACATTTTTTTGGAAAAATGTGGAATTATGTAAATTAGGTAGAAGTAATATTTTATTTCTAGTAACCATGTGAAGCGCGATTGCTGTGAAGTTTTTTAATATTCTGATATGCAAAAACGAAAACTTTAAATATGTAAATTCCAGCCAAGGTCATTATTTTTAATTGCTTGAAATAGTCTCGACACGAATCTATCACAAAATTCGTATAGTATATTTTTGAAGCAAAAAGACTCTTGTCAAGTCCGAACTTGAGCCCCAATTTATGATGCCATAGGACAGGTGATAGTGGATATTAGAGTAATATACTGACATCATAGCATTTTGACTACAGTAATTTGACAATGATTTCAAACCATAACAATTTTTTCTTAACCATATGCATAGACTTTCTATATGATTTCCCCATCTTAGGTTTTCATCAATTTCCAAGCCCAACATTACTGAGGACTTGGAAGGTGTAATAAGACCAAGGTCAGATCCATGAAGTAAAAAATTGTCATTTTTTTGTTTTTTATTTGAAAATACGACGAAATTTGTTTTACTTTGATTTATAAATAATAAATACACCAAGCTGTGATTATTATGGTATCAATTGTAAAATTCTTATAGTAATTTTAAATGAAATTATCAGCCCGCTAACAAAATTATTAAATTTTTGCATTAACGACGGAATTTATCCTGATGTTCTTAAAATATCCAGGGTTATTCCAATCCATAAAAAAGGACCAATTGATGAAATAAACAATTATAGGCCTATTTCGATAAACCCTATATTGTCCAAGGTGTTTGAAAAAGCATTAAAAAACCAGATTGCATCCTTTTTTGAAACATACAACCTATTCAATGTTCGACAATTTGGTTTCAGAACTTCAAAATCAACGGTGATGGCAATAAATAAATTAATCGAAATCATAAATGAAGGTTTTAGTGAGGGTGACTATATTGCGGCTTTGTTTTGCGACCTAACAAAAGCTTTTGATTGTGTCTCTTCCCACCTGCTTGTAAATAAACTCAAGACCTATAATTTTGTCCCTAAGGCAGTCTTATCATCCTACCTGCAGCACAGAAAACAATACGTAGACTCAAACAGCACTATATCATCTTTGCAGAACGTTGAGTTTGCTGTCCCACAGGGTTCGGTGCTGGGACCGTTGCTTTTCCTGATCTACATAAATGATCTGGGGGTTAGCGACCCTAGCCCCGAGTTCGTGCTCTTCGCGGATGACACTACTGTGCTCAGGAGGGGTAAGGACTTGGACGCTTTGCAGGCAAGTGTGGGGGAGACGCGGGGAAGGGTCACTGAGTGGTTTCATAGCAACCAACTCAGCCTGAATAGCACTAAGACCGAGCTCCTTTTTTTCGCTCTAAGGGACCTGCAGGGTCTGGAGATGAGTGGTTCAATACATTTCCTGGGTGTACAAATTGACCCAAAACTAACTTGGAATGAACACATTGGTGTGGTAGCAAAGAAAATTTCATCGGGTATTTATGCTTTGAGGGGGCTTGTGGATGTAGTGTCCAGACAGGTACTCCTCTCTGTTTATTACGCTTGCATTGAATCTAGAATAAGTTATGCTCTATTGGCTTGGGGCCATGCCCCAAATATAAGTAGCATTTTCGGTCTGCAAAGACGAGCCATCAGAGTGATGGGTAAACTGAGTTACAGGGATGAATGTAAGCATTTGTTTCCTGAATTTAAAATATTAACGGTTCATAGTTTGTATATATACCAATGTCTACTATATGTAAAGAAAAATGTGGGAAGTTACATCAAACACGCAGAGGTTCATCATCATTCAACACGTAACAGAGACAACATTTACACTGAATAATACCACAGGATTCATAGGGTCAAGACTGGAATAACTTTCTACGGGCCAAAAATGTTTAACAAATTGCCGTTACACATTAGAGAACTGCCATCAAAAATATTTAAAGAAAGACTAAAGAAATACTTAGTAACCAAATGTTTTTTCTCCCTTGAGGAATATTTTCAAAACGATTTTGCTGATATATAATCACTGTTTTATTTGCAGTATCTACCTGAAATTTTATTGTGATAATAAATGTACCTAAACACATTGTGACGTCTGTAAACATCTTATGTATGTATAGCATCAATAAATTCATTGTTTCATTGTTATAACCAAACCATTTTTTTGAACCACAACATAATACCATCATAAACCAAATCTGCTGTTCTTTTGAGAGATAGTGCACTCTTTTCCATGATCACAATGTTTGTATCATCTGCATATGATATGACAGAAATACCAGTGGACATAGTCATTAAGTAGGAAGTGAGATCATTAGAATAAATAAGATATAGTAGTGGACCAAGGACTGAACCCTGGGGAACACCCTGATTTACTGGCAATGAGTCGCTTCCCATCCCATTCACCACAACACATTGTTGACGTCCACCCAAATAAGACTCCATGAGCTTCCATGCCTGTCCTCTAATGCCATATCAATGCAACTTTATTAATAATAGTTCATGGCTAACCATATCAAATGCTCGGGAGAAATCCACAAATAAACCCAATACATGAAGATGTTTATCAATTGCATCGACAACTGTCGATTGGAAATCACAAAGGGCACTTTCTGTACTGCGTGATACCGTAAAACCATGTTGAGAAACGCTAATAATGTTATTTTTATTAAAAAAATGAAATAATTGATGTTTCAAATTCAACTCAAAAATTTTAGAAATGCTTGTTAATAGACTTATGCCTCTATAATTTGAATAATCATTAGGATCCCCCTTTTTATAAAGTGGAATGACAGTTGCAAACTTCAATTGCTCAGGAAATATTGCATACTGCGCTGAGAGATTTATCAAGTACGTTAAAACATCACTCAAAGCAAAACCACACTTTTTCAACAAATTATTGGATATGCCATAATGTCCTGTAGCATTTGTCAAGAAATGTCCTGTCGATATTATTATTACTAAGAGGTACATTAGTAAATTGATAATTGCAAAGCACTGGTATTGTTTAATGTAAGGACGTAGCCGATGCACGCATCGGACAAGTGGCCCTTTTGAAACGTACACAACAGAATGCTAAACATTCCAAATGGTACGACTTCGCAAATAACGTCATAAAAGTATCAAGTCAAATAACCCCGGGACAAACAGGTAAACAAAAATAAAAAAAAGGATATACAATGATAAAACGATTTCAGGTCGAAAAGTAACATAATACATAAATATAACAAAATTACACAGAATCGACGTGAACAAGGACAAACAGAAAACATCACAAAACCAATTCGCTTAACTGCCTTTTTAGATGCAAAGTGCTGAGCTTAAAAATGTCATACTACGGGAAGTGACGATTGTAGTTGCATATTTTGCATAGCCCATAATTTGTACGGTGGTATCTTTCTAAAAATAGTTGACATTGTCTCGTTCCTCTAATAGGAACCAAAAATAAGACCGACTCCAGCAATATTTATTTATTTATTTATTTATTTTATTTATTTCTTTATTCCATACAAGTCTTACAATATAAGACATACAGTTCGTCATAAAAATAAAAGTAAAATAAAAGTTAACATAAATCTAGACTAAACTACAAATACACTCATTCAACAGGTAATATATAAATTAAGACAATGTAGAATTAATCTCGCACACACCCAAGCATACATACATAAAAAGCAGATACAACCAGCAATAATTTCTAAGATGAAAGAAAAATATTAAGAATAATGTCCTCAATATGCTTACGAAGAGAAACTGCAGCAGAAATATTCATTCAGACTGTAAAACGAATGTTGCAATAATACATTTTTCAATTTATTTTTAAATGTTGTTTTATTTTTAATTTGTCTTAATTCTATAGACAGGTGGTTAAAAAATTTTATAGGAGCAATAACACAGCTGTTAGCAGTCCTAGTCATTCTGTGCTGGGGCAGTCTAAGTTCCTCCCTGTTCCGCAGGACATAATCAGTTTGAGCATCCCTAGCATATGTAAACCTAAATATATTAGTGTGCACATATATGGCACATTGCAAAATATATATAGAAACCACTGTCAGCACCTTCAGTTCCTTAAAAAGATTACGGCAAGAGTGTGTAGGTCCCTTAAAACATATTGTTCGTATAATCTTTTTTTGAGCTATCATTATCTCATTAATTCTTGTCGCATTTCCCCAGCTGACAACTGCATAGCTAAGCAGGATAAGGACATAAGGATCTTTCTGTTTGTACAATGGCGGAGCCTCCAAAGTACAAATGTATTCAAAGACAATTTCTTAAGCATTGAGTCAATGTGTGCGCCCCATGAGACACAAGAGTCCAGATGAACACCCAAGAATTTTGTTGAGTAATTTTGCTGAATGCTTTTACCATCAATGTTTATTAAAAGAGAATAGTCAACAGTGCGTGTTGTAAACACCATTAACTCAGTTTTCATTGTATTTAAAGTCAGACCATTAGCTAGACTATAGTCATTAGTGAATTTGGCACAAGTTCTCACATCATCACACAGAGCAGGCACATTGTCAGCTGCGGAAATCGACGTCATATCATCTGCAAAAAGGGTAACAATCCCACCAGGATTATTCACTGTGACATCTCCAATAAAGACAAGAAAGAGAAAAGGTCCCAAGATACTGCCCTGGGGAACACCTGTCTTTATGGTCAGATGGTCTGAGAAGGACTCCTGCCCCCTCACTCCCAATTTCACTATTTGTTTACGGTTACTCAGATATGAAGATATCCAGCTTAAAGGCGGTCCCCTCACTCCACAGCGTTCTAATTTTTCAAGAAGCAAATCATGGTTTACAAGGTCAAATGCACGGCTATAATCAAAAAAGAGCCCTGCTACAAGTTTCTTCTGATCCAACATACTTATTACATAGTTTACAGTTGCCAGCACAGCAGTTTGTGTAAAAAAATAAGAAGTGCCTTCTTTCTTCGAAACTCTAGGGTCTGCAGGATACAAAGAAGAGCTCTTGTATTATATGTCAGACCTTGATATGAAAAATTAAATTTATATAAGAGGTATTTTGCAAATCTATTTTGTACTTTTTCGATTCTGTCAATGTGACACTGATATGAAGGACTCCATATTGCAGAACAGTATTCCAAAACGCTTCTAACCAATGAGTTATAAAGATACCCAATTGCTTTGGTATCAGTCACATGCTTTGTATGTCGTTTTATAAAGCCCAGCAATCTAAAACCCTTAAGTACAATGCTATCAATATGCAGATTAAAAGTTAAATTTTCATCAAAAATAACACCCAGATCGGTGAAAGAAGTAACAACTTCAAGATGTACATCATCTATGTGGTAAGTGAAGTGAATGGGATTAATACGTTTATGGAAATTAAGCACTTTACATTTAGAAATGTTAAGATGCAGATAATTAGTGTGGCACCATTTGATGAGACTTTTGATGTCAGGCTGCAGTGAATTCAGAGGAAACCGGTGAAAAGAATTTTAAGTCATCTGCATATAATAGACATTTAGACATTTTAAAACAAGACACTATATTGTTTCCAAAAAGTAAAAATAAAATTGGTCCAATATGTGAACCCTGCGGAACACTCGACGTTACAACAACCTCCATGGATGCTGAGCCAGACAAGTTGACCTGCTGACGACGATATGATCTGATCAACTTCAGATAGTTTCCACAAAAACCAATTTGCTGCAATTTCCATAATAGAAGCTGATGGCAAACACTGTCAAAAGCCTTAGATATGTCAGTGTAAATGACATCAATCTGTTAGCCAGCCTCAACCGATGTCATTAAGTAATTTTGAAATATTGCAAGATTTGTAGTCGTTCAGCAACTCCTATAGAAACCATGTTGCATACTCGTAATGTAGTGTTTTAATGATTCAAAGATATCATCGGTGATAATTGCCTCGAATAGCTTTGGTATGTATGAAAGTAAAGAAATACCTCTATAATTCTTTATATCGCCTTTATCACCAGATTTGAAGATTGGCAAGAGAGTAGAAAACTTCCAAATTTTAGGAATGGAACCTAGGTTGAAGGATCTCTGAAAAATTATACATAGAGGCTGAGACAATGACTGACAACATCTTACCAATAGAATAGTTGGGGATTCCATCTAGACCTGCCTTCTTGGAGAGATCACGGACCTTTATTTTATTATAGATTTCTGCCTCGGTAAAACAATATGTTGATAGTAATTTTCCCGAACAACTTATGAGACCAATCTTACTAAAATCCAAATTGGGGTGGTGAGAATAGCAGGACTGAAAGTGAGTAGCAAAAGCATTTGCAATGTTATTTAAACCAATTCCTCACCTTTATAACTCATAACATTGGGCAAACTGGATTTCCTTCTTAAGTTACCTACAAATGTCCAAAAATATTTTATGTTTTCTGGGATAAGTAATTCAATTTGTGTCACATATGTAAGATAACAAATCAGTCGAAGTTTAACCTCACGTCGTATGTCAGAATATGCTAAATAATCGACATGTTGTTCAGTCCTTTTATATTTTTTGTAAAGGTGTTTCTTTTGCCCAATAAGCTTTCTTAAAGGTTGGTCAAACCATTTTGGATATTTACTATCAACAACGATTTTCGTGGGGACATATCTATTAACCATTCTGTCCATGTCCGTATATGTATATGTCCGAACATTCGTTCACTTACCTATACATATCTATATGTATGTATATATATGTATCTATATGTATGTATCTTGGCAAAACAGTTGTGGAGATAAAAAATGTATATTTGTTTCAATCTGAATGGTTGCCAGATATGTAAATAAAATAAATTCTTATTTGCCCATTCACAACATAAAACTATAAGAACGATAGAAAACATATATATAGAAAATGAATATGAAAAAACACAAATTTTAAAAAATCAGTAAATTGTGTAAGGTATTCCATCATACAAAGATACAATAAATTTATGTATATAGATATATATATATATATATATATATATATATATATATATATATATATATATTATATGTTAAATCACTTTCTTGCAAAATTACTTTTTAAAAAATTATTTTATTTCTTGAAAAATACAAATTTAAATATATACATTCGAATTTGCAAAATTACAGAGTAACATTTAACAAATGAATTCGAGCTAGACTGAACCACTGTATACAAAGAAAAATAACTATATGTTTCGTTATGCTGACTCAGTGGGAACTGTTTACTTCGTTCTTAAACACTTGGGTCAGGACGTGGGTTCTGCTGATGAAGCTTTCTTGGTATAGACTTGTTTTTGTAAATAAGTAACACCTGCTGTTTATGAGAATAGGATGATCTACGTCGTTAACTGATATGTGATACTTTGTTATTGAGATAAGCTTGGCTTTCTGAATAACTGCGTTGGCGGGTGACGGCTGATAGTCTGGGAACCAAGGTTAGCATAACTTGTATGATGAAATAGCTGGTGAGAATAGATATAACAACTCCCCCATCAAGATGAAAGTTGGTACGTGGAAGCAACTTTCAAGCTGAATGTTTGTTCAGGTTAAGTTCTATTTCTTCAGATTCTTCTGTTGGTTCACCAACACGTATGTTGGGTCGCCTTTTTGGAAATATTCTTCTCCATTGTACAAAATTTGTTCTGGACCTTGGTGGAGAAGGTAGGGAGTCATCACTATTGGCATTGACAATTCCAATACTGAGGTTCTTAGGATTTCTTCTATAACATTTACAAAATATGTATAGGATAATTATACTGATGATCAGAGCTATGGTCAGGATCGTAAACCAACCGATGTTTCTTTACAAATGGTTGATTGATTAGTCTGTCCAACTGATCAGAATATTCATTTAATTTATGTTGAGCGATATTTAAGTTTTCTGTGTCAATGGGGTGTAACTTAAGAGGCTTCAAGTCTGGTATATGAATCTTCTCAGGATAATGGCTGCAGCAATCATATGGAATTTGGATTGGAACGTTGCTGTAGGTAACATTGTCATAAATATTTACAAATTTCTTTGCTAGAACTTTGGTGCTGCCAATAAATGCACTGCACTCTGGTTGAAGTTTGATGACGGCGTTGGTACTGATTGTTTGGGTAACAACGTCTTTGGAACCACATTTAATAGTCACAGGTAGAGGTTCTGCAACGGCAACGAACCAGGAGTTTTGATTAAGTTCTTGCACATGATAGTCTTTGGCTAGGATAACTGAAACTTAGCACGTTCTTGGAAGGCGATTGATTAATCGTAGTAACTGGGCTTCACAAACAGCGTCACTGTCTATTGGATATGGCAGGATGTTGGAACATATTAGAGTCCGGCTGGTCAAAGATTTACATGATTCCGAGTTGCGAATTGTGATATATAATAATGAATCATCGTTTCGCGCAATTAAATTATTTGTTATTGAAAGAATGTGGTGAAGACCTGTTCGATTATCCAAAATTGGTATTGGATATAAATGAAAGAGAATATATTTTTCTGGATCAACTACTGAGATTTCGAGACCAAAAATTACTTTTGAATCATATTGATATGCCTTTAGTTCTATGATTTCGAGATATTGAGCCACACTTGAAGGGTGAATTAACAAAGGTAAATTATTTCTTTGCAATGATTGAGATATGTGCTTTAGTGATTCTATTAAGTCAAAAGATGTAATAATTGAACTGTGTAAAATCCGTAAACGGGCGAAAACAATTGAATTTATAATATTATTCAAAGAGTTTTCAAGAAATGAATAACTTTCCATTAATAGTTCGCAAATATTTAATATTTCTATTTGAGAGGAATAATATTTCAGATCATCAGAAATATCCATTATTGATTTGATTGAGTGAGAAATTTGATTTTTAAGAAGATTTTCGATTTGATATTCATCATGTGTTATTTTTTCTATACAGTCATTAAAATATTTGCCATCGGAGGCATCTAAGTTTCCTGTAATTGCTTTCCAAAATGTTCCTATACCATTAAAAATTCCACGTTTTTCTCTAAGAATATATTTTTAGTATCTGCCATTATCTCTATATTTTTGATTTACAGCTCCTGATATTTGTCTAAGGAGACTAATATGTGTTAATACTTCAGATTTAAATGCTTTCATTCGTGGTGCGTCTTCTTTGATATTATTAATAAGGTTCTCTAAAATTCTATCATTATTTACAATTGTATCCTTAATTGGTTCTAAGTCTTTATATACAAGTAATGTCCATTTGTCATTAGAGATTCTTATTTTTGCTTCTTCATGAAAGAAGACTCCTATCGTGTTGTTAATTGGACTTATGGAGTATTGGGACTGGACGACTGATGACAGTCCGAGGATGGTCGTTACTAGTAGAAACATCAGACTTCGTCGTGTTCTCTGCAGCAAATTCTACCAGGGGTTTCACTAGGTGTTCCTAATCCGTAGATTTACTGCGAGTTGGTGACGTCGGGTCGTGATTTTCTCTGTTTTTCTTGTTCTTCACAGGTTCTTCTGAACAATGGATTGGGATCCTCCGTCGACACTTAGAGTGCACAAAGGCTTTGTGTTCTGTTAGACGTTTTCAGATCCTACCAACTGCGCCAGTTTGTTAAATCACTTTCTTGCAAAATTACTTTTAAAAAAATTATTTTATTTCTTGAAAAATACAAATTTAAATATATACATTCGAATTTGCAAAATTACAGAGTAACGTTTAACAAATGAATTCGAGCTAGACTGAACTACTGTATACAAAGAAAAATAACTATTTATATGTTTCTTTATGCTGACTCAGTGGGAACTATTTAGTTCGTTCTTGAACACTTGGGTCAGGACGTGGGTTCTGCTGATGAAGCTTTCTTGGTATAGACTTGTTTTCGTAAACAAGTAACACCTGCTGTTTATGAGAATAGGATGATCTACGTCGTTAACTGATATGTGATACTTTGTTATTGAGATAAGCTTGGCTTTCTGAATAACTGCGTTGGCGGGTGACGGCTGATAGTCTGGGAACCAAGGTTAGCATAACTTGTATGATGAAATAGCTGGTGAGAATAGATATAACATATATATATATATATATATATATATATATATATATATATATATATATATTTATTTATTTATTTGGCATTAACTTTGGTACATATAGCAAAAATTGTAAAAAATTGGGATGTACTGTATACAATGTGTAAGTAGCATACTTCTCGTATATGTGTGTGGTGAACTCTGTTACGAGGAAAATTCCGGTTAATTTACCGATTTTTACTTTCCTCGTAAAAGAGAAGTATTTCTTATTGTATTAGAGAAAAAGTTGGTTTGTTTTCGTATATTAAAATAAAAAATTTACATATTAGTATAGTTTTTAGTAACAAACATTTTTATTATTAGTTTTTAATTTTTATTTTTCCTGCTGTATTAAAAAATACAACCAGATATAAATTCCGCTTAATGTATTACAACCACGAAAATGTGCCGAGTTACTAGGTCAGATATTGATATCAAAATGAGACAGAACTCCTTCGGCTTGGCAAAAATATCACTTTTGGTCGGATTCTATCGTTAGAATCCATAAAGCGAATGAAGGAACAAATAGATCGTCATAGGTGCGACGAAAATATTTTAATACCAAGTATTTTAATTTAATTAAATATAGTGTATATTTTTGACAGTGTAATTCTGGGGGCATACTGTACAAAAAAACTCCATTTCTTTAAATTCTACTTTTATTATTTTTTTAAAAAAGGGTATTGGTCAGATCATCAAGGGGCATACATACCGGGCATGTGACCACTACCTTAGCTAAGAAACAGCACACAAAATATTAATTATAGAAAAAGCGTTTCTTTGCTCGTCGATTTTATGTCGATAGTCCTATACTATCTCTCCTTACTCCAAAAAAAACAATAATTATGGACGTCCTCGTTCATAATAATTTATCTTCAACAAATAATTTGTACTTTTTTTCTTTACAAAAATTATGGTCACCATATGTAATATGTATAGTGTAAAATTAGTTTTTTCCCTCCAACTTTAATATACACTATTTAGTTAATCCACGCATAGGAACATTTAATTTTGGGTGAGAAATAAAATACTTGCTCGTCGATTTTATGTCGATAGTCCTATACTATCTCTCCTTACTCCAAAAAAAAAACAATAATTATGGACGTCCTCGTTCATAATAATTTATCTTCAACAAATAATTTGCACTTTTTTTCTTTACAAAAATTATGGTCACCATATGTAATATGTATAGTGTAAAATTAGTTTTTTCCCTCCAACTTTAATATACACTATTTAGTTAATCCACGCATAGGAACATTTAATTTTCGGTGAGAAATAAAATACTTTAATTTCTTTAAACCACCTATTAAGATTCTCTAAATCTTAAATGAGTGTTTGACTTTACAGAGTTCATCAGTGAAAAGAATTGTGGACATAATTATGAACTGCCAAAGTGAGTGATAGTAAAGAAAGAAAGTTCATTTTAACAGGGGTCCGCAAACGTTTCGAGATACAGTTTCTTATACTGCTTTGACAATATTTTAACATTTTCTAGTGTTAAAATCAAAAAAGTTGATTAAACTCTGAAGTTTCAATGGTAAAATTTAATCGTTCATGAGCATTAATACATTTTTACAAACTATATCTACTCTGATAAGGGTGAGGTGAATGCAGCTGTGTTTTGCGATTTTTCCAAGGCCTTCGACTGTATGATTCGCGAAATATTGCTGCAGAAACTTTTTCTTTATGGATTCAGGGGTGTTTTTCTGAATTGGCTTGAATTATACTTTTTTGAAAGAACCCAGTTTGTCAAATGTGAACAGAGCATATCTTGTCCACTTAATAACAGACATGGAGTTCCACAAGGTTTCGTACTTGACCCACTTATTTTCTGGCTTTATGTTAATGATATTGCAACTATTAACATCAGAGGATGATTTACTCTTTTTGCAGATGACACTACAATTTTGTGTGATGTATCACAAAGTAACAGATTTAGTCAAGGAAAGCAGTAGTGTGATGCAAACTGCCTCTCTCTTAATATTGGCAAGACAAGTATTCTGACCTTTAGATGCGCAAGTGTTTAGATAGATATGGATTTGAAGGTTTCCGACCATATTCTGAATTTAAGTAAGAAACTCTCATCAGCATGCTGATAGAGTTGTATCAGATAATCTGGGGCATTTTATGGTAGGGCTGGTATACTTTGCCCTAATGGAATCTAATCTAAAATATGGCATTTGTTTCTGTGGTTTCTGTGCTCTTTAGAAAATTTGTGTGGCAAAATCGAGAGACCACTGAAGGTCACTTTTCGTTAGAAAAATGTGTGTATTCATTATTGAAACTCTAACCATGGTACATAAGAAATATAAAACATCTCTAGTCGAATATAGCGATTATAATGAAGGTGAACTAAGATTGTTAAGACCCAGAAGCATTTTACCAAAAAAACTTTGTGATATATGAAAATTTAAAGATTTACAACCACTTGCCAAGAGTGTACCGCGCTGAAAATAATATAAAAAAGTTTAGAAAGGGTGTAAAGATGTTACTGCAGGGCAAAACTTATTATAGTCTCAATAGTTTTTATATTCATTTTATTTTGTTTTTGATTATATACACTATATATACTTTCAAAATGTTAAATATACTTATTTTTTGCTCGTTGAACTTTCTGGTTTGTTTATTTTTTGGATATAAGTATTTTTTGGTTGGAAGGTGGTAGGTAATGTAGAATCTTCTGTCATTCTGTCGGACTTTTTCATTTCACAACGTTTTGAAGGGTAGCTATCTCCAATAGTTTTCAAGTGTAATTTTACACTTGATTGTATATAGTTACAATAAGAAATGAACGAAGATAATAAAGAAAATGCAACTCCAATTGAACGAGTTTAATTGTAATTTTTATTGGCTTTTTCCTTTTTTTTTATTTTTTTTTTGGATTTTTTGTTTTTTTAAATCTTTATCTACATTCTGTTTTTTTATGTTTGTATTTTATTAATTTCTATGTCACATAACCTCTTGTTTTTCTTGTTCTACAACTTTGTAAATGAGAACATAGTTGCAACAAGCACATTGAGTTTACATAATTTTTTTTCTGGATATCTTAGGATGGTGTCCTTGATATGTCTAAGATAAAGTGGAATATAAAAATCAAATAGATCCTATTTTCGAGTGAAACGAATGCCTATTAGTTTAGGGAGAACCTAGGAGAAAAAAGTCAGTAAATTGGCTTCACCTGGGACTTCTCTGGTAATGAATTCTTATTGAGGGAATGAAAGAAACAATTTGTATAGTACATAATAAGTTACTACGTCTTGCAGGAAGTTCCTGGTAAACTCATTTTACCGATTTTCTTTATTTGTTTTTCAATTATTAAAAAAGCTCAAACTCAAGTATACTTTATTCGCAAAAAACGTATAGTCCTCTTCAACAAAGTAAGCTCTATAAAAATAAAAATACTAGGGCCTAACCATTGGAAAAATAAAATAAATAAACATACACTATAAACTAAGTAACTACATACTATACAAAAAGGCACAAATATAACCATAATAAAATCCACCATTGAATATATAATATAATAAAAGAGGCATAAAGCTTTTAAGTACAGGTTTTAGCCATAAGACCTAAAATAAATAAGTAATTAAAAAAAAAAAGAAAATATATGGTATGCTCACAAATTATCATCGTAAAATTCTTGTAAGTTATAAATGCTTTTGATTCCAAGCTACACTTTACTTTGTTCTTAAACAATTTAAGAGATTCTGTATTTCTGAATATTTCTGGGAGGTGGTTGTATATTTTTTACTTTCATATAAAATTGATTGTTTTACTGAGGTTGTTCTCTTAGGAAGTGGGAGGTTCAAATTCTGTCTAGTATTGAAGGCCCTTTCACTTATTGGATTTCCATGTTTTTTATGTATGAGAGATATTGCGAGATGCGAGTATTAAAAGCAAACTGTTAAATTTTTATATTTCACAAAAGTGGTTTGCATTGGTCTAGGGCCCCAGCTTTGCACATGTAATGAACAGACAACGTTTCTGCAAAATAAAAGTAGAATTAAAAAGTTGTTGGCTGCAGTAACCCCAAAAGGCTATACCATTAGTTAGGTATGAATTTACAAATGCAAAGTAAGTTATTCTTGCTACAGTAATGCCGAGCTCATTTGAAACAATACGAACGGCATAACTGCCTCTTGCAACTTTTTCATTTAGATTATGTGGTTAATCAATTTAAAGTTATTATCAATGTGTATTTCCAAAAATTTCATGTTTGATTGTTTTTTAACCTTAGGATCACATAGGTAAAGAATATCAAAGTTAAAATATTAATTTTTGATACATTACAACTAAGTGATTCCCATCACATTATTATTTTTATAACTCTCAAAAATAAATTATGACATTTATTTTTTTCCCTCCTTAAAAATAAGTGTCATTCCAGGAAATGGAATTTTACTGAATATTCAAACATTTTATTAGGCCGCCATTTTGTTTTTCTAATACTAGTAGTTTTTGAACTATGCCATATACAGACAAAACGACAGACGGAAAACGGTTGTTTTAGGATGTCGCGAAGATTGCAAAAATCTTGGAGGATAATTTTTTCTTACGAGGGAAAATTCGTGGAAAGTTAGTGTATTTACAAAATTTTTAATTTTTTATGTTTATAATGAACGAGACTTTCGTTTATATTTTGACACCAATGACAGCTTTAACTACCTTTTTCTTTTTTTAAATTAGCAATTAAAAAAATCACTAAAAATAGAAATACTAACACATATATTTTTTAAATGGAAACCCTGTATTTTATTATTTCATTCTACTTGCTGATTGTTGGATCTAAATAAAGTTATAAAAGATGGAAGAACGAATAGTGGTTGGTTTGGGTGGGCTTTTATCAATTCACTGGCCGACAAAAAAACATTTTTTTTGTTGTAACACAAATCAGAATAGCATAATCTAATAGAATATAGAATGGACCTATCCAAATACGAAAATGACAAATAGAAAGTTGTAGCACGTAGGGTTTTTTTGTTAGAGTTGTAGAACCATATCGAATGTTACGATACTTAATATTTATAGAAAAAATGATTTCAGAAAATTCTAAACCCTGTTTATTGACTATGTTTACAGTTTTCGCCTATTAAACATACCATACATCTAAGAGAAAAGCAAACGAAAAAAATATTAACTTAAAACACTAATTAAACTTCATTTTTTCCGTTTATGAGGTGTCCTATCTTCTCTCTTCAAAAACCAACAGTAGTCACCCATCATGGCTGATGATGCGTTATCTCCCAAATCAATAGCTTGCCAATTAAAAGGCGCAATCGACACTGGCAAATTCATTATGAGGAACAGGTCGTATGGCAGATTGCAAATTTGGATATTCCATATTGTGCTTTTCCTTTTTGGAATAACCTTCAGTCTTTGGCAAAAATAACAATCGTCAGAATGATTGGTGGGTTCTCGCCATACTATTGGAACTGTAAAAGGCATACTTTTTCTCTTTCTCTTCATCCACTGACTGCACCAATGATACACTACAACTAACACAGCACACATGGGGAGCCCACCGCTTATCTTGATCCCCAATTAACACACCAAAAATTTAAAGTAGGCTTTTTTTAGTTTTTCGGAAAATGGCCTGGCTTGTGATTTCACCAGAAATTCTCCACAAATATAACAAAATTTGTCAGGAGAAATTTTGCACTTCGGCGCGTTTGACTCGACATTCTCGTCTTCACATACACTTGCTTATCGATACACAGAGAACCACTCAATTCGAAACTCAAAGAGTGATGTTTAACGTTTACTTTATGTCTAATGCTGTAAACAACCCAGTCTAGGTAATTTGTCCGTTGTAAAATGGACCCATTTTAGCCGCCCTACAATAAAATTGTTTATCTGCCAATATAAGGTTCTAATTAGGTTATTAAAAAATGGTACGTATTAGGGCTTTCCGAATATTTTTTTTATTATTGGGAGGGTATTTCCATTGTGAAAATAACGAGCTGGCCTGTGTTAGAAAAATTTTGTCGGCCAGTGATCGCAGTTGTATGATTTTATTTTAGTTTAGTAGATCCATTTATGTCCCAAATGTTCCTAGTAGGTTAACAATGACTTTGAACGTATTATGTTACATCAAACGATTAACATTACAGTAGTTTAGAGATTGTCGCTTATTCACATTAGATAAAAATTAAATTAATAATTTTATCAATTAACGACTTACTGTAATTAAATTATTGTATTGATTTTAGAAGTCACAACCAGAAAAATCAGTGGTAATAAATGACAAAAGAAAAACAGACTGCTGGTTATGCGGTGAAAACATATTGCTTAGTAATTACTATGATCACAAGAGTAAACACATGATGTTAACACCAGAGGATGGTGTTGAGTACTTGAAATGTGGATTGTATACTTGCAAGCAATGTGGAAAAACGTTTCCGTCAAGGCGCCGGCTTTTTGAACATATGGATGTTCATATGGAAAGAAAATATGAATGTGACAAAATCTGCGGCAGAGTCTCCTTCTATTCATATGTCGGTTTAAATAAGCATTTACAGAAATGCCATCCAAGTTCAAAAGAATATATATCTTGTAAGGAAAAAAGTAGTAACATGATTACATGTTTTTTGTGTGGGACTCAGATGTCAAGAAAATGTTACGAAGAACATAGGGATACCCATTTAGGAATGTCCCAAAAAGAGATAAAAAAGTGTAAATCTTTGGGTAAATATCCTTGTAAAAAATGTTCTGTAATATGTACTAAAAGGAATATTTTATTGAAGCACATGAAATGTCATTTGCCTAAAACGTTTACTTGTCTAGAGGGATGTCAGTTTGGTAAGGCTCAGTTAAGTTATGCAAATTTGAAGTATCATCAACGCAGGCATCACCAAATGTTTGCTTGCAAAGTATGCAATAAAATCTTTACAGGAACGATAAACTTAAAATCACATCAGCGAACTAGCGAATGTAAAACGCAAAAAGCAAGCTATGTGTGCAAGTGGTGTCCCGAATCTTACGAACTTCTAAAAGATCTTGTAAATCATTATAAGAAACATAAAAGTACAAAAGGTTATAAGTGTTCCGCATGTAAGCAGAGATTTTTTAAACCTTTCAAACTCAAGGTGCATATGGCGTCAGCGCATCAACAATATGTTACTCTGCAGTATTGCTATGAAGAATTAGCCGTTTTAAGTAATAACAGCTGTAGTTGGTGCAAAGTTAATTTTGTTACTAAAGCAGGACTCGAACACCATGAAAAAATGCACACATCCAACAGTCATCAGTGCAAAGAGTGCAAAACCTGTTTTCCTAAACTGGCTCCGTATTTAACGCATATCCGAAACAAGGCATGCATTAAATGGTCTCTTGAAGCTCTTATACCTGAAATTAAAGCGTTTTACTGCCAATATTGTGATAAATATTTTCGTACTCTTTATGAAATCGACAAACATTTTCTAAGGCGGCACATGAAGGAACCATACTCATGCCGATTTTGTGGTGTGAATGTAAAGATCGAATCTCTTCGCCGACACTTAATTCAAGAACATGGTAAACAGAAAAAATATTTTTGTATGGGTTGCGATGCTTCTTTTGTAACTTTCACTAAATACATATTGCACAGACATTCCTTTCGGGATAAATATTTATCGCATCACGATTTAATGTCGAATAATTCGTCCCAAGAAGGTTCCAAATCAGCTTCACTTGGTATCAATGCAGAAATTGCTAACATTTTGTTAGGAAAGTCAGAAGAAGACGACGTGATTGATGTCCCTGAAAATGTTTGGATAAATGACCATGGAGATGTGGTTAGTAATCCTGATGATTTGCGAAATATTTATGAAGATAATGGTATGCACAATTTATTACAATAATAACATATTTGAATAGGAGAAAGACATCGGTTTTATGATATTGATAGAATTTGTGATATCAGTTTTAGTTCTTTCAACTGAAATATCCAGGCCCGTTGCGGGTTTCAACGGGGAGGCTAAAATGTTATTGAAAAATGGCGAGATGATAAGCCATGAGAAAAAGTCTCGTGAATCAGTATTTATCGTTAAAAAATCGTCTTTTTTATAATGGAAATTGACTAAATAGTGACAAAGTCAAATTTATTTATCATTTACAAGGTGTTGTAAATCAAAATAGATTTTTTAAAATTACATTTATGTAATCTTACGTATACTTTTTAACAGATTTTTTATTTAAATAAATATTTTTTTGAGTAATTTTGAAATTTTATTTTTGAGGATGAAAAAACGTCAATTTTGACAATTATTCCATTCAAATATTCCCAATAATAAAACAAACAAACGAATCATGTAGGTAATGTTTTAATCCATCTGCAGCCTTAATATCTTGCGCGACGGTTTTGCTTCGGTACGATCAATATAACTAAAGCGCTTCAAACAGTTTTTCTCTGTTGGCTTGAATTTTTAAAACAATACGAGAAAAACATGAGAAAAGTGGTCCTTGTTAAAATCTCTTATTTTTTACGTGTTATATTCTTTGGTAAAGTAATTAAATTAAGAGAATTTTTGAAGAAATTATTTTACTTACAGGATAGCGTTGTAGAAAAAGAGTCTGTCCGAACGTGTTTACCTGTTACCAATAGTCAGGCGCCACGGCCCGGCCGGCGCGGCATTTGTGTTGGTTCATGTCGGCACATGATTGTGAACAATCACTTCATCAGTTAACAAGTTAATGTCTAACGTGTTTTTTGTGTACAGTAAGTCAAGCGCATTTAAATTTTGAAAGTTTTATGAGAACATTTTTCTTGGATAGTAATGCTACGACCTTAGGTAAGAAAGAAACAATCTACATATGTTGTCTTGATATAAGTAATCGTCACTTTAAGTTTGGCTAATGTTTTTGAATTGATTTTAGTTACGTTAAAGAAGGTTTATTTTAATTTCTGTTAGTGTCGAGGCATTCATGATCAACTTAAGGTTGCTTTTTAAAGCGTGTCGGAAAAATTTTCGAAAAAATTCGTGCACTCGAAAAATGTCCTCAAATTCAAGCTCTAGAGAGATTGCGAGTGATAATGTAACAAAAGGTTGGGATTTTATTAAAATTTAATGCAATACAAATAATTTTTAACACGCCCTAAAAAACAAAGAATACATGAATACAGTAGTGTGCCCTAAAATTTACAAACTGTCAATGAGTTCAAAGAATGATCGCAAATATGAAGTGTTCAATTGAAATAAAAAACAAGTTATTTATTTGAATTTTTCCGGTCATGGCTAAGGATAGGAATTTTATTTGATAAATCGAATAACAATAGGTAAATGAAATGAAAAAAGACCGATAAGTATTCATCGGCATATAATAAATCCGATCGATATCAGATAACTATCGATAGTTATTAAATGGATTAGATGTTTATAAAAGCGAAGTTTTTTTTTGGCTCACGCTTGTAGGTGTTTTACCGGTTGAATTTGATTGGTTGACATAGTAAAAATGCAATGTTTCATTGGTTTGCCTTTAATGAGGATAATAGCCATACTACTTAATTCCTCTCCTCGATTTTTTTCCTGGCTGCGGCGTCGGTCGTCATGCTACTCTTCTTTAATGTAGCTTGTTTTGCTCAGCTCTAATTTGTTGTTGAATAGGTAGACGAATAATATATATTTATACTCCCATGTGCTAGTTTGCTCCCCGCATTAAAATTGGTTTTTGGTTTGGTCAGCAGTTTGATAAAAATGCCCCTACGTGATGATGGTGATTTATGTGAATAGTACCTTAAAAACGTAAACACTTGCGTCCGATTCTGGCCTCAAAATAATCCAACATATTTTAGTTATAGTATAACAAGCCTAGACTCAATTGCTTCTGTTCGGTATTGGCACAATCCGCTATAACATTCTTGAAGATGGTTGTCATCCATGTTAAATTCGTGTCAACATTACCGCATCTTAGATATCCAAGATAAATCCGCAACTAAATGCCGCTGTTTATAAACTAAGCATCATTGTCCGATTGCCTTGAAGTTGGACTGGCTATAAGCCATATCGATGTAAAGAGTAACGTTCTTTACGTTAGGTTTTGGATTTTATAACGTGTAAGAAAAAGCAGTAGCATATGCACAGTAAACTCGCCTCATGTGTTTGATTGTAGTTATAAATAGCAAATATGTCCTGGACTCCCGGTATAATAAAAACTATATACATATTTGTCATTGTTTTCATTTTTGTTCCTCTTATTAACAGAACTCAACTAATATTCATAAACATTTAAAGCAAAAAGATTGTTGAAAAAAAATAATATTAACCTTCAATATTTCTGGGACATTTGGTATAATACAAAATTAAAAAGTTTTATAATTTTATATTTTTCTGTCCCTTGGCATTTAAATACACTGAACATTTTTACACAAATCCAAAGCAAATTTAGCATGGAGCATTATAATGTCGGGAATTAAATCTAAACACATAGGTTCAATAGGCTTTTTTCTCAATTGATGGGCTTTTTTCTCAATACATTCTCAGAATGTATTTCTTTTATCAAAGGGTATAGCGTGTCAAAAGATTAGCCAATTTAACCGGGACTATTGTTTCCATGTTAGCGCAACGATGTCACGGCAGATATACACAGCAATCAATATATCTCTAGTTGACGCGAATGTTACGCACCGGCTTCGCCTCCCAGCTGCATTTTGTTTTAGAACCATGATACACTATACACAGTGGCGGCTCCGACTTTAAAATTGAAGGTCGGCCGAGGCTCAAGGCCAATCAAGAGCGGTTTTACGGTGAGGGGTAATAAGGTAATTACCCACCTCCCCCCAGACCGGTCAAACATCATATGTAATTTACATGTTTTAACGTAAAAATTACGATTAAAATGGCTAGGAAACAATATAGCACAAGAGCGACCTATTGGATTGGGGATTAATACTCTATAGATTGCATATCCATAGGTAGAGTATTAATGTAAATATAAACGATGTAATTAATAGATTTGCTGTAGGAAAAAAATTGGACGTTATTCTATAATATTTATTAGAGGCTGTTTTTTTCCACTTATGCCACAAGTATGATAAAAAATATGAGTATTTATGTTGTTCTCATACGGTTCCATTAAAATATATTAACAATTTTTTTAAATTAACCGCCCCCAGAAAGGTTTCCTAAAACCGCCTTTGAGGCCCATGTGGCCAATTGGTGTCGCGTCCAAATATGGTCAAATACTAGTCATATTATTTTCCGTTTATTTCTTCAATGATAATTAGGTAGGCACCAACCTATATATATATATATATATATATATATATATATATATATATATATATATATATATATATATATAAATTTATTATATATATATATATATATATATATATATATATATATATATATATATATATATATATATATTTATATATATATATATATATATATATATATATATATATATATATATATATATATATATATATATATATATATATATATATATATCTAGGCTAGAATATAAATTTAATAAATAAGAAAACAATGTTATTAAAGCCTTCTAGTCAGTCAATTTAATTGTTTTGATATTTTAATGTGTATCTTGCCTTAAACGTATATTGTAGCATGCGGCCGGCCGACTTGTATAACAAATTGCAAATGATATAAAATATTCACATTTCGTCAACACATTTAAATATGTAACGCAAAAATTACTAATATAATATATTAACCATCGTACCTAACAAATGAATTTTAGTAGATTTTGTAATAATTCTAATAGAAAAGTGGTGTATTAAATATATATATATATATATATATATATATATATATATATATATATATAGACGTTATAGCATGGGGTGCCATCTAATAAATTATTGTATTGACTGATGGAATTGACTGTCCGAGCCAAATTACATAAATTGCCTATAATAAATATATTAGAATATCTGTGGACGGTGGACACACTCACGCATAAACCCTATGATTAAACTGCCTCATTATTCATATTACCCCATAGGTTGTAATGGCTATGTATAGAAAGAAGTATGAAATAATAAGTAAATAATTTTCATTCTGTACACATGTTAGTGTAATAAGCAACGATAATAGGGATACCTTTTAAAAAAGTAGATAAATATTTTTCAAAAATAACCAAAATAGGTAGGTATTTTGCGTTTTTAGCCACCGTCCACAGATATTCTAATATATATATTATATTATATATATATATATATATATTATATATATATATATAAAAGCTACGACGAACGTTATAGCATGGGGATGTATGCGAACGTATTACGTACCGCATGAATTAGTAGATGAAGTCTAGCATGTGAGATGATGGAATTGACTGTCCGAGCCACCGCCTATAATAAATATATTAGAATATCTGTGGACGGTGGCTCACGGACTGCTGTTAATGGCGTCATTTGTATGTTAGTCAAGCAACGATAATAGGGATACCTACCTATTTTGCGTTTTTAGGATGTTTGCAAAATTATTTTTGAAAAATATTTATCTACTTTTTTAAAAAGAGAATTTCCCAGTGTATTTTCTGGTACGGCCCGGCCGCCTCTGAGGAGCCGTCACTGACTATACAGCAACTTTAGAAGCCTGTAAACCGGGCTGTGACAGCGGCCGATTTACAAATTTTCATAGGCGGAGTATATTATAGTGCTGTGCTATTATAAAATTTATTCTTGTGAACTAAATATTACACGAAAAAAATATGTTGAGTGTGATGTGTATGTGTATGAATGAGAGAACCAAATATTTTTTAAAATTATTTACTTATTATTTCATACTTCTTTCTATACATAGATACCTATCTACAACCTATGGGGTAATATGAATAATGAGGCAACAGACCTTTAATCATAGGGTTTATGCGCATATTATGTATTCTATTTTTTATTTAATATGTGTGTCATTAACTCGCTTTTATTAGAAAATGAATGGTCACATACTTATAATTTTATTAATGTCGTACCGATTTGAAATTTTGCAAGTGTATGTAATTCGGATGACAATACAATAATTTGGTACCATCGAGCTGATAAGATCAGTACCGAATGGTACCAGTCGATCCTAACCTACTTCTACTTATCGCAATTTATGTAATTTGGCTGACAATACAATAATTTATTAGTCGATGGCACCGGTCGAGTTTAACCCAATTCTAATTGTATCGATTGGCAATTTTGTAGATGTATGTAATTCGGATGACAATACGATAATTTGGTACCTACCATCCAGGTGACCTGTCGATTTTAACCTACTTCTAATTATCCGATATCAAATTTTTTAAGTGTGTGTAATTCGGCTGGCAACATAATGATTTGGTACCCGATTGCTCCAAATTTTATCAGTCGATTTTGACCCATTTCTAATTTTGGTATTGATTTAAAATTTTGCGAGTGTATGTAATTCGGATGAAAATACAATAATTTGGTATTATTGTGTTGATCTGATAGTTCGCTAGTATCGAATGGTACCTTGTGTTTGGTTGGTCAAGTACATTACCAGTAATATGTTAAAGGTATTTTAAGACTAAAATGTAAATTATAGTTTCTAGTAAGTAACTAGAAAACACGCTTTTGTCATTAATCAGTAACACACTAAAAGGAACAAAATAATGTAATGTCCTTGTTTATAGATTAAACAAGGATAAGTTACCCTTGACAATTCAGTGACTATGCCAAGAGGCATGGGGCGCTTTTTGGTTGCTTTTCTTTGAGAAGCATGCACTTTTAATTAACTTCGACAAAACACTCTACGCTTTTTGACAATCATTGAATTGTGAAGCGTAGGATGCACACCTATATCGTAAATATTTTAAGTAAATTATGTTATTTTGTATTTTTTTGCGGCGTTACTGACATAAGCGTGTTTTCTAGTTTTCTTAAACTAAAATTTATTTCTTACTTTTTAGTATTAAAATTTATATAACATTACTGGAATGTATTGGACTCGTCAAAACAAACTAAATAAGCCCAAACGCTAGGTTTTTTTCATCTTGGAATTTGACCAAAATTTTACCACTTAATTCCTACGTAAAAGTTGATTGATTTTGATGCAAAATTTGACGTAAATTTGATAAGTAATTTTTTAGTAATAATTTTGGATTTTTACCAAAATGTTGCCCATGACCCTTAGTTTGTGACCAAAATTTGATGTTAATCGTATTTATTTTAACTATGCCGCGAACTGACTGACAGACAGGCCAATGGGAATGAGAAAATATAGTTTTTGGCATCTAGGGACGCTAAAACAAAAATATGTAAAACCTGGGAAGGTGATTTTTTCTTGATTGCAAGCAATTTATATGGCCGCTATTTAGTTCCGCCATGGAATTCATTCTACAATTTTATCATTTCATCTATCGCTATACCATAATTATTTCTTGCACAAAATTTGAAATCAATATTAAATTGTTTTTTCAGGCTAAATTTTTAAATATTTTATTGATCTTCCATTTTTTTCTATCTTGGATTCGCACCTAAATTTTACCAGTTAATCCTACCTAAAAGTTGATTTTGCTTTACTGGTATTATCTAAAATACGTCTGACCATATCTCCTGGAATAGGGGCTTTAAGTTTAAAACCTACTGGAATTAAATTATCATTGCGGCTTCACACAGAAAGGAAGGTCAATTTTATCCTTGTCTTCTCGTAGCGTCAGACTTTTTCACTGATACCGGGTCCGTACCGGTACTATGTGAATGATTATTCGTTAATCATTAGACATAATTAGGCAAAAGTTGGTTCGAAGAGCACGTAATAAATACTGCTCACGTCAAGCCTAAACTTTGGCATAGGTATTATAACATTTTCAAATTTACGTATAATTATTTGGTTTATAGTAACACTGAAGCACAGGCAATTACAAAAATATTTTTAGGATAAGATTTCAGGATATGTTTCAAGGTTATGGGGTAGGTAAACCAAGAGTTCTATAATGGTTCTGAAGTTCCTTCCTGTAAGTCTACGAGGAATTAATTCTTAATTTTATATTTATAAATTTTACATAAGGTAGCAGAAAGAATGTAAGTAACCTTTTTTTTGTAAAACAGCATTGGCGAAAGATTTTATATTTTTATTACGTTTTTCCTTGCGGCAGTGTGGTGAAAGAAAATTCATCAATTTTTGAATGTTCCTGTGCGCTATTTAATTTATTTTTCATATTTGCTTCATAACATTTCGCCAGATGTTCACAGGTTGATACAATGGTAATACCTTTCACGTTTTTGATATATTATATATTTTTTATAGTAATTTATTGACGTATTTATTTTCATTTCTTAAAGCCACTTAAATTGTAAAATGTAAACCAAATTTCACATTTTAAAATTATTTTATAAAACAACTCTTAAACAAAACAAAGGTGATCATTAAAATTTGACAATCTGCAGTTTATACAGTGTTTTATTGAAAAGCCCTCCGAATCTTTATTTTGTCGGCATTCAAATATCAATATGGATCTGTTCCTATTTGAGTCACAGTCAATGAGGTGGCGCCCCTTTTAATTTCTTAAGGTGTACCCGAGAACCTGCAACCAACAGCTCTCCGAAAAAAGACTGGCTGTCGTTCGCATTTATTGGTAAGTTCATAGGGACTTTACGCCGTAGTATATGAGTGATACTTTTATTATTTGGACTGCAAATGACAATCGTTTGACAGAATTGTTCAATCACTTAAATATCATAAGAACATGTATTGAATTTACAATAGAGAAAGAGGAAAATTCTTCTTTGCCTTTTCCTGATGTTCTCGTTAGGCGATCTGCAGAGAGCATCAGAACTACAGTGTACCGAAAACCTACGCACACGGGATAATATCTGAACCAAGGGTCTAACCAATGAACAGCAACAAAAGAGGGCATCATAAGAATGAAGACAGAGGTGTAACAATTTGTAATACGATGAAACTTGAAGAATAGTAGCCAGGGATTTCAACATCAAAAACGCTTTCAAATCGGGAAATATTTAAGAAGCCTTCTGACAAAAACGAATCCAAATGACATTAACAAGAAAAAAAAATGTATTTACAAAATCTAGTGTGAGTGTGGTGAATCGTACATTGAAGAGACAAGACGCAAGAAGTTTTTAGTGTCAGAGTTAAGGAGCATTTTAATCATACTCAAAAGAGAGAGACGTCAAGATCGGGCATAGCAGAACACGTCTGGTGAAACCAACACCGGATACAGTAGTCGTAGGCTAAAATTTTGCATATAGAGTAACACTGGCGAAAACGAAAGTTTATCGAAGCAGCTTTATAAACAGGAATTAAGGCATTTTCAGCAAGCCTAGCGCCGATATTCCAAACATGGAAGCCGCTTCTAGCACAAAGTGCCCTCCTAAAACTTTCGCGGTTCAGGTAACCAGGGCGCGGAGATTTCATGCATCACCGCACATGACTAGTATATAAGCCCCTAGCTTTGGAGTTAGCTTTTAGTTTACACTTGAAAATGATTGGAGATATTTACCATTCGAGACGTTGTGAAACCAATGTTATAAAGACAATGCAAGTCCGACAGTAAAAAAATATGTTTACATACCGGAATGGTTTGAGATTTGCTAGTTATTGTTTGCCGTTTATTTACACGGAGTATATAAACAATTTTTGTTCAATTTTCAGTATGAACTTTCTGGCTCAATGGTAGGGTTTCCGTTTCAGGCGTTTGTTTTTCTTTAACAAAACTTATAATTAATAAAAAATGCGGATTATTAATAGGTTATTATATTAATAGGTTATTATATTGCCGTAAAGGAAAACACTGAATAAAATTCCGGCTCTATATTAAAACAAGGATTTAACCATGCTAGGTGAATCTGCTCGTTAGCATTAAGTTATTAGCGCAGGTTCGTCGGTAAAATCATCATTAAAGCTATAAACCATTATTAAAGCCGTCACATGCTAAGCCAATCACAATTATTCAGATTCGAAATACGCGGGCACTAAAGTAATGTGATTGCCATGATTCGCACGCACATTTTTTATATCACCATGAGGTTCGGTGCTTGCCGAGTTTTTCGTTAGACAATCTTTTTTTGGATATAGTTGCACCTTTTTATGTAGATACGCTTTTTACATTATTCCAAAAAAAAAAGAAGACAGATCAGGGTTAATCTAAACGCAAGACGCTTTTTAACACACAATTTTTTTTGCAACAACATAAAAAAACATGCACCGGTAGGAATTGAACTCAATCCACCCGCGTGGCAGCCAGACGGCGTACCTAGCCAAACTAGTGATGCTGGAAAAGAAACAAAACCGGTTTATCTGCATCACTGCCAATCGCCCAACAATAAAAAAAACACCAAACAAGACTCAGCAAGCCGCGAGATCCGTGAATAATAGATCTGAGATATGCAGGGATTATTGTTCGGTAAACATCCCGCCACATATCGATGTTGTCCTTGTTGCTGAAACATGGAAATTAGGCCACTTGTTTCCGTCCATTTACGTCAAACTTGACTTTTTAGGTTTTGTTAGATACTCTTTTGAAATAGATAGTATAAAGGATTATATTTAGTGCCAACGTCAAAATTATCACCCATTTTTGTACCACAAATGCGTGCTACCAGATGATTTACACGATGGCGAGCTCTAAACTCCCGAAAAAACTTAATTCTCACAAATATATTTTAAAATTATTCCTACTTTTTCAATCTCCCAAATGAATCTTGGCTTTAGCTAGGTGCCCTTTAAGAGTACTACTGGTACCACGGAATGATTTTTTCTTTCAAGCTCTCCTACTCCAGCCTAATAGCGACCATTACGCCAATCTTCTATGTAGAAGTGGGCAGACGAACAGGATAGAATGCCGGAGCAACTACGCTTACACAGCCACTGCTCCGTTTCTAGAGGCGTCGTTAACTCGTACATTGAGCAGTTGGGTTTCGCCCCTCTCTGCTAAACAAAGTAGCAAAACTGAACATGTGAAATCACTTATGTCAACGTCAAAACACAGAGGTCTGCCCTCCACGAAGGGGCCGGAAGACTGTAGGTAAATGTGTACCTGTGTGCATGGTGTTTTCTTCCCCCTATGCCTGTGTGATAGTTTTTACGTTAAACGTTTACGGAAGATCCATTGTGTTCAAAGCGTAATATTGATTTATTTTGGCGTAGTATAAACACGATTTCCTACATTCTCTTAGTCAAGACTCGTGGCGCAGTGGTACGTTTCTTAGCCTCCGTTGACGAAAACTTTTTAAATTTTTTTAACAAAACTTATAATTAATCAAAATGCGGATTACAGTCTTCCGGTTCGTCTCGTCGAATGCAGACCTCTGTGTTGTTAACATAAGTGGTGCCACGTGTTCGGTTTTGCTGCTTTATTTCGGGGGGAAACGTGAGACTCAACCGCTCAGTGTGGAAACTAACGACCCCGCTAGAAAGGGAGCATACGCTGTGAACGTGTGAGGCCTAGTTGTTCCTGCATTCTATCCCGTTCGTCTGCCGCAGTTCTACATAGAATATTAGCGTAACGGCCGCTACGTGGCGGGAGTGGGAGGGGTAAGGGGATAGCTTGAAAGAAAGGGTCATCTCGTGATACAGTAGTACTCTCAAGGGGCACCTAGTGGAAGCCAAGATGCAATTCAGAAATTAAAAAGAGGAAAAATTAAGAAGTATTGGAAAGATTCAGGAAATCCGGGAGTTTAGAGCTCGCCATCCGGAGATCCTACCGATAACGTCTCCAAACTGGAATTAGGTGCAGGGTCGACTTCGAGGGTCGCCGATTTAACGACTCTGAGCCCCGGACGGAGAGCAATCTGGCAATTGCCTTGCAGCAAAGCCAAAGTCCTGTTATGTAACAGGAAAAACTAACAACTAAAATGCGGATTAGGTTAGGTTGGAATCGGTTAGGTTAGTTGTAAAGAAAGTTCGTCTATAAAATTTTGTGTTTATATTCAAATAAAGATTTTTTAAATAAAAATTTTGATTAACGACTCGTCGGGATTCAAGGTCCTGTCAAATAAGTCGGGTTGGGTGTGGGATGTTTGGTTATGTTCACAGTTTGGGTAGTGGTTTGTGGTTATGTTATGTTGTGTTAAGATTGTTATGTGACGAAGACAAATACATATGAATTTAATTATTTCTAATAATTTTTTCTTGTGACTGTGACAATAAATTGTATAGAAATAGTCATAAAAAACAAAAAAATCGTAAACAAAATTAGGACCAATTGATACTCGTTTATCATAATTAATTTAAACCTACAAAATACTTTATTTAATATTCAGAAATAGTTACATCTCATAAAAATGAATTCAGCAACTAGGGTTTTATTAATTTTAGTCCTTATATATGTGACCACTCAGACATGTAAGTACATAACAAGGAGGAATTAAATTGTAGATGGGTGGGAGGGACAAAAGATACATTTTAGTTTTTTTAGAACATGGTCGAATGATTTATTTATATATATTGTATATATATATATATATATATATATATATATATATATATATATATATATATATATATACAAGAATTCTGGTAGTGCTTTTTTGTCGAATGGGTATTTCTAATATTCTGCAAATATGATAAATTATAGGACTATATATATTTAAAATCACCACACATTTATGATTATATTCTGAATAATGGTATCTTGGAAAGAGCCAATACTGTCAAAGACTTGGAAATGTTATTGTACTTTGAATTTACATCTGTTCAGCACATAGATAATGTGAGAAATAAAGCAATCAAACTATTATGTTTTATTTTAAGATCTCTCAAGATTTCAGTAACGTGTATGTTCTAAGAGATGATTCCACTGTGGGGTCACCATACTACAACAAATGTCATATACATCAGTTGGATAAAGATTCAGAGAAGATTTTTAACACATATTTCATTTAGACTGCATATAACCATCGATAAAAATAATTACTGTGAGCTATATATATTGTTGAGAAGAAGAAGAGAGAAGGAAACATTTTGACTTATTTAAAATTTTTATCCTTATCCTCTCTTATGTAAAATAAACATTCATGTTCCTCTCAGAGCAGCAAGTTCCACAGAACTAACTATGACCTAAATACTCACATAGACAGAATATTGACTTGTTTAATATGAGTTTTCCAAAATTTAGAAGGCCATTGAAAAAATTAATGGTTGTTTTAAAACTTTTGCTTTAGTGTATTTTTGCATTATTTAAGACCTTTATTGTAACACCAATTCACAGGGCAGGGGATAAATTAAATATTAATAACTACTGCTCAATTAGTATTAAAAACAATTTTTCCAAAATCCTTGAAAAATTTTTAAGGGGCAGACTGGCAGATTTTTGTTTAAAAAACAATATTCTCTCTGAAAACGAATTTGGCTTTTGTAATGGCCTCTGTACGAATGATGCCTTATGTGAACTTACCAAATGTATGACCAATAATCTGAACTCTAAAAAAAGTGTATATCTGTTTGACCTCGTGAAAGCATTCGACACAGTGCCCCATAATTATCTATTGAGGGTCTTGAAGAGCCAGGGAATTCATGGTATGGTGATGAGAGTTTTTGGGAGTTTATGGTAGGAAGCAGGTTGTTAGGGTAAAGCAGCTGTTGAGTGATCCTCTAGACATGAAAATTGGTATTCCACAGGAGACAATTTGGGTCCTTACTTTTTGTTACATATTTTAATTCTCTAACTAATATCAACTTTTTTAGTGGTAAAATAATATCATTCGCTGACGACGACACAGTATTAATTTTTTCAGGGGACACATGGCATGAGACTTTACATCTTGTTAAATGATAAAAGATATTGCCAAAGTTAAGCATTGGTTTGGACTTTAACAACATACAAATTGAGGGTTGGGACAGTGAGATAAAGGAAGTGGAACATACTAAATATCTGGGAGTTATCATTGATAAACACCTAAAATGGAATCACCACATATCTAAACTAGAATATGTGAATATTAGAAAACAAATTCACAAATTTTATACCCTCAGGGAAATATTGGGGTCATGATTTTTAATCAGAGTCTATAAAGCACTAGTAGAATCTTTAATAAGGTACAGAATAGTAGTCTGGGGAGAACTATATGACAATAGTTTATTAAAACAATTGAGTATTATTCAACATTTTATTCTAAAAATTGTTATATTCCAAAGAAGTGCTCAATGTTAGATCTTTGTATATTCTTAATGTGTGTATATTGATTCAGTGAAAAAACAAATTAAGACATTTATAGAGCACTCATATATTACAAAGAGTAAGTTAAACAAAACTCTAGTAATACCCCAGAGTAGTAAATACATTAATTTGGTAATAAGGTCTTTTGATAAACCAAAAAAAGTCGTAAAAATTTTATAAGAAACAATAAACAATTATTTCTTAAGCTGTTTTAGTAGAGTATGGAATTATGCGCTTGTATATATATCGTCGTTGTTTTGGCTATTGGTCGTATCTCATTTTTTTTCAAAATTGAGTTAGGTTGCTCAGTGGATACCTAAAACTGCCTACTTTGTATGCTGGTAAGATTATTGGAAAAAATAAATTACTGATGAAATAAAATATAAATGTTGGAATGTCGTATTTAATATTGCGACATTTGATATTATGGCTATAAGTCGTATCTCATATTTTTTTTGCAATTCGTATATATATTGTATATTATGCTGTCTTATTTAGTTTAATAACGGGAGCCGTGCTGAGTCGAGAAATTCGCGTTATATCCATCTTAAAAATGACTTGAAAATCGCCAATGTGTCTAAATAAGCGGTATCTATTATTATTGTTTTTAACGATATCATTGGCACGGTTATTTTTAAAAAGAAAACACTAAAAAATTTCTGTGCGGATTTATTTTGTAGTGACCCACTGTTATTACCTAATTATTGTTGGCCATTTAAATTAATTGATTGCGAATTATTTGTTTATTTCCGAGATACACGTAGATACGTTTGGAAATACATTTTTTTCGCTAATTACAATTTTTTTGATATCTACAATAATTAAGCTTCCAAAGACTCAGATGAAAATCAGTGATCAAGTGATTTGTTGCTATGGCAGCCAAGGACTATTTTTATGTACTGTCATTTTTGACGTCTCATTTTTGTTATGCAAAATAAATTCTCTATTCTTTTAAAAAATAGCAGCTGCATTGTGAAACAGGTAAGTCCACTTTTTTTCAAAATGTATTATCTATGCACTAAAATCACTTGGGAAATTTTACGGACTTAAAAATAACATTGAAAAAGGATCACTGAGTTTACTGAAATAGATCGGTTGTGAACCAGATACCTACTTATTTTTTTTTTTACTATTTTTAGATCATGGAAAGCGATAGCGATGATAATTTACCTTTATCACTATATACATCAAAATTAAGGAAACCAGAATTGTCGCAACCAGTACCTAATCAACATTGTGAGGCTTTTAACTGCCTTGTGGAAGTGTTCAGCAGCTGCCATCTTTGCTTCATTCTCCTGTGTTACGACCATTTTTTGGAAGAAGTTACCTCGTGTGCGTTACATGGAAAATCCGATCAAAATCCCGATATATTATCACCTGATGTCATTTCATTTACACAGTGTTTGATAATGGACAGAACTCCAGAAGAATATAGCGTTGAAGGTAGCAGAAGGGAACACATAATAAGAAATGTAACTAATAAAAAGAAGCTTGCAAGTAAGTTAAGAATGGAAGGACAGGAATACACAAGTTATTATACAAATAAGAAGATTCCAGCTAAAACTTTAAAGGAACATGAAATTTGTAACACTCTGCAGTATAGTAAAATTGGAAAATGTTGCGGTGAGTTCAATAGACTAAATAGAGAAAATATTTTTAAAGGATATTGGAGTTTGTCATCAACTCAGTTAAAAAGAGAGTACATTACTCGATACTGCTCACGTTCTCAAACTAAACAAAAGACGAAAGGAAACCAACATTCTAGAAGAAAAAATTCATTTAAGTACTTTTTGCCTTTAAGGGGTGTGGCCAAAAAAGTTTGCAAGAAATTTTTTTTGTATACACTATCAATTTCAGAAAAAGTGGTCATTACGTCAATCAAAAAAGTGAAAGATACAGGTATTTTGGAAAAAGATAATAGAGGAGGCCGATCCAGTTGTCAGAAATTGCGAGACGCAAAAATATATAAAGATGTAAAACATCATATTGAGAGGTTCCCTAGAGAAGAATCCCATTATTGTAGAACATCTTCTAAACGTGAATATCTCCATGGAGATTTATCATTGTCTATAATGTACGATATGTACAAGAACGAGATAGAAGGACGAGAAGTTGCTAGTTATAGTACCTACTATAAAATTTTTAAATCATTTAATTTGTCATTTAATCGACCCAAAAAAGACCAGTGTAGTTTGTGCTTACACTACAGAGAGGCCGAAGATAGTGAAAAAGAAAAGCTGCAAGAACGATTTACAACTCATATAAAAGAAAAAGAAAAAATTAGGGATATAAAAAATAAATGCAAAAAGGACTCACAAAATAATCCAACAATAATAAGTGCTGTTTTCGACTTGCAGCAAGTAATATATTTACCTATATCTAATAATTCCAAGGTATTCTATAAGAATAGACTAAGTAACTACAACTTTACAATTTACAATTTGGGCACAAAAGGATGTAACTGTTTTGTCTGGCATGAAGCTGAAAGTAAGAGGATCCTCGGAAATATCTACAGCAGTGTATTTATTTTTACAAGAAAATGACAAAAATGGCATTCAAACTGTGAATCTTTTTTGTGATGGCTGTGCAGGTCAGGCGAAAAATACCATTATGATTTCAATGCTACTGTATTTCATTGCAAAAAGCACTTATATAGACGAGATATTCTTAAGATTTTTCGAACCATACCATGGGCAGAATGAAGGGGATTCTGCCCACAGTGCGATATCTTATACCTTAAAAAAATGTGGAGAGAGTTTTCACACCGTCTCAACTCACACCTATAATTCGCCTCGCAAGAAGGAAACACCCGTACACTGTGAACCAGCTTAACTATTTTGACTTCAAAGATTTTAAGAAATTATCAAAGGAGGTAAGATTGCTAAATATAAAGACTGATGATCAAAAAGAAAAAATTAATTGGACAAAAATAAAAGAAGTGAAAATATCAAAACAAAATTTACAAAAAGTTTACTTCAAAAGTTGCCATAATACCGACACATACAGATCTTTAATTTTAAAAAGAAATGTCTGTTTGCCAGATATCCCCTTAACATCTCTCAATACTAGTCCAAATAAAATATCTGCAGAAAAATATAGGAATTTAAATTCATTTTGTACTTCAGACATGCCGGTTATAAGAAATTTAGAACACAAAATATTTTTTCAAAATTTGCCTTTTCAAAACTAATTATTGATTTTATTATTCACCTTGTATTCAATACCTAATCATATTTTGTTGTGTTATATAATGTTGATTAAACAGTTTTTATTGTTGTTAATTACTAATAAATGTTAAAATAAATGTATTTCAATTTCTAAACATAATTTTTTTTTGGCTGTAAGTCGTAATTAATCATTTCCGCTGTTTCATTTTTTGGCTAATGGTCGTAACTCCAATAAACTTGTAAAAAAACGTCTTTAACATCAAACCACAGAAACTGCAATATATGTAGCTCTTAGATTAGTCAAAATACAAAAGAAACCCAAAGGAAACAAACCAATTTACTTAAACATTTATCAGTAATACGTGTTTAATTTTACTAAAAATCTTATAATGCGCCTCCTGGATATTATTGTAAATTTGAGATACGACCAATAGCCAAAACAACGACGATATGAGTTGAATCTACATACTGGTAATTACATGTTTATTTGTTTTGTTTTGTAAAATTAAATTTATTTGTTACAATAGATTTATAGTGATTAAAAAAAAAAAGAAAAATGCCACCTTGCTACATATGGATATTTAGTATTCTATCATTTATAGAGCACTCATATATTACAAAGAGTAATTTAAACAAAACTCTAGTTGTACCTCAAAATAGCATAAACATTAATTTAAGATTCTTAAATTATTTGGCACCCAAAATTTAGTAACATATACCTCCAGAAATAAGGTCTTTTGATAATCTAAAAAAAGTTGTGACTTGTAAAAATTTTATAACAAACAATAAAGCATTATTTCTTAAACTGTTTTAGTAGAGTGTGGAATTATCTGAGTACTTATGCGTTTGTATATATGAGTTGAATCTAAATACTGGTAATAACATGTTTGTTTTGTTTTGTTTTGTAAAATTAGTTACAATAGATTTATAGTGATTCAAAAAAAGAAAAATGCCACCTTGCAACATATGGATATTAATAATCTAGTTGCACACACTAAAAAGGTTTTTTTTTATTTAACAGTTTTGTAGAATTATTAATATGTAAATTATTGTAAACAAAAGTATGTAATATATAATATGTAATTCTAATCTAATGGGTATCACCCATTTTTGTAGTTATATAAGGCATGTCAAAAGAATACTTTTATCACAGTATATATTTGTATTTAATTGAATGTTTTTAGATTCATAATTATTTGTGATATAATGTGATATTTTTTAATAAGAATATATATTTTTACTTTTTTACATTTTCATAAGTATGTATGTATATTTGTTATGGCAATTCCGTTAATTTATTTTTATTTATTTATTTATAATTTTTTTATTACATGTGATTAAGAATAAAAAAAATATTATTAATAGTTGAAGTCAAATACTGAGACTTTCCTGTTGCAAATTAAATGTTCTGTGACCACCAGTCATCGATTTTGTATAAAAAAAATCCTTTTAATATAGACTCGGAATTCGGTTGGCGCGGTACCGCGCGTTTTCTTTACAGCAAACCTAACCTAACCTAACTTTAAGAAAATAAGTAATCCAAATCTTTATTAATTATAAATTTTGTTAAAAAAATTATTCGTTTTTGCCGGGATTCGAACCCAAAAGCTATACGACGCGAGCTGAGAAGCCTACCACTGCGCCACCAAGCTTCACGACAAAAAACATAAATCGCTTATATTAGATAGCGTGAACGTTAATGACGTCACATCTGGTTCATGGTTTCCCATGAACCAAAATTTAGAAAGTTCGTTCACATTAGCGTAAAAGGAGACGTAGCGAAAATAAAATGGCAAATTGAAAATATATGCATATTTTTATTGGATTTTCTATCAATTTATTATAGAATTCGTTCAAATATATTAAAAGAAAGGTGAAAAGCAAATAATAAAAAAATATACATATATACAGTGTGTCGCATACAGATGAAGACAAGTCCTTATTTTATTTCAATTTATAGCTAATGAAATTTTGTACAGTGGTAGAACTTAACAAGATACATCTTTCAACATATTACGGTCCAATTTCGTTTAAAAACCCCGCCTACTACGACCTTGCAAGTAGTCCCAATTTTCCGTATTTTGCTTCGCGATAAAGACATCAAAAAAAGTCATTAGAAAAAGTTGTTCGAAATGTAATTCTAACCTATTATAGGAAGTTTCAACGATAAATTCGCATTTTTACTTTTTCACAATTTGGATAATTACGAATCAGACCCAGTATAATTCTGGTTTTTATCTTTCCGTTTTTACCTAGGGCGTTAGATTTAACAAGCCCTAAAATCAAAATCTGACGATTAAATTTGTCTGATTTAATGAAAATTTAACTGCTAATCTTGTTTTAAAAGTATTTATTGCATAACAAGGAAAATGCTGATTCAGTATTTAAGTTTAACAGAAAAAATCAAAATAATTAAACATTTTGGTGCAGAAAAGTAGCACAACTTTTTCTGATGACTTTTTTAATGTCTTTATCGTGAAACAAAGCAACTATGGAATATTGCGACTATTGGCAGGGTCGCAGTAGACGGGCCTTTTACGCGAAATTCATTCTTGCATAAAAACCCTGCCTACTACGACCTTGTTAGTAGACCCAATTTTCCATATTTTGCTTCGCAATTAAGATAAAAAAAAATTTATAAGAAAAAGTTGTTTAGATTTCAATTTTAAGCCACTATACCAAATTTTGCTGTACAAAATTAGTTTTTTTACTGTGAATAATTATGTATCGGCTACTCAACTTTTATGAAAATGAACTTTGGGACATTATTGAAGGGTTGCCTCTAAATCTGTGTTGAGAAATGTACTTTCAACAGGATGGTGCCTCATTCCATAACGCTAGGGTGGTACGCCGATGGTTAAATCAACATTTACGTTGGATAGGCAGGAATAGTCCCTAATAATTACTCAATTTGTGCTTATTTTTCTCATATTCGCGGTGGGGTTGCAATGGCTGTTTATAAATCACTTTCACACTTGTTTGTTGCAAGGAACGATTTAAGTAATCTCTCAGTTGAGATGCACTGTGAGGTCTGTGGTATTCAGTGTGATAAATTAAAAATAATTGTTATCACTTTTTATAGGCCCCCATCGGGTTGTTTTTCTATATTTATGGATGTGTTTAAATGTATAATGGATAGAATTGGGAAATTAAAATATCAAATCTTTATAACTGGGGGTTTTAACTTGGATTTTGGTGTCGAGAGCACAAAAGTTACAGGGGTAAAAGATCTGATACACTTATATGCTTTATCTGTCCTTATTAACAGTAGTACAAGGGGAGAGTCATGCTTGGACAATATCTTTGCAAATATTGATGAACACAGAGCATACGTGACTGATGTTGGCTTCTCTGATCATCTAGGAGTGGCCGAAGAGTTTGTGACTCGGAAGACGGAAAATAATAAGGTAGGTACCAACTGTAGGCCGATCACACAAAAGGGGTTAAATGATTTGGTTCACTTAGTGAGGGAAATTGACTGGGAGTTTATAGCTGTGAAGGAAATTAATACTGAAGATAAATTTATATTGTTTATTATGTTTATAAAAAATTGTGTTGACTCAGCATTTCTACCAAAAATCTTTAAACATGTAAAGAATAAGCAAGTAATATCATGGTTTAATGAGGACCTTAAACAAAAACGTGAAACACTTCATTTCTTGAGGGACGTAGCAAGAACCACTAAATCACTTGCAAATTCACAGATTGCAAAGGACTATGCAAGGTATTACAGGGGAGAACTCATAAGGGCAAAAAAAGTATCCAACGACAATTACATCAAAAAACATCAAGGAAACTCCAAAGCAATTTGGGATGTGGTTAGATGGAATTCCAATGTTGGCTCCAAAAAACCAATAAATGAGTCTAACATACTGCCAGATCAGTTTAATGACTTTTTCATAAACATTCCCAGACAACTGCTAAGTAATATACCCAATTTTGACACATCAGGTAAATACACTGAACTTTATAAAAACACACACTTTCAAAATTCTGATTGGTCTTTTAAATTTTCTGAGCTTTCCCAAATACAAATTAGGGACATCATAAGAGGTTTAAAAAATACACCAAGCTGTGATTATTATGGTATCAATTGTAAAATTCTTAGAGTAATTTTAAATGAAATTATCAGCCCGCTAACAAAATTATTAAATTTTTGCATTAACGACGGAATTTATCCTGATGTTCTTAAAATATCCAGGGTTATTCCAATCCATAAAAAAGGACCAATTGATGAAATAAACAATTATAGGCCTATTTCGATAGTCCCTATATTGTTCAAGGTGTTTGAAAAAGCATTAAAAAACCAGATTGCATCCTTTTTTGAAACATACAACATATTCAATGTTCGACAATTTGGTTTCAGAACTTCAAAATCAACGGTGATGGCAATAAATAAATTAATCGAAATCATAAATGAAGGTTTTAGTGAGGGTGACTATATTACGGCTTTGTTTTGCAACCTAACAAAAGCTTTTGATTGTGTCTCTTCCCACCTGCTTGTAAATAAACTCAAGACCTATAATATTGTCCCTAAGGCAGTCAGCCTCTTATCGTCCTACCTGCAGCACAGAAAACAATACGTAGACTCAAACAGCAGGATATCATCTTTGCAGAACGTTGAGTTTGGTGTCCCACAGGGTTCGGTGCTGGGACCGTTGCTTTTCCTGATCTACATAAATGATCTGGGGGTTAGCGACCCTAGCGCCGAGTTCGTGCTCTTCGCGGATGACACTACTGTGCTCAGGAGGGGTAAGGACTTGGACGCTTTGCAGGCAAGTGTGGGGGAGACGCGGGGAAGGGTCACTGAGTGGTTTCATAGCAACCAACTCAGCCTGAATAGCACTAAGACCGAGCTCCTTTTTTTCGCTCTAAGGGATCTGCAGGGTTTGGAGATGAGTGGTTCAATACATTTCCTGGGTGTACAAATTGACCCAAAACTAACTTGGAATGAACACATTGGTGTGGTAGCAAAGAAAATTTCATCGGGTATTTATGCTTTGAGGGGGCTTGTGGATGTAGTGTCCAGACAGGTAGTCCTCTCTGTTTATTACGCTTGCATTGAATCTAGAATAAATTATGCTCTATTGGCTTGGGGCCATGCCCCAAATATAAGTAGAATTTTCGGTCTGCAAAGACGAGCCATCAGAGTGATGGGTAAACTGAGTTACAGGGATGAATGTAAGCATTTGTTTCCTGAATTTAAAATATTAACGGTTCATAGTTTGTATATATACCAATGTCTACTGTATGTAAAGGAAAATGTGGGAAGTTACATCAAACACGCAGAGGTTCATCATCATTCAACACGTAACAGAGACAACATTTACACTGAATACCACAGGGTTCATAGGGTCAACACTGGGATAACTTTCTACGGGCCAAAAATGTTTAACAAATTGCCGTTACACATTAGAGAACTGCCATGAAAAATATTTAAAGAAAGACTAAAGAAATACTTAGTAACCAAATGTTTTTTCTCCCTTGAGGAATATTTTCAAAACGATTTTGCTGATATATAATCACTGTTTTATTTGCAGTATCTACCTGAAATTTTATTGTGATAATAAATGTACCTAAACACATTGTGACGTATGTAAACATCTTATGTATGTATAGCATCAATAAATTCTTTGTTTCATTGTATGAACAGTGGCCCTCAAGGTCCCCTGATTTATCGCTAGATTTCTATTTCCGGGGACACATCAAAGATAAAGATAAGGATAGTTTATTCATGTGAAAATTACAAGTAATTTACATACGTCATATAGAGAGAACATATCCATAATAGCTGATGACTTATTGACTAACAAAGTATTGTAATAAAATAAAATATTGTAATAAAATAAAATACACTCACATAGGTTACAAACAAAAATCTGAGTCATTAAAATTACTATTTAAAAAATCCTGTACACTATAAAATATGTGGCTACATAAAAAAGTTTTAAAAATATTTTTAAAGGTTTTAGAAGACAAATTTCTGATTTGTAACGGGACTTTATTAAAAAGCTTTACAGAAATAAATTCTGGTCTGTTCTGACACTTTCTAAGTCTACAGAAAGTCTCCACAAGATCCTCCCTGCCACTAGTCTGGTAGTTATGCCTGTCACTATGTACAGCAAATGAGTGTTGATGTTTTTTTAACATAAAGCCAAGACCTGCCATGATTCTGATGGCCCTTCTCTGCAGACCAAACACTCTGCCAGCGGAGGATGCCCCACCCCACACCATTACACCATAGGACATTACAGAATGGAACAGAGCATAGTAAGCAGTAAGCAGAGTGCCCTGAGATACGCAACCTGCTAGGTTTCTTAGCAGAAAAACGACACCACCGAGCCTCCCGGACACACTCTGAACTTGGATATCCCATTTAAGTTTTGGATCCAAATTTATACCCAAAAATCTTACCTAGTCTTGATTAATTCTTCCATTAAGGTCCCTAAGAGTGAAAATCATAGACTGGGTCTTGCCTGTGTTCAGCAACAGACGATTAGACACAAACCATGACTCCGCTCGTAACTGTGCTCTACCTGCCTCCGACTCAACATCCTGCAAAAAGCTACCTCGGAGAGTAAGCGTAGTATCATTTGCAAAAAGAGTGTATTTTGCGTGTGGTTCGTGCATAGGTAGATCATTGATATAGATCAGAAACAGAATTGGCCCTAAGACTGAACCCTGTGGTACACTGACATCAATCACCCTTTCCATTGATGACACCCCACTCACCCGCACAATCTGGCGACGGTTGGGCAGATAAGATTTCAGAAGTGCGACACTGTTTTGGGTGAAATTGTAGCAGGCAAGTTTGCGAAGCAAAATATCGTGGGAAACACAATCGAAGGCTTGACTGAGGTCATAGAAGCTTGACAGGCCATACTCAGAGTCCTCAAAGGAATCCATGATACTCGAGAGTAGGTCCAAGATACCCAATATAGTGTTTCTATCCTCTCTGAAACCAAATTGACTATCTGAGAAGATGTTGTTTGTCTCAAAATACCTCACAATTCTCAGTGACATACACTTTTCAACAATTTTAGATATGATGGGTAGCAGGGATATAGGGCGGTAATTCGAAACATCGTCTCGGTCCCCCTTTTTGAAAATGGGTAGCACAATTGCTTTTTTAAGAACTGATGGAAAAATATTTTCCTTAAAACATTGATTGATTAGATTAGTTAGAGGATAAATAATTATATTTTTGATAGTTTTAACTAATTTTACTGACAGACCATAAATATCATTACTATTTTTATTATTTAGAGAATCTATTATGTCCCTCGTTTCATTATAGTTTACTCCGCTAAACGAGAAGCAAACTTCAGGAATATTAATATTATCTAAATAGGTCATTGGATCAATGTTATTATCTGGTATATTCATTATGTTATGGGCAACGTTTGTGAAGAAGTTGTTAAGAGTTTCAATATATATTAATAGATTTCTTTTGATGCCCTGTATTGCAATTTATGATACTCCACATGCATTTAGTTGGATTTCTGGCTGACTGAATCATGGCATCATTCGCTGCACGCTTTTGATCTTTTATTACTTGTTTATAGTGTTTTTTTAAGGTTTTGTATGCCGCTATGTTAGCCGGTGTAGGATGCTGTCGAGACACCTCCCCCAAAAAAATGTAACCTATCTCTCAAATTACGAAAGGTGTCATTAAACCACTCTACCCCACCTGAGGCAGTAGATCTGACCCTATATGTTTTTTCTGGGAAAGACTGCAGATATGCCTCCTGCAAGAGTTGCATAAATATCTCAAACTTCTGGTCCACTGATTTTCCACTTGCAGCAATGAAGTCCCATTTATTAGATTCGACTGTGTTGTAAAAGATTTAATAATAGTAAGCCCCCATCTACAGGGTTGTAAAGTTGATGTTGATGGTGACCCATTGTTGTCAGTTGATCAGCATCGCCCGGCTTTGGTAGCAAGTGTGCATGTAAGAAACGAGTGCCAGGAGTGTGAGCAAGTCAAAAATACTAAATTTAACTTCAAAAAAGCAAATTTTCACTATATGTATGTTTTATTAAATAATCAAAATTGGCAGTCTATACAAAACTGCAAAGATGTTGATGAAGCTGTTAATGAATTTTATAGTATTCTTGACACAATATTTAGGGAGTGCGTTCCTCTTGCTACACAGGTAGGAAGGTCCTTTCCTGTCTGGTATAATAGGGAGATAATAAAGTTAATAAAAGTAAAGGAAAATTATTATAAAAAATATAAAAAATCAAAGTCGGCTTATTGGTTTGATATATAAAAAAACAAGAAAGATTATAAAACAAAAAATTAATAATGCGTATACTGTTTACATGACTAGAATGGCTGGGAGTCTGTATGAAAATTCAAAAGGTTTTTGGTCTTATGTCAAATCACAAAAAAGTTATGATGACATTCCATGTGAAGTAACATACAAGGAGGAATCATTCAAGGGTACTAAGAATGTAGCTGATGGATTTTCTTTATTCTTTAGTTCTGTTTTTTCTCCTAAAGAAGATATGGTGCAGAATGAGAACCCCCTTAAAGTATATTTCTGTGACCAGCCGATTTCTGAAAACGAAGTACGAGCGGCAATTAAAAAATTAAAGGGTAATAAAGCCATTGGACCGGACGGCCTTCCTGGATATGTCATTAAGGGATGTGGTGATGTAATAATGTTACCTTTACTATTCATTTTTAATCTAAGTATGTCAACATCTAAGTTTCCGAGCATCTGGAAGACGAGTAAGGTAGTACCAGTGTTCAAAAGTGGTGCTCGTCAGGACATAAGCAATTATCGTCCAATAAGTATAGTAAATACAATATCTAAATTGTTTGATATCATATTATTTGATAGAATTTATAATGAAACAAAAAATTTTATATCTTCACACCAAAATGGGTTTCTTTCAAAAAAATCAACATTAACTTGTTGATTTTTATTTTTTTAATCTTGTTACTTTTGTACAATATTTGCATGAAGCAATTAATAGAAAATCCCAGGTTGATGTCATCTTCACTGACATGGAGAAGGCATTCGATAAGATAAAACATAGCATAATTATTTCGTCATTAAAGAATATGCACGCACTAGGTAATTTGGTGGACATCATACTATCTTATTTGTCTGACAGGCAACAGTATGTAGAGATCAAATGGGTAGCACAATTGCTTTTTTAAGAACTGATGGAAAAATATTTTCCTTAAAACATTGATTGATTAGATTAGTTAGAGGATAAATAATTATATTTTTGATAGTTTTAACTAATTTTACTGACAGACCATAAATATCATTACTATTTTTATTATTTAGAGAATCTATTATGTCCCTCGTTTCATTATAGTTTACTCCGCTAAACGAGAAGCAAACTTCAGGAATATTAATATTATCTAAATAGGTCATTGGATCAATGTTATTATCTGGTATATTCATTATGTTATGGGCAACGTTTGTGAAGAAGTTGTTAAGAGTTTCAATATATATTAATAGATTTCTTTTGATGCCCTGTATTGCAATTTATGATACTCCACATGCATTTAGTTGGATTTCTGGCTGACTGAATCATGGCATCATTCGCTGCACGCTTTTGATCTTTTATTACTTGTTTATAGTGTTTTTTTAAGGTTTTGTATGCCGCTATGTTAGCCGGTGTAGGATGCTGTCGAGACACCTCCCCCAAAAAAATGTAACCTATCTCTCAAATTACGCAAGGTGTCATTAAACCACTCTACCCCACCTGAGGCAGTAGATCTGACCCTATATGTTTTTTCTGGGAAAGACTGCAGATATGCCTCCTGCAAGAGTTGCATAAATATCTCAAACTTCTGGTCCACTGATTTTCCACTTGCAGCAATGAAGTCCCATTTATTAGATTCGACTGTGTTGTAAAAGATTTAATAATAGTAAGCCCCCATCTACAGGGTTGTAAAGTTGATGTTGATGGTGACCCATTGTTGTCAGTTGATCAGCATCGCCCGGCTTTGGTAGCAAGTGTGCATGTAAGAAACGAGTGCCAGGAGTGTGAGCAAGTCAAAAATACTAAATTTAACTTCAAAAAAGCAAATTTTCACTATATGTATGTTTTATTAAATAATCAAAATTGGCAGTCTATACAAAACTGCAAAGATGTTGATGAAGCTGTTAATGAATTTTATAGTATTCTTGACACAATATTTAGGGAGTGCGTTCCTCTTGCTACACAGGTAGGAAGGTCCTTTCCTGTCTGGTATAATAGGGAGATAATAAAGTTAATAAAAGTAAAGGAAAATTATTATAAAAAATATAAAAAATCAAAGTCGGCTTATTGGTTTGATATATAAAAAAACAAGAAAGATTATAAAACAAAAAATTAATAATGCGTATACTGTTTACATGACTAGAATGGCTGGGAGTCTGTATGAAAATTCAAAAGGTTTTTGGTCTTATGTCAAATCACAAAAAAGTTATGATGACATTCCATGTGAAGTAACATACAAGGAGGAATCATTCAAGGGTACTAAGAATGTAGCTGATGGATTTTCTTTATTCTTTAGTTCTGTTTTTTCTCCTAAAGAAGATATGGTGCAGAATGAGAACCCCCTTAAAGTATATTTCTGTGACCAGCCGATTTCTGAAAACGAAGTACGAGCGGCAATTAAAAAATTAAAGGGTAATAAAGCCATTGGACCGGACGGCCTTCCTGGATATGTCATTAAGGGATGTGGTGATGTAATAATGTTACCTTTACTATTCATTTTTAATCTAAGTATGTCAACATCTAAGTTTCCGAGCATCTGGAAGACGAGTAAGGTAGTACCAGTGTTCAAAAGTGGTGCTCGTCAGGACATAAGCAATTATCGTCCAATAAGTATAGTAAATACAATATCTAAATTGTTTGATATCATATTATTTGATAGAATTTATAATGAAACAAAAAATTTTATATCTTCACACCAAAATGGGTTTCTTTCAAAAAAATCAACATTAACTTGTTGATTTTTATTTTTTTAATCTTGTTACTTTTGTACAATATTTGCATGAAGCAATTAATAGAAAATCCCAGGTTGATGTCATCTTCACTGACATGGAGAAGGCATTCGATAAGATAAAACATAGCATAATTATTTCGTCATTAAAGAATATGCACGCACTAGGTAATTTGGTGGACATCATACTATCTTATTTGTCTGACAGGCAACAGTATGTAGAGATCAGGGGTGCAAAATCAAATATGTATGTAAGTAACTCTGGGGTACCCCAAGGTTCCAATTTGGGACCGCTATTGTTCATTATTGCTATTAATGGTATATGGCAGGCTGTCAAAAACGCAAAGTGCCTCATTTTTGCAGATGATTTTAAACTGTTTTTGGAAATCTTAACTATGGATGATTGTGTGTGCCTGCAAGAAGATATAAATGAAGTGTGTAAATGGTGTGTTGAAAATGGTTTTGTTTTAAATACCAAAAAATATGTGTCTATGTCAGTTTCACTTAAAAAGAATACCATTGACCCTGAGTATAAAATTGATGGAAATTTATTGAAGCAAATTGGAAGTCATAAAGGCTTGGGAGTATTGCTTGACAGTGCATTGAGTTATACGGATCATATTGTATCCAAAATCAATGATGCTCACAAAACAATGGGGTTCATTATCAGATCAACAAAAACATTTAGTGTTGATGTTTGTCTTAGGCTATTCGACTCTCTTGTCTTGCCCAAACTGGAGTATGCAAGTGTAATCTGGGCACCACAATATGAAATATGGATTAAAACCATTGAGCGCGTTCAACATAAGTTCTTAAAATATATGTTTTTGAAAAAATTTGGTTATTATCCTAATCAAGGATATAATCATTTGCAATTATTGCACATTTTTAACCGACTTTCTCTTGAAAATAGAAGAAACAAAATATGTTTGATATACTTGTTTAAAATCCTCAATGGTCAAGTGGATGATCCAGAGGTATTGTCACAACTTTCCTTCTCGATAAATATCGGAAATACTAGAAACAAGAAAACATTTTACCTAGACTTTCCCAGAACTAATTTATACAAAACTTCCCCTGTATATCAAATGTGTGACCTATATAATAAATATGCAAGTGATCTAGATATGGATACTACCAGTTTGAAGCAATTCTCGCAAACAATAGAAAAAAGGCTTTTTGAAGCCCAGGCTCTGTCCTAGTTAAACTTAAATCTAGTTAAACTTAAATCTTGTTTATATAAAATCCTTAATTTGTAGTCTTTAATAGTTAAGAGCAGTATTGTAAGTGGCATTTGCTGTATATACTGTGAATTAAATAAATAAATAATTTAAATAAATAAATAAATAAATAAAAGTCAAATAAGCCTTGTGTAATTGGTCGAAATATATGTTTATCAGCCCCAACAGGGTTGCCACTACCGCAAACACTGAAATGGAGAACCTGAGCAAAGTGGTCCGAAACATCCAACTCTCTCACCCCAGCCCATACAGAATCTCCCTCAAAATTTACAAAGACATGACATTGTGCAGGCAGGAGTCTCCTCGAGTTGGTTCCTCAATCATTTTTTGAAGACCATGGGTTTTCAGGAGATCACAGAGTTGAATAGCGTCTCTATGATCACTATTAAATAAGACATTAAAGTCGCCTGCCAGAACAACATCTCGGCTGAGATCTATCTTGTGGAGGGTAGACTCGATTGATTCTAAGAAAACGTCAAAATTTCCGGCTGGTGATCTATAGACACAAATTATATAAAAATTAAATGGTTTTACCAGTATACAACATAACTCTATACATTTTTCTACATTTAAGGTTAAAACACTACAAGATTCAACATTAAAACTATTATTTAAGAGGATCATTGTACCACCCTCTCTATACTCAGTGCGAGCTGTATGCCCACCTATCAAGTAGCCATTAACATTCGATGAAACAATCTCCTCCTCAGAAAGCCAGTGCTCAGTCATAGCCACAAAACTATACGATTCATCCTCTAGAATTGCATCGATTTCATGAAACTTATTTCTGATAGACTGAACATTTATATGCATAAGGTTGAACTTTGTATCTACCCTGTTCCTGAAGCTGTCCCTTCTGGTGGTTGGCTGCTGGTGATGGAACGGCGTTGAAGATTCCGAAAATGGTTGATCTTTATACCCTCTGGCCATAGTTGAGGGACCATTATTCTTTCTTGAAGTTTCTTTGGTCCACCCAATTTAAAGGAACTTATTCTTTTTGATTTAGTGTTCATGCGTTCACAGACACAGTCTTTTCCTAAGTTATTTTCTTTTAGGAACTGCAATACGTCCTCCGCCTTTGTTGCGGCGTCTAAACCGGATATGAAGATCCAGTGATTCCTTTGTGCAGTTTTAAGGATGTGAGAATATTTGTTTGTTCCCTTTATTGGTTCATGTCTTCCTGTTGTCCTTTTTACATTTTGGATGTGCGTAGACTCTTCTAATCTTCTCTTTTTCCGTGATTTGAGAGTTTCCCATTCTTCAGTGTTATTTTCACTATCAGTGTCTTGCTGCTCAGCAATTAAATTTAGGGTGTTGTCAGTTGTGAATTCTGTACTATTCTGACATTTGGAGACAGTATTGATGTTTTTGGTGTCATCATTAGTCTGATCCCTATTTCGAGTCAACGACTCTGAGGTCGGCAATGTCGATGTCTCATTTCTGTTAACAACTATCACCTCAGGAACCAGATTCACCACTTCCGTCCGCAAGTTGCTGTTAATGACCTTGTCTACTTTTTGCTGAACATCATTACCCTGAGGAACTGTGTTTTTACTATGGCCCTTAACGTTCTTTTCCTAGGTTTTAATTTTTTCAAGCAACAAATAGTTATTTTCCTTTAAAATGTTATTCTTGTCAGTGGTTTCAGAGACCAGTTGCTTAAGATAGTGGTTTTCAATTTTCAAAGCTGAACTATTTGAGTGAGAAGAATCTCCTGAATCTGTTTCTTACTTGTATGCTTTTATGTCACTCTGTAATTTAATTTTTTCAGCCTCTATTTTCTTATTTTTTTCATTAAGATTAATGTTTTTTGTATGTAACTCATCCATTTTTGTTTTTAGTTTCTGAATACCCTCTTGAAGTCTTGCATTTTTTTTCTTCGCAATTTCTTTCTCCATATCGTTTTTTGTGTTTAGCTCAGTGATAGGTCATCTATTTGCTTTTTGTAGGGTTCTATACTTTTTTTTGCTTTTGTTATATTATCTTTTTCAAAGTCTTCAGTCTTTTGTTTTTCATCAGTTAATTTTGTTTCCAACAACTAATTTTTATTTTTTGTTCATTCAAGATTTTTTGTAGGTTTTCTTCAACTTCCTTCATTTCAAGTTTTGTTTGCTCTGATTCCTCACTTTTGAGTTTCTGTTGTGCCTTAGTTTTATTTTCAAGCGTTCTTATTTTTTCTTCATACTCCACTATTTGGTTTTGCCTCAAAAGCCCTGGGTTTTTTTGTCGTTCTAATACATTATTTTTTTCCAGTAATTCATTCTGCAATTCAGCAATGATCTTTCGGAGTTCTTTCACTATTTCGTTTTCATCAGCACTTATATTTTTAAGGCAAAATCCTCACATTTTTTACTGCAGTAAATTCTATAGCCTTTTAAAAAGATTACACTTTTTTTTCTTTCTATGCAACTTCTATGTTGAATTGAATTGCATGATAGACAATAATAGCAAGTGAGTTCTTTGCCATCACTGCAGCACTTAAATGTACCAATCGGGCTTTTTCCCATGTTTATCCAATGTAAAGTCACTGACATTCTTAACAAAACAGTGAATATACTCAAGGAAATACCTCAAGATGCGCTTCCCTATTCAATTCAGGAAGTCAGCACCCTAAAGACCTCCAAAAGAATAGAAGAAAAATATTAATAAAGAATTATTGTAAAATACGGACCGGTTTTATTTGGGTTCAAACATCATCCATGAGTCATTCAGCTCAACATAAAAAAGGGGTAATCCCCAAAACAAAACCACGAATTAAAGGGGAGCTTTGTACAAAAATTAGATAAGCCTGCAATGGTGTTAGCATACGTGAATTAAGAAGAGTAGCTGAACATAATCGCAAGATAATTTAAAAATGTATAAGAGTTGGAGGCGGCTTAGTAGAAAAAGGATATATTCGATAATTTTTATATTTACTAAATGTATTTAAATTCACATTCAATTTTCTGTTAAATAAATAATAGTGTTTTATGTATTTTTAAAATTTTCTTTTTTATTGCACTGCAGTTTATTTAAAAATAGTGCATCAAAACTCGATCTGTACAGAGTCTTACGTTAAATTCTTGTGTTACTTTTCCACAACCTTAATATCATTTTATTTTTATTAGCTGCAAATGGTTTACTTTCAATTTGTTTTAAATGTTGAAATGGCATTTTTTATTATTATGAAATATTAAATTTAAAAACAAGACCTTAAATTTAATTTTCATTAAATCTGACAAATCTAAATGTTACATTTTGTTTTAATGATAATATTGTTAAATCTAATGCTCTAGATCAAACAGCAAAAATTAAAACTCATACTATACCTGGCCTGATCCAAAATTATCAAAAATTTGGTGCTGAAATTCGATACATTAGGTTAAAATTAGGTTCTGAACAACTTTTTCTAATGATTTTTTTCATATCTCTATCGTGAAGCAAAATATGGAAAATTGGAACAACTAATAGGCCCGTTGAAGACCGGGTTTTTACGTTCGATTGAGAGATAGATCTTGTGAAGCTCTAAAATTTTAAATACCAAGCTAAAAAACTAGAGAAAAGATAGACTAGTACTAAACAGTTTTATAATTTCAATTTTTTCTGTTAAACTTAAATAAATAATCTAAAAACAAGATTAGTAATTATTAAGTAAAATTTTATTTAATCTGATAAATTTAAATGTCAGATTTTGTTTTTAGGGTAATTTTGGTAAATTAAACGCTCTAGGTAAAAATGGAAAGCTAAAAACCAGAATTTACCGGGTCTGATAGGTAATTATCCAAATTTTGTGAAAAAGTAAAAATGCTAATTTATTGCTGAAACTTCGTATAGTAGGTTAGAATTACATTCCGAAGAACTTTTTCTAATGACTTTTTTTGATATCTTTATCGCGTAGCAAAATACGGAAAATTGGGGCTACCTGCAAGGTCGTAGTAGGCCAGGCTTTTAAGCGAAATTGAACAGTAATATCTCGAAAAATGTATCTTGTCCAGTTCTACCACTGCGCCAAATTTCAAATCAATAGCTATAAAAAGAAAGAAAATATGGCCTTGTCTTCATATTATATGCAACACACTGTATATATATATATATATATATATATATATATATATATATATATATATATATATATATATATATATATATATATATATATATATATATATATATATATATATATATTTTTTTTTAGTTTTTAAAAGTGAGAACTGGGAGAAGAGACATTTCGAATTGTAAAGTGATTTTTTTTGTACAATATTACATTAGCCATAATATAAAAGATGACCTAATTTGATCTTCCGATTTAATTTATTAATAAAACACATTAAACACTTTAAATGTTGTAATTTTATTATATTATCACTGTACAAATGTTGTGGTTAATAATGAAAAATGATATCCCGCAAGTGATCCCCTCTGCTTCTTTGGTATGGTAGCATTCTTTTCCCAACATTTTCAATCACATTTTCACAGGTATTCTGTCCAGTTTTCCCAATTGCTTGAGTAGTATTAACTTTAAGCTCTTCAGTGGTTCAAGGAAAGCCTCACGGGAAATAATCTAGTGCTGTAAGGTTGCAAGACCTAGATGGCCAATTTATGTCAGATCTTCTAGAAATTATTCGATAGCCCAATTTCTCCCTTACAACATTCAGCTTTCATCAGAGATATGACATTGTCCTGTTCAAACAACTCATGTTCTGGACATCCATTTTATTCCACAAATGATTAATTAACATTGCCCTGTATCAGGCTCCCTTCACAGCAACTGCATCACCAACTTCATTCTGGAAGAAATAAGAACCCATTACGTCTCCCACCCAAAAACCACACCACACAGTATCTTTTTCTGGATGTAGTCGCTTCTCCAGTATTATCCTGCAATTTTGCTTGTTCACGTATGCACCGATTTTGAAATGAGCTTCGTCACTAGAGATTATTTTGTGACAGAAATCCTTCCGTTCTTGCTTTTTCTCTAATGCCTAGTTAACATAATTACGATGTGACAAGTAATCATTTGGTTTTAGTTCTTGAGTCATCTGTAACTTATAAGCTTTTAAATTCAAATCTTTCTTTGGAATGTTATGCAGATTCGATCTTTTAATGTTGACTTGGTGTGAACATTTACAAACTGACATTTTCGGGTTTTCATTAAGACTAGCTCTCACTCCACCAACGTTTTCTTTCAGTTAGTTGTTACTGACCCAGTCTCTTTAAATTTCTTAATAAAATTTTCAATAACTTTAACAGATGGTTCTTTCCAATCCCAGGAATTGGAGATGGTCCCCCTGTTTGTTTTCTCCTGTACATATTGCTTCATAAACGAGTCATTTTAGTGAATGATCAGTGAGCAATAGTTAATTGCATTGAACTGGGTTTTCCCATCAATAGTGAGCCATAATTCCATTGTTTTTAACATAAACTCTTTTCATAATGTCAATTTTAACTTTATTATATTTGAATCTTTCTTGGTTTCTTTATTGATTTAGTACATATTTTATAAAATATTTGTTAAAACAAGAGATAATTGAAAATGTATCTGTATCAAGAATTTCATTATAAATAGGTAAGTTAAAAATCAGAAAAATATTCTAAAAATCAGATATCATCAGATAAATCTGATTTCCGATTTGTGATCAGAACATGTAGATGGTGTTTGTTGTGAGCAGCCAGACTATTTTGGTATTGTTAGGTCCCTCAACAAAATTCTTTCTCTGACTTCCTTTATTATAACTTGGCTATTCCCCTTAAGGTCTGATAGGCCTAGTCATTGAGAGCTTTCTTGACTTGCTGTTCTTCGACCATTTGTGGAACTCCCCTGTTTATTTTTCTTTCTTAATACAATCGACTTTTTACTTTGAACAAATGTAGGTAAAACTGCTATCAAAGATAAAGAGTAGCATCAATTTGTGTACTTAAAGTACAATATTGTACATTTTCTGAAACTGAAGTACTTATTTATTAATTTTCAATAGTTTATCATATATTATACAATTTACATCAAATATTAATAAGAGGGCATAATTACTTCTTAATTTATTCATGTTAGCAATCACTCTATTAAGGGACATATTGTGGCAATGCAGAGTATTACAATGCCTAGACGGCTGCAGAGGAGATCTTTTAAAATATATGCATTACAATTAGAGTTAATCAGAGTAGTCCATGTGTCGAGTTATGGATACACAAAACAATATGAGATATCTTTAATTTGTTTGTGATGCATGGTGGTATGTGGAAGTTAATGCTATCCACTTTCACTATAGTGGGGTATATTATTATGTTATTTATACTGTATAAATAATATAATAAAATAAATATTTAATGAAACCCATTAATATAGATATGGATATACAATATAATAGCAATTATTTTAGGTTCTGCAATTAAATGCTGGGAATGCAGGTCCTATATTGATCCCAAATGTGCTGATCCTTTTGATAATAGATCATATGCCATCACAGACTGTGATCAGAAAAAACCTAATCAACACATTATTGATGAGAACAGTTATTTCAAGACCGAGAAGGCTACAATGTGTAGAAAGATAAGGCAAAAACGTAAGTAAAGTAAATCATTAAATAAACTGTTAAGAAAATTTTAGTATACCAGTTGCCAGATAATATATTAAATAAACAAATAATTACCTACTAGGTAAACTAATAATTTTAAACTATTTTGCTTTAATCCATAGACTTAAGTATATCAATATCCGGGATATAAAGTGGCGACCTAGTGCTCTCTGATCTTCGTTAACGATCTTCTATGTTTAGTCACGTACAATAAATGTTCAACTTTGCTCTTTGCACGTGATATTAAGTTTTTTATAAGATGCGATAATTGATCAGGTGCTGTCTGATGTTACTCAGAGAGTGCTTAATGAGACTAAGTTGTGGTTTGCTTCAAATAAGCTCCTATTAAAGAAGTAAAAAATTTTAGACATGAAATTTAAAACGAAAAAAGGTGACTTTAAAGTTCATGGGCTTGCAGCTAGATCCTACTTTATCTTGGAGTATACATATTAGAACTCTAAGCATTAGATTTTCTTCTTGTACATATTGTGCAGGATATGTTTACATGGCAGGATGTAGCTTTGGTGGCATACCATGCCTTATTGCACTCAAAAATGAGCTATGAAATACTTGCATGGGGTAGCTCACATTAATTTTCTGGGGATGTTCAGCAAAAAAAAACTACCATCATAATTTTCAACATGAAAACCATATTTAGTTCTGAACTTATTTTTCTTAAACTCCCCTGCTCCCAAAAAGTTTTTGAGAGCATATATTACATAAAAGCACATTCATCAAACTCATCCAGATCTTCATTACCATGATGCTGGATACAAAGAGAATAATATGAAATTGTTGAACAGACAAAATATTATTAGCATATATCTTGCTTTCAAGCAACTAAAATCCTTAAAATTCAGAAAAGGATCAAAAACTTTTAACAGCTATTGCTCAATTTTCAAAATGCTATAAGAGAAAATAAGGAAATTTGCCAACTTTAATTCAAGATATTTGATATGACTCTAACCATCTATTTTATATGTGTTAAATATGTCTTTTATGTTATTCTTTGGGTTAGGCTTAATTTTTGATGTGCATATGAAAATATATTTTATCATGGGATTTATAAAAATAAATAAAAATAAAACATAGAGGTAATTTAATAGTGTTGCAAGTTTTAGACTTAACAGGATTAGTTATTGCCGATTGATTAAAAGTAATATTAAAATTCAATTGTTTTTCTTATATATTGATTATATTTTGTTTTCTTAGTAAATGGTATTTGGACGTACTTCCGTTCATGCGCTTATTTAGGAGAAGTAGGTATTAAGGGTGACGAGAGATTTTGCCTTATGAGAACGGGAACCTACAATATATTTATGGAATACTGTACTTGCAACAGCAAAGATGGCTGCAATACTTCACCCCATATAACTGCTTCAAAGGTACTTTTAGTTTTATCAATACTGAGTTCTTGTTTTCTTTTACTAATGTACTGATATTTCCCTGAGTATGGACTTACTTTTGTAGAACTGTGTATAAGTACAAAATTCGACCAGCGTTACCTTGTAGAGTACTGTAAAAATAAGCCATATTTATGTCATCAAATGTGTACTAGTTATTAGTATAGTTGGCTGTATTATTAACAACATTAGTTTTTATTATTTTTACTTATATTAAATATATACATTAATAAATATTAAATAAGCCACTGCTATTTCTTACGACCTGAGGCAAGTATTAATTCCAAAGATCTAATAAGGAATAGATACCGAATTGTAGTTTTTCCTAACACAATGCTTTTAAACCAAGATAGACTCCAAATTTGACTTACGTCCCAGACTGACGTATTTATCTATATTCTTTCTGTCTTATTTGCGAAAGAAAAAGGTTCATACTATATATATATATATATATATATATATATATATATATATATATATATATATACATATTTATAAAATCATAGACCGTTAAACTGACAAGCTTTTAAACTGCATTGGCCTGATGAGCTCCAAACAGAGCGAAACATCGTCAATTATGCCAGAAGAGATAATGGAAAGTGCTTAAAAGTTTGTCAGTATAACTATTCATGATATTTGGAACCTATATATAAATAAGCCTACATAGGCAGATAAATATGATTATAGACCAGACTTGCCACATGACACTGTCAATTTTCATATTTAGGAAAAATATTTGTTCTGTTGTCGCATAATATGTCATCTTAATCACATAAGTGTCAAGTTAGACCTGGTCTAAATTTAAACCTCTTTAGTGAATATGGGTGCATACTATTTTATTGCACAATATGCATAGTTGAAAGAATTCTGTTTTGTAAAACGTTGTGGAAAGGAGTATTCTTGGCATTGCATTAAGCTCATGTTTTATATACCCGATGGGTCCAAGCCTAGACTGTGAATGCTTGCTCATTACGGGTACAGTTTGTTTAGTTAGAAACAAAAATGTGTACAAAATATTTCTTAAAATATGGTAAAAGATAAATATCAACTCAAACAACTGCATATTCTTGTAGAGGTGAAAATTTGAAAAATAAAGACACCACGTACATTTAAAATTATTTCCCAATCAGTTTATCAGTTGCATTTACTGTATCGGGAGCTGTATCCATTCCTTATTAGATCTTTAAATACATTTTATTAGATCTTTGAGTAAAGTTTATAAGTTATAAACTTTATAACTTAAGTAAATATGAATGAATTGATACTCATGTGTCATATTCAGAGATGTCATTTAGCAAAGAGAGAGAAGCGAAGTAAAATTTGCCGTCCATTTGTTTATATGTAAGGTTCACTCGCGCCGCTTCTCCGTTAAACAACTGTTCTAGTGAAAGTCCTAGTTCAAGTAATTATTATTTTTTTGTTGGACATTTAATTACTTCAACAATATATTATGTTAATATTTAACATACCTTGAGAATTTTATGTATAACATCGGTATAAATTGTTTTTTTACTTGATTTTTTAAGTAGTTCAGTATTTTTTCATTATTTTAGACATGTTAGCATACATATAGTTTTACCAGGATAACACTGTAATAATTTTAATGGGATTTATTTCGAATGATTTTTGTTTGTCTAGTAGGTGGGTACAGTTTAGTACTGAAATTAACAGCCATTTACATATTTTCTTTAAACTATGAGTTTTTGGAACAGCTTCTAATTAAACATTGTTATTAAGGTGTAGGTATGTCATAAGCCATAAAGCAAATCATTCTTATCAAATTTCTTCAAAAGTATTTTATGTAGAGCTATAATTTAAATATTAAAAAATGAAACAGGAAATCAAAGGTAAATAAAACGTTATAAGCTTTTGTAAAAAATGCAAGATAAAACAAAGTTTTGGGAAGTATGGTTAAATTACCTATTTTCCACAAAACAGAGTCGGGCAGTATTTGAATTTATAGAATACTTTTTTATTTTAAGTAGCAGTATTTTGAGTCGCAAATATATGTAAAAGTATTTAATTAAATTTTAAAATTTAAATAGATCAGAACTATTTAGAGGAAATCGGAGTGAATTAAAAATATATTGCTGCACATAAACATTAAAAACGGGATTTGATAATATTTAATATTGGGCCACCCAGATATATAAACAAAAAAGAAAAATTACCATGGAGAGCCATTTTGTAGGCAACTGAAAAATCTCATTGAATTTGTGATTGTACTGTGAATTTTCATCCTGTTGTAATGAGTGAACACTAATAGTATAAGTTAAAACTTATTAACAACTCTTTATGTTAACTTTAGAACGTGGACATCACTAGTTGCAACATTATCTTTTGTAATAAAAAAATGCAAACAAAAAGCTTTTTAGCTCAGTTGTACAGCATTTTTGTTTTTGGAGGGTTTGATGACTTTCATTTTGTTATATTTGAATGATTGCTTTATCTGCAATACTTTTGGCAAGTATTTGCAAAACAACATTTTTGTACATCTAGTATTTTAGTATTTGCTATACTCTGCCCTAGTATAATGTTGTTAAAATTAAAAGTTTTTGCAAAAACATTTTAAGCAAATTAGCACAAAGTGGTATGTATTATTTTAAGCTTATTGCAATATTTAATTTTTTTACAGATCTGACTTAGTTTAAGTATACATTTTTTTACCTTCTGATATTTACAGGTCATTTTAAAGTTATATTCCTATCAATATTTTATGTATATTGTTTTTTTTTTTTCTAAAGAAATATATTGTTCAATCATCATAGGTAATTATAAATTTACTTCTATTTTTTTATGAGTAAATTACTTAGTTTCTGTACTATATCTATTTAGCCTTAGAAATTCTGCACCTTTTTACAGTGTAGGTAAGCATATATCAATTGTAACATATAGCCGTCCATTTTTATCTGTAATTGTAATTTTACTGAATATATTTACATGTATCAAAATTTTCACTTTTTTATATAAACAAATAAAATTGTTAGCATATTATGATAATTTCTTTTTTTTTACTTTCACAAAATTACAATTTGTTGGATTTTCATGTGTATAGCGAAGAGTAACAAACTTTCATAGAGTGATTTCCCCAAAAATGTATTTGTCGACAAAAAAAATATAATTAGGATGATGACATAAAAAGAAAAACTTGAAAAGATAAAAGGTTTTTTTTTAAATAAAAATATAGGTTATGTTATAGAACTTTGAAATATAATCCTTTGTGACAAAATCTTGGTTAATATTTATTTGGTTTATGAATCCTTACCATTGAGATGAGAAAAAAGTAACAGGGGAACGTGGTTTCGACGTATGATGACTTTTTTGTCATTTTGCTTAAACTTTATCTCTTATTACACTCAAAGCTTGCACAAAATTTGAAATTAATCTAATAAGTAGTTTTATCTCTTATTACACTCAATGCTTGCACAAAATTTGAAATTAATCTAATAAGTAGTTTTTTTCAGGCTGATTTGTTTAAATCTTTTATTAATCTGCCATTTTGTTTTGCTATCTTATCTATATTCATACCAAAATGTACAAACAGTGCATTCCTATGTAACACTTTGTTTTTGTACAAAATTTGAGGTAAATTGGATAATTAGTTTTTTTAGTAAAAGTTTTTAACGTTTCACTAGGCCGCCATCTTGTTCCAGCATATCCAAGGTTATCTCTATATGACCCTGTATTTTTGACTAAAATTTGAAGTTAATCTGAAAAGTAGTTTTTAAGCTATGCCACGAACTGACAGGTAGATAACATTTACAAACGTTTTGGCCGCCATTTTGTTCCGCCATCTTGAAATAGTACCACAGCTTTACTACTTCATCGTTATATCACAATTTATTATGGCATACAATTTGAAAACAGTCCATAAGTAGTTTTTCAGGCTGAATTTTTAAATATTTTATTACGCCGCCATTTTGTTTCGCCATCTTGAATTCGTACCAAAATTTTTGCAGTTGATTCCTACATACTTGATTATTGTCCAAAATTTGAGATAAATTGGATAAGTAGTTTTTTAGTAATCATGTTTTTAACATTTCACTATGCCGCCATTTTGTTTTGCCATATTGGATTTGATGATCCAGGTCATCCCCATATGTCCCTTAATTTTTGAACAAAATTTGAAGGAAATCGGGTTGTTGTTTAGCTATACCGCGAACAGACATACAGACAAACCCACGGAATTGAGAAAACATCTTTTTCGGCATCTAGGGACTCTGAAACGTAAAGATCTGAAAAATCTGAGAGAGTGATGTTTTTACTCTTTCAATACTTCCCTTTTAGAAAGGAAGCGAAAAAGAAAAAAACAACGTTCTTCATATTTTGTTTTAAGCCTAATATATTGTACACACCATTTCACCCTCAAGAAAGTCGCAGACTAAATAAATAGTCCTCACTTTTTGTGAGCGTTTGTTTTATATTTATTTAATTTTTTTATTTAAATAAATGCACTTTTACTATGCCTCTAGTAAAATAAAATGTGCTAACTCTGTGTAGTGGAATTCTGTACGAGGGAAGTAAAGGCGAAATTAATCGATTTTTTTAATTTGTTTTCAATTTTTTTTATATTATTGTCATTATTATTATTTTTTCTTCTTTGTCTCACAGTATTCCTGTGGTTGTATTTTATACTGACGGGATTATACCAAATCAGTACAAAAAAAAAGGAAAGGAAAAAACAACTATTGTATATTAAGAAATGATCTAACGATGCTACATGTTTTCAAAATGACCAATTTCTAGATGTTCCTGTCTGTATTAAGTCCTAATTGAGCCAAATGCGGTAAACGTTGTTGGGGTGAGGCTTGTTACTGATATGACGAGAGGAACAATAATGACTCTGCTGTTTCTACAGCCTTTTTATTTCCATTACCAAGTCGCTGTATTTGACGATACAATATCGGGTCTGTTTGCGGGGATTGTTTTATCTGTATGTATGTCAATGTCCCAGTAGAGCTTGTAGTCTTCGTTTTCAAGTATGGATGTTGGTGTAGAATGGTAATAAGGGTCTGTGTTCTCCGTTAGTTTGTATGTTGTGACTAATGCTTGAACGACCTTGGCCGCTGAGTTGTGTCTCGCTGTGTATCAGTTCCGGCCATTATTCTACATCCACTCGTTATGTGGTCGATTGTTTCTCTTTGCTGGTGACATCTCCTGCACCTGTCGTCTTCAATCGTTGTGCCCTTGATGATGTGCTTTTGGTAGTTTCTGGTTGTTGACTTTGTCCTGAATGACAAGCAGGAAGCCTTCTGTTTAGGGGAACAGCTGCCCTTCTTGTAGCCACGTATATGAAAGCTTTTTATGTAAGTGGTCTTGCTTTATGTGGTATCTGTGCCTTCTGTGGAGTGTTTTTTCAGACCAGGTGTTCATTTTTCTAGTCGTGATTGGATGTGACTGTATGCGTCTGCTGCGTGGCTCGTTTGAGACAGGTCGAGCGATGTATAACTCTTGTCTGCCGTCACTATTGGCTTGTGGAGGTTAGTTTGTTTGTTGTGGAAGAATTTTCTGAGTTCGTAAATTGTGTAAAGTGTAGTAGGAATGTATCACCGTTCGATCCATTTCGTCTATCCATTTTAATCTTTTCCTTGGTTTATCTGCCTTGGTAGTTGTAGGTAGTCGTTGCGATATATCCGCTGTTGTAATGGGCTCAATTTGTTTGTTGTGTTTGGCTAGCATCTGTGTCAGTTGTATTTGTGTATTCATTTTGGCAGCGCATGATCGGTTCGCTCGATTCTGTAATGCGGCTCATGCGTTGCCATGCCTTTCCCGCCTTGGTGGGTGCCACTTTAGCCGGCAAAATACTTTTAGTGGGTCTATTTTCCTTTGCTTGGTCGTGATGGTTTCGGTCGAGTGGTCCTTTCCCGCGACGTCCTCGACCGTTACGCCACTCTTCCGATGCTTCTTTTAATGATGCTCTATTGTTTGGGTTGATTTTTTGTGGTGCAAGAAGCTCAAAGTGTCCCGACATTGGGTCGCCTGTTATTAGAAGGTAAATCATTTTATTGTGTGTTTGCCTATTATTGTTGGTCTCTCTTTAACGCACATCTGTTTTGTTCTTGTTCTTGGTTTTGAGAAAATATGGAAGATGTGCTTCTGGGTTTCCGAGAGCGCAAATATCTCTAGGCTCGTTCCGTATGTAGTGGTTTTGCTCATGAACTTATATAATAATTGTTGAAGTCCTTCATTTCGTCTTCGTAAAATAACGAAAATATCTGAAGTTCCGACCAGTTTTGTTGTGGGTACTTCAATGCGTCTTCTGAAAGTTTGGCATGATTGTTTTGATGGCCGTATATGTGCAAGCTGACTGATCGGAACAGGCCACTTCCGTCTCCAACAATGTCGGCTCTGATGAAATTCTCGGGAATAAGTTCGGCTGTAGCAGTTTTTTCGGCAAAGGCCCGCCTATTCAGCCTTTCGCTCCCACCGTCTTGCATGCTGTCCCTTCAGCAGTGGCTTCAAAGGTGCCCTGGCGATCCCCAGGCAGCGGCTTTTTTCCGAGGCTCGATGCTTTCTCCATTTTCAGGGTGTGCCATCATTTGACCCTGGTGGCCCAGGTAACTCGGGTCCGTGGGGGCGTCACTCCCCACGCAGCTTAACTACTTAACATGTAACTAAATATTTAAACATTTCATGAGGCGGCCGTTTTGTTCCGTCATGATGGTTTTACACCAAAATTATACCAGTTTATCCCTATATTATATTTGGTTTTTGTGCAAAATATGTGGTCCGTCCTTAGTTTCTTATTTTAACAATTTGTTAGGCCGCTATTTTCTTTCTTAAAATATTAGTATTCGATCCCCATACTACCCTTAATTTTTGACCAGGAGGAGATGTTTTTCAGGGTCTAGGTACCATAAAACGCAAGGAACAGCAAAAATCGCGGGGGGTGACAGGGGATCCGCAAACCATTAGTTTTGGAGATATCGCAATAATACAATATATCTTTTCCTACACAAAAATTGTAAGTTGGTATTGGTAAAATTAGATGAAAACGTGATTGGCTATGCTTAATTAAGATCTATGAAAATTTATATTTTATTAAGTTGTTTAGAAAAAATAAGAAAGTGCGTATGTATGCAGTTGGCGACACGTTAATAACACTTAATAACACCCATTATGTGGATTAATTACGCTTATTCTAAATTCAATCTGTCAAATACAGAACACTCTTTACAAATTAGCAGTTACACTACTGTGTACTTATTATTATAATATTTTGTGAACATTAACGGCCTATTGAAATTTCAGCAACACAAAGCAATAAATTCACAAACATTTTTATGTCAATAATAAGCCCGTAAAAATCAACACTCTGTATATTAACTTAAAATATACATAATAATTTTACATAGACAACTCAATACACCGAATTATATTATTTAGAGATTAATATTTCCTACAATGTCTTAACAGTAAAGCAACCTATTGATATTTGTAATATTTTTAGGTACCCCTAATTCGTTTCCCCCTTATTTTGAAAAAATTAGTTAAGATAGCTCTAGCACATTATGTATAAAATGTTTGACCGAAACCGTTTTTCATTTATAATCTTCCTAGGGCTTGAATTATTACTGGAAATGTTTCTAGTATGTAATTTTCAAAAAATCGTGTTCGGTAAGAACATTTCACACACGTTGTTTTTTTCTAAACTAAAATCTTAATAATAGTTAACAATGTCTAAAAATAATAAAGTTGGCGGTGAATGTCCAAAATATTTAAATGAGAGTTCAGACGTGTTACGTTTTGGAAAAGATATATTAAAAGTCTTAGAGATGAAGTAAATAATTCCAATACGGTTATTACCAAAAGGTCTAAAAGTAGTGTGTTTCTAAAGTAATAGGAAATTTTATTATATTATATCTTTTTTATCCTTACCAAATTAAACTTAAAGGATGTATTTTCTCTATATAATATTAAAGACATGTTGAATTAGTGATCTTGTCTAAATTTAGAAGAAGTTTCATGTAACGTATATACAAAAACATCGTTTTTCATCCCTTACCAAATTAATTATTTAATTCATTATTATGATTCAAATCGAAAACTGACTACTTCCGCAAACCAAGCAAATTCTGATCTTTTATTTCATCTAGAAGAGGCTTTGCAGGCTTTTTCCCGCAAAATGCATATGGGCAACCAGGACTTCGATGAGCCAGAGCAAATAGCAAATGCTTTTGTGTACAAAAGAAAAAAAAACGAATGCAAAATTGACGACGGGTCGTGACAAGATCCCCGCATTTCTCATTAGAGATTCTGCCGAAAGCTTCGCCCCTCCTCTTATATTCTATTCCTGGCAGATGCAAAAAATACAAAGTATGTCCTAGCTTTCGTCCGATTTCCATTATGTGTAACTTCCTAAAAATATTGGAACTACTATTCCATAGCATGATTTCACCGAGGTGGAGGGTTTGATAACTCCTGAATAGCATGGTTTTATGCAAGGCAAATCCACGACAACCAATCTCATTTGTTTTACGCAATACGTTGCCCAGGAAATTGATAACCGCTTACAAACAGATGTAGTTTATACTGACTTTTCAAAAGCCTTCGTTTAAACCACGCTATCTTACTGCATACATTATCGTGCTACTCCTATCCTTTAAGGCATTTTTGACAAATCGTACACATTATGTAACTTAGGGCGGGTTTGCCTCTGATACTTACTTTGCCTCCTCAGGGGTGCTCCAGGGGTCGATTTTGGGCCCATTACTTCTCATTGTTTATTATTATTTTTTTTAATAATGTAAGGACGTAGCCGATGCACGCATCGGACAAGTAGCTCTTCAGAAACGTACACTATAGAATGCTAAACATTCCAAATGGTACGAATTCGCAAATAACGTCAAATAAATAAATATTGAAGTCAATATGTCAGATCAGCAAACAAAAATTACCAACAAGGAGAAATATTTTCAATTGAACTAAAATAATACATGAATAATAAGAAAACTAAAAAACTACATAAACAAAAATGAACATCAATATGGGCCAAAAAACATCACAAAACCACTTCGGTTAACTGTGTTTTTAGCTGCAAAGTGCTTAGTCTGAAAATGTCATTCTGAGAAGTGACGATTGTAATTGTAAACTAGTCGGTCAACAAATGCACTAAACCCATAATTTGTTCGGTGGTACCTTTCAACAAACAGCTGTGATTGTCTTGTTCTCCTAATAAGAACTAAAAACGGGACTGATTCCAGCAGCACTTCACAGTCAATCCCCCCATTGACCAATTTATACAAAAAGACCAGATCTGCCTTCTTTTTTTTTGAATTCAAGGGTTTGAAGGCCGCAAAGAAGAGCTCTAGTATTAGATGACAGACCTTGATATGGGAAATGAAATTTATGCAAGAGGTATTTTGAAAACCTATTTTACACCTCCTCAATTCTGTCGATGTGACACTGGTATGATGGACTTCATATTGTACAACAATATTCTAGAGCGCTACGAACCAATGAGTTATAGAGACACCCAACTGCTTTGGTATCAGTTACGTGTTTCGTATGTCGCTTTATAAAACCCAGTAGTCTAAAACTCTTAAGCACGATGTTATCAATATGTAGATTAAAAGTTAGATTTTTATCAAAAATAACGCCTAGGTCCGTGAAAGAACTAACAACTTCAAGACTTACGTTACCTGTGAAGTAGGTGGAGGGTATGGGATTAATACGTCTGTGAAAACGGAGCACTTTACATTATAAAGAGCAGAAAGAGAACTGGACCAACATGCGAACCCCGCGGGACACCCGATGTCACAAGAACCTCCCTGAAAACTGAACCACGTATGTTGACTTGCTGGCGACCATTAAATAAATACGATTTAATCCACTCTAGATATTTTCCACAAGAACCAATTTGCTGTTATTTCCATAACAGAAGCTGATGGCACACACTGTCAAAAGCCTTAGATATGTCAGTGTAAATAACATCGATCTGTTTGCGAGCCTCAACCAATGTCACTAAGTAGTTTTGAAATATTGCAAGATTGGTAGTTGTTGAACGACCACGATAAAAACCATGTTGCATACTCGTAATATAGTGTTTTAAAGACTCAAACATATAATCAGTGATAATACCTTCAAAGAGCTTTGGTATATGTGAAAGTAAAGAAATACCTCTGTAGATCTTCACATCACTTTTATCACCAGATTTAAATATGGGCAAAAGAGTAGAAAACTTTCAAAATACAGGAAAGGAACCCAGATTAATGGATCTCTGAAAAATTATAAGTCTAAATTGTGGTGGTAAGTATAGCACGACTGAAAGTGAGTAGCAAAAGCGTTTGCGATGTTGTTTGAACCAATGATTTCCTACCCTGCCATAATTCATAACACTGGGCAGATTGAGGTCCATTCTTAAGGTTCCTACAAATGACCAAAAGTATTTAATGTTTTCCGGGATAAGTAATTCAGTCTGTTTGATATATGTAAGGTAACACATATGAATTCGAAGTTTAACCTCACGTCTTATGTCAGAATAGGCCGAATATTCAACAAGTTTATCGGTCCTTTTATATTTTCTGTATAGGCAATTCTTTTGCCTATTAAGGGAAGGATATTTACAGTCAGCCACGATCTTCTTGTGGACCCAACTAGTGATACCCTGAAACAAAACCTCATAGAATTATTCCACCGTTTTGTTAATATCAGGCTCAGAGAAAGACTGATAACATTCCTGTTTAGAATTAGGTGGAAAATATACACATCCTAGTACCAAACTTGCATTGCCTGCTTTCGTCAGAAACCAAACATCGTCAAACTCGATATGAGCAGGAGTAACAATCATAGTAACCCGAAAAAAATAAGAAACGTCAATCAATACGGAGCCGCCGCGTTGACACCCTAGTTCTTTGCTCGAAAAACTATATATTCATTTTTAAATATTTCATTGTTAGAAATATCCCAATTAAGCCATGTCCATTACGTCATAAGCGCGAGACATAACTCTAAGAGAAATTTCATCAATTTTGGTGGGTAGACCCCTGACATTTTGGTAAAACGTGACAAGACTACCATCCGTTGAAGATCCGTCTAATGCACCAGTTACCATTTCTGTTTGTTACTTTGGAACGTTGGGCAGTTGACAAAAATTTTATTTTATCAATGATATTGTGGATGATTTCACAGTGCCCTTGCTTAATGTATGCCGATGACCTAAAGATTTTCTCTACGATTTCCTCGGGAAACGATTATATCAAACTTCAGCATAATATAAATCGTTTGTGTGATTAATCGACTTGACCTTAACGCTTCAAAATGCAACGTAATGACATTTTCAACAGAAGTAAATACACATACAAACGTACATACGTACATATGTACATCCTACATACGTACATACCTACATACCTACATACGTACATACGTACATACATACATATATATGTTCGCCCCCCTCGACATCATCCTAGCTCCGCTCCTGTTAAAGCTAGAGCAACAACACAATAATAGTATTGTTATTTCAAGGCAGAGCTCAGGAAACGAGAATGTCGTGTACGAGTTTAGTTTCGAATACGAATATCTCACAAATATTTAAAATAAGAATTCATTGATCTTAGGAGAAATAATTACTTTTATTCTAACAAGAAAAAATTGGGTAGGTGTGCTTTATAATCTTACTGGATGCCACGTTCCTACTACACGATGGATGCGTCCATCTGAAGGTACACACATTCTGTTCATATTCAGATGTTTTAGGAGCAGTGGCGGCTCGTGGTGAATTATATTGGGAGGTCAAACAAGTTCAGGTCTACTCTTCGTCCTTTAGAATTGGAAAAATGCTTAATGATACGTTCGTTAAAATTGCACGCACATTCCTTTTATAAACGATTTCTCGATACTTAACATTGCTAAAGCGGATAGTCTATCTTGGCCCAACTCCTCAACAAAATTTATAAGCCCTCGAAAAAACCCTGGATTTTCAGACAAAGCCGTTTCATGGCCACATAGTGCCAGCTCGAATGCCCCACAAAATTTTACACAATCTATAATTTTGTTTAAAATATAACGATTTTTGGATACATTTTCATTAAAATCTCTAAGGGATTTTCTATAAGCTGTGTCTAGCTGAGTGCGAATATTAACACTTCCGACCGTAGCATAGTTCACCGAACATTTCATGTGATCTGCAGAAAACGCATGTTTTTTTATTTTATCTTTTAAGTGTTTTAAGTCTTTAACACCGGTTTTGCACCATAATGATTCCGACGAGTCCTTAGAAAACAACAAACAAACATAACAGTAAAATGTGTTAGAATACTTTTGCGAAAGTTTCGATGAACCATTTTATTTTTGTCTTTACTAGTTTGTCGTATACTAAGTTCTGGAAAATTGCGACCACTTAACTTTCCGTTATTTTCACAAAATTAAGTTCGTCAGCACTCTTTAGTTGTTTAATTTTTTGCACTACCGACATTATTTCTTCTACATTCACAACTCAAACATAGACCACCTTGAGATTGGTTATTTTTGAAAAATTAAGTTCGGAAGCACTTTTTAGTTGTTTATTTTTTTGCACTAGTCACTACCAAAATTGTATTTTCTGTATATTTCCAACTCACACATGGATTATAAAAATAAAAAAATATATATTACAAAAAATAGTATATAAATCAATTTTCATCGATTAAAAACGTCCGAAACAATATCGGGTTATAATATCGACGGCGCGACCTCTGAACAATTGAACTTCCGCATGCCGATGTGATGCCGCGATCGAATTATGAGAAGAGACCGGCTGATATACTTTCGTCAAGCTTTAAGGTAATCAGGGCAATTCGGACTGCCCAGCTTAGCTTAGTATAGCGTATTTTATTATACCCAAGGAACGCAACACGGTCCTTCGAACCGCCGGCGCCGCACGCGGCTAATAGTGTAGCGTATTTAACTTTTCCCAAGGTTCGTGTTTTATTACAACTATTAAAGGGGGCAATCAAACGAATAATTTATTTTCTGAAATATTTTTGGGGGATCATTGACCAAATGACCCTATGGAAGAGCCGCCACTGTTCAGCAGTAATCTGTAAAGTGCATAGTGTTTTTATCAGATTAGACTAAACGAACCGCTGTTTAGTCACAGCCAATCAATGCATTAAGAAACTCCCATTAACCGAGACGTGGTGCATTGTGCATTCGAACCTACATGAATGTTTGGTAGGTTTAGATAGTTATAAGGGGTTGCGTAGATGAATGAGTCTTATTAGTCTTATTGGACAAATTGTATTGGTGGATAGATGACAAATGGCAAGTAGACCTATGCTTTGCCTTGATAAAATTTGTACCACTAATACCCACTATAATATGAGTTTATTAAAAATAACGATTTTCATAATTTAAATAGCCGCCTAATAGACTAATAGAGTGAGATGTTGCTCTTGATCTTGTCCGTGTTGTCTCTATTGAATGGGCTGAAATGGAGGTTGGAAATTTGCCGTATAGGTTACAACGACTCCTTTTAAAATATAAACTTAGAACCTAGATTTAGAGAACAAATATGTTTCTCTAGGCATGTTAGTATTTGTATAGAGATTTATTTTTCTTATAACATCAAAAGAACAATATTAAATAACTTTTTACCTTTATTAAGATATGCATAATCCAATTAATTCACATATATTTTTAATAATTTACATTTCGATACCTTAACAAGATAAACTTTTTTATGAGTTACGTGTTACAAGCCTTTTTAACTTTAAATTAAAATAATAAGTATATAATATTATGAATTTACTTTTAATAAGTTTTACTAAAGAAAATTATACTTTCCGAAAGTGCATTTTTTTATTGTACCTTCGCTTCGGTCATTATAAAATATGGCAGATATAAGATATCCCTTATAACAAAAATGAAATTTGTATTTACAATTATATTCCAGTTATTTAGTTTATTAAAGGCGACAAAGTTAACCCCATTTTTAAATATTTGTTATATCAGGTATTATTTGGTTTGTAAAACGCAACTCATTCACATACTTTTATCTCTAATCTTTTAAAATAAAAGATTACACTAAAAAACTACAATTTTATTATTTCTTAATACTTACAGAACACAACATCAACTATAAAATATATTTAGTATTTAGAACAATTTTTGTATACTTATTTCTTATAAATCTAAGTTTTGTGATGTACATGTATAAACAAATGTACATATATATTTCAAAATTCTTGAGGGACGGATTTATAAATTCACAGAGATATTATTACTTCATTGTAAATGTTTCTGTGATGTACTTCAAAATTTTTAGTCTCTGAATTTGCACAACATACATTGTTACAATAGAACTAGTCAATATCAAAAATTCTACAAAATATAGTATTTTTTTTGAAATATCAGGTTTAGTCCAAGAGTTTTAAGAGTCCATCAGAACTATTTATTTATACTGGTTGGTTGTTTATACTTACTAACAATTACCATTACCATTTAATTAAAATATAATGTATATTATTTTCTAATATTTCTGAATCTAAACTCTTTAGGTTTACTAATTTAGCTCGAATTAATTTTTTGTTCTGTTTAATCATTCCCTAATCTTAGATATATTATTGTTTTATTGAGAAAAGATGTTCTAAAATTATTTCTACACTAATATGATCCACTTTAAATTCCGCAGAATTTGGTAAAATAAATAGATTTTTGCCTTTTTAAACATATATACATATATAAAGTTCTTTCTTCTTTGGATGATATGCTTGCAACTTAAAGGGGTCTCTCTTGCACACGTTTTATATGTCTATTTTTATCTTCATAATTCTGATTTGATGGTACAAATTAGAGGCAAACATTTGGTAACGGTAATTTTTTATACACTTTAGGTAGATACTTTTGTACTAAAACAATGCCCATATAAGTACTAAAGGCACTAAACTAGCCAAAAATATGTTGAACTTAAGTCCAGTGGCGGAATTGCATCCGTCGTATTCGCAATATTCGCAAAAATCAAGGGAAATTCCCCTTGCTATTGGATCGTAACAGGTCCCTACTTCTTTTTCGAGTGGTATAAATTCACACCGTCTGATGTACGTGAGTTGATATTCTCCAACTGAAAAAAAAATAAAAATGTATAAGTAAGAATATCCTGGTATTGCTGGTTAAATTTAAAATAAAAATATTTCGATTGTTAATAATATTATTAGGTACCAAAAAACAATATTTTTAATGTTAATATATTCTATATCAAGTTACACAAACGTCATAACAAGGATAATAATATCCTTTTCAGGAAAATGTCTTGCATTGCCCCATTTTAGTCAAAGGACGATCGCGATTTCGCTCTTTTTACAGCTCGTAGGCCGCCACAGACTAGCGAGCCCCGTGTAGGGCAAAGACAAAAAGGAATAACAACTACTCCGCTGGCTAATACCACTACTGACAATGAATTATTACATTGTGGACCCCTGACCCTGACTTTCGTCACACAATATCTCGGGATGTTTCGCATCTTTCGTAACGCTAGCGTGATAATAAGGACACTACGATCCTTCTCTGGTGCATGTCCTGCAATGTCGCAGGCGAGATGGGTGTGGGGCAAAGGCACAAAATGTAATTCGATGTCGGTGGTGGTATTGGTCCCGGATGAGTTGTTATCGGCGGCAGAGTGTGGCTTTTTATTATGAGTATGCTGTATCATGATCACAATATTTTTTTAGGGAATATTGTTCTATTTATTGTGTTATAAAAACTGGTCAAAGATACCGCACCTGGATTTCGTTCTGGTTATAAATACTAACCATCCTAGATCCGATCAAAATGTCCAATCACGATTTAACAGAAACCAAATAAAAATTCTAAATAATTATAAAGCCAGATTCATGCTTCGCGCGTAATGCTGGCTAGCCTAAGGTCATGCCGCCGCTCTTCATGTAGCAGCTTTTAACATAGTACATGCGACTATGTCACACGTGTCGTCATTACAAAATAATGTAATTTTAAAAGATAATAATTACAAAAAATTGGCAAAAAAGACCATTTTAATTTAAATTAAATTAATATCGATGCACGAAAGTAAAAAAAATACAAAAAAACTAAATGCAATTTACATAGTGTTTTCAATATTTTACCTTTTAAAGATATTAAATTATAAAGGGCAGGCAGAGCGGCAGTGGATATCACTTGAGAAGTTTAGCCGGAACCAGGGAAAAAAATGTAGAATACTTATTTTCCTATCTAGTGCGGAATATAATTATTTCCAACACGGTTGCAAGTTGTTGACGGATATTAACCAAAAGTAAGAAACAACAAAATTTCAATAATATTAATAATAATAATAATAATAATAATACTTTTATTGTCATAAAACATTCAAAAATGAACATAGACAATGTCACAGATTACAAAAAAGAAACTTAAGATAATATGGTAGGTCATTATACATAATACAAAGCAAAACAAAAAACAAACAAATCAATAAATGTACACAAACATAATATTAAAAAATATTAGCAGGTAATACATTAAAATAGTTATCCAAACTATAAAATTCACTCGCAATTAAAAATTCCCTTAAATGGGACTTAAATGAATATTTTCTCTGAATTAATTTTATATTGGTAGGTAAAGCATTATACACCTTTATACAATTTAAGAGGGGGCCCTTATGAAAAAGGGATGTGCGATGATTTGGAATAACCAAATTATTTTGACCCCTAGTGTTAACGCCATTGGAGACATCGCCATTTCTAAGAAATAGATTAAAATTCGATTTTACAAATAAAGAACATATATAAACAAACAGAGAGGGAACAGTCATTATCCCTAATAATTTAAATTTACCCCTACATGATTCTCTATACTTTAAGTTTAAAATAGTTCTTACGACTCTTTTTTGGGCTGCAAATACTCTTTTTGCATTTTCAGCATGAAACCGGTACCAAAACATAATACTATAGGATATTATAGACTGAACAGCTGTCATATAAAATATACGTAGGACAGAGATGCTAACTTGCTGGCGCAAAAGACGAATGACATATGATGCACTGCTAATTTTAGACAAAACATTATTAACATGTTTAGTCCACTGAAAATTACTGTCTAATGTAATACCAAGAAATTTAACAGAATGCGTCTGTTTTATGCTCTTACCTTCAATGGTGACAGTGTCCCGAAATACTACCAGGGCAGTCTTACCAGTATTTAGTAGAAGATTGTTATTAGTGCACCAATCCAACACACCCTGCGCTATACTAGATGATCTTTGTGACAATAAAGTTTTATCAGATGAAGAGATAATACATGATGTATCATCTTCAAATTGATATAAAGATGTTAAGTCAATTTTCTGGTTTAAGTCGTTTGCAAAAATACAAAACAGGTCCCAATATCGAACCCTGAGGCACTCCAGCAGAAATGGACTTATACTTTGAGTATGATTTATTGCCCCCATATCCGACATAAACTGTCATTCTCCTGTTGCTTAAATATGATCTTATAAATCTATTGGCAACACCACGAATACCATAACACTCTAGCTTTTGAAGCAGCAATTCATGATCAATCAGATCAAATGCCTTACTTAAATCAAAATAGATACCAGACACCAATTGCCCCTTATCAATCTGTTCCAGAATATAATTTAGTGACTGAAATATTGCAGTGATCGTTGAATTGATATTGCAAAACTATTTTCATAGTAAACATTTTAGCAAAACAAAAAATTTAAATTAAAAAGATTTTCACAAATTTTGATATACTTAAAAAATCTAGGGGGGATATATTCCCATGTGCCACTCCCCCAATGACGCGAAGCAGAGTTCGTGCAAGCAACCGAGCGCAGGAAAGATACTTTCCGCAAGAGTTAAGTTAAGAACCAATATTGTTGGGGAAAAATAATAAATAATAAATAATACAAAATATATAAAAAAAATCTATTTATTATCGGTCACATTTATAGAAAAATTACAATTTATGGCGTGCTGCAAGTGTGGAGACCAGTGCTGCCAGACTTCACCTATAAAATTATCGTGCAGCGTTGCCATAATTATCGGATTTAGAGAAAAATAACACTAAAACAAACACGGAATAAATGAAAACATAAAAGTGGGAGGGGGGATCACTTAGAGCAGTAATAATGAATGATGATATAGGTATATGATTTTTTAATTTATTTTATAGCCAGGAAAAAGTTTTTAGTAGAAAATAAAAACCTAAACACAAATTAACTGTCTAAGATCGAGAAAGTTTATAAAGTTACAAAAATCAAAAAAAAATATTTTCTCTTGTTTTTCATCGGAATCCGAATCGGAAAAATATTTTCACGTGCTTGCTTTATCTGTAGAAAACCTAGAATACGGCAACACATCGTATTAATTAACACGTATTCTAATATAACCTAATTTCTCGCTGAAATCGGTAGTTCCTAATACGAGTCGGGGACTCCCAGAAGCGAAGCGATCAAAGGTTTGTTCACGCCGCGTCCCGCCGACTTGACACCCACGCGACGTGGCGCAACGATTCTGTTTGGACGTGGAGAACAGTGTGGGTAGGCAACCAATAAAATACTATTATAAAAATGTATTGTTCTATGTTATTTGAATAAATTTATTTTTGATTGGCGTTTTTTTTTTTAAAAAATATAAAAGTTACTAAAATTATGTTACAATTATGGAATATTGTACACGTGAAATTTCAACCTTAGTTGTGGAATAAATTATGGAATGGAATAACAATTCGATAATTATGTTACATCTGGCAGCTCTGATGGAGACGGTACCGTTAGTTATAGCTGTTTGGTCATTCAAGCTTGAATTGGAGGTTCCGGGTTGCTGTTCTTCATTGTTAATTGATAGAATCCTGTTGCAAACAGTTTTTTTTTGCATTTCAGAATCCTCGAGGTGCCCCTCTGCCACAGCCACAGCAGTGGATTTCCAATGGACTAGTCGCTTGATTTTGGTGATTTCTTTACCAGCATCGGCCAAACGGGTGGCAGAGGAGCGTCGAAAGTTATCCCCTGTGTGGTAAAATTCATTCGGGGACATTGGACTCTACATTTTCCATTTTCATATTGGACAAAAAACGGCGATGTGGAGTGGTTGGTGGTCGCATCTCTGCATACTTTTTTGTATAGCTTGAAAACGTGCCATTATTCACTTTTTCGAATATGACAAATGATCTTGAAGAATGATTTTTCGTCTCGAGTATTTTTACGATAAGGAAATTGTCTCTATCTTCAATGTTATCCAGCGTTAATTCTGACAGTTCTGCGCTACAGCAGACACCTGCCAATCCAACTATTGTGGCTACCTTTATCAAAAGGTAAATTTGATTTGGGGCCTGCATCAAACATTTTTCAAAAATAATTTTTTTTTTGGTCGGAAACTCATACTCTGTTTTTTCAAAAATATGAAAAGCTTATAATATTAGTCTATACGTATGTTCTGCCTGATTTTCATTAAAGATTTAATCATCGAACATCTTGGTCAGAGTGTATAAAATGTTGCTTAGTTCTAAAAATGATGCTGGGAGGAGGATTTAACTGCCTTTGTTTGAGTCTAATCAAGAAAATGGTCGTACTGTTTTTCGTACCTGAGACATGAAATTGCTGGCAGCAATTTTAGTTTTACAGCAGCTGCAACCTCTAAAATTGCATCTGGTAGCTCCTCATCCGACGATTCCATTTCGACTAATAATCTTGCCACGCGGAAGACGTAAAACGCAAACGTTATGACAAATACCTGAGGACTTGATAAATACTTAGTTGTCATAGATATTGTTAAAAATCTGCACATTGTGCGAAGTTTCAAACGAATGGTCCTATTGTCATTTGACATTATTTGACATACAAAATTATACCAGGCGCGTTTTAAAAGTGACAACCTTTTTTTTAAATAATTCGAATATTTGTATGTACGATAAGTATGAACTTGATACGTGTGGAAACGATCCAATGCGTATTGAAGCAAAATTGTACCAGCGTGCGGGAAAAATAAATTTTCAAAATTAAAGTGCGTGCGGGAAAACAGTAAATTGGGTACGCTTGTAGAAAAATTATATTTCCTTGTAATAAGAGCAAAGAGATAGAACAGCTTTATAGAAATAAGTTAGAATATTAATGAGCCCAAAATAATAAATAAAATATATACATAATATGTAATTTAGTTCTTTGTGCATTTAGAAGCATATTTTTAATATACTTTCAAAATTTTAAAGTTGAGAGGTCTCTTATGTTTCTGTGGAGACTGACTATTCCATATTCGAATTGATACAAAACTAAATGATTTTTGAAAGGTACTTGTTCTGTGTTGTTTGTGATATAAAATCCTTTATATTCTGTGTCTGATGACAATGATCTATTGAATTAAAAAGAGATTTTAAATAAATTATAAAATATTATTTTAAATATTCATTGATCTAAGCCAGTGGTCGCCAACCTGTTAAGGTGTTGAGCTACTTTGATAATTTAGAAATAAACCGTGGGCTACCTACTTGTAACCAGCGTTTAAGCCAGCCTAAACGAAATAATGCACAGTTGTATTTGACATACATGTTTTTTATAATTAATAAGTACTTACAAACCGCAGGGGTTTAAAAAATAAACAAAATTTCCATATAGTCATAATGGCATGTTACATACGACTTAATAAAAGTAAACGAAACATTATAATTAAAATTTTAAACAAAAACATGTCATAATAAAAAATGCGGGCGTTCAATGGGAAGGACACTCGGACGCATCGATAATTTTTTTGATGTTTGCAGTGTAATTTGATACAGCCAGTCGAACACAATTATCCAAATGTTCATATATAAGGCGATTGCGGTATTTGTTCTTAATAAACTTCATATTTCAGTTGCAACGATGTCTTCGCCAAAGTTCTGCATAACACAAGTTGCAAACCAATGCCATTTTGTTGAAATCCTTAAACCGATTTTTGAAGTTATCCTTCAAGTTAGAAACTATTTCTACATGAGATTTACTGTTATAGGTTTCAATTGGATTTTGAGATATCTTCTCTGAAAGAACAGGAAAGTGCTTGACATCACGGTTGATTAGGGTTTGTTCCCAATACTTTTTTTATGAATGCATTTATATTTGAAATAATTTCCGCCCGTTCTTTATCTCTTTCCTGAAGTTGCAAATTGATTCATGTCCACAAGAAACCCAAAATCTCTAAGCCAAATTAAATTTTCCAGTTTCTGAATCGGTTCGCCGCGTTGTTTGAGAAATTAAACTATGACAGATAGGGATTAATTAAAACGTGTTAACACTCGTCGTTTATTTAACCATCGCACTTCAGAGTTAAAAAGTAGATCCCCATACTGACAATCAATTTCATCGGCTAAGATTTTGAATAATCTTCTTTGTAATGCGTGAGATCTAATCTTGTTTACAATTTCTACTATCTATTTCATGATGTTGTTTAATTTTAAAACACAGAAATGTAAATGTAATGTAACACAGAAATTGTCGAAAGCGTTCATCTTTAACTCAAAATGCTACCAGATCTTTATCACAACCCACCATAGGTGAAGCCCGGTCAGTTGCCAAGTCAGTCATTGGAATTTTCTCACAAGATATAAAACTGTTTAAATGTTCAACAATTCCTATCCGGTGGTATATCCTTTGAGTGGAATAAACTTCAAAAATCTACTTTAATCATAAAATCACTAAAAACCATCCAGTTGAAGAGACAAATAAACACAGTTATCTAAGTCAGTTTTTAACAGTGAAAAAATATCCTTGCTCATTACTTTCACTCGTCTCATCACTATATTAGCAGAAAGTTGCATAGATTTTATTGCTGAAACTATCTTGTCTTTATTTTTAAAGTTGGAAAATAAGGAATTTGCAGCTTCTAAAAACGTTTTATCATTTCCCCGTCTTCATACAGTTTCATTTTTTGTGCAATTATTTGGGAAACACGGTAAGCAAGCAACTATTTCCCTATTGCCAATGGCTCGCAGGGCCTCCGCCGCCTGCGCAAAACCGCGCGCTGGCTCTGTGCTTGCCGAGAGTCCTGCTCATAACGAGGCCTCCTGGGGCTATAGCCCCCATAACCTCCCCCTTAATCCAGCCCTGATAACATTTCATATAAGAATCTTTTTTATTTGAAGTTCAATTGTTTTTCCGAAAATAAATCCCAGTTACTTTTATATTTAACGTTTTTTTCTATGCTTCATAACAAACATTTTACTCTACTTTGGATCACCAAGAAGAAGCCCAATAAGCTTACATGTGCTAGGGTTATATTGAGCAACGCTTTCCTTATTACAGAAAACAGAATACAAAATCCCATATTACTTTTACTTGAACATTAATATTATTTAATAATAAATAATATTAGGCCTACCAAGCCAATTTTTTTTCGTTAAAGTAACAGTAATTGCTTAGATCAGTGCTTTTAAACATATTGACTGTTGTCCAATTAACTGGTTCTTTAATTGTTTAAATGTAGTGGGAAATATTTTCCAAAATTTGGATGTACACTTTTATGATGCCTCTCAATATTTCCTTTTTTTGCAAGCGAAAGAGAGGCATTACATAACAAATATACATTTTGACCTTTAATTTAAACTGTAAAAAAATACCCATTCCCATTTCGTCTTTACTTTCTTACTACTGCTTGCCATAATCTTTTTTTATTGCTCGATCTATGTACTAACACGTCTAATGCCTTTCAGTTTTAGACTGAACGCGAAGTATCCTCGTCATGCGCATTTATCGCGTTCAAAGCAATGTAGTTTTTTTTATTTTTTCAAGATGTTTTGAGCTACGAGAAATGTCTGTTACTTTAAAAAAAATTGGCTAGGTAGCCCTAATAATAATAATAATAAATAATATTAATGACCAAGTAAAAGTAATATGGGATTTTGTATTCTTTTTTCTGTAATAAGGAAAGCGTTGCTCATTATAACCCTAGCACATGTAAGCTTATTGGGCTTCTTCTTGGTGTTCCAAAGTAGAGTTAAAAAGAACTTCAAATAAAAAAGATTCTTATTTGAAATGTTATCAGGGCTGGATTAAGGGTGAGGTTATGGGGGCTATAGCCCCAGGAGGCCTCGTAGTGAGCAGGGGTCTCAGCAAGCACAGAGCCGGCGCGCGGTTTTGCGCAGGCGGCGGGGGTCCTGCGAGCCATGGGCAATAGGGAAATAGTTACTTTTCAGCACAAGTAGAAGACGGAAAAATCTTTTTTTATATTAGTCATCAGTTATTTCTAAAGGCCGGCTTCGCAAAACTTCGCTCGGCTCAGTGGCTTCTAAATACTTAGAGTCATAGGACACCATAAGTTTTTAATCTGGCCCTGAATTTAATGCAATATATTTTACTAATATATTCTGTGTAAAAAAACCGTTTTCAAGAAATGTAAAGTTAAATATTCACTTTTTCTTCAACTTCAAACACGCGTTATGGAAAATGGATGCCTAATAGAAACCAATAAAACCCATCTTCCTATCTTACTATTTTATAATCCCAATATTAGAAAAAAAATGTTAATGAATAAATAAAAATATAATGCATATTAATATTTGGATAAATATTTCAAAGCCTATTTGAATTATTTATCCAAATATTAATATGCACTATATAAGGTATTACTTTTATTTATTTAATAATATATTTTTTATTAACTTATTTAAAATTATTAAACATTTCATTATGGACATGACTGCTCTTTAATATGTGTATGTTTTTTTTAAACTACAAAATACCGAGGCAAACTCCGCGAAATGATTTGATGGAGGAGGAGTGAAATATTTTGGCTCTTCTCTCTGGTTTCTTCAGCGGTCGAAGATGTGCGATTTTCAAGTACCTCATTTGGTAAAAAAGTAAATTTGGCTATAATCCTCTTAATTTTGATCCGAACTAGTAGAGTCTAAAAACAAGGTTTTTTTGACTTACCTACCTTACCTAACTTAACCTAACCTTGAGTTTGGATTGAATTGGAATTGGCATGGTCAGAGTTGGAGTGACCCTCCCAGATGATTTACATCTTATTCCAATTTAAAGACAGTGGGATGTCTGGATGGCGAGCTCAAAGCTCGCCGTCATTTCACTATCAAAAAGTTTACTCCTAAGACTTCTACTGTTATGGAGGTATAAACCTTTCTTTCAAGCCGAACTTGCGTACTCCCCTAGAACTTCCTGGTCATCGCACAACTTTTGGACTTATTAGATAAGCCTGTTTAGAGGAAAGATTCACACTTCCCACGTCCTCTAGGAATCTCCGTCTCACAGCGAATGGTCCCTTAAGAATCCCCTTACCTCGGAATTCCAGCCTTTAGTGTAAGAGAGCATTTTCGAAAATTGTGTATTTAGTTATGATTCTTCTTTGATAAGCTTAATAATAACCTCGAAGCAGTTTCATTTTTTCTTCGATTTGGAAACTTACAAAAACATTTAGAGAGTTTAATGAAGGGAAGTGCAAAAATTAGCATCTATTAAGTATCATAATATTAAATTAATGCATAATAAGATGTTTTCTAAAGTACTGACTATACTGATTAATACCCTGTATATAGTATAGTAATACGCAAAATATATTCTTCTATGCTTAACATTTGTTAGCGTTTTGACATATACTGTACACTTCTTAACATTTTTATAAGTGAAAGTTTCTTCCGAACAACGTCAACTAATGGTTCAAAGACATACATATCTGACCTAAATAGTAAAAGACGTGCAGGTATCGGCAGTATTCGTACTTTATTTAAACTACTAAATCTATTAAATGAAAGCTGTGGACATAGGTCAAATACCTATTCGAGATTAGTGGCTTTTAACGAGGAAGAAATTTATGTTGTTAATCATTTACAGACTTAGGTAGAGATATGATGAAACTCCTAATTCTAATTTGTTTGTTTTTTATTATTATTTGTATGTTAGAGATTGCATGTGATATTTATAACGTATAACGCGTGTCAGTTTGCGTATTCAGTTTTAATACGTAATGTAGTTTTAGGGGACTTTAACGGAAAGTAAAAAAAGGAAACAAAAAATATGAAAGAGTCAACTACTAACTGTTAAAAAGGTACAAAATAAATTTAGAAGTAAGCGCTTTTCCAATACTTCAGGCGTAGAGTTAAAATTTACATACACATATTAACCTCGAATCTAGTTAAGTGATGGATTTTTGTTTTGACAGGCTTACTATATGTATTTAACAGACCGTTATTCTGTAATGAGGGGTACAAACCTGGGAAACATCTTTCATTGTAGGCAATTAACCACTTATCAACCTACTCCTACTAAATAGGTGTTAAAGGAGGCCTTATTCTGCATTTAGCGTACATTTCAGTCTCGTAGACGTGCTTGGGAACTTATATACTGGAAAGTAGTATTCTTCCACGTGTGTTGTTATGAAAGTAACTAATAACCGAAAAATGTAGATTAGTTATATGGAGGACGAATCTGTAGCGGGACTTGTGGCGATCAAATAGGAAAATACCTCAGATGAAAAGCAAACTGACAAAATACGCATGGAGTTTTGGAAGATGACCGAGAGGGGAAGTTTGTTAAGGATAGCACCATGCCTCCCCAGGCATAAGTAATTTTTTAACAAGTTATAAAAAACAAGCTGGTCAAGGCTAGAATTAAAATTCAAAAGCTTAATTTATGTAGTTTTTTCCTGGCTATCGGATTACGACAAAAAAAAACAATTTACTAACAAGTCAAATAGAAAATAAAACGGTAAATTCGCCTTTACCCACAACTTCATTTATTACTGAAAATGAAATTTTAACGAATGTTTAAACCATTATGAATTTACATTTACCAGTTTATCCTTATCTCAACTTTATTTTTGTCTTACAAGTACTTCCCTCTTACGAAGGAAGTAAAATATGCCGGAAAAACTATATATATATATATATATATATATATATATATATATATATATATATATATATATATATATATATATATATATATATATATATATATATATATATATATATATATATATATATATATATATATATATCACCTTATATTAGAAGGAGATTTGACAGTTGAGATTATAATATGAAGTATTTTTATTTATTTGGTTTTAAAAATTGACTTCGAGTTTAACAGGAAACGATATCGGAGCAACATTTTCGTGCATAACCCCATGAAATTTTGAAACAGATCGATGAGCTCCTCCTGATTTCAAAAGTTGCACAATAAAGACTCATTGTTATACCGTCAATATCGAGAGATTTTCAAAATTACGAACATTTCCGAAGATATTCGTAAAAAACAAAAAAATTAATTTTAATTTTATTTTTTAACCGACGGAGGAGTTTCCTAATTCGAACCTGTATATATATTTTTTTTAGGTTTGTTCGCGCATATTGTCTCAAACTAAAAGGAAAAGTATTTAGGAATGAAGGACTATGCCCATCATGGTTCTCGATGTCAGCTACAGGACTACTTTTCTCAAAAATAAATTTGGCACAAATTAAACTAAAAAATTGAAACTAAATTAATCTTTTATATATATATATATATATATATATATATATATGTAAAATTTAATTTATTTATAACTGTAATAAAAATATTATAATATACCCACATCCAATTACGTCATCGACAGATCTTCTGGGGAACACCTTAACCTATTTTTATGTCTGCATAGAATACAAATTATACGCAGTCAACGCGTTGTTTTTGATGTAAATGTAAACATTTATTGGCATCGTTTAGATGATTTTAAAATGGCATCAGTCTTTTCAGAGAGTCTTGTCACGCGTAATATATTAAACTGAGTAAAAATCACCTGTTTGAATAAATATAATTAAAGAACAACGAAAATAAAATTTATAAAAAAAAGTTACTTACTTCTTTGAACTTTCTTGACACATACATTCCTCGATCGCCGTATGCGAGCCTCATCATCATTACAAGTCTGTAGTCTGGGTCCTGACTGGCTGTAGGCTACTTGTGCTTGTGCCCTAAAATCTCTCGAAGGGCTGTTGGGATCGTAGCTTCTCGCTTGTTGATCTCTACTGTAATCCCTAGGAGGGTAATCACGATTATTTTGGTCTCTATTGTAGGGGTCCCTATGGTCCCTGTCAAAATAGGGGTCCCTGTTACCATCCCTATAACTGGGGTCCCTGTAATTGGGGTCCCTGTAATTAGGGTCCCTGTTGTTGTAGTCCCGGTTACTGTAGTCTCTGTTGTTCTGATCCCGTGAACGGTCCCTATCAGAATAGGGATCTCTGTAGTTGGGATCTCTGCTGTTGTAGTCGCGATTTCTGTAGTCTCTGTCCCTGTCAAAATCACGACTATTAGGGTCCCTATTATTAGGTTCCCGATAGTTAGGATTACGATTATTGGGGTCATGGTTATTGTAGTCCCCGCGGTTACCTTGGTACCTATCGCGATTCGGGTCTCTAGTCGTCGAGTCTCTGTCATACGGATTACGTGTGTAAGAGTCCCTATCTCGATTATTATAGTCGCGGTTTTGATAGTCACGATTTTGATAGTTTCTGTCTCTAGGATTTTGGTCATATCTGTCTTTATCGTTATAATAGTCCCTAGTAGAATTAGTGCCATTTCGGAAATTACCGTCTCTATAATAATCCCGATAATCAGTATTGTTATAACGAGTAAAGCCCTCCCTATCGGTACTGTTAGAACCTCTTAAATTATAATCGCGGTGGTCATAGTCTCTACTATAATTTCTATTGTTTGGATATTCGGGATGATTAGGATCCCTATAACGCGAGTCCCTATCGTCATATTGCCTATTACTATCTTGATAGTAAGGGTCTCTGTTTCTATCTATACCATCAGGGCGCCTATAATCATCCCTGTTATTCGACCCCCTATAGTTTGGATCCCTGTTGTCGCTGGGATTCTTATTATAATCCCTATAACTTTCTGTGGTGCGATAATTTTGGTTCGGGTACGTGGAGTGGTCTCTATAAAAAAAGTTTTAGTCAGAATTCAAAGTACTTAAGTGTTTATTTTGTTAGAGTTTAACCGGGGACTACAAGAACCGGTTGACAGGGTCGGTTAGGTAGTAGGTACTGTGTGTAGTTGCTGGTTGCAAATTGAGAAATGTATTGACTTTTTTTTAAACCATACTTTCGTAATAAGTTTTGAATGACTTTAGTATTTGATACTTTTTTTATAAATGCTAGGAGTTGAGCAACCATCAATACTTTGCCCAGTATTACTAGTGAAAGTTTAATAACTTTAAATGTGGATGGGCTAGTTTAGGAGTTATATTCGACTTCTGACCACATAGGGAAAAGTGAGGTTATATCCTAAATATCAAAAAGACCTGAGGTAAACAGCATACTTATTTTCTAGGTAAACAGTATACTTATTTTTTTTGACTGACTATTTTTTTTTAAAAATTCTTTCCAAAAATAGGTTGAAACTTATTTTCTTGTTTTTCTAGGTAATTTTTATATATTTTTTTCTGAAATCGCACTATACTAACTAATAAAAGATTCCAGTAAAATATTAAAATACTTTTTCTCGATAAGTGTACAAAATAAAGTAAGGGTTGCCAAGTGTCCCGCTTTAGTGCCTATTTGTCCCTTGTTGCGCTCTGTGCTTGAGCGGGACGCAACATGTCCCGCTTTTTAATGTAAATATTAAATATATTTAATTGCAATACATTTAGAGTACATTTCAAAACATCTAATATTATGCAAAAAGGAACTAAAAGCAACTAAAAATTGTTGAAAGTTCAATCGTTCCGTTTTTAAAGTTCGCGTAGATATCTTTAGAGAATCTGGAGCAATTTACTTGCATACTTTTAACTAACTTCCAGATACCATGATAAACATTAAGGTATAAGTTATGTATCCTGGTGGTTTAAATATATTATAAATAAATATATTTTTTAAATTTTAGATTCGATTTTTTATTAATGTGGGTACCGGATGTCTCTTTATCTTTGATATCATTTTAATGCGCTGTAACTTTTTTCTTTAAACTTTAAAAGTAAAACAAAACACTAACGTTTTTCAAGATATTAATTAACCTAACTTATATCTTTTTAAATGGAAAGCCTTATATATTTTCGGATATTTTAATTCTGCTTGAAATTTCAAGTATATTTTATAAAGCATACCCTATACCTATCTTCAACTTCTTGCGAGAAAATGGCATCAAAACAGGGAACAACTAAACGATATTTTACCATTTTATGTATTATTGTCGTTTAAAAGGTATGTGTCATGATGAAACAAAATTGTTTTCAAAATATTTTGAAACATTACATTTTTAGTCGTTTATGATTTTCGGTTGTAATTATTCAGTGTTTTGAAAATGATACGATTTAGTGATCAAGAAAGGAATGATAACCTTGCCATGTACTTACTTAACCAAAAAAGGCCAGTTATCAGCGTCGAATCCCTTCAAAACAAATATTTGCAAGGTTATAAAAAAAAATGTAAGAAAGACAAAACGTGTTTGGTGTAAAAAGCCCTAGACCTCCTAAAGTTTTAGACGAACAACTAGAAATCAACATACTCGGGTTTTATGAAGCACATCCATCAACATCGCTTAATAAATATTCTCGGGAAATACCGGTCCTCCGTAGTTCAGTTAAAAAAGTTTTGAAAAAAACCAATATAAACCCTTAAATCTCGGGAAACCCAGAAATTTGCCGACCAGTAGTGCCAGATAAGAGTTCTATATTGTCAGGACTTCCTAGATAGATGTCGACAAAATCCTGATTTTTTAAAATACACTCCTTGGCCTGATGAAAGTTCTTTTACAACCAGACATAGTTGTGATCGTCAAAACACCCGACACTGGTGCTGGTCTACAAATAATCCTAACAAAATCCAAGAAATAAAAACTCAAGGATATCAGTCAATTAACGTTTGGAGCGGCGTGATAGACAGAAATATATCAGGTCCCATATTTATTGATCATAAATTGACTGGGGAATATTATTTGCATTTGTTACAACAGATGGATAATTTACCGGTGAACATTTCAGCTAGGATACAAAGCAAGATGGTGCTCCGCCTCATAGCGTAATTCAAGTTAAAAACTAACTTAACTTGTAATATCGAAATGGCTGGATTGGAAAGTGAGGAACCATTGCTTGGCCCCCAAACAGTCCGGACTTGACTGTAACGGAATTTTTTTGGAGGCACATTAAGAATATAATATATAAAATTGAGACGAAGACTTATAAATACAATAAATGACTTAAAAGAAAATCCGGCAATGTTAGTGAATGCAACAAATAAGACGTTAGTGTTTTGTTTTATTTTTAACAGAAAACAACTTGCTAGATAACTATGCAAAATGATTTTTGTTTTATTTTGATATCTTTAAAAATAAAAAAGTTACAGCTTATCAAAATGTGGCGCATTTAGAAGTGGATAAAAGCTCCTCTCCATCGCAGGTAATGAAATCAAGCAATATATTATAAGATACTAGCTAGCCCGGCCCGGCAGACCTTGTTCTGCTTTTTCCGTTAGATGACGCGATGAGTTTCCAGGGAAAATATAAGAATATGCGGCACATTCGCCATATCGTCCAGAAATGTTATTGAAGAAAAACATATTGGTTTTATAGAAAAAATACGCAATAAAACAATACAAAAAATAGCGTTGAAAGGTCTCGGTAACCAGACGATGATTGAAAAAAATAATTGGAATACAATTTTTTTATCATTTGATGAGGGAAAATGTCCCGTTATTTTTTTTAATATCCCGCTTTTTTTTAAAGCAAATCCCGTCAAACGCCGATCAGGATTTGGCAAACCTAATGAAGATCCTATATTCTAATTCGTTAGCGATTGCAAAATAGTCATAAGCCTCTAAAATAAATTTATGCTATTTCCGAGAATACAATTTTATTATGTTGACATTTATTCTTGTACTTCACTCATGCAACGTTTGTACTGCGTCGGATGGCGAGTAAACAATCCTATCAAAAATATTCAGGGAGAGTATCGTGAATTCTCATTGAATATTTAAGTCAATTAATCTTAATATGCGTGCATAAAGTAATCGAGTTGTTTTACCTTATTTAACTTTTTTAAATTTCTCAAAAATAAATCCCACTGAAGGAAAGGTTTAAAATATAGAAATAATATTTTAAACGTGTTAAATAAGCACAACGAGGCATCCTTGCATCTATAATAATTATTTTTTGAAATTTAAACGGTGACGGAGTTATCGGTAAACCCTTAATTCACTTTTAAAAATATCCGACGCCACTTACTTTTTTCGAATCTCTTGTGGCATTTATAGCTCACCAAATTTTTTTTAAATTGAGAGTTCTTTTGAACTACCCAAACTTTACATTGCTGGACCCTCCGTAAGTTAAGAAGAAATTCAAAAAGTTGCAAAAATTCATGTTTTGCCAATATATACTCAAATAATGCAGATACACTAATTATGTAAATGTAAAAAATGAAGGTGAGAATATCCTGAACAAAAATTGTCCTCATGATTTTTTAAAATGTGATTTCTGAGATAAATCGGTCGGAAACTATATTTAATTTTTTCCCACTGACGTCTTCTGAAAAATCTGCAAATTGTGAACGCGTCGGGGAACTAAATTTATCATAAAACAATTAAATTATTCATAACGAATATTTGCTTTTCGGTACAACCCTGTATAGTTAGAGAGTTGATGCAAGAAATGCTTGTATTGATATTCTAGATAATATATCATGACATTCTACATAACATACGAAAATTATAGAAAAATCGGATGGTGAGTTGTCCTATTTGAAGCGAATCAGTTTGACCGTTCGCAATTTACCATGCGCACAAATTTTGTTTACTCATATATCCGCACAGACATCATTGTTTTTGCTAAAAACATGTTTTTCGTTTTCTAAGGACTCTAAAAAGTCTTCTTGACCAAACCAATTTATATTTTTTCAAAATTTGTCGATTACAATACTTGATTTTATATGTAAATAATTACACGAACAAATGATAATGGGCATGCTTCAAGCTTAATAATTTTAAGCTGTTTTTAGGTGTTGTGGCTGTAGTAAAATTATTCTGTGCCAGTTTATATTTTGTAAGAATAGTTTTAACAACACAACTAAGTAGAAGCTTTTATAGCAAAGTGTAACATTTATGTATTGTTGCAAATATATTTATTATCGACTATTTTCTGTTTTGCTAATTTGAATTAGTGTCATTCAAAACTGGACGAAAGTTGGTGAAAGTTGTGATTCATTTGGTCAGTTTGTTCTTTTAGTTGTCTTTAGTTTTCTTTTAACAATAATTTTGGAAAAGAATATTTTCATCTGAAATATGCAAATGCCAATTGTGTTTGTACAAATAACAAGTGGTTAGTGAGTTAAAGCTTTTTGTGATGCAAAATGTGACCATTAGCACAGTAAACCTAACCGATCCTTAATATTTGATAGCTTAAATGATATTCTTGACAAGTTCACTGATAGAGAATATCGAGAAGTTAAGGAGCAATGTGTCTATCCGTATGGACTAATATTGAAGTATTTTAAGGAAATAAACTAGAACTGAAAAATATTTTATATCGAGGATTCTAATTAACTACTAACAAAAATAGTTCATTTTGTCTAGACATCTTCTATGAGTATTTCCTCTGTGCATTTTATACTGAGTATCGAAATGATCGATAAATTCCTCATCTTTGATATACCTTTTTTTAGAAAACAAATCCTATTTAACATTTTTTCCAATTTTTTTAGGACATTTTCTTTACCCTAGTGATATCACTTATGAGCAACCATTCATTATCTTTGCTACGTTTTTATTAAGCTACCAAATAAAAATTAACTGAAAATATTCACATTACTTTGAGTTTCAGTTTGTAATACTGATTACTTTAGAAATTCAGTCAGATTGAAACTTTGCATTGAAAGCCGATCCAGCTTTAGTTAACTTATATTAACAGTTATGGTTATAAAATCATCTTAACCTACATTTGCCAACCTATTTAACTTTCATAGACTTAGCCACAGACACAAGCTGTGCCACTGCCATAAAATTAGGCAAGTGTTTACCAAACTTGTTATACATGAGTATATTTAAAAATTTTATGAAATGGCACTTACAATTTTAAGTTGCCTTTAAAACCAAGTGTACATTAAACGAACTTGTGAATGAAGTGAAAATAAACTTGGAAATTTCTATGCGTAAAACATTATATAAATATTTTCCCAAACTGTTCAACATGTAGTTTTATAGCATTTCTATATATTAGTTTATTAATACGTAATACGTTAATTACTAAAAGAAACTAAATAATGTGAATTTTCAAGTGTATGTATTATAGTGATGTGTCAGATAGATGAAAATTTAGTGTGAAACTGAAACATTTAATTACCTGTTGTTATCGTAAGGCCTGCTATTATATGGGTCGTAAGGTTGTTGATTATATGACGATTGATAACTGGGGTGATTGTATGTTCCGGTATATCTGAAGTCAGTTAGGTTGAAAGTGTCTGCGCAACTTCTGTCCAAGTCGCTCGAACACGTCCAGCACTCTAGCGAATAACCTGAAATAAAGCATTGCTTTTATTTTGAGGTAATTTAGGCAAATTCTTACATGTTTCTTATTTTACTCTCTAATAATATTAGTTACGTTTATTATTAATTCAGCAATTAGGGTTTTGTTCAAAAAGTTCCAAAATAAAAAATATTATTTAAATATTAAATAACCCTTCTTATTTCAAAACATACAATCTGACAACACGCAAGAGAATCTACCTGCCGACCTGCCGTTGCAATTGTTTTTTTGCTTCTGTAAATGGATAAAAACTTTCTATGAGCAAAAAACTATTTTACTTATACCTACTTAATGTTAATGTAATTTCGGACATCGAGAAGTGCTGCAGTGATATTCGTGGATGTTTGAAAATCTATACAACAGCTGAATATGCTTATTTACGGTGAATCGTGACAAAACGGCTCATTTAGCTGCAACAATTTATGATTTTAAATGATTTCCAGATAAAATACTACCAAATGGTCGAGTATCTGTGTCATGATCAACCCGTACGAGAAATATGAAATGTAATTCCAGCTACTAATATCAATAAATTTTTTTAAAGTTGTACGAAGAATTAGAATGATTCTAAAATTTACAACAAATTGCCTGACTATATAAAAAACATTACAATGTATAACACGTTTGCAAGACAGTTGAATGCATACATGGAACTAGGTTAATGTTTAAATTGGTTGTATCTGAATTATTTTGGTATCTTATGTTGCACTGTTGGTAGCAGTTTTGTTTCATTTTACCTCTCGAGACCAGAGCTATATAAGCACTATTTATAGAGCCAACAAAAAATATTGTAAAACTATATAATAATAAAATTGCATCTCACACCAGATTCACTCGCCACCCTTTATTCACACTCCTTTCCACCCAGTATATATTTCTATATATTTGTATTTTAATGTTACCAAATTTTTTGTCTAGTGTATTTTCAAATATTTTCTCATGTATGGATATTGTACATTTAGTATTTCAATCCGTGTTGTTTAAACTATAGTTTTGACTTAATGATCAATTGAACCATACATTATTTTATAATAAAGATTTACTTTAAAAAAAATATTGTACCGTGGTGGTGAAATTGTTGACTAAAACGATCGTCAGAAACGAATTTTTGCCACTTGATTAGCTGTACTTATGTCAGTAGCGAGGGTGACCATTTTTAACACATACTTTAAAAATCCTTTCGTTAGTGTGTTGTGTGTGGCGCAAAATTACAAATTTGTAATTGTGTCTTATCAATAATTTTTATTTATTCAAAAATATTAGTTAAAAATCAAAAACAATAAAGTGACAAGAACGAACAATATGTAATTTTAAAATGAGGATTTCAAAAACTTCGCCATAGACTCTCTCAATTAGGAAACCTTTTACTTGCGTTCTAAAACATGCATAATTATAAGTATCTGCCTCAATCGGGTGGGAAGGTAGTTGAAAATCTTCTTGCTATTAGGTATAATATAAAGAACCTGCATTGGGCATTAGAAGAGGAATTAGATGTGTTTTACGCAATAAATATGGCCCAGTCATTGTCCTAATCTGATCACGTAATTTTTTGTGTAATAAGCACACTGTTTCTAAAATTAAAATATTAGGTAGATTTAGAAATAGAGGTCTGCAAGATTTTCGATTTTTCGCACCACGTAAAGCAAGCAGTGCTGGCTTCTGAAGGGTAATGACAAAACTAAATAAATACCCAGTGCAAGAACCCCAAAAGCAAATACCATAACGCAAATGCGATTCCACAAGAGCAAAATATATATTATTTACTGTAAAGAAATTCAACTTATGGGGTACAACTCTAGATGCAAAACAACATTTTGCTACTTTGGTGCAGATGTTCTATATATGGTAGTCAACCTTTAATTTATTGTCAATATACAACCCCAAAAAGTTGTTGACCTGAACATTGGCCATTAACTGAGATTATAAACATAACTTATATTGCATTTAAAGGTCTTTAGATTAGTCTTTGATATACTAAGAGACAGGCGATTTGCATTATACCACTCTTTGATTATTGATTAGTTCTCAGTCGCTATATCTTCTAGAAGTTCCTTTTATTTTTGACGCCATAGTGTGGTCGTGTCATCAGGAAATATTGTGTTTTTCCCGATGTTTTCACTAGCAAGATTGTTGACGAACAACGAAGACCCCAAAACTCTTCTTGATCGCAAGACGGTCAAATTCCGCATTATTACAAATTGAATGCGCTGAGACAGATCTGAGTCAAACCAAGACAATGAGCTGTCATCAAAACCGCATGTCTTTAGTTTGCTCAGCAGTATCCGGCGACTTACATACTCAAATGCTTTGGAAAGATTGCAGAATACTGCACTAACATCCTCTCCATCATTCAAACTCACATACCGATCCTCCTAAACTTTATATAATATAGTTTTACTGGTGTTCTTTGACGATTGAAAACCAAATTGAAAGGCACTGAGTAATCCTATGTCAAGTCAAGAATCTTTCTAACCAATTTTTCAATTATTGAAGATAATGTGGGAATTAAAGAAATCAGTTTAAAGTTCGAAGGTTCCTCAAGATCTCCACACTTAAAAACTGATATAATTTTAGCCTTTTTTGGACACTCTGCCCATTCTGGGAAGTTTCCCGTTGAGAAAAATACGATCCCACTACACTCCAGGAATACCTTTAATGGCCCAACTATTTAAATGAATTTGCATTTTTATTCTCAGAGATTATATTTCCTCATTACTCAACAAACTCAACAAATTCGTTGGGTGGGTAAGAAACGAATCGTGTATAGACATTTTTTGCAAATATTTTAGAGCATTTTTAAAAAAAACAATATCTCTTGTGAAAATTTTTGAAATTGAACAATAAAATTAATTTAAGTCGTTGCATCTCACACCACATTCAATCGCCACTTTTTTTCTCACACTCCTTTCCATCCAGTATATATTTCTTTATATTTGTATTTTAATGTCACCAAATTTTTTGTCTAGTGTATTTTCAAATATTTTCTCATGTATGGATATTGTACATTTAGTATTTCAAACCGTGTTGTTTTTACGATAGTTTTGACTTAAAGGCACAAATAGCCAATATTTTTGTGATGTTTGGAAATTATAGGTGTGGGCGTCTTAGATATTTCACTACTTATATATGAAGATTACGTAAAAATATAATGCAAAGTTTTCTTACCGTGTTAATTTGCCACTAGAATAATAATTTAGAGTATAATATAATCATTAAAGAAACATTACCTGTTTATTTAAGAGCACGCATTTTTTTTCTGAGTAGGTTTTTAAGGGATTAATATTTATAAGGCAAAACACTTAATTCTCAAACTAGGTTGCAGAAAGAAATTCGTCAAAATAAACGGGTTGTTTTCAGACAGTCTTAAAGGAGTCGACGGTGCGAAGTATTAGTAGTTTAGAAAGCTCTTAATCGTAAGGGTTGTGTAATACATTGTGTGCCGTAATTTACGTTGTAATACGAAAGCAGCTACTTAGTTACGTAAACTGCAAACGTAATAGTTAGATTTTTCTGTGGTAATTCCCATATACAAATTGGTTTCCGTTAATCTAAAAATCAATGAAGTGTTGTTTTTTCTTTTTACCAGTTTTTACCCATATCGTCCATCGTCGATTTTTTGTTTTTAATTTTTAAAAATTCATTTACTTTGTTTTTCCTCATAAATTGAAAATTTCAAGAATATACAATTTTTGGAATAAAGAACATAGTATATTACCTCCATCAGTTAATATCCTTAAAACCATCAGAGTCTACTGAAGCTTCACTGCTGTTCATAACAAAGTGGAAAGCAATTGCTTGGACAATATGGAATAAAGGAAAGTTAAAAAGGGAATTAGCCCAATTTCTAGTGACCAAAAGGGCAAATTCAGTATCTCCCCCACCCCTAAAACGCTGCTTGACCCTTAATAACGATAACTAATAAATTCAATTTCGACATGTGAGTGTCACAGTTATTCAATAGAATCCTCATTTCCGACGAATTCAGATTCATAACGAGAAAAGTTCTTGGTTAACTGATTTTTTTAAATTAAAATACATTAAAGCGTATTTTTTATTATAACATGAAGGATCTATACTATACTGGATGCGCTTTAAAATTTTAACCAGTTCATCTCTATCACTTAATTTTTCCACAAATTGAGTTAGTTTTTAATATCGATTTTATATTACATTTTGCCGCACTTTTGTTGCTCATATTAGATTCGTTCCAAAATTTTACCAGTAAATTTTTGTCACTTGATTTATGAACAACATGTGAAAAGTTATTTACGCTTTCTTTTTAAATATTTTATTAGGCTGCCATTATGTTACGTCATTGGATTTTTATCAAATGTTCACCAATTCATTCTCATCTCTGATATTTATGCGAAATTTCAAGTCAAATGGTTAAGCAGTTTTTTAGTTATGCTGCCAATATCAGACAGATGACAGATCGACTGACAGATAGACCGAGAGACGGAGATGTGAAAATATTATTATGTCTTTCTATATAATGTCGCTAACTAATAATTTCACTTTTACATGTGAAATACGTTTCCCTCCCTTGCTTCTTCCGTTGGTATTATAAAAATAAATGTAAATAAACATCCAGAAATGTCCAGATAGTCTGTACGATATACTTATTATAGGTCTTGTAAATACAGAATATCTCGGCACTTTACCAGACAAGACTCATTAGTAACAACGATTGAACGTACATGTCAGATACACTTAAAATATCGATATGCTGATATTTTATGTATATGTCGAATAACGATACTCAGTTTGAAATATCGATGTCATCATCTTAAAAACCGCCCTATGGTTTTAATATGGGTATCAATCGATATTTCCTTAACATATAGATATGTCGACATATCGATATATGAATATCTATTTATTATCGTTACGTAATGTTTGCAAAATCACTCATCTAGGTACTACCAGAAAAAAAAATTTTTCAATGATTTTAATAAACCTACCGTAGACTATCTGTATAAAAGTTGGTGGCCCATGGAAAATATTTTTTATTATCCAATTATCGATCATGACAACGTCTGGGAATCTTTCTCACAATTATCCGTATGAAACAATACAAAAAATAACCTGGAGTATATGCAGTGGATTTTTTAAATTACATCCTTATTTCCATCTTGTGCTGCTTTATAAACACGTACATGGCCACTTCATTGTTCAAAAGCTAGTCATTGAATTATCAACGCAAATGGTTAACAAATATAAATATGAATAACAGGGGGACTGACACAGTCATTAAATTCTACATTTAACGCCCACTTACCTGTCGTCAAGTATTTAACCGTAAACAGAGTGTGTTATTAGTAAATTCTTACTTCCCTCGTAAAAGTGAAGTATTGTAATCGTCAAAAAAATCACAGATTTTCACAATTTAGGGCCCTTAGAATCCAAAAAAACATGTTTTCTCAATTCTGTCGGTCTGTTCTCGGCGTAGCTAAAAAAACTATTTATCCGATTGATTTCAAATTTTGGTAAAAAATTAAGGAGTATACGGGGATGACCTGATAACGTTTTGAGACAAATCCAATATGGAGAAAGAAAATGGCGGGATAGTGAAATATAAAAAAAAATTCTACTAAAAACTATTTAACCAGTTTACCTGAAATTCTGTAGAAAAAGTCAAGTATTGAGCGGGGATTTACTGGTAAAATTTTGGTACGAATCCAAGATAGCAAAACAAAATGGCGGCTTAGTACAATATTTATAACATTTGAAAAGTTTAATTTATTTTTTCTATTATTCTACTTATTCTATTGATTTCAAATTTTGTATCAGAATTAAGGGTGATATAGAGAGTTTTCAAGCTGTCAGAACAAAATGGCGTTTGTAGTCGTGAGAAAAATCATTCTCCAAGGTTTTACATGTCTTCACGTTTTAGTGTTTCTGGAGCCCAAAAAACATTTTTACTCAGTTCCGTCGGTCTGTCTGTCAGTTCACGGCATAGCTAAAAACTACTTACCCGATTATTGAGAAGACTTGGTTATATTAGGTTAAATATCCAATAGGGAACAAAATGGCAACCAAATTATTACTAAAAAACTAGTTATTTAATTTACCTCAAATTTTGCACAAGCATCAAGTGTTACATAGAAATAAACTGGCAACATTTTAATACGAATCCAAGAAGGCGGCTCAATAAAATATTTAAAAAATCAACCTGAAAAAAGTACTTACTAGATTCATTTCAAATTTTGTGGAAGCATTAAGGGTGATATAGAGATATACTAGTAAAACTGTGGTACGAATTCAAAATGGGGGCCAAACAAAATGTCAAAAAAATGCACGTAAAAAAAAATGTTTTATTCAATTGACAAACATTAAAAAAATTATTTTTGGTAATTGTCACTACGTATTACAAATTTGAATATTTTTTAAACTACTGACTCTAGATCCAAAATTGCAGTTTCCTTGCCAGCTCATCATATACATGGTGACCCACTTAATACGGACACAAGCCGATATCTCGATTATTTTTACCGGCTTAAAAAAAAAAAGGTTAATAGATAGGCGTTCGAAAAGGTAATCGATTTTAAAGAAAGGTAAATCATTCTTTTTGAATATTATTTTAGTTAAACACTGGGCTTTAACAAGCAAAAAAAAGGCTTGAGTTTATTCTGTATACGGTGATTTGGTCATTTAGCCATTCTCCTACATAAATAATTTTTTTTGCTCATTATGGTTTTCGTATTTTTTTTTAATTCGAGCCTTGAGTAAAAGGTAATAGATTTCATCAGAAGGTAAAAAAGTAATAAATCTCTCCAAAGGGTAACAGATCTGTTACAGTTGTAATAACCTGGCAACACTGGTAGAGATGGTGGAACACACTCAACGGTATGTCGAATATAAGCGATGAAAATATTAGGCAGTGAGAAATTATAACTTATAAAGTAAAGGGGTGCCACCTATGGGAACAAATACGAGGTTTGTAATTGATACCTCTAGTAATGTTTAAAAATATTAAACTAAGCGCGACATACTCAGGCATTTCTTGTTTTTTGGTAAGCCTTGCGATACCAATTATTTTATTGGCGAAAAGACGCTCCCGAAGGTATGAAATCCATGATGCCGGCATTTTAGGCCAAAATGTTAATAAAAAACAAAAGTATTAACGTCGTAGACACATAAATACGAAAGAAATTAACAGCCATAAATACATAAATAAGAAAGAAATAACGGCCATTTTAATTAAATTGGTATCGCACGGCTTTCCAAAAAACAATGAATGCCTGAGTATGTCGCGCTTAGTTTAATCTTTTTAAAAATTACTAGAGGTATCAATTACAAATCTTGCATTTGTTCCCATAGGTGGCACCTCTTTACTTTATGGGTTATAATACCTCACTGCCTAATATTTTTAAGGTTTATATTCAACATACCGTTGAGGGTTTTCCATCATCTGTACCACACGGCTGCATTGGTCTGATGACCCCCATATAGAGCGAAACTTCGCCAATTACCGGCAAGAGATGATGGAAAGCACTTAAATGCTTGTTAGCATAATGGTCCATTATTTTTGGACCCTATACTTGAATAAGTTTACTACAGGCAGAATATTTTGTCCGGATGGCTGTTAATTTCTTTGTTATTTATGTATCTACGGATGTTAATACTTTTGTTTTTAATTCAGGATATTGCCGGAGTGGACCCATAGAAAGCATATTGAAAAAATGGCGGAATGGCGTTATTTTGATCTGTTTATGCGACGAGACAATGAACAATAAATGCTTTCACCATTCTATCAGTGAAGATTATATATATATATATATATATATATATATATATATATATATATATATATATATATATATATATATATATATATATATATATATTTATATTTATATATAATTTATATATTACCATTGCATAATAAGAGATCTTATTAATAAAATGATGTTATATATGGACCAGTGGCTATTTGCTAAACCTGATTTTTACCATAAAAATCGAATAAATAGAACTAAAAAATGTGAAATTAAAATTTTTATATGACAAAACTTGCACTAAAAAGTGAAAGATAATATTTTATTTCGTCTTGAAAATTTTATTCTAATAAAGACAGTAAGATATTATACTCATGGTGTTAGACATCAAAACACCCAATACATAAATATATTTTTGATATTAACTAATAAAGAATAAGTCTGGCGCTGACTTTACTACACCGCCAAATTTTTAAGATGGAGTCATATATTATTTTTAACTTTTTATTGAATTTTTTGAAATCTGCTTATTTTTTTTTTCTACAATTATTTTTACTGGATTCTAGGCTATTTATAATGGATACATTTTTGGTGCAATATGGGGAGTTAAGAGCCACATTTTTTCACTGGGTTTAAGTTGCTGTACCTCACAGAGGTAGGTTTTTATGGCGGCAGATATGAAATATTCTCAAGAAAAAACTCCATGTAAGAAATAATTTCCCATTTCATATGTGAATTGTTTACAACTTAGAATATCCAAATGCCAAGTTTGCTAATGATGTGACAAAACAACACAAAACCAACTTTAGATCAATTTCCAACGTATCGGATCCTACGCATTTTTTTATGCTTTCGATTGGCGTCATTCTTTCCATATCTCACCCGTTAAGAAAAAATAGAGATATAGGTTTATGTGCATGTTAAGTTAGACACCCTGTATAAATATATTCTCTTGATATTTTGCGATAAAACCAATCGCTGGATGGCTTATTAAAAATTTCTACGCAGTACCCAAAATATTTACCAGTTGTATTTTAAAGTTAGCGATTGTTTAATAAGCCATCGTCTGTATTTATCACAAAAGACATTGAGACATTGACATTCATAGATAATGAAACAGAGAAGATAATGAAATTTGAATTGTGGATCTAGAGTAAATAGTTTAAAAAAATGACTAGAACATTATTTTTGTTTCTATGTTCACTCTAAATACAATTTTGAACCAAAATATTTTTATATCCAGAAATACAAAAAAATCAATTCAAATAAGAATTTATTCGAATTATTTAATTAGTATTAACGTATGTATTTTCAATTTAACAACACCTATAGGCAAAATCGGAGAGATCAAAACATTGAATAGGAGTTTTGATTTCGTGCAGGGAGGACTACAATTGCAGGTGACAGTGGCGTATTTAGGGGAGGGGACAAAAGGGGCAAATGCCCCCACCAGATATATAGGTGTAACCCTTATTTTAATCATCCTCGCTCATTTTCATGAGAGTATTAAAGCTTAGATTGTGCTTACAAACAAAATGCAAGGATTTTTTCTTTTTTTTAGTGGCCAAATGTAAATGCTTTGAAAGCTTTCAATAAATTTCTTTAAACTAATACCAGTGGCTTAAGGAAAGAGGGAATAGTTAAAAAAACTGCCATAATATGAACAGCAGTAATAAAAATGGTAGGAGAAGTCCCAAAGACTGGCAATAAATCGGAACGGTTCTTTTTGCTTACCATAAAACCTTACCGCACACGACAAATTGTCGCTCTAAGCGATGACGCTGATATTTATTTCTCTTTTCGACTCCACTCCGATCATGAATTTGACATGCCTTCTCCGGTCGCACTGTCCCTTCCGTTATGACACCAATAAAATAAGTCATTACGCACTGACTTCTCCTTAAAAGCCATTCAAGCGTTGCTTACTCTCACAGCACACCTACATATCTAAAACTTCTCATACATCCATTCTTTAACAACAGAATACTTCAAGTAAAGATGGACAATGCTCGTGGCAGAACAGTGGGGATGACGATGGGTCCTTGATTATTGCATCCTGGATAAAAACTGTCAGTATTTTAACCCATTGAAGACCCAAGTTATCCTTTTGACTAAATGAAGAACATCACCACACAATTACATCAATACATGGAAAACATATTTAGACCCCAATTACGACTCCCACTTCAGTAAGACGCAATATCAAACTACTCTAAGAATCAGACCATTCGAGCCAGCTATGCAACATGCGGTTAGCTTGCATTTCTGTTAAATTGAGTAAAAGTAGAAGCGAGCTTTTCGCGGTAGGATGCTATGAAGATCGCTGATTCCCAGAATCAGTCCTCAGCTATGGCAAGGCGTAGTGAAAAGCCTGTTCGCTATAATCGCCTAACAAGAAAAACCCAAGGCCGGACGAACTTGTCAAGCTCTCCCAGAAGAGGCCCCCACCAGATGAAAGAAGACATAGAATAAGCTCGATAAGTTAAGTTAAAATATCTCTCACTGTACTGTTAAATTAGTTATAACTTTAGCACACTTTCGTTGGGAGAAATAATGTTAATATAATTTTTATTCACGTTACACCAACGTCACTTGTTGGAGGAATCAACAGTGTAATTCAGTGCTGGTCGTGGTATTAGCCAGCGAAGTAGTTGTTTCTATGATTCCATTTTGTGCCTTTGCTTTACACGGGGCTTGATAATCTATATCATTTGGCAAACTGGTGAACTCTAAAAAGAGCGAAATCGCGATCGTCGTTTGACTGAAATGGTTCATTGCAGCTGAAGCATTGCAGGATATTTTCCAGGCAGGAGAGTGTTTCTGGGTTGCGGATATAGAAAGTTCATCAACAATTTACAATATCGGAAAATTAGAACCATAAAACATTAAAACAAAAGTAAGTACCTAAATTCCGATATAGTTCCTAACCGGTGCTACCAAAATGGTGAAACTGTTTACAACGAAAAAAAACTAAGTATGACACTAAAATTTAAGTGACGAGGCCACTGCTTGCGATTCCGATTCTTAATTTCTAATTATATTAGAGCATCGGTGACACACCATGTACATTCCTCAGCTTTATTAATAAAATAATTAGTACCACACGGTCCACACGTATAATATAGCGAATGACCTTTACATATCTCTAGAGAACGTAAGTAAGTACGGAAAATTATTTTACCTACATGCATTTCCTGTAGGTCTAAATTATACATTTATCTACAAATCGGCTTATTAGTCCTTTAAAAACGTAAAAAATGATCTGCAATTATTTGTGATGCATAGACCACATTTTGGAATTTACGCTGTATAACCGTTTGTTTTTTTAGTTTGTCCATATTTGATACCCGGTGAACAAAAAATGAAAGTAGGCCCCCTTTTTTGTTTTTAAAATATCATTTCGAAGCTTTGTGACATATGAGACACTATATGTCAACTTTTAACCCATATTTGACAGTTTTCTTAGTGGTGCCCTCTTCGGACAGAAACATCGACATTTGTATTTAATCTAAATATCCTGGTTTAGATTTTTTGAAATTGTACCCAGGGACGAACATATTTTATACTCTTGACAAAATCTTATTTTATTTTATTTTCCAATAAATTGTTAAAAAAATAAAATTAAATTACTATTTTTTCAGGTCAGACTAGGAAAACAAAATATGTGTAAGTTTTGATTGAGTTGGCAAATGACTTTCTTTTAGTTGTCGGTGCTAGCTAGCTTTTTTTTAGTCTTAGTTGGATTTTTCTTACTTACTACTCCTACCCTAGCCAAAATTTTCTCTTTGGGGCGTCACTGATTGCGTCTATAAAAAGTAGCTAAATTATAGGCTTTTTTTTTTAATTTGCTTTGTTCAGCATGTCAAAATGAGAATATCTACGGAAAATGTATTTTTGGAAAGTGTATCGCACTAGAATACTATTGCGGGTAATGACTAGGGATGTGCGAAATTAAATTTTACGTATTGACAGGCGATAGCGATATATTACCTATCGATATATTTGACTTATTGATATGTCGATAGTTATGGTCCTATCGATATGTGTCCTTACTATATTAATTTCCCTATTAATGTCATCGGATACCTATCGACATTATTGCTCACCTATTGTTATCCGATATATCGCTGATTTATCGATAACTATTGATATATCGATAAAACGCCCATCCCTAGTATTGGTAATACTGCGGTGCTGCATGAGCAACGAAATTGTTCACACCAAATTTGTTCTTCGATGCGTTATGAATAGTTTGCTCTGAGCGCTCGCATCACATAATATAAAGTATATATCGCGTACAATCGAGAAATTTCTCTAGCACACGTTTATTTGTAATTACTATCAACCAACCTACCTACCTACTAAAACTAGAGTATTCTAATTGCTTATTGCGCGTAATATATAAAATGCTAAAAAGATTTTATGACCTTAAAAAAGAAATAGCTGATTTTATGGAAATGAAAAAGAAAACATAGCCGCAAATTTGTGATCCAACGTAGCTTTATGTGACTTGGCATTCCTGGTAGACATCACAGCAGTGGCGGCTCGTGGATCTAAGAACGGGTTAAGCGCGGTGTAGGTTGCTTTTGTTCGGGGTGCCACTTTTTTGGCTATTTTTTAACCTTTTTATGATGTTAATTATCCATAGCTTTGAAGGGTTTTTTAATACTTAGGGGAAATAATATGAATTTATAAGATTTTAAATATATTTTTTTGTTCTTAAAAAACAATTATGTACCTATATCTTAAAGCTACTTTCGATTCGATTCGATCGATGCAAAACTGCTTCTGCCTCCGATGATCCGAACGCACTAATTTAAATTAATTCTATAACAAACGAACAAGCGCCTGCACTCTGCAGCAGCCAGCAGTTTTGTGCCGCTCCTATCTCTATTTGGCTTACGGATATTCACCATTGCGTTGCCATAGCAATTGCCGTAAATAAATCGAAGCGCGAAACGTGACGTGCGGGGGGAGTTTGATGCGGAATTTGTTAACTGCTGATTGTGATTCCTCAACGGGTCGCTTTTATGAAAAGGTGTTCAGCGCGCTACGTTCTTAAATCATTATTTTTTGAGTATATAACGCACTAGTTTTGATAGAAAATAATGGTATAATTAAGTAAATAATGCGAATTTATATAAAACATACTATATTTTTATAATAAAAATGTAGATTATAAAATGCTTAATATTTTAAAAATATTTTTATTTTTAAGTAAATTGATTGGAACAAGTAGGTGAAGTGGCGCTTTACCCGCGTCCCCTGGCGAGCCGCCACTGATCACAGCTTCAAAAACAAAGACAATTAGTAACTCAGCAGTACAGTTATCTTAAAGCTTTTCAAAACAAAATTCGCAAACACAAAGAGAGAAGTAAAAATTGTTTTCCAGTCACGAAAACATTGAATACGGTCGCTATGCCGAAAAGCTGAAACTACTTTCAGAGCAATTCACTGATCGGTTCTCCGATATTAAGAATATGGATAGCACTTTCAGTATTTTTGCAAATCGTTGTAAGTGTAATGTGGAAGATGCTCCGCTTCACCTACAAATGGAACTGATCGAGCTTCAAGAAGACTCATATTTGAAATCTAAATTTGATCATGTCATTTCCGAAGAAAAGTATCCACAGCCGAGAGTTTTCGCACGAAAAATAATTTGTACATTCGGTAGCACGTATAAATGGGAACAGCTTTTTTCAATCATGAAAATTAATAAAAATAAGCATCGTACTCGGGCTTACAGATTTTAATTTAGGAAACACTGTGCCTATGTATATTGACCCCAATATTGACCATCTGGTTTCAAAGCTTCTAACTCAAGTCTCTCATTAATTTTCATTTGATTTTTCTGTCAGTTTTTGTTAATTTGTTTTTTATATATTTGATTATGCTATTATAATTAATTAATAAAAAAAAATTGCTAATTTTTATTGCATTTTTTTTCACTACTACTTATTTCTCACCTATGGCTCGCGACCTGATTAAGACCAGAAATTACGCCCTCAGCTAAACAAAGGGTCACATACCTGATATAAAGCTTGATTCAGATAAGTTTGTGTCTTTTACTCGCCTATTTGTTTTTAAAGTTCAAAAATTTCTTAACACGTTAAAAAAATACGATCGTATGTATATCATTATTGTTTAAATTTTTGATGTTAAAATGAATTTGTTCCTAACAAAATAAAATGTTTTCAGAGAAATTTAAATGGTTTCAATTTGGTCGTGCCCCCTTTCTTTTGGACTTTTTTCTCTTGGACCCGTGTAGTCTATCAATTCATTGTAGTCTATTAAAGTTCAGTCTAGAACGACTTTATAATATGATGTTAAAAAATAATATACTAGTTATTTTGATACAATATAATTTTTTTAATAATGGAATGGCGATTAATCTCCCATATAATGAAACAAGGCAAATAATCGTAAAATCGATTCCGCAATAGTCATTAAAACTCGCATACATATTTTATTCACTTGATGCAAAATTATTCTACTCTCCTAATAATGCTACGTGATAGCACCTGACATAAATTAAAAGCAGTCCCATCTTGGGAATATTTCAAAACTATTTGAGTTGACGTAAAATGTTTAAAAGTTCAATACCGCACACTTTTTCAAGCATCAAAAGCCTTTATCGCACATGTGATGGTAATAAAATATTTTGTGTTTAAAATACCAACATATTATTCGAATAGAAACCGCAACTATCAACAGCGTACCATTTTACTGGCGATTTTACCTTGAATTCTTATTTGCTTGCACAAGGTTTGTTTATTGTTGTTGTTTTGTTAGAAACAGGTTTGCTTCATTTTCACAGAAACATACGTTCTCCGATTCAGAGGCGTAGGAACCAAATTTTTGACTGAGGGGGAGGTAAAAGATGAACTAGGTATTCATTGAATGTCGAAGCTCATATTATGTCTTATACATATTAACATATTAATATGTTTGCCAAAAAAATATTCTATTACTAAAAATAATATACCTATAGTCGAATGCGGTCTTATCGTGCGGGCCCAAAAGTCACCAACATTATGAATCAAATCAGAAAACACAGTGAATACCAAAATGTTGTGTGATTCTTTTATCGAGCTATTAAATCTCGATGGGCTATTTAGAATATATATATATATATATATATATATATATATATATATATATATATATATATATATATATATATATATATATATATATATTGCCTACAAAATTACAAATGTACTAAAGAACGTAAGCAAGAAAATGGTGTCAAATCTAATAAAAAAATGTTTAAATTAAAATTCACTGACTAATATCCAGGAGCCAGTGGCAAAAGCTCTGAGAATCGGTATAAGGAATGTACAGAAACTTGTGCATGAAAAAAACATAATTAACTTCCGAAGAAGATTAAGAAATGTATACGAAAAAATCAAAAGGCAAAAGACTAATATAATCCTTCAGAAACTTTTTAATATTATAGACTAAAAATATCATCATCACTTAAAAGGTCCTCATCTTCTGAGCCGTCCGCAAAAATCATTGGTGCTATTTCGACATCTAGAAGTCGTTCTCGATTCTACCAATCCCATATTAATTTTTCCGTATGTTCCACAGATTTCTTCCAGTACTCCGGCGTAATATATAATTTAGTGAATCTTGCCATAATATATAATTTAGTGAATCTTGCCATAATATATAATTTAGTGAATCTTGCCAAACAATTTGCACTTCATCTGATGTAAGACCATCGTTCTCGTGTTTTTCGTAATATGATTTTGCACCAGCCTATATTAATTCTATTGTGTTAAACTGGCAATGGTATGGCGGCAGTCGTAAAACCTCATGTCCATTTTCCCGTAATATTTCATCTACGGCATATATTGTTATTATTATTATTATATTAAAATAAGTTCTAGTTTCAGCATATTGGGTAAAGGATTTTGTTTTTGTTTTATTAGCCAGTCATAAATATCACTTTTCTTCCAGGATGAAGTAGGTTGTTTATTTAAGATTCTTGAATGATAAGATGCATTGTCCAGAATGATTAAAGATGGAGCATCTAAATTTGAAATCAGTTGTTCTTTTAACCACTTTTCAAACAGTTCACAGTTCATATTATCATAGTAGTCCATACTCATACTGGATACGCTGACTTGCTATATGTGGCAACTCGCATAAAAATTTTCGATTACAGTGTATAAATCGTAAATTGCATTACGAACATCCATTTTTACATTGTCACTTAAGTCTTCTGTCTTTAGCTTTTTTCGTGTCTTAACCTTCTTCGGTAGTAAATTATGCTTTTTTTTATGCACAATTTTCTGCACAGTCCTTATACAGATTCCCAGAGCTTTTGCTGCTGTCTCCTGGATATTGGCCGGTGAATTTTCATTTTCGTAATATTTTATTAGATTTAATACCATTTTTTTCGCTTGTGGATGCAAAAAACCCGAAAATTGTTTTCTATTACTCATTTTGTCACCGACTTGTTAATCTGACTTTGAGGGGACAGATTTTTGCAACTGCTGGTATTTATATGTTTATCCTCTTTTTTCATATGAAAATATCATAGGCCTATCTAATTCATCTTCCGGATTTTATGCGGAGGATATGATTACACGTAATAAAAGAAAAACAAACTTAAAAAGTTTGTCGTTGATAAATCGTATGACCCGCACGATAACACTGCTTTTGACTATATCACGATTTTCTTTTTACAAATTGTTTTCAATACAGATATTTGCAAAACCTTTCATAAAACTTAGCTTTGTCCATAAGTTGAAATGAAAACAGATTAGTTTACTTCTTGTACAATACTTCTATAGGTTTGACAAGTTTTTTCGACCGATTTTATTCCATAAGATCGGGATGCAGCACAAGATTTGTGCTAATTGCTTCGCTAATTGTCACAGCTCGATGTTCATAATATTTTTGATATTTTTAAACGCATTGCCACGGTTAGTTGTTCGTTATCTATTGCATGGACATAACAAGAAGAAAACGCATCCTATATATGTAATATGAAATTATCTTTAATAAAAACAAGGGAACCGGATTTTCTTAGATCTCAATAGTTGATTGTGATGAAAGGATAAAAATTTGATCCTGTGATTCCAGGCGGAACAATTCCATATATTTTCGATTACAGACTGATCACCTTACGACTATTAAACCATTATTATGGTGTTAGTGTGTCTGTTAAGAGACATTTCTTTCATTCAGATGCCTTGTGCATATTATCGCAGGCGGAACGTCCGAAAGTAATTCCAATTTAACACTGTCTAAACCCAATCTTAATCGTTTAAATAGTAAGTCTGAATGTAGTAAAAATATAAATTTTTTTGAAAGTAGCCAAAATTTTTCTTCTCGAAGAATTAAAGACTTTGTTATAGATCCGGTTCAAAAAAATCGGTAAATTTCCTTAACTTCCCTCGTTATGAAACTTTTCTTCTTTTCGGAATAATGAAGTTGAAGCGTGACCCAATTTAGTTCCGCAAATAATAATTTTGTAACACATATACTGCCTTTTGACAAATTTTTATTGGGAGTCATTTTATTTCACCATATTGGATTCGTACCAATATTTTACCAGTTTTTACTTACGCCAGACTTAATTTTTGGGCATAATTTAAAACAAATTGATAAGCAGCTTTTGCACTGATTTCTTTTGACTGCCATTTTGTACCGTCATGTTGAATTCGTACGAGTTTATCCCTATCCCATTTAATTTTTCTGCAAAATGAAGTCATTTGAATAAGAATATTTTTTATTGTTGTTGTTTTGTTAGAATCACGTTTCTTTCATTTTCACAGAAATATAAATAATTTTTGATGTTAAAATGAATTAATAATATTAATGTAACTGCTACAACTGGTTTAAGTCATATTTAACAAATCGGAACCAATTAGTTAGCTAAGGAGAAAAGACGTCTAGTTCAACTATAATTTCTTGTCGGGTGCGACAAGGATCTGTATTGGGCCCCATTTTATTTTTATTATACATTAACGACTTAACAGACCTTAACATAAACGGAACTTTTACATTGTTTGCGGACGACACTACCATTATCTGGCGAAATAAAAATGAAGACCTGTTGAAAGAAAATATCTCAAGAGATCTGATCTTAATTAAGAAATGGTGTGATGCGAATCACTTTAGTTTTAATGTATTAAAAACTAATATTTTAACGTTTAAGTTTATCTTTGATAATCTTTACTTATTTGATTCTAAGGTTGAAAACAAATCAAACACGAAATTTTTGGGAATACACATTGATAATAACTTGAAATGTGTTAACCACATAAATAATCTTTTCATATAGATTGTGATAGTTGAAGGAGGCAATTATGCCGTTCGTATAGTTTCAAGTGAGCTTGGCATTACTGCAATAAGAGTAGCTTACTTTGCATTTATAAATTAATACTTAACTTATGGTATAGCATTTTGGGGTTACTGCAGCCAACAATTTTTTAATTCCACTTTTATTTTGTAAAAACGGGTTGTTCGTTATATGTGCAAAGCTGGGGTCATTGCAAACCACTTTTTGTGAGATATAAAATTTTAACACTTACTTGCCTTTTAATACTTGAATCTGTATCTCCCATACATAAAACAATGGATATTTAATAACTGAAAGGGCGTTTAATACTAGACAGAATTTGTACCTCCCACTTCTTATCCCCAGAACAACCTTAGTAAAACATTCAAATTTATATGAAAGTAAAAAAATGTACAATCACCTCCCACAAATATTTAAAAATATAGAATGTCTTAAATTGTTTAAGAAAAAAGTAAAATGTAGCTTGGAGGCAAAAGTATATTATAACTTACATGTATTTTAGGTCCTATGGTTAAAATCTGTACTTAAAAGCTTTATGTCACTTTTATTATATTATATATTTAATGATGGATTTTAATATGGTTACATTTGTGCCTTTTTTAATAATGTATGTTTAGTTAGTTAATAATGTATGTTTATTTATTTTATTTTTCCAATATTCTTATTTTTATAGAGCTTACTTTGTTGACAAGGACTATATGTTCTTTTAACAATATAGTATATTTGAGTTTGAGTTTGACCTTTAAATATTTTATTAAACCATTATTTTGTTTCGACACCTTGGATTCGTATCAGCTGATTCCTACTACCTATTTGATTTCTATGCAAAATTTGAGGTACGTTGGATAAATAGTTTTTTAGTAATACATTTTTTAACATTCCAATAGGTTGCCATTTTATTTGGACATATCGGATTTTTGCCAAAATGTTATCAGGTTATCTCCATATGATCCTTTATTTTTATTAAAACTTGAAGTCAATGGGGTAAGAAGTTTTTTAGCTACGCCGCGAACACAGAGATTGAAGGAATTGACAAAATATGTTTTTCGGTATCTAAGGATCCGGAAACGTAATTTTTTCACGATTACAATACATTTCTTTTACGAGGGAAGTAATATATTAGCCATTACATGATTCTAATCTTAATACCAGATTTTAGGTGTATATACAAGGTGAACATACTTATTGTCCACCCCCTTTGACTTATTGATTTATTCCACTATAAAAAATGAAATTTACGTCATATATTTTTTTTGCATAGGTGGAATACTATGTACACTTAAAAATATACAGAATAAATCGAATTATATTTTTTGCTAGAACATCCTGCGTATTTTATATTTATCAAATGGGTCTCTGAATATAAATATACTAGGTTTGATACCCCTATTTACAAAGAAACCCAGAGCAAAACTTTGCAAAAACCATGCCACCAGAGGCAGTTAATATGTTAAGAGGCAGAAAGGGTTTATCTCAAATTTCTCTTTGGTCTTTCAATGTAAAGATATAATATCTAGTATTTTTATCTAGATATTTAAAATACAAAGACATTTTTTCTCTCAAATTTTAAAAATATTTTTTGTTTAATTCCGATCTCGTAATTTATTAAATTTCGACTTCTATCTCGGAATTTATTACATTCAAACTTAAATCTCGGAATTTATTAAATTCCGACTTACTAACTGGGAATTTTTTATTTACTATATAATTTATTATATTAAATTGAATCGCGAGGCATGGCCAATACAATACAAAAGGCGTTGGATTCCTACATTCCCAAGGAGCAAAAGCAAGTATTATGATCATTAAAAGATCATATCCGAATTTTTTTCAGTTCTTTACGTTTTCTGGTCTCTAGCTGTTCGGCATCTTTGGTTTTCTTCATTCCGTTGGCCTTTCTATTCACGGAATATGTAAAAAACGGCTTACCCGGGTTACAAATTTTTGTCAAAAATTAAGGGTCATATTTTGGTAACAATCCAATATGGCGGAACTCAATGGCGACCTAATAAAATGTTTAAACAAATTATTACTAAAAAAAAATAATATATATTTATTATTAAAAAACTATTTATTAATTTGACCTCAAATTTTGCACAAGACTCAAATATGATATAGGGATAAACTGGTAAAATTTTGGTGAGTAGTCATTATGGTGGAATAAAATGGCGACTTAATGATATGTTTAAAATATCATTATCAAAAAACTACTTATCCAATTGAGTTCAAATTTTACACAAAAATCGAGTGTGAAGTGGTAAAACTTTTTTGACTGACAACTTCCCTCGTACAGAATTCCACTGCTTCAAATAAAGAGACCACAAATGTATATAATTATTTGGTAATAACTTTAATACATATTCTATAATCTTTTATTTATTTCAATATTTTAAGTTTTTAATTTATTTGTTATTATTAATATTATTTATGTTATTATTTATTTTCATTAGGCCGCTAGTTTGTTCCACCATAATGAATTTACACAAAAAATTTACCATTTGAATGTTGGACTTTTCCAAAAAACTACTTATTCATTTGACTTGAAAATATATACAAAAATCAAATGTTAGGCAGGGATAGACTGGCAAATTTTTAGTGCGAATTCATGGCAAAATAAAATGGTGGCATACCAAAATGTTTAAATAATCGATTAAATTCCATTTTCTGGAATAAAATTTTTTTGTGGAGGAAAATAATAAAGGTTACAATTTACGTTTTTGTAGACTTCGTAACTAATGTTATAACAAATAAATAATAATAATAATAAGAAATAAATAAAATAAATGGCAGTTTATAGAATTTGAGTAAAGTTATTATCAAATAATTATATGCATATGTAGACTGTTTATCATAAGTAGGTAGTGGAATTATGTACGAGGGAAGTTTTATGAAATTTATTATCATATTAAAAGAAGGTTTTTGATCTAGGAAATATGATTTTACTGACATTTTAAATATTTAATTAGGTTGGCATTTTGTTTTGCCATATAGAATTAAAAAACTTTTACTGACCTCTAACTTGGATTTTAATAAATTCCGATATCTAAGTCGGAATTTAATATATTCCGAGATAGAAGTCAGAATTTAAAAATTTAATAAATTTCGAGTATATATAGTATGTCGGCATTTAATAAATTCCAAGGTAGTAAGTCGGAATTTAATACATTCCGATATCTAAATCGGAATTTGATAGATTTCGAGTTAGTAAGCCGGAATTTAATAAATTCCGAGATCTAAGTTGAAATTTAATAAATTCCAAAATAGTAAGTCAGAATTTAATAAATTCCGAGATCTAAGTAGGATTTAATAGATTTCGAGTTAGTAAGGCGGAATTTAATACATTCCGAAATCTAAATCGGAATTTAATAAATTAAGAGTGAGGTAGAGTTTAATAAATTCCGATATAGAAGTCGAATTTTAATAAACTCCGAGTTAGTAAGTCGGAATTTAATAAATTCCGATATCTAAGTCGGAATTTAACAAAAGATTATTAGCAGTTGATTGTTTTTAGTATTTAAACGTTGAAATATATCCTCAAAAAATCGCTAAATTTCATTTAGCAGGAACTTCCCTCATCATGAATCTCCGTCTATTTGGAATAATGAAGTTGAAGTGTGACCTAATTTAGTTTCGTACAGACTAATTTTGTAATACATATACTGTCTTTTCAAATATTTTTATTGGACACTATTTTGCCTCATCATATTGGATTCATACTAAGATTTTATCAGTTTCTACCTATACAACATTTGATTTTTGGGCATAATTTAAAATAAAATGAATAAGTAATTTTTACACTGATTTTTTTAAAACCGCTGTTTTGTTTCATTATGTGGAATTCGTACCAGTTTATCCCTATATCACATTTAATTTTTCTGTCTTCAAACATTTTTATTCGGTGCCATTTTGTTTCAATATTTTACCAGTTTCTACTTAAGCCACATTTGATTCTTGTAAAATAAATTGAATAAGTAGTTTCTACACTGTTTTTTTAAGACAATACAAAAATTATACAAAAAATCCCAGCAGCTCTTTTTTTGTTAGAGAGGGTGAACTTTAAGCGTGATTACCTTGTACGTATATTAATACCTACTTTTGCAATTACATTTTGAAGAGCCTCTGTACATTTAAATTTTAATGACTAACTAATATTAGACAAAAAGTCGTTAGCATTCTAACAATCATAGCCTTATACATGTCGTTTTGCAAACAGGTTTTGGTTTTTAATACGGTAACAGTAAATTAACAAGTCTATTGCGATATTATGTCTTCGGGCCATTAAACGTGATGGCCAAATATTTGTGTATACAAACATTCGAAGAATTCAGATGAACCCAATTAAATGTTTGTTGTCGTTTGGTTTAGCACAACAAGTAGTTTAATTTAAATACATCCCTCTGAAATGAACTGTTATCTATGAATATAACTTTTATCTTCATTCCGTTAGGTCAGTTGCTACTAGATACGATACATTGAAAGAGTATTCTGTAATCTGTATTCTGTATAATGGTGCCGTCCTGTCAAAAACATTATAAACTTTAAAAAGGCCATGATTCCAAAGCTACTGGGTGTCGAATTCCTGTTATACGGGGCTTTTTTGCTCTAATTTACGTGTTAAAATATTTGTAGTCGTCAAAAATATACCAATATGCCTTAAAATAAACTCTTTGCTATGCAAAACGAAAACTGCTTCAATTTACTTAAAATATTACCCACTTACTATAAAAATTAAACGGGGCAGTTATTTTTAGTTTGAAATTAATTAAATATTATGGGTCAATTATCGGTATGACGATGTTCTTAACCATTAAGTGTTTTTAACACAGGCAATTTACTCCTTAATTATATAGAGCTTTTATAGAAGGTTACCGTAATAATAATACTACAGTGTCAGGGACCTAATTGTTCTTGAGATGTTAATAAGTTTAAGCAAATAAGAAATACCTATCTATTTTAAGAATAAAGCAAATAATTGTTTTCGTTTTCTTTACAGAATTTAAATTACTACTAAAATAAAAACAAATTTGTATTTTCACAAACTATTAAAATACTATTTAAAAATTCAAGGTAAAGGTTGGCTGACCATGATACGTTTTTACTGGTTTGCAAATAATTGCTGAATCGTAGAATACCAAAGGTGCATTGGCACGTGATGGTTTCCTTCCTGATGAGAATTGTTATGCAGGAAAGCACCTCAAAATGAAGGGGTCTTAAGCTTAATATGCTGAATTCTATGGCAACTCAGGATTCACCAACACATCGTTTGTAGTCTTATCTAAAAACCTTATTCCAGTGTCTAGAGCGTACCAGGGAACTCGGCTTTAAAACGTTTTTTTTTTATGTTAGTCAGCTACAGTTTAATCGAACCATCCTGCAAAGTCGAATCATTTTTTTTATATTACTTAGTGGTTTGTTAGTAACATTTTATTACATATATTAAAAAAATAGCATAAAATTAAAACCTTTCATTTTTATCCTCCTATATTTGATCTTTTAGCATGTTCAAAAATATTTCAATAAATAAATTCTTTATTCAAATACATGATTCAGTTTTTATTTTTTATAATTTTATTATCACTTTAGTCAATGACTTTTATTTTTACATCTGGACCCCCCGAAATTTTGAAAACATGTTGGTATAGGCATGCTTTTTACTAATTTTCCTGAGTTTTGACCATTTGGACCCCCCCGAAATGAATTTCTGCTACGTGCCTGACATCTTGCTATAGGCAAATTTAAAAATAAACTTTGAAAAGCAAAAAATAACATTTTAAACCATCTTGAAAAGTCTGCTTAGCCACTAATAAGGCTAGATTTGCTTTAAATAATATTACCAGCAATCAGCTAAAAGAACAGGTTTTTTTTCCTAAGTTTGGTATACCCAATTATTTTTTGGTTAATTACAATTTATACCCTTAATACTTTCTTAAAAATTAAACTCAATTGTTGAAACTATTCCACATAATCAACTGTGTTCTCGTAAATCATCTATATCATTTTTAAACATGCAGGTTCGAATATTTTTTAATATTTTCTTCATTTATTATGTTAGTGTTTTTAAACTGTTCTTGATTATTTGAACTTGGTTTCCAAAAAATATGTTGACTCATGGGACTGAAAATAACATAATATATTCTTTCACAATACTTAAACTCAGGAACTTATAACTTGTTATTTTAATTTAATCGCTTCAAAATGTATTCTCAAATTGTTGTTAAAACATCATATTCTAGAGCCGTTAGCTTTTTATATAAATTTCTTGTATCTTCCAAATCAGGTTTTTATTCATACTGGAAACATGGGCTTATGTTTTAGGTCTTCCTGAATAGCCACTTCAAAGGTTCTTTAGGTTATATAAATGTTCAGCGTGATTTTTTAAAATTTGATATTTAGACAGATTGGAAATATATATAAAGTTTTCGGTTTGTACTAAAGAAGTCCATCAATGTAGGGGACATGTTTACTGCTTCAAATTCCCCAACTTTTACTTAAGTACTTTTGAATTAGCGTTACTTGAGACTTTTCATTACTTGTTTAGAAAAGTACTTGTACTGGTACATAAAATTTTAAATTTTAGGTAAGTATTACTTATCACTTAAAAAATATACTGCAAAATGTCTTTTTCGAAAGTAGGTACTTCAATACTAAAAGGACTTAAGTAGTTAAAAAATAATTTTAAGAACCTAATTTACTTTATGTATTTTATTAGAATAATGATAAATGTAAGTTAAATCTGGTAAAAATCTATTTATATTTATAAAGCCAATATATAGGTAATCTAATAAGTATATAGAGCAAATTTTTGTTTAACATTGTAGATGCCTGACTAAAAGTGAGGAATGTAGAACGTATAAGAAATTTCACCAATAAATCATATCTGATCCAAATAAATTATAAATTATACCTCTCCTCTACGAAATAAACATAATTCAGAATTTAATATTGGGCACCATGATGAATTTGAATTTGAAAAGAATGAATTCCAATCCAGGCCAGCTTTAACCATTTTGAGGATTAAAGCCTGACCAAAAAGACAAATTCTGAGTTTGAAGTCGGAATTTTATTAAATTCTGACTTTAAACTCAGAATTTTGTTAAATTCCGACTTAAAACTGAGAATGTTGTTAAATTCCGACTTTAAACTTAAAATTTTACTAAATTCCGACTTTAAACTCAGAATCCGTAAGAAGTATCGGATTCTTTGGTATATACGTTTTAGCTAGAGCTTTGGTAACTAATAATATGTAAGCACCACCACTAGCGCCAACCGAACAAGATTAATATATACATTAAAAATCAGGAATACAAAACGGTAAAAATGAAAATGTATTGTTAAATTGAACTGCGTGTCCTTAAAAAAATAAAAAGTATAAATTGATTTTTTTTAATCGGCAGAATTTCCAAAGAATACGAAATTATGTTTTTTTTTCAATGGAACATCTAGTATATAGAGTTTTTTTAAATTCTTTACGTTCTTTTCAACTTTTAAAATAAGATCTTAGGGGTTTTTCAAAATTTAGAGAAAAATTCTATATGCTAAATTAAAATACAAGTTTTGATAATTCGAAATAATGTCTTGAATAAATATTAAAATATAAATATATTTGATATTTATGGTCTAGGGCAACAAGGCAGTTCTGGTAAACTATATAAGAAATTTGGCAACAATACACATAAAAAATATTTTTTAATATCTCGATAAAGGCATTATAGCAATTGTAGTAAAGTTCATTAAATGGGCAACAATATAATGCATATAAGTTAGTTGTTTGTTGTTTGTCATGCTTAGACCCTACTCGTACAAGTTCTTAATTACATTTCACGCTTCACTTTAATAGTAGAACAATATATATTTGCTACTGCAGCTTTCAAAATGCAGATAATGCATAATTAGGTATTTACAGAATAGAATATGTACCTAATACTCATACTTTTTAAGTGAAGTACTGAATATTTTAAGTACTTTTGCAAAATTTTGGTACTTAATACAGTAAGTAGATTTTTAAAATAAAGTACTCAATATACTGGTTACTTTAAGTACTTATCACAGCTCTGATTATACAGTGTGTTCAAAAATTCCCGTGCCTCCTCAATATCATGAAAATCCGCCGTTTGGTCAAAAATCTTTCAAGTTTATAAATCTTTTTGGTGTCTATGTTTAAAAAATAGTTTTAAATATACAGGGGTGCATCACAAAGATGGTAGGGACAAAAGTTACATTTTTTTAAATGGGATAATGTAATTTTTTTACATATTTTCTAGTTCTTCATAAAATTATAGCTTAACTTCATGTAACATGGGCTGCACCTATATCCAGTAGCATAAAATATATGACATCATTTTTATTAATACAATAAATGTAAATAACAAATGCAAAATTTAAAATACTTTAATAATTAAATTTATCTAAATTTACTCAATTAAATTTTGAAAATTATTTCCTGCAACGGTTTTGACAATATCCCAAATTGTAATAAACTGCATTTGTCACATTTTGAAGCAAATCCGGAGTTTTAAGTTGATATTCTGTCCTAATTCTGTCACACACAAAATTCTGAAATTAAAGTCGGATTTTAATAAAATTCTAAGTTTAAAGTCGAAATTAAATGTCATAATCACAATAATGCTATATCGCTAAATTCTGATTTCTTCTGAGAATATTACTAAATTATGACTTTAAACTCAGAATGTTGCTAAATTCCTACTTTAAACTCAGAATTTTACTGCATTCTAACTTAAATTCAGAATTTTGAAAAATTCCTAGTTTAATAAATTCTGACTTTAAAATCGAAATTTTGTAAAATTCAGTTTAAACTCAGAATGTTGTTAAATTCCGACATTAAACCAATAATTTTACTGCATTCTAACTTAAACTCAGAATTTTGTTAAATTCCGATTTTAAACTCAGAATTTTGTTAAATACCGACTTTAAACTTAAGTTCCTACTAAAAACACAGAATTTTGTTAAATTCCGACTTTAAACTTAGAATTTTACTAAATTCCGACTCTAAACTCAGAATTTTGTTAACTTGCGACTTTAAACTCAGAATTTTATTAAATTCTGACTTTAAACTCAGAATTTTGTTAAATTCCGACTAAAACTCAGAATGTTGATAAATTCCGACCTTAAACTTGGAATTATACTAAATTCCGACTTTCTCAGAATTTTGTTAAATTCCTACTTTAAGCTCAGAATTGTATTAAATTTCGACCTTAAACTAAGAATTAAAAAAAAACGTAGCTCTTTTACTCTTCCGTAAGAAGTATCGGATTCTTTGGTATATACGTTTTAGCTAGAGCTTTGGTAACTAATAAGATGTAAGCACCACCATTAGCGCGAACCGAGCAAGATTAATATATATATTAAAAAGCAGGAATACAAAACGGTAAAAATGAAAATGTATTGCTAAATTGAACTGCGTGTACCTAAAAAAATAAAAACCATAAATGATTTTTTTTAATCGGCAGTATTTCCAAAGAATACGAAATTATGTTCTTTTTCAATGGAACACCCAGTATATATAGTTTTTTGAATTTTTTACGTTCTTTTCAACTTTTAAAATAAGATCTTAGGGGTTTTTCAAAATTTAGGGAAAAATGCTATATGCTAAATTAAAATGCAAGTTTTGATAATTCGAAATAATGTCTTGAATAAATATTAAAATATAAATATGTTTGGTATTTATAGTCTAGTAGGCCAGTCATCCAAAAAATGGTAGGTCGCAAAAAATTGCACTGTTCTGAACTTTTAGGATGTTGTTAGGACAAGTACCATTGATCTGTTGCCAAGTTTGCAGCTTCCAAAAACCTGTGCTAACTGCATCATGCTCGAAAAACTTCAAAGTTTTCGAACTTTTTCCAGTTTTTGGCTTACATTTTCTAAATGATACAAACTACGTTTTATACACTTTTAAAGTATACATAATTAACTACAATTTAAGCCTAAACGTAGCTCCATAGATTAAATAAGTCTTGAGATACAGAACTTCAAAAAATCACAATTTTTTTCAAAAAGTTCGAACTTTTAATTTGAGAACGGTATCGGCCAAAAATATTGATTTTACTTGGAAACGTAGAGAAAATATAGTTATGCAGCGGATATTTTTCTTTAATTTTAGCACAAACTTGACCGTGTAGAGCCGAGAGTTTTTTTCTGCTGAATCCAAAAGATAAGATTTTTTTAAGAAATGGAGTTTTCGACGTAAATTTTGGTTGCGCGCATGACACTTTTACAGTAATTCTATTAAAATAATATCTGATTGGCCCATTTAAATTGCAAATAAATAAGTTTTATTAACAATTATATTATTCTAAATAATTCTAAGAAAAATAAAAAAAAAACTAAACTACCTTAACACTATTTATACCCCATTGCATTTCGAGCCTTTTTTATGTGAATACTTGTTTATCTTATAAACCTGGGTTGCAGACACATTTTTATAAGTTAAAAAAAAACAAGCAGCGCTTAAACAATTTCATCTGCACTGAACTGAACAATCATGAGATCGAAACGAGCAAACCCCAGAGGTCGCCGACTGTCTAATTGTGACGACAGCATTGGAGAAGAGCGAGGAGTACGAGCACGACATAATCGCTGGAGAAGATGTAGACCTTTCGGTGATCTTTAATGAATTGGGCTCAAGTAAACCAAATGTGTTTTTCCAGAAAAGTGGCAGGGGTGGAACAAGCTGTGAGCAGTTTTCTTCAAGTTCCTTTATTCGAGGAGTGCTTTCATTTCCCCCGGGACAGAGTTGTTTCTTCACGCCATTACTGGTTGTGACACCACCTCTGCTCTTTTCTGGCAAGGAAAAACAAAGATGTTAGGCGTCCTTTCAAAACATCCCGAGCTCCTTGATGCGGTAACTTCAATCAAGGAATCAGCACCACCAACCCAGTTAAAATTTCTTTCATGTAGGTGCGAAAAAGGCTGCGGAAGGCTAAAATGCTCTGCTCCTTGCAAAGTCTGTCAGGAAAAGACCTGGCCAAATACCCCTTCCTTAGTCATGGCTGAGTTAGATGATGACGAGGAAGATGGCGATGTCTATGATCCTGCCTTGCCTCTTATATCTAGTAGTAACATATCAGCAGAAAAGACTCAGGAGCCACATGAAAAGCCTTCAAATGAACCCGGGCCTTCCAAAGGAAAACGTCTATCGTCTTGTTAAATGCATAAAGGTTACGCCTAGTTTAATAAAAATATTATCCCCTATGTATTTAATGAATACTTGTTTTTATAATGTGTTTTGTATTTTTGTTGGAGGAGTCAGTTGAGGTTTTACCATCACTTTACGCCAAGATTAAGAAGCGGTTAAAATAATGTTTAAGTATACCATTTTGTATAAAACTTTGCTTATATTTCTATAATTTTTTTCATGAATTTATATTTTTATTCTTTTGAGTTTTTATTTTAGTTTTATATTTTTGATTTTTTTTATCTCATTTTGTATTATATAAACCATTATTCACCGAGTTCTGTCTGTCTTTACCTTGTATAAAAGTTCCTAAAATTATTACGTTTTATTGCTTGAAAAAATCGATTTTCTTGATTAAATTAATGCAAAATAACTGGTTTAGAACTTTGTTCTTCTGACTTTTTACGTAGTTTTAACATTTTTGCTAATATCCTGCTAGGAAAACGGTTACAACTAGACTTTTAAACTTTTTGAAAAAAATGGCCGATATTTGAAGCACTGTATCTCGGAACCCATTAGACCTACAGAGCTGCTTTTATGCATATGGGAAATTTTGTCTTCTTTAAAAATGTATAGAACACATTTTTCTATAGGATGCACTAATTAGAAGTTGTAATCCAAAAACTAAAAAAACTCCAAAAATTGTGAGGTTTTTCGAGCACCACTCACTTTTCACTATTGGTATCTATAGTAACAACATCCCAAAAAATCAGAACAGTGCAATTTTTTGCGACCTAATGCAATTTCTGTGTTTACGGTGATTGGCCTATAGAGCAACAAGGCAGTTCTGGTAAACTATATAATAAATTTGGCAACAATACACATAAAAAGTGTTTGTTTAATATCTCGATAAAGGCATTATAGCAATTGTAGTAAAGTTCATTAAATGGGCAACAATATAATACATATAAGTTAGTTGTTTGCTGTTTGTCATGCGTAGACCTTACTCGTACAAGTTCTTGATTATATTTCACGCTTCAGTTTAATAGTAGAACAATATATTTTTGCTACTGTAGCTTTAAAAATGCAGATAATTAGGTATTTACAGAAAAACGTTATAAGCACGACGCTTTATTTTAAATACAATACATAATGTTTTATTAATTTTATCTAGTACATTGCTTTTTTTCTTCCTTTGCAGTGAAATTTTTTCTATAATTTTCTTTAAAACCGATTTATTTTTTTCTAAAACTACAAACTTACGGTTGTGGTCAAAAAATTAGCAATAGTCATGTGTTTTAGAAAAGAAGTTATGACATAATAACAATTACCAATATTTAGTTATTTATTTAAAAAAAATTAACTTGATTGTACTTAAAAATCGGATAAATACTTAAGTATTATAGATATATTTTAAGTATTTAATAAATACTGAATGACTAAAAGTGCTTAAGTATTTATATACATTTTCAGTACTTAGAAAATGTACTTAAAACTAAATAGAACATGTACTTAATACTTATACTTAAATTTTCATTTTTACTTAAAGTACTGAATATTTTAAGTACTTTTGCAAAATTCTGGTACTTAATACAGTAAGTAGATTTTTAAAATAAAGTACTCAATATACTGGTTACTTTAAGTACTTATCACATCTCTGATAATAAAATATGTTCAAAAATTCCCGGGCCTCCTCAATATCTTGAAAATTCGCCGTTTAATAAAAAATCTTTCAAATAAAGTTTATAAATCTTTTTGATTTCTATGTTTAAAAAATAGTTTTAAATATACAGGGGTGCATTACAAAGATGGTAGGGACAAAAGTTACTTTTTTTAAATGGGATAGGGTAATTTTTTATATGTTTTCTAATTCTACATCAAATTATAGCCTAACTTCATGTGACATGGGCTATACCTATATCCAGTACCATAAAATATATGACATCATTTTTATTAACACAACAAATACTTGTAAATAACAAATACAAAATTTAAGATACTTTAATAATTATATTTAACTAAAATTATTCAATTAAATTTTGAAAATTATTTGCTTGAACGGTTTTGACAATATCCCAAATTGTAATAAACATTCTGACCTAATTCTGTCTTACAATAAATCAATATTGTCTGGTTTTGTTACATAATCTTTATTTTTCGAATGATCCCACAGAACGTAATCAGGGCTTCTGGCTGGCCGTTCAATTTCACTCCGTCTGCCGATCCACCGATTTGGAATAGTAGTGTCCAGCTATCTCCTTACGTTTAACTCAAAATGTGGAGAGGCGCCGTCCTGTTGAAACCATGTCTTCTTACTCTAATGACAGGTAATTTTTAATTTTTTAACATCAGCTGATATTTCTCCTAATTTAAATTACCAACAATTGATTTTTTCAGGATACTGCGTGTATGTCTTACGCATCTATTGAGAGTTTTCATCAACCCAATATCGGCAATTACGTCGGTTAACTGTGCCGATTAGCATGCAAGTATATTCGTCGAAGAAAATGATATTATTAAAAAAAAAATCAGATCTGAAACCAGCATTTGACCAATGTGTGTATTTTCTTATTCTACACAAAATTATAGCCCAACTTCATTTAACATGTGCTATACCGAAACACACCAGTTCAAAAGATATAACGATTTGGAAAAGTTTTGTGTAAATATTATTTATAATCATTTACCTTCTATACCTTTTTGTTACTTTAAGTAAGCACCACGTTTTGGCGCTGGTGTTTTTTGACATTGTCAGATCCAATTTTACTATTTGAAATTAAGTATTATGATTAGAAGATTCGGAGATCGCGAACGATCTTACGAAGAATCTCAACATCTTTTTAATATAACTTTTCAAAATCTACAGTGATAAGAACAATTCGAAGGTTCCATCAAACTGGAAATTGTAAAGATGGTCAACGATCAGGGAGAAAGAAAGCGAAGAAAAAACTTTAGAAATATTACAGCATTTTGTGGAAGATCCAAATTTAACGTTAAAAATCGGCCAGACGCTGGTTTCATATCTGTCAAGACTGTCATTAAATGTAATAATTTTGATCCCTGGGGGTATCGTTGGACTGGTTTAGATCTCATCTAACTGGAAGAATACAAAGGGTTTGTTTTAATAACCAGACAGGGGATGGTCTGAGAGTTGAGTACGGGCTACCGCAGGGCTCGGTTTTGAGTTCGATACTTTTTCTGTTTTATATCAATGACTTGTAGGTAAAAATAAAGGGTATCTTTACACTATTTGCTGATGACGCCACTATCCTCGGGCATAGTAATAGTGCGACTGTTTTGAATGCTTTGGTAAATAGAGACTTGCTTACAATAAAGAGGTGGTGTGACGCGAACCATCTTACATTAAATACAAACAAAACCTGTGTAAAGTCGTTTAAATGTGACTTAAATGAAGTATCCCTCGATAACTCCATGTTAAATTGTTTTACACAGAATATATTTTTGGGTATTTATATCGACAAAAAGTTAAAGTTTGAGAGTCACATCGCCAAGTCGAGCGAAAAATTGTCTTCCAACTACTATGCATTGAGAGTAATTAGTAACGAACTAGGTGACGCCATATCTAGAAACTCCTTCGCTTTAATCGAGCCCCACCTTAGATACGGAATTTGTTTTGGGGGAGCCTGTTCAAAGCAACTCTTCAACTCAATTTTTATTCTTCAGAAAAGAGTGGTTCGATACAAAACATGTGTAAGGCTAAAGTGAGGGACACTTGTCGACCATTATTTTATTTCTAATGAAATTCTTATGTTGACTCGTATTTTTATCTTGGAATCTGCTTGTATGATGCACAAGAAATTAAAAGTTTTAATTAACAGCAACTCTATCCACAATACGTGCTCTTTACATAGTATTTCTCTTCCTATTCTATCGCCTGCACAAGCCCTAATTTCAATAATTTGTAATAGTAAAAGAATTTTTAATCATCTGCCGCTGGATCTGAGATAGGAGCAAAATGAAAGGATGTTTAGAAAGAATTTAAAGTGACTTCTTATCACTTGACCACTTTATGACTGATGATTTTTTTCGAAACGGGCTAAACTAGCGACTTGATGATTTTTTTATTTACGTATTTGTTTATTTATCTATATATATTTTCTTTCTCTTCATAATTTCTCACCACCTTGTACATTTATGTTTTTTGTTATGTTATTTAATTGTAAACGTGTCTATTGTCTTTATATCTTTGATCTATTTTAATCATTAACTTTATCGCAGGCTAGTATTACATTTAATTTTATCATTATTGTAATATATATAATATATAATGTAATATTAATAATATTTAATTATTATATATGGGTTAATTTCGACACATTTGTTTTCTTTTTTACAGCGTTGTTAAGGAGAAACTTTCTTTAAACAATAAAGCTTAATTTGGAGCTTTTTATTTTAAATTTCTTATAAAATTACATTGGTTCAAGAACTATTTGAAAATGATTTTGATCGCTGGACGGAATTTTCTGAAATTATGACGATTAAATGGGTGGAAAATCGAAATATTTATAATTACATTATTTTCTCCGACGAATCTATTTTTTGTTGAATGGTTCAGTTAATCGATATAATTGCCGATATTGGGCTAATGAAAACTCTCACTGCATGCGTGAGACACACACGCAGTATCCTGAAAAAATCAGTGTTTGGGCTGGTATAATTTATAATTAATTAATGGTAATTTAAATTCGGAGAAATATCTGCTATATGGTAGAAATCAAATATTACGTGACATTACAGTACGAAGACGTGCCAATATTCAGTCGACATGGTTCCAGCAGGACGACGCCCCTGCACATTTTGGCTTAAACATATTTTTACTGGACACTATTCCAAATTTGTGAATGGGCAGAAGGTGTGAAATTGAATGGCCAGCTAGAAGCCCTGCCCTCACGCCCCTTGATTACTTTCTCTAAGGGCATTTGAAAAATGAAGTTTATGTAGTAAAACCAGACAATATTCATATATTGAAAGACAGAATGTCAACTTATAACTCTTGATATGCCTTAAAATCTAACAAATGCATTTTATTACAATTTGTGACATTGTCAAACCGTTCAAAGGAAGTCATTTTCAAAATTTAATTAACTTCAATTGTTAAAGTATCTTAACTTTTGTATTTGTTATTTACAGATACTTGCTGTGTTAATAAAAATTATGTTATATATTTTAAACTAGTGGATTTAAGTATAGCATATGTTACATGAAGTTAGGCTTTTTGTGTAGAATTAGAAAATACAGCAAGAAGTATACTGTCCCATTTAAAAAAAAATGTTGTAATGATTTTTTTCGGAAATGTAATAGTTTTCGAGATAAATTAATTTAAAGACATCATTTATTTTCCTTCTCCCCTCTTTTCGGACCGAGGGAAAACATCTTGAATTGGCGGACAAAAATTGCAATAACTCGAGTAAAAATTATTATTTTTATAATTCAAACTGCGCTTGGAAGAAGACATAACATAACTTAACCCCAAAAAACAATTTTTTGAAATCTCAGTTTTCACAGAAACTATGAAAACTGTAGAAAAAAAAGGAATATCTTTTTTTCAAGTTTGACATTTTTTAATTAAATAATTTTGCTCAATCAGCGATAACTTGGAAGATATTAGCTAACAACCATTTTTTTGCCACTTTTTAGACATGCTTTTTGCGATGCTCTGGGCGGCCTACGTGTAAGTACTCTATACATTATTAAACATTAGTGAAAGAATACCCAGTTATATATTATTCCTGTGATAGTTTGCAAAACTGTTTTGGTGACCTGACTAATTTCTAAGGCAAAATATACAAAGAGTAATATGTTGAACAATTCGTATGTTGTTGAGTTATAGTTTTGGTAATATTTTTTTCTCAATACTTGAAATCCTTCTTTGTTCGAGGGATTCATCATCGTTTTAATAGATCTGCCCCTGCTCTAACTAAAAGTTATTTAGAGTAGACGATAGTTTTAGGACTGGGATATTTGCTACGAATTATTTTGGAATTATCTTATATAAATGTTCCACAGGAACAACTGTTATCACTATCACACGCATTCATATTTTAGGATTCACGTAAATAAAACTGCTTTAAAAGATAAAATTTTATAATAATTATTGTAAAGAATAAATTGTAAATTTCGGCTTTTACAACTGAACAAAAATATGTCGCTTTTAAAACATCAAAATATTCAGTCTAATAAATAACTTCTCTTAATTCACTTAATTAAGTTTTATTGTCTTAATTTTTAATACTCAAACAGGAAACGGTGTCAATTACAAGAATCGTGATTCATTTATTAAATGAGTTGGATGTGGTTTTGGCCAATGCACGTAAACTTTGGGTCTTGGGATATTAGCCACATTTTGTATTTTTTTATTACTAAGTGTATTGTTTCTTAGTACGTATATCATTTATTTTGTAGTCAGAAAAAAGTTTGATGATGGAGAGATAGGGTAAATCAAAGCAAAATTTAATTTAATGATAAAAAAGTCTCATTACTTAATATGTTAACTTGGATTAACAAAGGGCAAATTATTTATCATTTCACTTCAGAAAAGGTAATTAGATTTTATTTCACTTTGGCTGTTAAAAATTAGGCCGCTGAACCAAATACGTATTAATAAGTCAGATATGGGGGTATACCTCTTGAGTTTAACGAGTGTCCAGAGGTGTCACAACTCACAAGTAATTGCAAAAAGTATTTGAAGTACAAGTACTATATGTTCACCAACAATCAACAAGTACAGGGTATTGTTTGAAAATGCACCCCCATTAGTAGTCATATTGTTATAAATATCAAAAAAAGTTAAATACAAAAGTTTCTTCAAATTGCACAATTTTTTAAAGTGTAGTTTGCAGATATACAGGATGTTTAGTTTTTCTAAAATCAACATCAACTTTGGTTTCTCTTGCTGATTATAAATATATCAGATTTGATACCTTTATCTTTAAAGGCATGTGAGAAATATGGCAACAATCCTGCCATAATGTTCTACAACATAGGGGAGTTAATAAGTATGCATATCCTCGTATGGAAAGGTTTTTCTCAAATTGCTCGGGTGTCTTTAAAGAAAAACGTATCAAACCAAACGCAGTATATTTATAATCAGCAAGAAGAGACACACTTCATGGACGTAAAATATACAGGGTGTTATATTTAAGAAACCAAAGTTGATGTTGATTTTAGAAAAACTAAATACACTGTATATCGGCAAACTACACTAAAAAAATCGTAAAATATGAAGAAACTTTTATACTCAACTCTTTTTGATATCTATGAAAATACGAAACTTCACGGGGGGGGGGGGGGGGGGGGGGGGTGGAGAAATTCACTTTTCAGACTTTAAGATACCCCTAATATCCTTTTACGAATTTATTTTTTGGGATATATATAGCCAATTTTCAATAAATAAATAAATGACAACTGACTACTGAAATTTGCTAATTCTTAAATATATTTTTGCAATCCATGCTTATTTGCCGCTGTAAATCTGTTTATTCAAATCTCAACAGATTATGGATCCCATGACTTTTTAATTAAATTTCATATGGAAAACTGGTTGGCAGTTTATTTTCGATCTATTTAAAGTAATTACTTATATGTAATGGGGGAGTCAAAAATGGTTTCCTCCTTATAGCAGGTTACGCTGATAAATACTGTGGGCCAAATTAAAGTATTACCCTTTTGAACTTTTATCTAGGTTTTTCCTTTCCGAAAATTTATAGGGTCGGACTTACGTATGTTTTTTTAAAGCAATGTTTTCCGAAATCTACCATTCGGTGTATCAAAAAGCTTTTATATAAAAGTTTTTATATACAATTTTAAATTAATCAAATAAGTAGTTTTTCAGGCTGATTTTTTATATTTTATTAGGCCCCGCTATTTTGTTTTGCAATCTTAGATGTGTACCAAAATGTTATCACTTCGTTCATACAGTGACGACAAACTAATTGGAAACGTTTCCTTACGAAAATCTGAACTGTTGCTAGTAAGGAATTGGTTTAAGATATTTCGAATATTATAATCATTGTTGCTATTGTTAGGGCGTACATCTATTATTATCGCCTTAAACAACCGTATTAAGTTTAAAAAATAACTTATTCATTACAAAATTCGAAGTGTTTCTGATTCAACATTTTCTAACAAGTAGGCCCATTTTAAAATTGTTGATAATATAAGAATTTCGCATTAAGGGGACTGCAACCAATAAAATGATTGAATATGATCACCATTATTTGAACTTCTGCTTTCATAAAACTGAAGTTAATTAAATTTAAACCGGATTGTGGAAGACAAAGAAGTGTAAGAACTTTAAAAATATCAAACACCTATAGAATATAGAAAATGTTGCCGCTGAAGCAACTGTGTAATCTAGAAAAATGTCTAAAAAAGCACGCATTCAAAGCAGCGAAGAATAATAAAAGTAGTCCTTAATTTGCGATCATTTAAAAAATTGTAAAAGAAATATTAATTGCTGGAAATGGTTTAATCAACAAGAAAAAAAAGAATCCAATAAATAGTTGCGCAGACGCTTATAAGTGGTAGTTGAAAACGATGGTGGTTATATTTACAATAATTTTATTTAGGACCTTATTTCTTGTTAAGATTTAATTATTGTTAATATGCATGCGAAATTCGTATGCTAATAGTTCTCCTTCATGTCCATTGCATACTTTTTATACAAAATTTTTTTGATATACCGAGTGTGTGATTTTGAAGACGGCATTAAAAACATTGATTTTAAAATAAATGTATAACTCCGTTTCTGTATATTTTCGGAAGTGGAAACATTAGCAACCGATTTAACGCTATCTAGAAAAGACGTAATAAAAAGAATACAAATTTGTAAATGGATAAAAATTGACCCATAGTGTATATTGGTTTTGAATAACAATGTAAAATGTCCGAAAATTGCCTGATCAAACAAAGTACCAGGTCCACAATTTTTCTACTAATGTTGCTAACTATGTTAATTTGTAAAGGATAATCCCAAATCGGATTTAACTGAGAATAACATTGTCATAGCGGGCGTGCACAAATTGAGCCTCAAAAATAATGCTAATCTGGGTAGCGTTGACAGTATTTGAAACTCGACACATTAATTGCGTACCATTCTTATCTTGATTTTCGATGACGTGATGTACTTGATAATGGGTTTGTTAATGTATATTTGTTTTCACTAAATTAAGGTAGGTAAGTACTTGTCCAATGTATCTCAGATTTTGCACAAAAATCAAGCATTATGTTGGAATCAACTGGTGCAATTTTAGTTCAATGCAAGATGACGGAACAAAATGGCGCCGTAATAAAATATTTAAAAATTCAGCCTGAAAAACTACTTAATGAACTGATGTCAAATTGTGTAGCATAACCGACGGGGTAACTAATTGTGGTATAGAGACGAACTAGTAAAACTGTGGTACTAATTCAAGATGGAGGAACAAAATGGCGGCAAAATAAAAATGTTTCGTAATCGTGAAAAATCACCCTCTGAGGTTTTCCAGATCTTGAAGTTTTAACATCCCTAGATGCAAAAAAATATGTTTTATCAATTCTGTCGTTCGGTCTGTCGGTTTGTTTGTCTGTCTGTCAGTTCGTGGCATAGCTTAAAAACTACCTATCCGATTGACTTCATATTTTAGTCAAAAATTATGAGTACAAAAATAATAAAATCCAATATGCCGGATCAAGATGTTGGCCTAGTTAAAAAAATATTACTAAAAAAAACAAAATATCCAATTTACCTCAAATTTTGCACAAAATAGTTACATAAGAATGGACTGGTATTATTTTGGTAATAATAAATATATAAGCTAGCAAAAGAAAATGATAATAAGTATGATATAGAGATAGACTGGTAAAGTTGTGGTACGAATTCAAGATGCAGGGACAAAATGGCGGCCAAATATATCTTTTTTACTCAACGTAAAAAAAATCCTATTCAATTGACTTTAACTTTGGAGTAAAATTAAATGTAATACAGGGATAAATTGGTACGAATTCAACATGACGTAACAAAATGACCGTGTGGGTCAATGTAAAAACTACTTATTGATATTATTTTAAATTATGCTCAACAATCAAGTGCCTACACACTTCACTATTCGTAATAAAACGAAATATTTATAACAAAGGAAGTTCCGGGTAAACGAAATTTACCGATTTTTTGTAATGTACTTAGTAATTAGGTGTTAGTTTGACATCCACTTCATAAAGTCAAAATTTCAAGACTAAGCAAATATTATTTTCTACTTTTCAGTGTTTTTTTTTTAATTGGATTTATATGTTTTAAATTTTTATTTAATTTTAACAATAACAATATGCATAGTTATAATATCAGCAGGCCGCTAAAAACATGAAGAAAGCAATTTTACTGAATTAAATGCTAGAAAATGGATAATTACATTTTAAAAAAATCGGTAAATTTCCTTTACCCCGAATTTTCTTCGTTATGAATCTTTCCTTTTATTAGGAATAGTGAAGTGTGACCCAACTTAATGCCGTACATATTCATTTATTAACACATATACTGTCTTTTCAAACATTTTTAGCGGGCGTTATTTTGTTCCACCATATTGCATTCGTACCATTTTACCAGTTTCTTCTTATCTCATACTTGACTTTTAGGCATAATTTAAAATAATTGAATACTTAGTTTTTTTTAATACGGCATTTTGTGAGGTCATTTTGAGTTCGTACCAGTTTGTTTATCCTTATATCACATTTAATTTTCTGCAAAAATTCAAGTCACTTTATTTGGCCGCCATTTTGTTTCACCATATTGAAATCGTAGCACAATTTTACCAGTTTATCTCCATGGTACATTTAATTGTAAAATTTTAAATTAATCTAACAAGTAGGTTTTCAGGCTGATTTTTTATATATTTTATTAGTCCCCGCTATTTTGTTTTGCAATCTTAGATTTGTACCAAAATGTTAACAGTTCATTCATACAGTGACGACAAACTAATTGGAAACGTTTCCTTACGAAAATCTGAACTGTTGCTAGTAAGAAATTGGTTTAAGATATTTCGAATATTATAATCCTTGTTGCTATTGCTAGGGCGTACATCTATTATTATCGCATTAAACAACCTTATTAAGTTTAAAAAATAATTTATTCATTACAAAATTCGAAGTATTTCTGATTCAACATTTTCTAACAAGTAGGCCCAATTTAAAATTGAAAATCAACATCTAACAAGAAGGCTTATTTTAAAATTGACAATCGTTACCATAGAACTTTAGTGGGTTGTTGACTTGCATTCCTGTCAATAATTTAATGTTAATCTTCATTCGAATTTCTGCAAATATGGGTTCGCGAAAAAGTTGTAACGAAAATGAACGACAAGTCATTATTAATCTTCATAGGGAAGGCTATTCATATCAAAATATTGCAGAAATGGTTAATCGTTAGAACCACTAGAACTGTTCTTAGGAAGCGACGTTCCAGAAAAACGAGTATGGAAACAGATCGTCGAATTGTTCGCAATTCTAAGGCAGACCCTCACAAATCAGCAGTTGATATTTGGAAAGAAATTTTTGTTGAAAATCTAAGGGAATTTAGTGTTCGAAGTGTTCTTAATCGTTTGAACGAGGCACAACTTTTTGGCAGGGTACCAAGAAAAAAGCCTCATCTTTCTGAAATGAATCGAAGGAACTGTTTGGAATTTGCTAGAAATCACCTTCCTTGGAACGTCCAACAATGGAAGCAGATGAATCCAAGCTAAATAAGTTTGGTTCTGATGGAAAACTTTTTGTTTGGCGTCCACCAAAACAAAGAATTTGAACCGCGCTACACCTTGAAAACAGTGAAATTTGGTGGGGTTGTATCATGGTATGGGGCTGCTTCTCATGGAATGGTGTTGGGCCTCTTTATAGAATAACTGGTACCATGGATCAGTATGAATACATTAACATACTGGAAAACGTGATGAAACCATAGAAAATGTATCAGTAATTTGGACATTCCAACACAATAATGATCCAAAGCACTCTGCTAGGAGGGTGACTGTCTGGCTTCAGGATTATCATGTAGATGTTTTACAATGGCCATCTTGTAGTCCGGATCTTAATGAATAGAAAATCTTTGGATGATAGTTAAAAGGAAATTAGGTTCAAGAACCAAAACTAAATACTAGGTACTCTATTGAGACAAAAACTTATAAGTTGTTAAAAAATGTTGATTCAGAAATACGTTTCCAATTAGTTTGCCGCTGAAAAATGTAGTGTTCTTCGAATTTTGTAATGAATCAATTATTTTTTAAACTTAATGAGATTACTTAATGCGATGATAATAGATATACACCCTAACAATAGCAACAATGATTATAATATTCGAAATATCTTAAACCAATTTCTTACCAACAAAGGTTCAGATTTTCGTAAAGTATCGTTTCCAATTAGTTTGCCGTCACTGTATCTAACACTTGAATTTCCTGCAAAATTAGCTTTTATTGGATTTTTAGCACAGTATTTCCAGGTCATCCCCATATGACCTTTAACTTTTGACCAAATTTTAGAGTTAATCGGGTAAGAGTTTTTAGTTATGTTGCTAACTGACAGACAAACAGACTGACGAAATTGAGTAAATCTATTTTTGGCTTCTAGAGACGGTAAAACGTGAAGATATTTAAAACTTGGGAGTGTAATTATTTTCACGATTGCAAACATTTTATTTGGCTGCCATTTTGTTCCGTCATCTTGAATTCGTACCACAATTTTACCAGGTTATATCAATACCGCAATTAATTTTTGCACAAAAATTTGAAATTACTCCCTTAAGTAGTTTTTTCAGGCTGAATTTTTAAATGTTTTATTAAGTTGCCATTTTGCATCGCTATCTTGGATTCATTTCAAAATGTTACCAGTTAATTCTACATAATACTTGATTTTTGTGAAAAATTTGTGTGAAATTGGATAAATAGTTTTCTAAGTACTAATTATTTTAACATTTCACAAGGCCGCCATTTTGTCTTACCATATTGGATTTTTACCAAAATGTTAACAGGCCATATCCATGTGACACTTAATATTTGGCCAAGCTAATCGGATAAGTATTTTTTTAGCTATGCCGCCAGTAGACAGACAGACCTAAGCAATCAAGAAAATATGTTTTTCAGCACCTAGGGATCTTGAAAGGTAAAGAACTGAAAAAAATTGGAGCGTGATTTTTGACGATTACAATACTTACAGTAACAAAAAGAATGCCGAAAATTAGACAGATTCGTAATTTAAATCCTTAACTTACTTAGGTGAAATGTGCCTTATTAAAATTCTGCGACTATAAAAACGAATCAAATAAACGTAACTTATCAAATATGATGATTAATTTGCATTGTTCTTTTCTATTAATTCATAATCCTATGATTATAACAGAACTTCCTGTCGTTACTTTATCAATATATGACTGCACTCTATTTGTATGCGTATTTATGCTGAAAAAGAAACCACATTTGTATGACTGATTATAGTTATATGCTTAAGAAGCCAATTAAATGCTTAAAACCATATTTAAAATTTAAAAAAAGTAATAAGATTCTTAGAAACCCTGTAATCAAAACCTTAAAATTAACGGTTTTGATATTCAAAATTTTATTTTGTCGTGGACTTTGCTAGAATTTAAGAGAAAATTGATAACCGATGCACGCAGGCACATATAAAATGGTATATAACTGATTTCCATGTCCCATGTCCACTACTCTACTATTACATATAAAATTACCAGTGCCATATGCCGTGGTATCTAATGAATGACCTACTAAGTGCAACCATAAAGGTGGTTATCACGTTCACTTTTGCCGCTTTACTAGATAAATATAGCAGAGCGTACCTAATGGTGGATTTTGGTATAACGGTTATATGAAAATCGTCGTGAAAAATTTCAGTTTGTTATTTCTTAGAATAACGGCTATTTAGAAGAACTTGCGGTTTGACTATATCTTGAATAGTTTTCGGGAGCAAAAAACATATTTATACGGAAAAATAAGCTCAAATGTCAGAGAGTGAGGAATTTGAAATTTAAGACAAGGGCAATATGGTAAGCTGAATGAACTACAGGCCACAGCCTAGCAAAAATATTTGGATGGACACAAACTGGTTTTTATTGTCTCACGACTAACCGGCAGGCTTGTCGGAATCGACCCAAACTTAAAAGCAGAAATTCATAGTCAAAAGAAGAAAAAGAAAACATTTATATTTACAATAGATTTCGGTTAATATTAACGGTCTTTATTAAGTCAGATTTTAAACCATCAATTAGAAACGTCCTGCCTTTTTCTGACATTGTGATCCCTGGGAATAGTTGCGCGGGCGTCCATGAGTATGTAGTATAAATTCCGCACTTTGAAGCAAAGAAAATAAAGAAATTAACAGGAAACGGAAGTTTGCATATCTACCTAAATTGCACAAAATATATATGCGTAAGCTATATAAGAAAACTGTTCATTTGGTATGATCATCTAGAAAAAGTGTGATCAAATATGAACAGTATATAATAGGAGCAGACAACAAGTATACATGAAAAGACAAAAATGAACGAAGGGCTGGACTAAAGAAATCAATGAAATTAATGGCTTAAGTTATGATTGCCAGACACCCCGATTTCGACGGAACTGCCTCGATTTTCAACCCGCGTCCTAGTGGCGTGGCTAAAGGGCCCGCTAGGCCCTCGGCGCGGAGGGGGGGGGGCAAATTAAACATGGTATTCAAATAAAATATTTTTCAGTAGTTAAAAAAAATCACAAATTTTTGCAACCATGGGATACATTGGAAATGATAATAATAAGATAACGTAATATATAAACCCTATGAAACATTTGGAAGCGGCAGTATTTAATTCGTATTTAGATGTAATAGTAAGTCAGCTAAATAAACTTTTACTGCGTTTAAAACGGTTTATTCAACATTTTCAATTCTAAATACTCAGATATTGGTTAAATTAAATGGCTTTTGGAAAAAGCTCAGTTATTAGTGGAGAAATATTTAAATGATTTAACTTCCCAACTAGCAACTGAGCTAATTCAGATAAAATCATTATTCTATTACAACATTAGAAAACTTAATACAAGTCGTATATTAGCAAACTATATTTTGGAAAAATGAATTATTGTTAATTAGTATACCAGAACTGTGTTCTGCATTCCAATTATTCCTTGTCCTTCCTGTAACCTCAGCTCAATCGGAAAGGTCATTTTTAAAGTTGCAATTAATTAAAAATGTCCTTAGGTCGACTATGACTCAAAGTTGTCTTAGTTCTCTAGCTCTTATCTATTCTGAGCACGTAAATATTGACGAATACTGAAAAAAATTGAAATAAAAAAAAAACGATTCTTGTACTTTTAGTTTTTTATTATTTTTTAGTTTTGCTTGAACCAGAGTATAGTTATTGTTTTTTAATAGTTAGTTAGTTTTTGTTTTGTTTTTATTAGTTTACCTATACCTATTAATCTCAAAATGTATATCGTTCTCTCCATTTTTTTTATTTTTTATTTTTTTTTACTATAGTTATTTTCTATTTTATGTTATGGTTTTTGTTGATAAATGTAGGGGGGCCCCAAGAAAAGTCTTTCGGGAGCCCCCCTTAAAAACTCGGCACGCCACTGCCGCGGTCCGATTTAAATGTTTAAAATCTGGATTTTTTGACATTTTAAAGCCATCTAGACTGTAAATCGTTTAATTTACATCAAAATTATTTGCATTTTCTTACCTTAGTTTCTCAGTACGATTAAAAAATGAGTGTGATTAGTGGTTAGTATACTAAAGAGAAGAAATGACTTTTTTAGTTCGCCTTCATCGCTATTTCATCCCCTAAGTGTTTTAATTTTTTTGTCTCCATTTTTGAAAATCAAAATCTGATAACCAGCTTAAGTTGATGCTGCAAACTATTATATTAATTGCTATTAGACGACTCTTAGATTTAATTTGTTGTAGTCATATTCAACTGGACGCATTAAGGTTAGTAATTTCATATTTCAGTTGTATATGAAAGAAAAAAATAATTCTTAGTTTAGTATCTAAATTAGGTAGGTTATGTTACAACCAGAGCGAAAACTAAGCAACAATCAAGATAATTTGTAAAGAGATTATTTTTAAAGCCACCAAAAATAATTTTTGTTTGGATCATGAAAATAGTGGCCCTAAATCGATTTTGATTGTAAATATTTAAATGTCAAATCATAAAATCTCTCAAAACTAGTGTATGCACAATGTCAAAAACATTGAGTCTCTCAAAACTGAGACAAACAAAAATGTTTATATTTTTTGACCCTGAATGAAGTTCTGTTTAAGATTTGTTTATTTAAAAAAACAAAATAAGTTTATTTAAAAAAAACAAATAAAGCTTTTCATTTTACAGTTTTGGCATACACGTTTTTGAGGCCCTTTCGATAAATATCAAAATCATTACTATAAATATAATTAAATTACCTGTTCACTAAAACTCAAAATTTTCAGATAAATTTTTGAGCATAAGGTGATAACGGAGCATGTGCTATAAAAAAATCATAGCTCGGCTCGCATCGGCATATGACAAATTTTATGGTTCTAGAATTAACACAAAGTTTTTAGCATTGAACTGTTTCGAAAGAAAGCCAAAAACCACATTCGTGTCGGCCTTTTACTTAGGCTCTTAATTTTTTTGGGCAAATGTATAGATTTTCAGTAACAAGAATATAAATAACGTGGTTACAAATTCCCTTGATTGCTTGTATGAGTCTAAAATTTTGCATGGATAGTTTAAATTAGTACTGTATTTAAAAAAAAATCATTGCTACTCCTTTTAGGAAATTTGTGTTCCAAATTTAATTGCGGAATATGTTAAAATAATATAAAATATTATGCGTTAATATACACTCTGTATATGACTAGAGCAAAATGCACAAGGTTTTACATTTTTTTAATTGAAATGAAATCAGCAAAAGGTTTGTTTATGATTTATTATATATAACCTGTACTAGGCAATATGTAAGCTCCTAAGAAAAAGGTGCGCCTGAAAAGTCCACCGTGGCATTGAAAACCTATTAAACAACGCATTGCACAACGCGCGGAGAAATCTACGTCCGTTTAGACCTTTAATGCAAATATGGCGCCAAAACTCTTTAATATTTCTGTGTTTTTATTCATATTTTTAAAGCGCGAATTTGCTTGCAGATGTTAAAAGCTCATGAAATAAGATAAATAATTAATTGGAACTCAAAATCAATTTTGTTATTACATTTTTTTCTTATGCTGTATTGATGAAAACATTGAAAACTGGCACTCTTATTTTCTTATTATTATTTCTCTGACTTTTTATCTAACTACGTTAACATCGTCGAACTAACAAGTTTATTTTTCAAATAAACAAAATATATTTTTTCCTAATAACAAACAAATTGAAAATTATTAGTAAATATAATAATCAATAAATTGATTAATTTCACAAAGTGCATGAAAATAGACAAGAAATATATTTTTGGAAAAATAGTTAATTGATAATAACCATATTAGGATAACTACAACCAACTGTCATCAAGAATCACTAAAAAAATGGTCGTTCCTTTGGTATAAGGATAACAACAATCACAAGTCATCCCGTCTGTATAAGAGTTACAGTCTTTTCTTTATAAGTCTTTTATTTGAATAATTAAAAACCGAGACTTCAAAATTCAAAACGCGGGAGGAATGGTCAGTTTAGATATTAAACGAACTTTTCTTTTTGCTTTTACCCGTTTTATTTTATAAGATCGTTTGCTTTTTGCTGATTTTTCTAAGAAAAGGTTAATAGTTTTAATACTCTTTAATTTTTTTTTGCTGTATACATAGTAAAACATACAGGTGCAATATATTTTTTTCTCAAGACGCAATTTTTTTTAATTAGGTATATGACCTGGAAACATATTTTAATATTTTACACTTACCTCTGTTAACACTAAATCCTAAAATAAGCACAGCACCAATCGCGAATTTTAACATTTTGTCCCTTAAACTTAAAACTCTCAAATATAATTTTATAAGAAATTTGCGCAGTCAAATTAAATTTCTTTAAAATGCCACATCTATAATATTAAAATTAGCCTGAGGTAGTAGCAGTAGTCACAGCGTGTTAAATGGCTAAATAATTGTAAACAACTTTTACGTAACAATCGCGGATAACGAAGACTCTAGTACGGTAGACAGAGAAGGAATGATGTCATGGTTTATTTGGTACAATTTGATCTCGCGCCGTATAGTACCTTTGGTGCTACCTTGGCCAATCTTGGTTGGGTCTCCTATTTTCTCCCACCTCTCCGTGGTATAGGTAGATCGGCAATATGTGAGAATTGGTTTGTCGCTTTACTGGACGTTAGAATACTTTCCACATAATTTATTTGGGCTGCTCTGTCTGTGCATGAAAAACATATTTACGAGCTATTAACAAAGATTAAGTATTGGTATGAATATAAACGTTAATTTATGCTAATGTACAAAGTGTCTAAAATAATATTTTAAACAGATCGTTATTAAAAAGTTACAGGATTATGAATTGAGCTTTAAGTTATTGAATTATGTTACTACATTAACTTGGTTTTTAAAAATTGTTAATGTTTTTTATTGCAGCCATATCATTTTTACGGCGGTGACTCAAGAAAGTGACATTATTTCCGTGACGGGAAAAGATATTGAGTTGTGGTTTTTAGACGCTTCTTGCAAATTTTGTTTCTCATTAACCAGTTTAAACGTAGAGCTTACTTGAGATAAGAAGTCTTTTATACTGGGTGTAAAATAAGGCTATGCAAAATTTTCAAAAATTTAACTTCCCAAAATTTACAAAAATAATTTTTATTTTTTGTTATTCTAATATAATCCACAGTAAAATTGCAAAAAACAATTTGGCAGATTTTTCGAAATTTTGAAAACTTTTCAAACGATAAAATGTTTTAATATTTTTGGAGCCTTTAGTGTAGGTACCGGGTGACTTCGTATAAAATGGCACCCCCGTAACTTTTTTATTTTTTGTCGCACAAAAAAATAAAAATACTCACATACAGAGGATTTTTTTACGTTACAAATCTGCATTCTAATTCCAGTAACTTTTCATATATACAAAGAACGACAAAAAGTACAATTTTTTTTAATGGAATGCCCTGTAAATTTTTGCCTAAAATGAAAGATCTTTTTTTTTTCTGATTCCAAATATATAATACAAGTTGACATTTCGTTTAGCCGTTTTCGAGTTATTTAAGTTTAAAAATCAATTTTCATTATAGACTGTAAAATTACTGGCTATAAAATATCAGTTTTTTGAGCAGTTGGCTAGGAAATAAACCATATAAACAAATGTTCTGTCAAATGTCAAATTACCATACTTAGGCATTATAATAAAACAGCGAAGTAAAAATTGAATATAAATAACAATTTATTAACAATATATTTTACTGCAAAATACACAGATGAACCAAATAACACAAAACAAATTAATCAGAATGAATATTTCCCCCTTGATTATCTACACATTCGTGATAAACGTTTCGCAAGTGCTCAACTGCGTCCCTATAAAATGACCCTTTCTTTAATTTAAATGTCTTATTTCCTATGTTATAAAATATTTTATATCTTCAACGTTGCCCAGGTCACGTTTATATATTTTGTTTTTAATATACCCCCCACAAAAAATTATCCATGGGAGTTAGATCTGGACTATTTGAAGGCCACTAAATAATTCCATTTCTTCCAATCCACTCGTTGTAATTCTCATCCAAAAAAGTCTTCATGTCACGTACCACATGTGGTGGGGCACCGTCATGTTGAAAAATTATGTTCATATACTGCCTTAACGGTAAGTTTTCTAGCATTTTCTGTAGATGAGTTTCCAGAAATTCTTGATATATTGGCCAGTTAATGTTCCTTCGAAAAAATAGGGCCCTATTACCCTATTCTTCAGCAGGCCGCACCACACACTGTTCTCCTACCTTGAAATTGAACTTGCCTTGTGAATTGGGGATTTTCTTGTGCCCAGTGACAAAAATTTTGTCGATTTGGTAATCCACTAGTTGAAAAGCTTGACTCATCGGTCCAGAATATATTTTTAAAAAACTCTCTTTCGTTATTTATTCTATTTAACATAAAGTTGCAGAAATTGAGTCGTTGATTCTTATGCCTTTGAGTTAATTTTTGAACAGTATGATATTTATAGGGCTTAAATCCATATTTCTTTAAAACCTTCCTAATATATTCACGTGAAGTTCTTTTTACTCCGTAACGGGCCCGCATTTCCTTGGAAGTAGTTCGCGGTGACTGACTCGGATTTTCTACGTGATGCAAAGCAATATTTAAATCGTGATTTTCCTTATTATTGTTTAGTTCCCTCTTCTTTCTTTGCAAATCTGACGTTGTTCTAAATTTGGTGAAAATATTCTGGATTGTCGATCTTGAGGGAATCGGACCATCGGGATGATTTGTCATGTAAGCACGTCGCGTTGCAGAAGCATTATAATTATTTTCAGCATACAAACAAACAAATTCTCGTTTTCCTGCCACAGAATAAACCATTAAAAAATATATCAAAAAGAATTGATTTAGTTCAATTAACAGTGATTTAAATGTCAAAGTCATTTCAGCAACATTTGTTAATATTGTTTATTTCCATAGCCAACTGCTCAAAAAGCTGTTATTTTCTAACCAGTAATTTTACAGTCTATAATGAAAATTGATTTTTAAACTTAAATAACTCGGAAACGCTAAACCAGATGTCAACTTGTATTATATATCTGGAATCAGAAAAAAAAGATCTTTCATTTTAGGCAAAAATTTATAGGGCATTCCATTAAAGAAAATTGTACTTTTTGTCATTCCTCGTATATATAAAAAGTTACTGGGAATTACAATGCAGATTTCTAACGTAAAAAAAATCCTCTGTATGTCAGTATTTGTATTTTTTTTGTACGACAAAAAATAAAAAAGTTACGGGGGGTGCCAGTTTATACGAAGTCACCCGATACATGAACTATATAGAGTGTCCAGAAATTCATTTTATATTAGTGTCACAGGAAAACTAAATTTTATTCTAGTACATTTCAACGTCGTGTAAAATATCCACAATCTAATTTTTTTATGTTTTTGTTTTGTTTTTAGTAATATCAAACATTTTATCAGAGCGGTTTTTTTTCCTCTAGATTAAGATTAGAAATTAAAATTTTTTTTTTAAATTCGCAAATAAAACTTTTAAAGATTTTTTTTATTTGAATACATATGATTTTCCAAAATTACCCTGTAAAAATGATTTTTAATGTACAGATTGTCCCGAAAATTAACACCATTCAAAACTATTTTTAAAAGATGTACGTTATGCATATTTAATACCTAGATTTACATGTCGAACTTTGCGTATAAATATAGTTTTTTTATTATTTAGGGTGTTTTGAAAGTTATGGCCCCATTTGCTAATCATTGTTAAAAAACTAGTTACTATGCAGGCTGTAAATTAATTCATGTTAAACAAACGAAAAGTGATTTATCTAAAAACAAAAATAAGTAAAAAAGGCGTGGAAACAAGGGCCTGCAAACCTTTCGATTTGAAAATACAGGGTCTTAAAATAAAAAATACTTTTTTCTTTTTTTTATACTCCTCGTACAATTCGAGAGATTTTTCAATCAAATTTAGTACACGGTATATTATGACCAACATATAAGGTATTATTTTTTTCGACCTATTATCCTCTTCGAACTGTTTGCTATGACGTCACTGGCCATTTCTATAACAAAGTCGACAATACCTATATCTGAGGTTATCAGTAGGTGGCGGAGGCATACTTAAGGCCACCCAAATCAATCGTGGAGAGCCTCGTGCCCTCTGTTGCTACCTCTGCACCGGACTACAAGAGGGATATGAGCTCAGGGACATACGAATTGGGGAATGGAGTAGGTGTTTGTTTATTAATTAATGTAGGTTCAGTTTGTATTCATGTGATTGACGAATCTTAGTACGGAGAGTAAGGAATGAACGATATCTGGAGGAGAATATGAAAGCGAGAGTAGCATTTGGAGTGGGTGGTATTATAGCGAATGGAAAAACTGACTTGCTAGTTCTGGTATGGGAAATTTATAAATGCGGAGAGATATAGGGATTTTTTTGTTTTGATAGGCGACAATGTTCGTTCGTACAAGGCTTAACATTTTCAAAACACCCGGTATATTAAAATATATACATTTTTATAATCTGCAAAGCTCGATATGCAAATCTAATATACATGGTACACCTTTTAAAAATGGTTTGGAATGGTGTTAGTTTTTGGGACAATTTGTATGTTACAAACCATTTTTACGGGGTAATTTTGGAAAAGATTTCTAACATTCGCACAATGTTATAAAAATCCTTCTTCCTGTGGTAAAATGAATATGGGTGAAGCTGGACGGTGTGTCTTAAAGAATAAAGAAGTTGATATCGCTGAACACCTGCACTCAACAGAACATCTGTCTAATGTAAAGGAAAAGGTTCTTGTCTTTTGAAATCATCTAGCAACTTTTTAATAGAGAGGCGGGCTACGTGTTATAGCATATGTGGAAATAAATTATTCCTGTGAGCAATGAGTCTGTGTGCGTAGGCAGGTGTAAGTATATGAATTCTGCTCATCACATCTGAAGATGCCTCGTGCAAATACAGGCGAAACGGGAAGTAACTTCAATTTGGGACAGTTTAAATCCAAGAACCATGATTTCTTAATTTCTTGCTTTGTAAAAAAGTTTGTACAGAGAAGTTTTGAGGATCACCAGGGAGCCCCTAATTTGCCGACCAGGTGAATTTTATAGACCTGTTAGACATTTTGCTGACCGAAAGAGGGCTGATAGTTTTATTGATTTTAAATACCAGTTTACTTTTAAAATTCAAGTGGTGTATAGATCAGGGCTGGCCACACATTTGTCTATGAAGATTTACCAACAGACTTTTGAAGGATCACCGATCGACTCTAGTCAGAATAGAGCAACCGGGGTCGAGATACACAATTGAGCTTTTAGTAAAAATCACGCGAATAAAAAAAATCATTAGACTGTAGGAGTCCTATCTTGAGCAAGCTAAAAACGGTCCAGAATAAGCCTAAGGAAGAAAATGTAGACGGCATTTCTGTACCTTCTTTCTACTTTTTATAGGGGTGCAGCCGATTTTTTTAGTATCAATTATTTATAGTTAATATAAACCAAGCAAAGGGTTATTATATTTAGATAAACTCGAAATAATGTTTAGGATTGTTAAAACTATCATCCCTCTAAGTGGTCAACAAATTTTCTACCTGATGGCTCGCCAATTAAGAAATGCCGTCTCACTAATCAAATAATATGCGGACATCAGTTTCAATTCTAAAACATCTCTCGGAAATATGAGTGGAGAAGGTAATGTCAACAGTAGTAAGTTACAAACAATTTTTTCTGGCTTTTTCGAAACTTAAAAAAAACATCTAACTTTATATATATTGAAACAATTAGTCAAGAAAAACCCAAGGTTATTTTTACTGAACAAGTATTCTTACTTCCCTAAAACACGTTTTGGAAACTTGGAACGTGTTTTCGTCAGTCTGTGCGTGTCTGTCGATCTGTCTGTACGCGCCTACACAGCAGAGCTAAAAAATTACTTGTCCCATTGGATTCAAATTTTGACCAAAAATCAAGTGTCATAAGGGAATGAAATGGTTAGATATTGATATAAATCCAACATGAAGGAACAAAATATCCGAATAAAATTCCATTTTCTGGAATAAAAACCTTCTTTTTATGGAGGAAAATAATAATGGATATAATTTATTTCTTGTAGACTACGTAAATATTGTTATGAAAAATAAATAATAATAAACATAATAAATTAAGAACTTAAAAAAATTGAAATTAATTACAGTCTATAGAATTTGTTACCAAATTACTATATGCGTATATAGGCTATATATTTTACGTAGAGGAATTCTGTACGAGGGAAGCTGTGAATAAAGGTGAATTTACCGATTTTTTTATATTAAGTTAGCAAAGTTACCGTGGGCGGAATAGCCCACATGTTGAGATAAGTATTTTTCCTAAATATTTGCTTCAATCAATTTAAACTTATATATTTTTGTTTAGTTGTACTTTTACTACTTCTAACCCCAACAAATAATAAAAGCAGTAAAAACGAAAAGGTTCTAAATTTATAACACAACAACTGAAATGTATTTACGCCAAACTCTTCTACCAAACCACCTGGGCTATTAAGGGAGTCAAACAACTCCCATAGGATAGCTATACCTAGGATCCCAACCACCCTAGATGACCTCTAAATCGTTAGTATTCTGTATTTTGTAGTTGGGGAGGGTGGCTATTTAGAACTATAACACGTCTTATAACTAAAGAATATTAGCGGAACAGGTGATCTCAACAGAAAAAAGTGAGGAGCAAAATGGTAGTAACATAGAAAAGAAACAGATCAGTCATACTACTAAACATATTTGAACCGGTTTAAACATTTTCAAGATAAAAATTTAAAATTAAAAAAAAACTGAGTTTTACAAAATTTATGGCGAATTTTTAGGTCTGTTAAAGAGGTGAAAAATAATTACGGGAATTGTTAGTTATGCTTCGTCATCATTTATATTCAGGGAGATTTCTTCTAATAGTTTTGTGGTTTCTCCTAATAGTTTTGTGTTTCATCCGCTGTTGAACTTTTCGGTTGCAATCGTTTATGTCGTAAATTCTAAACGTTTGGACTTATTGACATAGTAGGTTATGGTTTTACTGCATGGATGTAGTAAAACCATAACCAGTTTAAGGTTATGTTAGCTGGTTAATAATAGTTAGATAGACAGTGGCGGATTTAGAGGGAAGGCAACGTCCCCCAGCATAAATAGCGGTTACCATATCATGTATAAAACAAGCACAGCATCAATAGAAGATCGTAATTCGCCCCACTCTGAGAGGGATCTATAAGTCCATCCTTTTTGTTTTATGTTTTAACACCTTAATAAAATTGGACGATAAAAAAAAGATCCTTTATACGTATTTAATTTTTTGTCGCCAACCTAGATTCCTCCCTGTGGATACGTAAAGTTTCTTCTAATTTTTGTTTAATTTAACGTTTCATTAAAATATAAAAGCGAGGACACTTTTGGGATCCCCGGTAAATTAAAAATACTTAAACATTTTTAGTGCCAACTGATATTGCCAAAATGCCATTAAAACATTAAAAAAACAAAAAGTGTTTGGCAAATGCTTCAAATTTACTGTAAAGTCCACATTACATTTTTGGGGTTCACTACATAGTCCTTAACAAACAGCTAAGTTTTTTATTTGGTGTCATTTTGCACCGGTACAAGTAGCGCGCCTACGCTAATATGTAGAAAAATAACAATGTAGTAAATGTAAGCAAGTTGGTACACATTGCAAAACTAAAAATGTAAAAATTATAGAGATATTCTAATAAAGACCGCCGGAGGTGATTTTTTTTGGCCTAAGCCGAACTTGAGCTTGTCCCACACCTTAGGCCGAAGCCGAAGTGAAAACGTTACTAAAACGTAGAAAATGCCCTGGTCAAGTAACTATTCTAATCCTATTTCGATAGTAATATCTAAACTAGCTATTCGTTAAATTTTTATGGTTGTAAGTTATAACACAATAAGCAGAATTTTTTTTGTATTAATATAATGGAAAAACTGAAAAACGAACTGATAAAAACTCTTAATTTCTTCTATTTTAACATATATAAAACAAAAAAACTTGTTGCCTGATACAATAAAAAAATAAAATATACCATTCTAGTTTTTAGTTAACATAAAACAATGATAAAGAATCATATTATATGCATATATATTTATAAAAGTAATAATAATGAAATAACTAAGGAAAATCAAAAATTGAGTAACTAATAATGAAAATTAAAGGGTTTTATATTATAATATGTTAGAAAAAAAGTTTGTTTGGGTTTTCACCAAGTAGATTGGGCTCGAAATTAGCTCTTCTATGAGTATAAAGTTGGCCAGTTGAATTAAATAATGGTTTATTATCAACACTGGTGGGAGGCGCTGCTTTTCTTTTTCGCAGCCTGTTTTAAGTACATTAGGTACTCATAAGGACTAAATTCCCAGTCCCAGTACTGAAATATATCTGCATCTTTCAAAAGCAAAAGGTGTTTTAAATAAAATGTTATATATTCATTAAACTATAATAATATTAATTATTATTTTTGAGCATGCACCTTCTCTTTCAGCAAAACCTTCGGAAAAATTTTGACCGAAACCTATTATTTGTCGAACATCCAAAATAACAGTGGAAGGTAGCCAAAGCCGAAGCCGATTGATCGGTCGGACTCTAGATTTTAATCAGGTTAGAGTAACTTAGGGTAACTGGTATAAAAAAGGGAGTAAATTTTATAGCAAAAATAAAGCTGAATTAAAAAGTCCAAGATTTGTTGATAACTCACTACAAATTATTTTTTATGAATGCCAAGGTAATTTTTAATGTTGCCTAGTGCATATATAGAAAAGTTCTTCTAGCCAACAATTTTTTTCATTGCAAAATCAAGATGCCGAAAATAATACGAGATTAGATTCGACAATTATTTAATTTTTCGCTTCCAAAACAATATTCACTTATTAATTACTTTTCTGCCTTCTTGGGCAGTCTAATTGAGCAGCCAAGCTATTTTAAAATCCCATTGACATTGAAAAGCATATGTGATGTTATTAAATTGCACGTACTTATAACATTGTTGTTATGTCGCGATAGGAAGTAATAATAATTTTAACATTATAATAGGTGCATTAAAAAAATTCGATATCAAGTAATCATTCATCATTTTAGGAAACTGTTTGATCCTCTGCAGTAAAATTACGATTCAAAAAGATATGAAGCAAAGTTCATCCACGCTTCTTCTAAATAACAGTTGTAAATAACAGAACAGTGAGTGAACCGGATGAGGTACATTAAATATAATCGAAACAAAATCATTTACATGTTATTATAAACGTGGTGCTGTATACTATTTATATCTTTAAACTGGAATCATATTTCATTTATCTTTGTAGATTATTGTATTAAGCAAAATGCATGCTCTCTTCTTTTAAAGAACAGATTAGGTGCGTTAAACATTGATGCATAGTTATTACTCATTATATTAAGTTATGTTATATGATATCCTTGCTATAAAAAAAATAGTTCGAAAGATGTAGCAGAATGAGACAACCAATTCGTCTGGCTCATTGTAGGACACAATTTAAATAGGAACCAGTACGTCATTTAAAATACTAATAGGATACAGTTCAGTAATCCTCATTGCTCAAGGAAGAAAAGTAGTATAAGCTAGTAAACCTTCCATCTTCCAAGAAATTCCGACATTTTGGCTGTTTATTTTGCCGTTCTCAAGACTAGAAAGATTAAAAAACAGTGCAACTTCCCTTAGGTATGAAAACATTAGTTACCATAATTAGAATAACGTATAAAATGGTATGGGTTAGTGCTAAAAAATTGTATTAATTTAGTTGGTACCCAAGCCCAAAACTATCACATAATACCTTTTTAATAAAAAAAAATCCAAACTGCTAATGATATATTTGCAGCTTTGAAAAAGTCAGAATAAACGGCTAAAAAGTCGGTATTTTTTGTTGATTATCATATACCTGTTCATGAAACCATGAAACTATGAATTCGTCGTATATAAAATACATTTTACCAAGGAAATTTTTAAGATTAATTTATTTCCAACATTCGCTTTTATATGTGAAAAACCTACATCATAATAAGAATTCATTTGTTCAATTAATATATCCACACCCAATAAAACAATCTCAATAACCGCTATAACAGTAGTGCTAATTATTTGAAAAATGGGCTCATTCATGTTTTTTTTTGTCTTCGATATAGCTTGAGTTCAATTAAAATAGTTTGTTCTAGTCGGAAGGGAGTGCTACAATTTATCGTCAAAGGGTTGCCGGTCTGTTGCATATTCGTCGACATATTTTAGAAATAAAGAAGAGCCGTTTCTGCAAAAGTTATCAAACGACTTATATCCCAAAGGGTAGCATAGGTCGGTTGATATCTTTTGCAGAGTGGATTCCTCTCGATTCCAGAATATGTAGACGACTGTTAAGTCTACAATGACTTATTAGGTCCTCTATTTATTCTATGCTTTGAAGAAAATAACCTGATGTTCACCTAGTTTGATATCCTGCCGTTATCCTATCTTCCGGTTCATGAATGTCTCGTACAAACAGGATGTCAGTTAGCTTTATATTGTTAGGTGTCAGTAAAAGTCCGTACAAAATAATAAAATATGACAGTAGGACACGTGGCTTTTTGGCTTCTCACAGGAATCAACAGATAGAAGCCAGCCACATATTTATAAATTCGGCCATAACGACCAACACATTTTGGAAAAAACAACTGCCAGAGATATAACTTTTTAGCCGGAGCGACGGCGACAGGAAAAAGAATTTTACATATATACATAGGCGTAAAAAATTGCTTTTTAGGTAGACAAATAAAATGACATTAATCAAAATTACTACTACCTATTACATACGAATATATGTTATTTACCTGTTAGGAGGGAGACAATAAAATGGGCCATATGATACATCAAAAGGTATTAAATATTTAAGAAGAGTGCTACTTCAATAACAATAACTCCCGTATTCACTAAAAAGGTTTAAATTGAGACCAGGTCTAACTTGACAGTTATATGTTTAAGATGACATTTTCAACAATTGAACAAATAAGTTTTCTAAATGTCACAATTATAAAATGACAGTGACATAAGCAAAACATGACTGGGGAGCTAAGAGTTTTAACTACCATCGCAACTAGACCTAGACTAACTCTTAAACCGTTTTAGTGAAAGTTTATAGAACAAGAGTCCAACAGTTTCAACTTGTCAAAAAACAAATATATGAAAGTTTATTTTAATGGAAGCTTGTGTTATCATGATGATATGGGCCAAGGTAGGACAAAAGTCCTACTGTTTTGATAACTAAAAAAATCAATTTTTGAATAACTTCAATCAATCAAATCAATAGGAGTCTTGTCCTTGGTTTTTATTATAGTTATAACATAAGCTATCGTTAAAAAACAATCATTCGTGTGATGGTAATCCAATTTTATGTATTTTTTTTAATTTGTTTTTTGACAAGTTGAAACAGTAGTACTCTTGTCCGACTAAACTTTTATTATTATTAAAGAAGCACCCTACTTAAATATATATTATTTTATGTAAGGGTTTATGAGACCACGAGACCAGTCGGCCAAATTAACTTAAAGCTTTTATTATTTTGTTAGTAATTTCCATGTCAAAAGTGTATATTTTTTGTATTCTTTGAAATTCTTCAACAAATTCCTCATGGCCGCTAGCTTTTATACAGTGGAGACAGGCGGGTTCAAAACAAAGAATTAATTAAGGCGCCAAGTGATTAAGATATTACACCAGGTCCTGATAATTTTCCTTCAGCTGAAACGTATACCTGAAACCCTAACTACTAATGAAGAAAACAATAAATTCAAATAGATGAAACTATATACTGTCCACAAGATCAGAGTGTACACACACTACAGGATTATTGCCTTCCAAGATGATCATTAGTTTCTTAAATGCAGGATATTATGTAGATTTGTATCATAAATAAGACATTTTTCTTTTATTTATTTGTTAGTGTATTCTCTATATTAATACAGAATACACCAAAAAATGTAACCAATTAACTGTATGTTCTATTGTGCTTGTTGAATACTCTGGTCTGGTCAAAAACATAATGTTAAGAATATCATATCTATTTTCAGCAGTTTTAAAAATGTTGATATTGAAAATTTTAAACTTTAAAATGACTGTAAAATCTAAACGGCTTGAGTTAGAGCAAATATAATATGGCTTGCAACTTCAGATTTTAGTTCTTGATAATCTATTTAATGCTATTAGACTAGTTTGCCGCTTTCGCATAAACTGGAAGTAACATTTTTGGCTTATTCCATTTTGTGGTTGGATTATCATACACCAAGATAGTAAAGTGCAAACTGTATCGATCTTGCTTAAACCGTTTTGATTTTACAGCTATTTAAAAAGTTTTAATTACGTTATTCTTACGACTTTTGTTAGTGGTAGTCATGTAAATCATATGTCATAATATTAAACTTTCACCAAACAAAATTGATAGAACAACATAATATTAAGTAAAATGTTTCTAAAATGCTGATAAACATATCTTAGATCCTTTCCGGGTATTTCGTCCACACCAGGCGCTGGCGTGCTGGTCGTTTTTAGCAATAGGTGTTCTACCTCTGGAGAGTCTGGTTGGTTCCAAAAAATAATTTGTTACACAAATTCCTTCACTATCTTCTGTTAAACACTGTTTGTATGATGCCAGAGACAAAGCCGTTGGGATACAAGTTTTACGAAAAAAGCAGAAAACATAGTGTTGACTAAGCCGTTGCAAAGTGAATTTCTGCTATTTGACGATGCTACTAAGGACCGTATTTTAGCATTTGATGTAAATATAGGCAAGTTGTTGTAGGAAAGTAGTACCTTTTTCGGAGAGGATACATTCAAAAACCGTTGTTCCAGCGGGTCTATACTATTCACGTTAACATCGTCAGTACTGAAGAAGCTTTGCTCTACTTCCCAATAAATTAGAGGAAACCTATATACCCAAAGTTAGACTCAGAAACAATTACTTATGAACACCCCTAAAAGCTTGAAGAAATATATTGATGACGTATAGAATCCACGTTAAATGCCTTATCGGAAGGAGAATATATATATATATATATATATATATATATATATATATATATATATATATATATATATATATATATATATATATATATATATATATATATATATATATATATATATATATATATATATATATATATATATATATATATATATATATATATATATATATATATATATATATATATATATATATATATATATATATATATATATATATATATATATATATATATATATATATATATATATATATATATATATATATATATATATATATATATATATATATATATATATATATATATATATATATATATATATATATATATATATATATATATATATATATATATATATATATATATATGTGGTGAAGTTTGACTGAATAATAATAGACCAATCTGATCAGTATTTATACTGTTCGAAATTAACAAAAAATATCTATAAAAATTATTTTTATAATGATTTACCTTATGAAACTTATTTCTTTTTGTTAAAGGCACCACTGTATCTTTTGTTAGGGTCTCTGTATTGCTAGATATTTACCATAAGTATATTTGTTTTATCTTCTTTGCTTTTTTTGGTTGTCTTTTTCCTGTTTCTTTTTGTTAAAGTACACCACACAGATCTAAAACATCGACAAAAGGGGGAGGTATGTCAAAAGCAGGACGTTTCCATGTATATATAGAGTTGTAGCCAACCGCGAGTGAGCATTGCACCATTTCCATAGTTACTCACATTCTTTTCATAGACTCAGATTCGTGTGCCAAACTTTACATTAGTTCCGACAAGTTTAAGGGTGGAGATAACTTGACGAAAACCACGAAAAAAGTACTAGATTTCCTTGCCAGGAATCAGTCGCAAGTTTGTGGATTTAACTGGCCTATTTTAAAAATATATGTCTGGCTCTTGTCTGTAAAAATCTTCATAGATAGTTGTGGTTAAATCACAGCCCAGCACAGCCAACGAGTTGAAATGTGTGAAATTGTTAGCATCTTCCATTTTTTTATGATCCACAAAAATAATCGTTGTATTTTTCTCTTCTCCATTCTTTTTTCAGCACAAGCTTTTTCTGATAAATTGCTTGTGTTTAAATGTACATAAAAATTGGAGATGTTAACTAACCCTAAAGTGTAAGTCTGCTACTCACTATTCGTTCATCGGTTAATTCGTCCACATAGTGTGGAGGATACCGTTCCTCACATTCATTGTGATTCTATCTTTTAGGCGAATATTCAAGTTTTGACTTCGACGAGCCATTAGTTCGTAACAAATCTTTTGTTTTTTGCGCCTTGTCAAACATTGAAATGCATGAAATCCATGTGAACAAATTAAATAAAAATTGATTAATAGTGTGGATCAAATATTCGTCCATTCGTTGATTCTCCCATTCGTTCATTTATATAAATTGACGAATCGAATGAACGGATTGACCGACGAATCGAGTAGTGAGTAGCGGTCTAAGACTTTTTGGCCAAAATTCTGGTAAAGTTAGCTTCTTTGTCGCCTCTGCATTTTAAATTATCAATTTTTTTTTAGAAGACATCTATTAATCGTATAGGAAGTTTTAATTCTATTAAATTAAATACTGTCTGCCATATTTACTAACTTTTAAATAGATTGTTAGAAATTCACAATTTTATATTCCTGTATAAAGTTTTCTCAGATAGCTGTCGAAATAATACGACATAACTGCTGAATACTGATACGTTGAACACCTCACCAACTTCTTGCAGCTTAAAGGTAGCCCCTTGCCATCGTTTTGTTGAAATAAATGAAACATATTGTTTTTTTGACAAGATGGTGACTGCAAAATATTTCAATGGACGTTGTGAATCTTGGAAATTCAATGCATTGATCGAATCGAAGGCCTCTAGTTCTGCTCTATGCAAAAAAGCCCCCAATTATATTTCTATTTTAAAGATAAAATAATTATACACAACTCCTTGTAATTACACTGGTTTATTTACTACAAAGTATTACAAACCTGTTTCAAAAATTATAAGGAAATAAAAAAAGTGCAACAAATTTAGTTAGGCAGAGTGTTAAAAAATATATATTTCTGAAGAGCTTCGGTACATTTAAATTTAAAAAAGGCAGATTTCGTGGTTTGAAAATTAAAACAATAAATTTTAAAAAAATTGACACATCTAGTTCATATATAAAAATAACAATTGTAAATAAATGTCATTGGACCTGTGGCTCCTACTGTTTATTGTTTGATAGCTAATCCTGATTGTCTTTAATTTCTGCGGGTTATTGGTGCAGTAATTTATAGATTCCCTGTCTGCCTATTTAATATGCTGCGCCAAATATTTACCATTTAATTTAAACATTCCTTTACTTTCTAGTTTTAATTTGGTAACTCTATGAAAGCGTATTAGTGCCACACTATTTCTTTTTTTATGATTCCCAGTTTAAAGCGGGAATTAAGACTAATTCCCAGTTTAAATTGCTCCCCCCAAGTGCTACCTCTGGTTACGTCACGGTTGTTATATGTATAGTTAAGAAAATTAATTTCGTTAAACTGAATTTTAAAACATCTGTAAAGCATGTAAAATAGTATATGACACAACGAGTGTTGAAAGTGGAAGTGAAGTATGAGGCGATGGCCGAATGCGCGACTTTTTTTCTTTACAAAGTTGGCAATGCTGAGTCATGGCCATATCGAAACCGGTCACGTCTAAAAATTCAAAATTAAGAATGACGGTCATGTAATTGTCACTTTTCACATGCAGTTTCCAACTTTAAAATGTTCAACAATAAATAATTTTTTAGAAGATGATGTTTTTTTTTTGTAAATATAGTACACAAAATAAAAAAAAAACAGTATAAAATACTCATTTAATAAGACATTTAATCTCATTCGGCCTTTTTTTTAAATTTTATTTTGATTCACAAATCTTTCATATACTGTCGGATTGAAAAGTATATTTTAATATACGTGTTCATTTTTTTAACAAGCGTGTGGCATATGGCACTCTACCAAAAAAAACAGTGTTTTTTTGTCAGTTTCATATGTGGTCGAAGGAAAACTCATTTAAACTCTCATCTAATTGGATTCTACATTGAAACTGGAAGCTAAATCTTCTGCGATCTCTAATGAAGCTGTGTACTATTGTGGTCTCTATATGGTAGCTCTGGTGCTAATGAATTATACAATATAACTTACCTTTCTGCTGCCATGTAGTGTAGCAGGTAATGCAGCTTTAACTTGTCAGAAACTTCAAAAATATTAAACACTGCAACAATTTTACGCAATAAACCGATCCAGTTTGTGACTATTCAAAAATGTCAACTATAAAACTAGGAACTGTAGTGAATAGAATACTAGTTATTTTAGTTGTAGCAGTATTGCTAGTAGTAGCCGCAATAGCATTGCTAGTGGCAGCTGTAGTAGTATCGCTTGTTGTATCGGTAGCAGCAATGACAGTTGTACTTTGGGCTCTAGAAGGACTTATATCAGTATCGGATCGATTTTCAGTGGAATCAACAAAATTGCTACTAAAACTCCTACGTTTTTTTGGAATGGAGATGCATTTTTGAAATTAGCTTACCTTAAAATATTTTCCTATTTTAATATGTAGATATTGAATAAACTGATTTTATAAAAAAAAATGTTTTTTTTAACGGCTAAAGTAATAATAATAATAATAATAATAATCGAGCCTCGGAAAAGGGCCGCTGTCTGGGGATCGCTAGGGCACCTTTGGAGACACTGCTGAAGGTGACAGCATGCGGGACGGTGGCGGCGAAAGGCTGAACAGGCGGGCCTTTGCCGAAAAAACTGCTACAGCCGAACCTATTCCCGAGAATTGCATCAGAGCCGACATTGTTGGAGACGGAAGTTGTTTGTTCCGAACAGTCAGCTTGCACATATACGACTATCAAAACAATCATACCAAACTTCGAGAAGACGCATTGAAATACCTACTACAAAACTGGTCGGAACTTCAGATATTTTCGTTATTTCACGACGACGCCGACGACATGAAGTACTTCGACAACTATTATAAGTTCATGAGCAAACCCACCACCTACGGAACGAGCCTAGAAATATTTACTCTCTCGGAAACCCAGAAGCACGTCTTCAACAGCGGATATATCTCAACGAATACCTGCAACTACCAAGAAAGAGGTTAAAATGGACAGATGAAATGAATCTAACGGGGACCAAACTTGAGACAATTTCATCAGGATACGGACATAAACTGCATACACTTTTCATAGCACAATATCCAGAATACAAATCACTTATCACAGAACAGAGAGTAATAGATCAAAAAAGAGTCATCACTAAGACCAGTAAGCTCACCCCACTCGCATTGCACAAGCAATCAAAGTAGAACTCACACAAGCAATCAAAGTAGAAATGAAGTCACATCTATACAAATGATCAGGCTCCGATTCTACGACAAGAAATCCTATTCCACGTGTAATCTTCAAACGGGACACATATAAAATCCTAAGGACCATCAACGAACACATAATTCCCCAGTACATAACGAATGCGAGCACAATTGAGGACATTCATACAGTGATCTACGCAGCAGCTATAACTACGATAAAACAGAACAATCAGAAAGTCACGCCACGACACTGAAACACCAACAACATAAAAGCAAAATTCAAATGGCAGATAAGGATCGAAAACAAAATTAACAAAAGTAGAAAAGAATTGGGACATCTTATCCAATCCATGAACGGCAACAAGTCAAAACGTATCACACAAAGTGTAGAGAAAATCAAATCTGCAACTCCTGATCACACGCTTACAGAAATCCTTGACACTCTGAAGCAAAAATTATCCGTGGATACCGCAAGACTCCGAAGATACAAAGAATCAAGTGAAAGAAAGGACGCTAACAACCTGTTTCGAAGAAGCGAAAAACAGTTCTACCAAAAAATCATGAGCAATGAGAAGGTACGAGTAATAGAACCACCGACCAAACAAGAGATCACAGAATACTGGAAACGTATTTAGTGAGAACCGAAACTACACAATAATAACGCTTCATGGATTAAAGCGGAAGAAGACAGACACAAGTGCTTAGAGGAACAAGAGGACTTTGCAATGACAACACAAGTTTCAGAAACAATCAAATACACGCATAACTGGAAATGTCCTGGAGTAGATAACATTCACAACTTCTGATATAAACAGTTTACCTCCACACATGAAGCTCTCACCCAAGGAATAACATACCTTAAATCCAAAAATTCAGACAATAAGGACCCGTCAAATTACCGACCTATTACGTGTCTTCCAACACTATATAAGATCATCACAGCCACAATTACCAGGAAAATGGAACAACATCTAGCACACAAAAACATTCTAACGGAAGAGCAAAAAGGGTGCAGGAAAAACAGCCGGGGATGCAAGGAGCAGCTAATTACAGACAGCGTCATCATGGAACAAACCAGGAAAAATTATAGAAACCTTCATACTGGTTACATAAATTATAAAAAAGATTCGATACCCCACAGTTGGCTAACCAGAATGCTAAAATTATATAAAGTCAATAAAAACATCAGGCAATTTCTTACACAAATCATGACTACGTGGAAAACTAAAATTAACCTGAGAAAACAAAAAGAGCACATCGAATCAGAAGAGATCTATATCAGACGAGGTATATTCCAGGGAGATTCAGCGCTTTGTGGTTCTGCTTCTGTCTCAATCCACTCTCAAACACACTGAATAACACAAACTTCGGATTCGAAATTACACACCAAAAAAATAACGTACACAAAATAAACCATAAAATTATATGCAAACACAATGGCACAGCTTAAGGAACTGCTTAAAATCACAGAAACATTTACCCTGGACATCAATATGGAATTTGGTATAAGTAAATGCAAGCTACTTCATGTCAACAAGGGACAGTGGAAAGACCACTCTACGAGGGAAACAATCAACAATGAAACTATAGATAACATGCTCAAAGAAGAAACATACAGATACCTAGGCTTCCATCAAAGCATCAAAATTAACCACACTCATATCAAATCAGAGCTCAAGACCTTCGCTATACCTATTCTTACGTATTCGTTTGGTACCATTAAATGGTCACACACAGACATAGAAAACATTTACATTCTCATAAGCTTTGAATTCACTAAACACAGGAAGTTACATCCCAACGCATGCAAGGAAAGACTCACCATCGAGAGAAAAGAAGGAGTGAGGGAAATTATAGATTTACAATCGCTAAATAAGAAAACAAATTTACGAACTCAGAAAATTCTTCCACGACAAACAAACTAAACTCCACAAGGCAATAATGAAAGCAGACAAGAATTATACACCGCTCGACATCTTTCAAACGAGCCACGCAGCAGACGGATACAGTCACATCCCATCACGACTAAAAAAGATGAACACCTGGTCTGAAAGAGCACTTCACGGAAGACACATACCAGGGAGAAGGACACAACAATTGAAGACGAGAGGTGTAGGAGATGTCACCAGCAGAGAGAAACGATCGATCACATAACAAGTTGATGTAGAATAATGGCCGGAATTGAATACACCGCGCGACACAACTCAGCAGCAAAGGTCGTTCATGAAGCATTAGCCACAACATACAAACTAACGGAGAACACAGACCTTTACTACCATTATACACCAACATCTATACTTGAAAACGAAGACTACAAGCTCTACTGGAACATTGACATCCACACAGATAAAACAATCCCCGCAAATAGACCCGATATCATCTTTCAATCCAAAAAAGAGAAAATCACTTATTTAGTTGACATGGCTGTCCCCAACGACGAGAGCATCCAAGCGAAATACAGTGAGAATATCGCAAAATACACCGACTTGGCAATGGAAGTAAAAAGGCTGTGGAAACAGGAAATAGTCTTCATTGTTCCTCTCGTCATATCAGTAACAGGTCTCACCCCAACAATGTTTACACCGCATTTGGCTCAATTAGGGCTTAATACAGACATTCACAGGAACATCCAGAAATCGGTCATTTTGAAAACATGTAGCATAGTTAGATCATTTCTTAATACACAATAGTTGTTTTTTTTTTCCATTTCCTTTTTTTATTTTTTGTACTGACTTGGTATAATCCCGTCAGTATAAAATACAACCACAGGAATACTATGAGACAAGAAGTCATAATAATAATAATAATCTCCTCAGGGGCATAGAGAAATACTTTTGTATCTCTCTATGCACAGGCACGCGCTCCCAAGGTACCCTAGCCAGCTCTCCGCTGTCTTTTACCCTCTTATTTCCTCACCGTCCCCAAAAACCCAGCTTCTCCCTTACCTCATATTTCCTATCACTTCCCGAGGAGCAAACCTTGTTCGCAGAGTATAAAAATCCCTGGCAATGTAACACTTTTATGAAAATGTACCACTATAATATCTTGTTGTGCTCAGGATTAAGGTAGAGGATCCTGTGTGTTAAGTGAGTTACAGTCTACCTCGATGAGCGACGAAAGCAGCGTAATGTCGAGTATGGCTGCTGCAACAGCTCCATCCCCCTTATGGTACCAACCACCAACGCCCCACGCCCACTTCTCGGTGTTTCTAAAGAGACGCATGTCACCAATCCTCAGACCACGAAGGCTGGAAAGCCAAGGAAGCGTATGAAATGGACATCAGCAAAGATTGTTTCATAATGCGCTCCTATTATAAGATCACCAGATTTGACACCGACTTAACCATCTACCGGACCGGCTTTCATAGTGCTTTCTTTCAGAAATACCCGGATCTTCAGAACATCACCGAGCAACGCATTGATGACCAACGGCGAGTAATTGTCCGGAATAAACTTTTGGCTGAACCACTCCTGGAACAACTTAAAGGAGAGGTGCAGCTTGAACTTGAGAGTGAACGCGTTGAGCTCATATAGTTGGCGCATTACCTTTCTGGAATGACGTCACGCTGGTTTCAAATAACGTATTTCTTATATTATTTATATTTCAGCGATGATTCCTAACCTAAACGTATGCAGTGATGTAGATAGGAGGGGTGCGTTCAGCACTGGCTAAAGCGAATTTAAAATTGGCATTTTCTGTACAGAAAGCGCTGCAACTTGTCGAAAATGGCTGGCAAAAATATAACACTCTCATTGCCATAAAAAAACCCTCATTTTGCACACTTAATACAAAAATAACTATTATAACTTCAAAAACTAAAATTATTTTGCAAATAAGACTTTACTAATATAAATTCTTTCATCTTAGTCTTATTCTTTGTTTGCAATGTAATAAATTGACGCCAGTTACCCATTTTCATCAAAATTATTTTAATTCTCAATTACAGACAATACTGAAAAAATATTAAGAAAAGGGGAATAACGAACGATGAATCCTTTACCTCCAGAATGTTTCAAAAACAAAAAGAGGTAAAAACAAAAATCACAGATTACTTAAAGAACAAAATAAGAGATATGATCTATTGCGTGTATGCTAAAAATGAATATGTTACAATGCAGACTTTGCTTTAAAAACTAAAAGAGAGAAATTAATGTATAACACTTTAAAAATAAAAACTACTCCCCTTCACTGTCTTCAGAATCAGAACTAAATTCTTCATCGTCACTGCTGTCTTCGTCGGTACTAATTACAAGTGGCGCAATGTCTGAAGCATCACATATCTGTATTGTCTTCCAAGCTTCTTGGATTACCCTTTCTGTGTGGCTGACATAATTTTTCCAATGCTCTGAAGATACTTCATTTATCGCTTTTTCCCACATGGCCAAAACTTCCGATGGTGTCCCCTTCAGACTAGCAATGTATTGGTCGTATTTCCTCTTACACTCATACCATACCATTTCAATAGCATTAAATTGACAATGGTATGGAGGAAGTCTTAGTATTTTGTGGCCCAAAGGTTTCACATATTCGTCAAGGTAGAATGTTTTTTAAATGTTACAATTTTTTTCTACAATGCTCCATATTTCATCCTTCATGGCCCTCTCTGGGAAGTCAATGTTCTTTTCTTTAACCATCCAATCAATCTCTGCTTTGTCCATGATTTTCTTGGAATATCCTCTAAAAGGCCGGAATGATAGCTTGCGTTGTCCATCACTATCAAACTTTTTGGAGGAAGATTTGGTACCAGCTGATTTTTAAACCAATTTTCAAAATTTTGCTTGTTCATATTGTCATGATAATCTCCGCTTTTTAGTCCACTTTTAAATATTAAACTGGCCCCCTTAATAAATCCTTCCTTTGATCCAGCGTGAACTACAATATATCGATGACCTTCACTAGCTTTTTTAGAACTTGTAGACATAGTGTTATCCTGCCAGCTGTTTCTAAACGAACCTTTACTAAAAATCCAAGTCTCATCAATAAATACGGTGGTATAAGCACCTTGTCCTAGATTTTGATTTTTGACATATTCCCTCAAGAAATTGATTCTCTTGTGGACGATGTGGGGCAAATCCATCAGGTATTTTCTATTATTTGATTTCTTCCACTTAAAACCAATACTTTTTACGTATTTTCTTAGCGAGGTGATGGAAAAATTAAAATATTCATTTATCTCTTTTAGTTTTTTAAGCAAAGTCTGCATTGTAACATATTCATTTTTCGCATACATGCAGTAGATCGTATCTCTTATTTTGTTCTTTAAGTAATCTGTAATTTTTTTTTACCTCTTTTTGCTTTTGAGACATTCTGGAGGTAAAGGATTCATCGCTCGTTATTCCTCTTTTCTGAATATTTATGATTGTTGTATGGCTAAGCTTGTTGCATTTGAAGCTCGTTCAATTATATTATCAGTTTGCGGAAGGATTCCATTTTTAGCTTGCTCTTTTTCCAATTGAAAAAAAGCCAAGATATTCAAAACTATTAGCTGTGATTGCTGATTATATCTTCGCGGCATCTTGCAAAAGTTTAAAAAGAATCACAACAAATCAATGTCAATTTTGACGAATATATTCTGAAAGACACATAACCAAAACCGGCATTGACTGTTGTAAAGAAACGACAATGAGTTTTTTCAAAATGTTTTTGTCACTGTCAGTTAACATAAATCAAACAAAAATAACAAAAAATGACGTCATTCCAGAAAGGTAATGCGCCAACTATAGCTCCGCCTACAATAGAGGAATCCGAGGACGAAGTACGAAATGGAGAAGAAATAGGCGAAGACGAATCTACAGGACAAGACATCATTGACAGAGCCAACATCGCCCAGGACAATGAAAAAATATCAGTATACAACGAATTCCAAAAAACTTTTGCTGAGTTTAACAGCCTATATCCAACTCAATGATCTAAGCTCCCGAAACTTAGAATTAGTCGGGAGACTCACAGCATCCTCAAAATTTTCAACACCATACTAGCAGAGTTTAGTTTGGAGTATGACACGCTTGAGAAGCTTCACACATTCTTCTACTGCTCTGCCGTTGCGGTCCTTAGATGCCATAAACAACAACTGCATTCTCAGAAGGAAACATGCAAAGCTACACACACCAATAAAAACTCATATGGCAGAAAAGACTTGAGAAGACAATTGACGATTTGAGACAGGAACTAGGAAGACTCACAGAATTTCGGAAGAATGAACACCCCTCCAGCAGACTTAAGACGACCATTAAAAAGATATTTAAGAAGATTGGTACAAAATCCACCGATCTCAATCATCAACAAAAACTAGATGAGTATCAAGATACACTAAAGCAAAAACTAACAGCTAAAGCAAAACGTCTGCATAGACACAACAAATGCTCAAAGAGAAAACGACAGACCTGGCTTCTCAACAACAATCAAAGACAGGTATCAATAACAACAAAGACCAAACCAATACTGAGAAGATGCTGCCGAGCAAAGAGCATTTGACCGAGTATTGGTCGAACATCTGGAAAAAACCAAAAGGCATAACCGAAATGCTACATGGGGACAATTTCAATGTAATCAGATTCAGACACCACAAATGGTATTTGACTCTATCACCAAGGAGGAAGTTACCAGCTTTATTAAGGGAATGAGCAACTGGAAGTCACCAAGATTTGACTATATTTACAATTTCTGGTATAAAAAATTTAAGGTCCTCAAAAAACAAAAACACAAAAACAATAGTACAGAAGACCCGTCCCAGTACAGGCCCATCACCTGTTTGCCCACCATGTACGAGATCCTAACAGGATCCATTACAAATCGTATCTATCATCATATTGACAGTCATACCCTATTAGCCGAGGAACAGAAGGGATTGTTGAGATTGTAACCTATTAGCCGAGGAACAGAAGGGATGCATTCGAGACCATCAAGGATGAAAAGAACAACTTATCATCGACTGGATGTAGTACTTAAGTAAGCACAGAAAAAAAACGCAACATTTTTTTTGACAGTGTACCACATTCCTGGCTCATAGACGTACTACAAATATACGAAATTCGCCCTATGATCATCAATTTTCTGACAACTATCAAGCACCAGTTGAGAACGAACCTGAAGATCTATAATAGCGGTCAATCTCTTGCCGCGGATGAGATACGTTGCTCAACAATATAGGACATGGCTTCAACATCAAAGCCAATAGGGAAGATTCCGGAACCATATCCCACTTTCTGTATATGGATGATATTAAGGTCTATGGTGGAAACCATAACCAACTAAAAAAGCTTATTGACGTGACATACACCTTCTCGAAAGACATCCATATGGGATTTGGAATGGAAAAATGTAAAGCCTTAAATATCGAAAAACGCATGGTGATGTAGCCCTACCCAATGGAGAAACAGTTCAAGCGATGAACCAAGGGGAGACCTACAAATACCTAGGATTCCAACAAGCCTGACTGCTCCAGGATAAGCAAGGAAAGACTAAGATGAAAGATCAGTAAGTTCAAAGAGTGCGAGCTCTTCTGAAGATAGAACTGAATGCCGGAAGTCTCATTACAGCAATCAACACCTATGATGGGCCCGTGCTGACCTACAGTTTCGGAATCCTGAAATTGACTAACACGGAGCTAGGGGACTACAACGCACTACTCGTCTAATGATGACCGAGTACAAGTCACACCACCCGAGGTCATGAACTCTCCGAATGACCTTACCATGAAGAGAAGGTGAAAGATACCTTGTTGACTTGACCAATTCGCACTCCCGATAGCTGCAAAAATGGAGAGATTTCTTTACCAACAAGGCACAAACATCAAGCCTAGTGATCTTAAGTGATTTTCCACTCAATCTCCAAAGTGACAACATCATCCTAAAGTCAATTATCACCGATAGAAGGGTGACAAATAAGCGGCCTGATACTGTTAAGTAAGGAAACAAAGACAGCTTATTTGGTAGATGTCGCTGTACTCAACAATAACAATGTGCTGGATAAATATCAAGAGAAAAAGGTCAAATATGCGGAGTTAGCCATCAAGATACAGCAGATGTGGGGACTGAATAAGGTTCATTTGATACCGAACATCGTATTATCAACTGAAATAGTTCCAAAAACACTAGAATAGAACCTAGGACTGCATACTAACACCTTCATCAACATCCAAAAGACAGTCCTGCTCAGTATCTGCCACATATTGAGAAAATTCTTATAGGACAATACATAGAACTAATAGAAACCAGCCCACTTCTTTTGATGCATGCATCCAGGATGGGCTTGAAACCCAACATTTGTTGAGAAATTGATTGTCAATTTCGATAAGATTAATAATAGTTTTGTTTTATCAATTTGACATGTCTACATACAAAATACATAAGTAATTGAAGAAAACGTCAAGCCAACAATTATAACACTAATTTGTATAAATAAATATATACATGTCAAATAGTAAAAAATAATAACAAACAATATATAAGAATACAAAAAAAAAGAAGACGTCCAGCATAACTCATTTAATTCAAGAACTCCAGTATAGTATAACAGTTCATTTCAATAAGACTTTTCAGTGTTCCTTTAAAAATTCTCACAGTAGCAGAGTGCTTTATATCATTGCTTAGTCTATTGAAAAATTTGCATCCATTATAGGCTATGCTTTTTTGTCTTATGAGAAGCAGGCAGGGGCGTGCGGTGAAATTTTAAGAAACGGAAGCAATATTTAGAAACTTACTTATTTGTAATGTAATTCGATTCTTCGATCATTTTTTACAAATTCGTCAATGACGTCATCATAAAAAAGTCGATGCTCCGAGATATTTTGGAGAAGTTTATTTTCAATGGACAACAGCGATGTATGCGAAAGTTTCTCCTGCCCCGTTGAATTCCTCATGACATTTTTTATACGTTTAAGTGTTAAAAAATTGCGTTCTACTGATGAACTTGTGGCAGGTATTGTCGATACTAATTCACACAATTACGACACTTCGGTGTAGGCATCTTCCAACTCCTTGTCTTTTGAAAATTGCGTTAGTTCCTTAGCGTTATTTTTTGCGCTAATGTCATCAGTTTCGTAGAAGAAGAAGAGATTTAAACGCATCTTCTGGAAAAGTTTTTCCTTTAAATGCATCAAAATTGCAGAGCTCGAGGAATTTAAAATCATTTAAATCGTTAAATCTATAGTTTATTTGTTGCTGAATTTGATCGATTATTTCATAAAAGAGGCGTCTGTATGATGTTTGAATATCTCCGACCTTGTCTGTTCGAAGACGCTTGGCTTGTGGCTCTACATTTAACGTCATCGTTTTCTCCCAAAATAGGTCAAAGTCATCTCTTTTTTGGCTTAACATGGACTTAAAATCATCCACTTTTTTTAGGCAAAAAACAATATAATTCGTTTTAGTTTGTAATATATTAAAAACATTGTCCGAGAATGGACATATTTCTGGAAATATGTTCAACAAATAATTAAAATTAAAATTTCGTTTCAAACAGTCCAAAAACCCCCTCGAACTATTTATTGCTTCTGAGTCCCACGTTTAATTATTTTCTATTATATTCTCAAATGGTTCAATCAGTGATTCACGATTTTCAGATATTGTTAACATAGGTTTTCCATTATAGTTCCACCTAGTAGGAGCTAATTTGGGCAATCGTTTGTGGACAATGGAGTCCAAATCTTGTTTTGTTGACTTGGAAAAAAGCAGCCATGCCACTTAAAGTAACGAAAAACACTTTCCACTCTTTAATGTGATTGATGGACTGGGATAAAACTAAATTTAATTTATGAGCAATGGACAAACACAGCACTTGAGAAAGTTTCTCGAACTTTAGCTTGCAGACCCCCTAATTGTCCTGCCATCACTGCAGCTCCATCATAGCTTTGAGCAACTAATTTTTTCTCTACGTTTATTTCTTTAGTAACGTTATAAACTACGGTATATAATGCATCTGCTGTACGAATTTCGGACACATTCTTAAAACTTAAAAATCGCTCTTGAATACTTCCATCTATTTTAACGTAGCGTATTACTATAGATAATTGGCTAAAATTAGTGATATCAGTTGTTTCGTCCAGAACAAATTCTTTTTATAATAATGGTTGCAATAGCGGAAATTAAATCATTCTGGATTCGATTCGACGTTCCGCGAAAAACGCTAGACTGCTCTAAATGATTTTTTAAGCAATCATCAGATATAGCCATTAAACTAAGTAAATCTTGAAAATTTTCTCTATTTGAAGAAACCCTTGTTTCGTCATCGATAAATCTTGCCTATTTTTATCGACTAGTTCATTGTGTTGGCGGTGACTAATTTCCAACTGTTCAATTCTGGTTTTACCGAAGACTTTTTCTTTTATGACGGCCTGCAAATGCGCTTTGGACATAATGTGTCTTTCTACAGCTTTATGGAAATTGTTTAAATCGGAAAAACTAGTTTTATTCCAGAGACCTTTTTCATTTTCAAAAAGTAAACATGGCCAACAAAATAATTTACTTATATTTTCACACTCTGTTAGCCTTTTAAATTGTTCGTATTGTTTTTCCGGATAAAAATGTCCAATACAGTTTTTCATTTTTGTGGTTAAATATTTCATAGCCGGTTTTGCCCTTCCTTTGAAAATGATTTGAAGCTTATCAGCGAAGTTTAATGTTGAAAATCCCTTTATTATTAAGACACACACCACACATTCACACACACTCTTACTAAATTCTCCAACATTTTCAACGTTATTACCGACAGCCGAAGTTGACGGTATTTGCATATCCACGTCCGTATTATTGTCTTCCATATCGCACCATCCACGACGCGCCGTACGTATCACACAACACACGGAGAGCCGTTCAAACAAGGAACCTACTCCAACGATAGCTTCCGCCCTCACTTAAAGCACGCGACTGAAATGCAAAAATTGCAAACAGCCGGTGGAAAGTTCAATAACATCTGGCTCGATTCACAGGAAATCAAGCACACAGGTTCTATTCAATTTCTATTGTGGCTCGGTCGGACTCAAAGCCGCATTTATTATGGGATTGATAATTAAGATAATATTTTAGCATTTTTAATATACACTAAATTAATGCTTTCCTATTTCAAAAATTACATTTTAGAAGATGTTTTGTAATTTTTTTTGGGAAAGCACTGCTTCTCTTGCTTCCATGGACTGCACGCTCCTGGAAGCAGGTAATAACAATTTTTCGTTTCTGGTATTGTAGTTATGTAAAGTGTGTTCTGATTAAACAAAGTCTTTCATATGATAGACAAATTTCCACATTTTGTAAATATATATTCCTAGCTAAATGGAATAAAAAGTACTTTCAATGCCTTCCATTTCATGTTCGGCAGCAATGAAAATATACTTATGAAGGTTTTTAAGCAACATATTCTTATGCTAAATTTTCAGTCATTTTTGGACAACTAAAACGTCAGACAATAATAGGGTACAGGGTCATTTTTAAGCGTAACTTAAATAGATATTTGTCAATTAGGTATGAAAAAATGCGATGAATATTTTTTCTGAGTTATTTTAAAATATTTGTCCGTTTATTTTAAACACCTTTAAAAGGCCTCTGACATTGCAGGTTTATAGAGTACAGTTAGCAACACGTTAAATTTTACCCAATGATGTAATAGATTATATGGACTGGCACTGTCACATATGCTCAAGGTTTTACCTTGACGCCAATGCGGGAGAGAGATGGAGGTAATTAGGGCGTAAATTCCATTACTTGCGAAAGAGATAAATGTCTGCCTCAATTAGCTCCGTCTCCCTCGCACTGCGCTGGAGTCTATAAAGCTTCGAAAAGCCCGGTTCATTAACCTATTATGTCTATCATTTTACCGGAATTTTCTAGCTCATAATCTCCAGGTGAATACAACCTATAAGAGGGTTTAACGTTTAACGTCGATAGCAGCACTGTCACAAAACCATACACAAAAGCTTTTTCGCCTAAGAATAAGTAAAATAAGTAATTTTTATTGCGTTGTAAAATAATGTCACAATACAACACTGAAGGGTTTGGGCAAAATATGTATTTAAATTCCAAAAAGTGAGCCCAGAAAAGGCAGGTGGTTAAAAGCCATTGAACGAGAAAATAGTTACTCTAGTGGTACAATAGTATTTGTATGCGAAGATCAGTTTGATGAAATTAACTTTAGACTTATAAAATATATATTTTTGTTTTAGCTGAAACAAGACAACAACTATTATATGCGATATTCTTATATGTTACTGATGCAGAGAGGAAACCAAAATTTTCGAAACTTAAAGATTAGGGCACAAAAAGAAACAAAGATCGGGAATATGGGTTGAACAGGATTAGTTTAGTCTTAATGAAACTGACAACACCACAAGAAAGTGGAATAAAATGAAATTGGCAATGATTGATTTCGCTGTAACAGTAAAGCCTTATATGCGTAGCAAGTACGTTCAATTAGTGTTAGCAATACTTTAAGATTTACCTTAAAGGATCGTCCAGTTTTAAGTGTCCTTAAATATGTTATAGATAAAAATATTCTGTTCCAACACGTAACAGTGGCTTATCTTTCTCATTAAGACAAACAACTTTTTTTATTGATGAAGAATATAAACAAAATGTTGAGAATGGCGTAATGATTATAGTTTATAAAGTCCACCGTTTTATAGAGGTGATATAGGTGTACAAAAAAACCCTTTGTATTCTGAATTTGTTAGAAAATCTGATCAGGAATATACCTTTACGATTCGGTAAATCGCCCCCTCCATGCTGATTATTTTCCTTGTACAACAGAATTGAATTGTTACTTGAATAGCCCGTTTGAACACGACCCTCTGATGGAAATCCCCCCCCCGCCAAGGATGCCATGTTCTACAATATGAATGGTGTTTTTTTTTAAATGAAACGTTGGATTTTTCCTGTTTTATTTTAGATTGTAAGTTATTTTCTCATGTAGTGAAATTATGATCGAAATTAACCGACTTGCAGTCGTTCAAATCGATTAAATTTAGTACCTCTGACGTATTAGAGTTGACTTGATTTTCGTAATGCTAAAGTATTTCTAAGTGACTTAAAGTCCATAGACAAAGCGACTGTTAGATTTTATATTTTGAATTAATTCAAGAGTGCTATCAGCCCGTATTTTTTGCGTTGGATAGCGGCGTCGGATGACTTTCATGAGACAGTAGAGTGTGTCTAGTTTAATCATTTAAGGTCTCTAGATTGGCTTCATTCAATGTAGTATTTTGCAATTCTTTTTGAGGAAAAGAATTAACAGTTTCTGTTAATGAATTTGTGGAACTTTGTTGAATTTTTCTCATTTGAGGTATTCGCATATTTTCTAACGGTACAGTCCTGTCACGAACAGGGTTATTAACTAGGGTAACTGAAGATGACTAGCCCTATGGACCCGCTGAGGTCTCACCACCATGTACCCGGATATTTTCAGGATGATAAATATCCGCCTCAAAGATGTTAGTGAGCATTGTAGACTCAAAGTGGGGGAAAAGTCGCTGATGTTAAAATTAACCGTATTTTGGAAAACAAAGTCAGAAAGATGACCTTTGCTCATATAAGGTATTTAAGTTTTTATTCAGTAAATCTAATTATTGTTGTGACAAAGTTGTGAGAGTAGCGACGGGTAAAAATGGATATATATATATTTTTTTTTCATCATATATTTATATGTGGAACCTTCTTTTCTTGGGTTAGGTTAATAATGATAACAATTTTTTTCACATTAAATTAACGTTTCGCTCATTGTGTTGAGCTTTATCAAGATTTTATTTTCAAGTCTCCTGAGTTTTTTTTTATTAAAAGCACAGTAAAATATTTACATAGACGTAAACATCATTATATAAATTGAAACGTTAAATGGTTTAAAATCACTAAAATTGCACACAAAATAAATTTAAATCATATTTTTTTTAATATTTTTTAAAAAACATCTTTGGTTCTAATGTAATGATTTAAAATATTGTTACACTACGTTTGTTAAATAAAATGTTTCGATCTGACAAAAACATTCATTTACCCAAATTTAAAACACATATATCTATTAAACCTATAGTTTACGGTACGCATTTTGTGAAATTATTAGACTAATCGGATCTAGAATATGTCGGCTATCAGTTTTTTTGTTTTTAAAAACTATATACTTTACTTGCTTGAAAAAATTGTTTAATACTCATTTTCCTAAAAACAAAATTTGATCATATCGCCAAAACTACGATACACGCTTTTCTGAAAAATAAGTATTTAGTATTTTTATTTTTTTTTCGGTCATAATACTCTTATTAACTTATTTATGAAAAGTCCCACTGTCTAGTCATTTCAAATAAATTATTTGTCTGAATGGATCCTTTAAAACGTTGCACATAAGGGCATCACCCCAATAATAGGTAAGCTCAATAAGTGGCTTGATGCGGGTCTATCGAATCTGATTAACTTTATTCTTTATACATTAACTGCTACGATTTACCCAATAAAATTATTTTTTAGTGTTAATTAAGATCCATAAATATTATTAAGTGGCTATTATATCATATTCTAAATTGAAAGATACCTATATATCCTCTTTCAAACTCCAGCGGTCTGACTGCAACTTTTTTTGGGGGGGAATTTAATGTGTTTTAATCAGAAGACTTTCAACTTAGTTTAGATTTTTACTTCCCCGTATAAGAGCTCATATATTCTATTATTAATATAATATACGGGCTATATAGATGAAGCATCAGTGGCGTTCCAAGTCTTTTTTTGTGTCTCTTTGAGTAAAACAGCATAAAATATTCTTTTGACAAATTCTTTTATAAAAAACAACAACACGGTACTCTACTGGCTTCCAATAAAAATATTAGAAAACTCATCTAGAACATAAAATAGTTTTTTTTATTTAAAATGTAAAAATTTAACATTAAACGTAGAATCCGTAAATTTCCTATATTATTAGAGATATCTCATATAAAAAATACTGAAACTACCATTCGTTTAGATACTTACCAAAAAAATACAGTACAAAATTTGTAAAAAAATAGTTATTCAAACAAAACTTGCTTGCTTTGATTGTTGCAAAAGTATTTGTTATTGTTGATTATCAGTTTGTTGGGCACAATCATTTTCGACTGAAATTATGGATAACGAAGCTAATCTATGCGGAGACTGAGGTAAGTTTAAATCATTTTCGGTTTTAAAAACGATCTTTCTGCTTACGTAAGTGTCACCGGCAATGTTAAAAAAGTAAATAAAGCATTAGTAATTCCCCTAAAAGAGGTTTATAAAAGGCCATAGTCTAAATGGATTATTTTTAATAAACTAGTAGGCTCTTTTGCAGATATTTTTTCATTCTGAAAAGTAGACTTAGATTGTAATATTAAATTAAAGAAAAAAATAATAATTCAGATCCTTAGCATATCGGTCAACAAGATTTTCGCAAAAAAACTGCAGTGCTTCAAATAAAAACTTTCGAATAATCTAAAGTTGTCTCCACTTTGCAATAATACTAGGTCTAAAGTTATCACAAAATGTTTTATTCGACATATTTTTCCGGGAATCTTATTCTTTCCTAAGATGAAAGCTCGTCAAAATATTGTTTTTTACTTTTCGAGCTCTCTTATCGATAAGTTCTAGGTTCATACCCCAGACTCGAGGCACTCTGATATCTTCATCTTTAATGTTCTTAAAGTTATTTCTCGATTGGACATCTTTTTAATAAAGACCCTGTTTGTACAATATCGCAGTTTTCTCCCTGAAGTAATTTTGAAACTACTTTTGTTTTAATTTAATTTTCTGTATTCTATAGTAACTAAGCGATTCGGCTGTTTGCCCATCAATTTTGACTTGACTTACAACGATGATTTTAAAAGCTGGCGATCAATAGTACACATTACAGTAATAATTTTAAAAAATCCGACTGTCGCCAATTTGAGTAAATTTTAGAGTTTGACTATGCTCATATTTTGGAAATATCTTTATATATTTAAAAAATATCTTTTTCAATGCATTAGTACCAGCAACTTAAAAAATCAAACGTTTTTAGTTGTTTTCCAGGGACCTTTCAATTAGCAATATTAATGTTTTCTCAAACATGGTGATGTCTGTAAACTGGTGCCATATACTTTTTTCTTTTCTTGGTAGTAATGGCGTATGGATGCAGTTTACTGAAGATATAATATACATTCTAAATTTGTGCTGTGCATATAAATATCATAAAATTAAACAGAATTAACCTGTACAGGGATGGTAGAATGAAAATCTATCAAACATAAAAAATAATCTAGATAGACTATTCTGGATATATCATGTTAGTAAAGGCAATAACGTCCCCACAGAATATCTAAATCTTAAAAAACTTCACAAAAAACCAATCAAGATTTGTAAACAAAATTTTTTTAAAAACAAAATAAACAATTCTGTTATTAAAACTAAAACTATATAGACTATTGTTAATGATAAATTAAATAGGGACAAAAATAAACCATGCTAAATAAAACTCCAACAATGAGATTGTCTCGGACGCTACGGATGCACAGTGTTAGCTGCTATATCTATATTTTTTATTTGAATCTGTCCGATTTGGTTTGCAACTGTAGTTGGATGTTCAACTAATTTACTATATTTTAGAACATTTTGTGCTATATACAGGGTATCTTAAATCATTTTGAATTAACTGAAACGACTTATTTAAAAAGAGATGTGTATACGTGTTTGTTATATTGCAGTTTACATAGCCTAACGTAAAATAATTATTCTAAAGATGTGTCGTACATATCAGGAAATTTGTAATTTATACAGGGTGCCGTCAAAAAAAAACTTGACTAAGCTAATTTAATTGTATAATAGTCCTAAGCGGTTATTTGGAAGATTCTATTGGCGCAAAACGTACTAAATATATATGCAATTTTTTGCATTTTAATGAAGTATCAAGTGCTAGTAGTGTGAATACAAAATTTCAGCTCTTTTAGTTAAATATTATAGAAATGATCTGCCTTCAAAAAACGTGACGTCACTTTCAGAATTAAAAAAAATTGCTTTACGAGCCTGTTAATCAAATGACCCATGCTTGGTGACATTATTATAAATGCTAATATGTTGCAAAAAAGTATACTATTATACTCGTTTGTGTTTGTTTGCGTTTGCGTTTGCGAAACGAGCCGAAGGAGAGTGTCATAATTCACCAGAGATGATCATAAATGCTCGTTGGTTAATATACTATTTTGTCATAAAAAGCCAAATGGAATTATTTATCGTATCGTTATCGCTTATAAAAATATTTTTTTGGAAATCAATTTCACTGTATTAATGCTTTTCTTTAATAAATCCAGATATCCACTTCAAAAAATGCGCAGTGTAGTTGTTATTACAATGAAGAAAAACTTCAGTAAAAAATGACAGCTATCAAACTGAAAACTTTCAGAAAAACTGCGGCAAAAAATCCAACAGAATATGATTTGGCAAAGCCCACAAGACCTAATGTTTAATAATTAAATTTAAAAAATGACCCCTTGTCTTCTAATTTAAACTGCCTGATTTTCGCAAAAAAACGCAAACTTTAAACTTTTATTACAGATTCAACAAGTACATTAGTTGAGCTAAAAGTTTCAATCAAGGAATGTAGTCAACTCGATTCAATACACAAACTTATACTCTAGTCAAATTCTTATATGTTTAAAACTAGAGAAATTTCAGAAAGGCGAATAAAACAATATGTAAAATAATATATAAAACCAATTTAGGTCTAACATTTTTATAAAAAGTATCCTACATATCTTCTTGTGTTTCCTCCATTTCATACAATATTTCAATTTTAAATAAAAAATTCACAATAAAATGCTAAAAACACAAAAACAAAATCACAAAAAAACCTGCCAAATTAATGACAGCTCATTCAAAAACAAAAGAATGATTAGCAAAAATAAATAAGGAAGACGGTAACCAGCCTACTAGACTTTACTTCTAAACTGTTTAAAGAAGTCCATTAAATATTTGGTGATTTGGACTTATGGCCAACAAATTACATACATAACTTACAGTGTGGGACATGGCCAATGGATTTTTAGGATATTTCAGTACTGAGTCTGCCAAAAAACTTCAAGAGCGATATGGTTGTTTCGCCTATAACTATATAACGTTAGTAATGTGAGTTGTGACGACCTTAATGCAAAAATAATTAAAAGTATTATAAATTATATTTCGCAATCCCTGACTGCCATGATTACTCATAGCCTTTCCTAGGGTATTTTTCCAAAAATACTTAAAACTGCGAATGTAGTACCTGTTTACAAGAAAAATTCTCGTGATAATATAGAAAACTACGCTCAAATATCTTTACTTAGTATAATATAATCATACATTTTATTGATAGATATAATTACTGCTTAATTCCTTACAACATTGCTTTTTATTAGAGTATAGATGCAGGTAAACGGGTGGTCACGATATTTTTTGACCTGTCCATAGCGTTTGACAGTTATAAATTGTATAATATGGGAATTTGCGGAACACTCCTACGGTGGATCGAGTCATGTATCGCCGGAAGGGAGATTGTAGGGAAGTAAGGTGGTGTACATTCTAGAGCTTGCCTAATAGATCTTGGTGTCCCACAGGATTGAGTTCTGGGTGTACTGCTTTTTATTTTATACGTTAATGATTTGCTGCTACATATTGACCAATGACATGTGACGATGTATGCTGATGATATTACTATTGTGGGTGAAGCTGACAATGTGAATGATTTGAGTAAAATAATTTTGAATATTTGTAAAAGTATGGAAGTGTGGTGTCATAGAAACGGATTAATAATAAACATAGATGAAACAATTTATATAAATTTGTTTAATAGAAAATCATACTCAGCTGATCTTGAGTAACAGCTCAATACTAAATTTGCTAGTAGCGTTAAATCTTGAGTATATTTATAGGTTCGCAGCTCTCATTCAATTATTATATAGGATATGCATGTGGTAAGCTTAACTCTGCGTATTTTGCTATTCTAAACTTAAAAAAAACCGTTGACACCGTTGGTTTTCTGTTTGTGTATTACTCTTTAGCGTTTATTCGTATGGTCAATAATATTTTTAGAGTAATGCAGGTATTCAGAGTATCCGGGTTTTTGTTAATAAAAAACAAATTTTGCGTCTTAATTTTGGTTTGGATATTCTCGTGATCTGCAGGGATCTGTTCTTGCAAAAAAGAATACTTACGTTTCCTAGACTATACATTCCCAGGTTTCTGGTGTTTGTAAATAATAACAGATCCATGTTTGGGGAGTTGGGATCGGGAAGCTCCTACAACACACGAGGAGGAAACTTTCTTATGATCCCTCCTCACAAAACCTTTTAGAGATCTCCTTTGTACAACTGCATTCACTTACACAATAGCTTACCACAGGAGATTCACGTGTTGCGTGGCGAAAAATTTGCTGGTGGGATAAAATCTCTTTTGGTAGGTAAGTGCTACTATTCTGTCAGGGAATTTATTGAACATTGGCATAATTTCTATTATTACTTGTTTGGCCTGATGCCTCGATACCTTGTTTTTGTTTTTGTTTCTTGATCAATTATACAAAAAAATTTCGTCTATTTCTATAAGTATTTTTATATATAAAAGTATATTATATTGTGACATAAATACATACATACATATATTTTTTAAATAATATTTTGATGTTTTAAAATAATTGTCTCAATTATAAATTATTTTAATTACTACTTGTTTTATTTTGCCACTTGTTTACTTATTGTTGTTAATTATTAATTATTGTTATTTATTTGTCCAATATATTACAAAAAATTTAATTTATTTCATAACGTTTGTTAATATTTATGAGTAAGTTATATTTTGTATAATTTATTTAACATTTTTTAATCTATTTGTTGTAACAAAAGTATTAACGATCCAATGTACAAATATTCATATTTTTGATAATACATTATATTATTATTATTTGCTAATGCCTAGTTGGTAGAAGTAAATTAAATAAATAATATTTAGCTTTTAACTAAAAATATAAATTAAACAGAGAGTAGAGAAAAATAGAAATGAATAGATAAGCTGAATTATGTCATCATTAAGTAAGCTTTCTTATAAATTATCTGTACCATAATCGCCAAAGAAATTTTATCTTTTTGGAAACATTTCTTCTGCGCCTTGTATGACTGGCTGAAGCAGTACTACCATTTTGTAATGACAGTAATAATACTATAATAATAATAATAAATAATAAATACTTAGAGAGGGCATTTTGAACATATCCAAAATCAAAATATTAAGAAATGGGAAAATTATAGTGCTTTCAAAATTAACAAGAATTTAGTCGTTCGACTTGGAACTATATTGCCATTACAATTTCAACGTGAAATAAAGGAAAAAATAATTTAATTCACTCGCATTTATTTCTTATAAATATATCAATAACTAACTTGGACAGTGTTACACAAAAGCGTAATTTTTGTACTATTATTTACAAATTTATAGAATTATAGACCAAAAAATACAACACCTATTATTATTCATAAGGTTACATCTTTGGTTAATATAATTAAAGTAATAAATAAGTTAACAAAAACTAACTAGTTCATTGCTAAGGACTAATTACAAACAAATTTTCCGCATGATATCAATCCGTTAAATTTTTTGTTCAAAGACTTGGCATTGGAATCTGGGAATAACAAGCAGTATTTCTTTTATATTTTTACGCATCATTTTTCATTTATGGCATGTTTTCCACATTATTTATAAAAGTTGTAGAGGATTTTGTTGCTATTAATATCATTTTCTTGAAAACTGCATTCATTGGAAAAAAAACTTGTATAGATAATTAGTTAGTTTCTTGCGGATTGTAGAATGATTAAAGTATGCTGGGTACCTTCAGTACATTCCATCGAATATAAACTATTTTTAGGTAAAAGTTTCTAACAGAAACTAAAGAAAAAAATATCCATTTAATAAAATTTAAATTTTATGATCCTTATAGTGTTAGAAAAAGAATTAATACATTTATTCATCTATAATAAAATCTGAAATATCTTATTTCTATGAGTATTTGTTTAACAAAAGTCGATTTTACATTACTTTTTCTTTATATTTTTTAATAAATATGGCATATAAAGAGTTTGCCACCTATTTTCTAGTATTTCTTTAATTTTAGTAACACCAATAATTTGTCGAAAACATTTTTACATTTACAGATTTTAAAACGTTAACCTTTCAGAATTTTTAACCAATGGTACCCCAAGGTAAAGTTTCTGTAAGGGGCTGAGCAGCTGAGCACCTTGACTACATTTTTTCAAACCATTTTGCATATTTAAGTTAATTTAATGTTTGCACATTTTCACATTCCTAGTTGTTTTATTTAGTTTCTTTTTTATTTACCATGTAAGTCTTTATCACGAATGATGTTATTTATTTAAGTGTTTATATTTTATATTGTTTTTGTTTTCGTTACTACTGATGTTGAGAGAATGAATTCACCGCTATCAATAAATTAAGGCTCTGTCCCCTATAAACCTATATTGGGACGCCACTGCTTTTTAACCAATATTGTGGTTTTAAAATAATATTTATATTTATACAAGTTTAAATATTTACAGATATATGACAATATAAAAAACAGAGACAAATGACCTTCATTAGAAGAAAGATATTTATAGTAGGTATTTTTGTGTATTACAGTCCGCTTATTAAGGAAACCAAAATATTGGACGAACAGTGATAGCATTGGCTTTGTGAGCCAATGGCGAAAGTATCTTCTGCACTAGATATGCTAACTTTGCTTGGTAATTTTGTTACTAAATAACGTATAAAATGTAGAACTGTTTAGTCATGTAAGTTAGTTTAACATTTCTGTGCAGCTAAATGCCATTTGTCTCGTTAACTGACCATTTTTTACTTTCCTAATGAAAGTAATATAGCTGGTACTAAACCCATAAAAACTAAACTGTTCGTACTCGCAGAGTTGCATTCATCACGGTCACAAGTTCCGCAAAACTCCATATTACGGTTGGCAACAAATTCATCTGGACAAGCGCCTTCTTTTAGATCAATTGGTACCATTCTGCATTCACGATGGACTTCCTTCGGACCATGTAGTACTAAATAAAAGAGCAAAATACTTATGTTTACTTTTGTGTATTAATATGTCAGATATTATTAACGTTCAATTGAGTATGAATAATACCGAAGATATATGAGAAAACAAGGTGAAAAAATAATAATTCCCCTCTCCCAAGGCAGGATTTACTAATATAACATTCTAATATTTGAATCCATGAAATTTGATACATTATATCTTACAGTTATTTTCTGAATATATCAGAATATATCAATAACAAATACAAAATAATTCACCTATTAGTCGACTGCTAACATTTCTGAAAATACTATACTATACATAAATACTATAAATTTGATTTTTAAGCAGACAAAAATACTGAAGACGTAACTTTCATCTAAAAAAACAGTTATTAATCAACTGAATACCAATAAAATATGTATATCGGACTTCATGGATCTAGTGTCTAGTGAACATTAAACAATAAACACAAATCATAATCAATAAACAATATGTATATAAGTATATTATGTTAGAAAGACAAGTTTGTCTGGCTCATTGGATTAGGAATGACATCTAGAAAAATGTGTTAAAGTTTCAAACCCGCACATAAACAATTTCAAATGTTATTAACAAATTAGGATAAAAAAATCGGTAAATTTCCTTTACCCGGAACTTCCCTTTTTATCTTTTCTTTTATTAATAATAGTGAGGTGTGACCCTATGATTTAGTTCAGTACATAGTCATTTAATCATACATAGACACTATCCTTTCAAACATTTCTATTGGGCACCATTTTCTACTAGTTTCTACCTAACCCATACTTGAGGGGGTGATTTTTTCACGGTTGTATATAATTTATTTGGCCGCCATTTTAGTACCCCAGTCTTGCTAGTTCTTCTCTATACCACAATTAGTTATGGCACCCTGATTTTTTATAAAATGAGCCTATTGTTAACTAACAAGTTTTTTAGAGTTTTTGTTATTATCTTAAGTCGGATAATTGTTAAACAAAAGCCACTAAATTTATTCTGCTTCGTGGATATTTTATGATAACTTTACTATTTGAAAATATGGCATTGCTATGTTTTTAATCGTTATAATCTTTTAATTATTAATTATTGAAGTTTAGAAAGTTTAGTTTGTACATTACCTTTCATGTTAGCGTTCCTTAGAGACCATGTGGTTTTGTAAGATTTAACTAAAAGGTTATTGATACCCTTTAAATGTTTTTTTCTAATGTGTACTAGATTTCTTAAATAATTTTGATGGATCTTGATTTTCTATTATAGTGTGGCATTATAGTATATAATTATATTATGTCAATGAATTTTGAACACATTTCAGAAAGATGATCGAAGAAAGAATAAAGATAATTCAAAAGAAAAAAAGAACGATATAAATCTACCCATCAGTACAAGTCAATAGAACTGAAGTGCTGACCATACGAGATAGCACGAAAAAAGGAGGAAAGGGATAGTTAAAACAAAAAAAGAACGATATAAATCTACCCATCAGTACAAGTCAATAGAACTGAAGTGCTGACCATACGAGATAGCACGAAAAAAGGAGAAATGGGATAGTTAAAACAGAAACAATAATCAGAAACGTTGAGAAATGAAAATGGCCAATATCTCGATTTGTCGTAAAATAATTAAGTATAAACTTTAGTGCTTCTAAACTTCATTGATGATATGAGTTTTGTAAAATACTGGTAAACTGCAAAAGCTTTTGTTGTGCTTTAAAGTAACGGTTTTAGGTAAAAAGTTTAGAGATACTTCAAAAACTTATAACTATTAACAAGAACTCAGGCAATTTAGTTTTAGGTTAGCAGTTCTGATAAAATAATGGTTGCTGCGGATAAAATAATGTGAGCATTTAGGAGCTGAAAATGAGGGTATTGCAGATCCTACATCAGCAGTAGGAACTAACCTGTAATAACGCGTTTTAAGCAGACATTTTTAGTCTGCCCCATTGTTGACGTATGCATTCCCTCACATTCTGATATATGAGGATCGGTCCTAACCGCTTGCATATTTCCATAAGAATATGCATCCATGTTTCTCTGGTTTCGGAGGATATGTGTGGTGTTGAAGTAATCTCTGCACGCATAATCATTTACGCTGGTACATTTCCAGCATCTCAGAGCAGAACCTAAAAGTAAAAGTGATATAATGTATTTAGTTATTTAGTAATATATTTTAAACATAGTTTCAGAGTTAACATAATGCAAACAAGACCGATTATACTACGAACTACAGTCCATCAAGGAATTTTATAAATACGTAGTTCGAATCGCCGTTTACTCCTAAGTGCCCTCAGTTACTCACTGTTTAAATCCAGCAGTGTGTTGCTAGTAGCGCGATTTACATCTATCGGGAATCTAGTGATGGGAAATCCGGATTTTTTTGAAAGACATAGGGCAACGGATTTGGATTAGTTCACAGATCCGGATCTCGGATCTTTATAAATTAAGAGTTAAAATAAGTCACATCTCTGTCGGGAAATGGAACGTACTTAATAATCTTAATATAAAGAAAATATGGAGGTATCAGTTGCTTTTTGACCGTATAATTTAAAAAACGTAAGAAATACCAAAAATAAGATAGGTGTTACAAGAGGACAAATAGTCCAAAATTTGAGTTGCTAACTCATCTTGCATCTCATATTGCTTTTATACAAGACGTGTTATAAGTAAAAGACTAAAAATGCTCTGAAATAAAGTACTTTTATTTGAACAGGTAATGACCAATTTCATTACAAAACGTCGTTTAGTACTCATTTTTATGCATATATATCTAATATATAGTATTTCTTTGAATTTTAATTTTTTTGTGGTTGGAAAGTAAAATGAAGGTAATCCTTGATCACATGTAAAATACCTAATATCTCTATAATGGAAACACTCAGTACTATTTGACGTTTTCGTGTTGGATTGAATTTACAATACTTTTAACACTCTCTAGCTGAAATGGTATTCACATTAGAGCAAAAAATGTACATTGTACAATGTAACGAAATTGGTGATAAGGCCTTCAGAGAAGTAGTTCGAATGTTCAACGAAGAATGACCGAGTTCACTAGTCTGGTTCCTGTGATCGAATATAATGGTACAGCAGCCAAATAATTACACAGTTTAAAATAAAATTAAAATATTTTGCTACATCATTTGTTTTTATATTTTTACAGTGTCAACATCGCGCCTTATAAGTGCATTTGGATATTGTATTAGTTATATTAGAATAAGCAAGAATCAACTTTCGTTCACCTGAAATCAGTTATAAGGCAACCAACTAGTTTTATGTCTTCTAGAAGCTTCTCTTAATAGCGGAAAATAAGAATTTCTCTGCGGAAATGCGTAATTTTCATTTTTCACAATTTACTATACCTGAAATCAGTTCCATGAAAACTTTACCCCTCCAAACATTTTTCTAAACATAAAAATGGCAAAATATTCCTGCGGAAATTTTTTATTTCCGTATTCCCAGGAAATTATTTACACTTTAGAATACCTGAAATCAGTTACATGAAAACTTTGCTTTGTTTGCCACTCCAAACATTTTTCTGAACATAAAAATGCCAAAATATTTCCGTTAGTTAAAAATTGTTACATGCTTTGATTTGCATTTTGAATATTTTTCTTAACATAAAAATGCAAAAATGTTTTTCTGGAAATTTGTTACTTCCATTTTCCGAGGAAATTTCTATACTTTGGAATACCTGAAATCAGTAACATGGAAATTTTGGTTTGTTTGCTATTCTAAACACTTTTCTGAACATAGAAATGCAAAAATGTTTTTGCGGAAATTCCTCCTTATATTGATTTTTCCAAGGAAATCAGATTCTGAATATAAAAATGAAAATATATCTATAATATTATAAAGATAACAATTTTCCGAGCCTATATTAAAACTATGATTTTTTTAACAAAACATGTACTGTTAGGTGGGTCTATCTCGTTAGGTGTTAGGTTAGCTCAGGTTCGTCGATAAAGATCATCATTAAAGCCATAAACTATTATTTAAGTTATAAAATCATATTAAGTTTCTAAGTTCTACATTCAGAACGCTTTATAGAAGTAAACTATAATAAAAATGCGAACTAGGTTAGGTTATGCTCGGTTAGGTTTGTTTTAAAGCGCCAACAAAATTCTCAGTATCTATTAAAATAAAGATTTTATTATCCCGTTAGGTGTTCGGTTAGCCCAGGTTCGTCGATAAAACTATCTTTGAAGCCATAAACCATCATTTAAGTTATAAAATCACGTTATTTTTTGAAATTCCTCATTCAGAAGAGTTCATCGAAAGTTAAAAAAATGTGTTGCGAATGTAGTTCAGTGAAGAAAAAGGTTAAAAATAAATAAATAATTAGATAAAATAAAAATTGAGGGTTTCCAAAGAGAAATTTTTTAATTTACGGCATTTAGGAGGCTTTATAGAAACTAAAAAAATATTTGGGGGATATATGACATTTCAGCTAAAGTTTACAAAATGTCCTTGGAAAATGAAAACGGCGTTTCCATTTTTATGTTTAGAAAAATGTGTAGAATGCAGCAAAACAAAGTTTTTATGTAACAGGTTTTAGCTATTCTAAAGTCTGAAAAATGGAAATTAAATTTCCTCTGAAAATGGAAATGGCGCGGCGTATGTCCGCAATATTGTTTTTACATTTTTATGTTCAGAAAAATGTTTAGAACTGTGGAAAGTGGAAATGATGTATTTCCGCAGGAAAACTTTTATTTCCCGTTGTTTAGGAGGGCTTTTAGAAAACAATGAAACATTTTTATTCAAATAACTCATTTCAGATGAGCGAAAGTTGCCCCAATAAGCAATATTAAATATATCATTTAAAGTAAAATATGATTTACGTAATTAAAAATACTAATTAACGTATTTTTATTTAAAAGACATCGGGTGATCATCAGGCTAATTTGAAAAATTTTAGAAAAATTGGAGTTTTAGTGATCGACACTGTATATATGAAATGTTTGAAATACCCTGTACACAAAAATTAAAAAATGGCGAATGGGAAATAGCCAACGTTTTTGCTTTAAAAATATGCCGAAATTTCTATATGTAATTTTTAAGGAATGCTGCATCGCATTTTTAAACCCTAACAAGAATTTTAGTAACTAATAAAACTACAGGAAAAATTTAAAAACTTGCAAACAGCTTACAATTAACCTTTAATATTTAAATTGATTTTCATTCTACAGGACGGTGAAATGCGCCGGAAAGAATGTGTGGTATCCTTATGAATGCATGTAATCTTGAATTAGTCTCTGGACACACTGTAAATTCTATACAGATTGCAGGTACTATAAATTACTCAAAAATAAAGGCTGTATAACATTTTACTAAAAAATGGATGGATTTTTAAAAAGAAAATGTTTTTGCATTTTGAATAAAGATTACTTTAATGTAGCAGACAATAACAAAAATTGCTTTTGTAAATTTTTGGAGAAACTGAAATTAAAGAAATGCAAGTTCTGGTTCTATACCCTGAAGAATAGATTTCTTACCATAATCAAAATTTTCGTATAAAAAGGTTTGTTCCCAATAAAATTTTTAACCGATCTGCGATCTTAATATCTCTTCTCATTCCGAAAATGTTTGAATATCAATCTAAAACGTTGATTATCCGTTTTATCTACCTAGCAGTTTCTAACCATTTTTTGTTCATTCTATTATAGTAACTAACATTCGTTGTTCTTCCTTATAGTTACTAACACTTGGTGTTTTAGTTTCATGTGTGTCGAGTGTCGTGTCAAGGTTCACCCTCGCATTTTATCTCCCTCGCATCTAAACTTTTATAATCAATGGTATAAATCACTAAAAAAAGTCAAGTTTAGTCATTTTATTCATTCACTATAAGGAAATTTATATAAGTTAACGCATCCAACATACAGCAAAGGAGTACAAATAAAATTTTATAAGGATCAAAATTGTTCGTTTCCAAAATAAGTCGATATAGTAAAAAAACAGAAAGAAATACATTCTTGTGAGTGGCGTACAAATGAGTAAGATTGTAATTATTTTTACCATTTCTCGGCGATATTTTTGACAGTTTGATGTATGACAGTTATTCTCTGACTAATTGTGACTGATTGTCTGACATTTGTAATAATTCGGTTATTTTTATTTTATCAGATATAAGTTGCATACGTTAAATATAAACACTACTGAAAAAGGTATATACTTATTCGTTGGTACGCCAATGATCTGTAATATTGACAAAATTGTATCATAGAAAAATGTACTTCTGTATTGTATTTTTTCTTAAAAATACTCGAATTTAAATTATAATGATGATTCGGTATGTATACAGTGACCATATTGACAAAATAACAAACTTTAAGTGGAAGATAAAGTATAAACAAGGGCGTCGATAATTATTTTTTTTCGGTGTAAAAGTCTAAAAGTTAAGATGAGTTGAAGTTATTATTTAACTATTTTACTTTTATTAATTTATTTTAACGATTGATTTTATTATGTGAGAGATATTTCATAATGATTTTATCGTTTTGGCGATGTAAATATGTTTTATTCTGTATGTTTGGGTCTATCTTAGACCACCCTCAAATAGACTAAAAATACATAGGATGATATATTAATAAATACATTTTCTTTAATATATCTAACTATATGTGCGTATACAAAATAAACAATATTAAAAATTTGGAAAGCTGTATAAAAATATAACAATAATAACAGACCAGTTAAGATTAGCTTAAATTATTTTTTGTTATATATATATATATATATATATATATATATATATATATATATATATATATGTTTCGTTTTTCAAAATTTTCGGATTCCAGCTAATCACATTTTACTATTTCTCTATGTGATATTTTTTTCACAAACATTGCAACCAACTTACTTGAAATTAAATTGAAAAAAGAAGATAATACAAGCATTGCAAATTAACTAAAAATGAATTTAAAGACCTTTTAAAGTTTATTTGTGATAGTAGTTATTTTAATTTTAACGATAAATTTTATAAGCAAATATATAGCCTAGATGGAAAATTGTTTCTCGCCAGTCTGCTCACACATCATTATGTCTGAATTATAAACTTGTATCTGAAATTTACCTTTTAAACCACCATTTTTTTAAGTGTTATGTAGATGATATAATCACTTGTATACCAGCGAATCAAAGCCTGCTAGATACTTTTGATAGTTCTCACACAAGATTGCAATTTACCATAGAAAAAGGAAAAGAAAATTCAATTGCATTTTTGGACGTATTACTAACAAAGACAAAAACTAATACAATAATTACTGATTGGTACCAACTTTTTCCGAAAGATCCGTCAACTACAATTCAATTCAAGCGTTTCAACAGAAAGTTAATAATTTAAAAAATAGAGCCTTTAACCTATCCCTTTCCAAACTTTCACAAAAAAATGAATGATGTAAAAAGTACCTACTAGAAAATAATTAAGTTAATAATAAGTTAATTAATAAAATTGTATATATGGCATTAATTACCAAAACATAGAATAAACAAAATGAATAAAAACTTGGGTTAAAATACCATATATTAATATTAAAAACCTTTCGGAGAAGAATAAAAGGAAACTAAGGAGTGATAAAATTACCATAATATTTTAAAAAGAAAACTCACTAAAACAACTTTTTTCATAAACAAAAACTAAATCACCAAAAGAATTTTGTATTACTTATAACATTCTATGTATAAACAGTAATGGCGTATATGCGGGCCAACCAGCAGATACTTAAAAACACGCATATTAGAACATTAAAGAAACATAAGACCTATAAATCTTCTTAACGACAAATCAAAAACAGCTTTAGCAGAACTTTTTCTAGAAATACTCATAGTAATTAAATACAAATAATTTAAGCCTATTTTAAATGGTGTGTTGTTGTTATATCTTTATATAGCTTAACCACTTGTTAAAACTGTTTATTTTGTATATGTATATATAGTTAGATATATTAAAGAACTGTATTTATTTATATATTACGCGATATATTTTTAGACTCTTGAAGATGGTCTAATATAGACCGAAACGCAGAGAATATAACAGATTTGGATCTTCAAAGTTTATGACTTTGTTTTTGACCTAACCCAACCAAACCTACTACTCATTTTATTTTTTCAATTGCGCTCTTAAAGTATGTACAAATAACAGTCTTAATCAGGTTATTGTCGATACAGAATATCAATGCTTTGTTAATAGCTTTAATCTCTGTTGAACAAATCTGCATTTCTGCAGGTAGGCGTTGGAAAAATGTAAGACTTTTTGAGGGACAACACAGCATTCCCACTGTGTTTGTTTTTGGGTCTTTTGTTGCATCCGTAAATTTCCAAGTATAAGCTCCACTCTTACTGTTCGATTTCTTAAGAAATAGCATGCTGTTTGTGCTGTCAATTTTGCGTAATTCCAAGTCAATGGTTTTAATTGTTCGGAGTTGTTTGTGGAAATCAAATTTGTAGTAGTGTAATGTGTCGTTTGTTTCAATTACGTTGGTTGGATATTCTAAATCCCTGTAAGCCTGCACAAGGTAGGGCCAGTGGCGGATCTAAAGTATAAAGATTTAAGAAATTATTTTTAAGGTCAAGTTTAACCAACTTCGATAACATAGCAAACTGATTAAGAAAACAATTACTTAAAATTTTCAAAAACTTAGCACATAAGCTTTCACATATGTGTAAAGTTACTTCAGTGGTATCTTACGAATAAATTTCGATATTCCAAGAACTATTTTTTTTGTATAGAAAGCATAGAAGAACTTTCTTTTAGTGGAAAGCAAATAATATCAATAATATAAAAATAAATAGTAGCCTTAAAATAATTAACTCTAGTTTTAAATTGAAAGTCTAAGCAAAACTGAAAAGTTTACTTGACTCCTGAACATAAAGAGGGTATTAGAAATAAATTCAGAATTCTTGATTTTCTTTTTTTAAACCGAAACCTCTTGATTTTCTTTTTTTAGGCGATTTCAATGCATTTTCTGCGAGAGCTTCTAAAACGTCAAAATATGGAATTCGTATTGTGCAATTAATTGTATCCTTCTTGACAAACGAGTGGTATTAAAGCTAAGTCTAAAGAGAGTTTAAATGATTTATAGTGTACAGAAAAATCACTAAATTAACATTATGACCGGCACAGTGCGCATAGTTCAGTATTTGTTAAAACCCTGCCTCATTATTGCTTCAACGCCATTGTAAACACCGCTCATCATGCACCCTCAAGGACGTGACGAGGGGGTGAGCATTATGGGGCTGCAGCGACCTCCATGAGTCTTCCCTTATGGGTTTTAAAAGCGATTAAATAATCCCTTACTCTCCTAATGGTAATTTTGATATTTAAATGTCAAATTAGCTTTAAAATTGAAATAAATGACCAACAATAACGCTGATTTAAATGAAATCTTCTCTGCTCTTTCCCACTTTTCCTAACGTATAATCTGGGGTCAGCGTTTAACGTTCTGATAAAAATTCTTAATTTATCTTTTTTCTTGAGTCGAGTCTAAGAAAAAAAAAATAGCTACATTTATTTCAGATACAAGTTTGTCCCAGACATATTTTACAAAACTGTGAATTAGCTCATTATGTATTGCCGTACTTAAGTATCGCGTAGATCTAGTAGGCATTTTTAAAACTTCATTGGTTATTATTCGTATGAAATAATTTGCAATTAAGGCGGCAAGCAGCGTCCATAAGTTTCGAATAGCACAGCCATACTCGAGGAACTATACCATACTGTGTAACAAAGGAAAGTAAATTTCACTGAAGCTTATATTTTCTTGTTTCGGGTCTTTGAGAAGGGATCTTTAGATTTGTTAAAGTTACGTTTCTTTATTTCAGTCATTTCTTCGGGCTGCTGAATTGATTTGACTCTGACAGATTGCAGCCCTGTTATTCCAAGAATAAGTTAATAATAACTTATAGAAAGTTACGGAATTGTTTTCCTTATTTAACAATATCTTTGGTTTAATTCAGATTTTAGCGGGGGCCTGGTGATATGCCCGCCACTGGTCAGGGCTTTTCTTTATTACGCCAGTTTTTATTATTTTCATTGTATATGATGTTCGACAGTTTTCCTATTATTATCTTTTAATGCCATGTTTTCTATTATGTATTTTTGGGCCATTTTTCTTCTGACTTCCAAAGACCTCTCACTGCACTCTGCTAACAGAGTATTGGTAGAGGTGAATCTCACGCAACCTGTGATAACTTTTGTTATTTGTATTAAACAATGTCTAGCTTTTTCAGGGATTGTTTGGAGATTGGTTTCAAAAGTGCCACATATTCCGTGTGAGATTGGACTATTCCTTCACAAATGTGTGTTATCGTGAGAGGGTTTGTTTACACTAAACTCTGCTAACTGCTCTCAAAGCATTTATCTTTTTAATCCATACGTTTGATATATATTCGTTCCACTTGAGGTTGCTGTTGATGGTTACACCTAGGTATTTAATCTCCTAGATCCAGGGAATGATGTCATCGGCATATCTGATTGTGGTCTAGAATTGCTGGGCTGTGTCCTGGTCTAAGGAGGATGGCTTTGGATTTTTGAGGAGAAAGTGACATGCTATAATCTGAACATCACTGGTGAAAAAAAAACAAGGGTTTCGTTTATCCGATGAATGAATCTGTGTTTTTCTACGGAGGGAAGGTGTTTTAATACAGAATAAGTCCCTTCATCCAGTCCAGTCTATGGTTCAGGGCACTTAGTAATTCTTCCACGCTAAAGCAATAATTTGAATGTTCTCCTGGTTGTTCCAAGGAGCAGTTGGGGTCTACTTGATATTTAGTTAGGTTTTCTAGTATTTTATTAACTACCAGTTCTTGAAAGAGGTTAAAACTATATAGAAGTTTGGTATTTGAGAATTTTTTAACGGATTTCCTTAGGTTTTTTTCAATGGAGATAGTCTGTGTAGCGATGAACAGAAGTTGTGAAAGCTGATTCTCTTTTTTGTTGTAGGGATCTTTTGGTTTTCAAAATGACATTCTTTGCTTGCAACTATCTATCCAAGTCAGGATTAAATTTGTAACTATTTATAAAGAATTTCCTATGGGTTAGAACCTCTGAACACATGAATCGCACAAAGGAGTTGGGAGAAGGGATTTTCTCTTTATATTATCTTTACTTCTGGGTATGGTCTCTTCCGCTGCAGAATGTATGTAGAATTCATAGTGGTTGATATTCACTTTTTCAGATAGTACCTATGACACCATAATGGTTGATTGGCATTCATGTCTCCCGATCCGTGATTATCAATGGAGCTTGGAGGGAAGTAATAGACGTTTCAACTGGTTATAATCCAGTGGTGTATTTTAAAGAGCTGAAACTGTATTTTATCATGTAAGTACGAAGTACGGATTTCATGTTCAATTATGTCTAGATCATTCCTAAGGAAAAAGGCAATGCTATCCTTCCCATCTAAGCGGTCCTGTCTCACGGAAGTGTATTTGGAAAAGTTGACAAAAATATCTGGGTTTACCCAGGTTTTCCTTAATGCGATGATATAAGGGGAGGTATCTTTTATAGGTATTTGAAGGATAATTCCGTTTGCACATAAGTTTCTTATATTCCACTAGAGAACTGAAAGAATATTTTATATGTCACGCCAATAGAAGGAGTCTGCCTATACTTACAAATTAAGTGTCTTTGGGACCCTGTTAATTGTTGAATACCCGGCGGGAAGCCCATGTATTCAAGAGCTACTTGAAGTATTTGAGCGTTTCTAATGTTTATGGATCTTCCTAAATCTATTTTTGATGGCATTAATTCCATGATTATCCGAGGTATCTGTGTCCCTTCTTTGCTTCGGTTGTCATGTCGTCTAACAAAATTGTATTACTATACCATTTTCCTATATTTCTGATTCGGTGGTGTAATTCCTCATTCCCTATTTGTTGAGAAACTAAAGTTTTGTAAGGGGTTTTCGTAGTCTAACTATTAACGTTATATCTTAAAATTAGCTTTCTATGTTTTTCAAGCTGTAATACCACGAGAAACTATAGACATTTTTGACAAACGAAAATCTTTTTTTCCGACATATCAGTTTTTTTTTATTTGTTATTGACAATTATTATCAAAAGACAAAGTATTCTTTTACAGATTTTTATTTATTGTGCCAAAAATGAGTACATTTAGGCACAATTCGAAAACTTTTTAAGCATAGTACGGCACAATTTAAATGTAAGTACTATCCTATTAAAATAAGGACCTATAGTTACCGTAGTTATATAAGATTTTTTGGTTCTAAACTTTGCACATTTTTTTATCGAAAAAAAATCTGGAAATACTGATTCTTAAGTTTTTTTTTGTTTAAATATAAAACGATAGGAAGGAGCAGATGTATACCTACAGTACGACTCATTTTCCTATTTAGTTGTTATTGCGACAATTAGCTTCAGGCCGAGCACGGCAAATCGTAACAAAATTAATTATTTTAAACGAACATGACCCGCCCACGTTTCGTTATTAAACTTTCAACGACCGATTCGGTGAGTAAGATGTTTTATTATTTGTTCGGTTCATCATAGGTTCTGCTCAATGAGGTAATTTGTTTTGTTAAAAAATTAGTTGCTGGCATAATTGCATCTTTATTTCTTTGAGCCGACTATTCCTTCACTAATTACACATCCAAATAATTATTGTTCCATTAGAATACTGCTGCCTTTCTGTAAACCCTTAGTTTAGTATTTGAAGCAATATTTTATCAGTTAGATATCATTAGTTAATTAAAAAAAAATAGGAATTTATAAAACACTGCTTCTTCTTTAGCCATCGTAATCTTTATCAATATATTATTTCTTTTTATTAAAAAATATATTAATAATAAAATAATTATAATTCCTACTTATATTGTCCTAAAAAATGCTAAAACCGAATTAGACGTTACGTTTCTTAAGCCAACAGAAATATTTCACAAATTATATTAAACGAATATATGTAAATATAAAATCAAAAATAATAACGACAAAAATGTATGGGTTTTAACAAAGATATGAAAAAGTTTCAAATTAATGTAGTTGAGCAAGTTTTCAAAATGCTAGGGACTTTACCCATATATTTTTTCCAAATTGCCTAGAACATCTTATAAGGAATCGTTTCTGGGATTATAATCGCTTAAATATTACCAAATCAACTACGTACGTACAGCATGGTCATTTTGTCCACATTTTAGTCTGCTATAACTTTCCTGTTTTTCAAGGCATCAACATGATACAAAAATCAGATTGTATGGTTAGTTACCAAGTCTTTTCGAGAATATAAAAAAGTATCAATTGTCAAACATATAAATTTAACTTGCATTTTTTAAAAGAGATATCCCGTAAATTTTCTTTTCAATAGATAACTATCTTTCTCCTTATTCTAAATATGCGGGGCTTAATACCTCTGTAATGAAAAACTAGAAAATAAATGCAACCTGCGGCATAAGACCAATGTGTGCGTGATAAAGATTCTCTTTGTGTCTTCACATTTCTCTTCTGGCGAAACTCTTGTTTATTTTTTCTTTATTTTTAAAGATAATGGTATCAAACCCAGTATATTTAGATTTCGGAAAAAAAGACCTATCTCTTAAAAGTAAAATGTACAGGGTGTTTCATTTAGAAAAAGGTATGTTATACTTATATCTTTGACAATTGATATATTCTTATATATTTTTTAATGTAATATAAAACTTGGTAACTGGCTACAAAATTTGCTTTTTGGTTAATTTTGATATCTTGAAAATTAAGAAAACTATAGCCGTTTAAAATATGGACAAGTTAAAATAACCACGTTTTACTCATCAAACAGGGTTTAGATCTATATTTTGACACCTAACCACAGCTTTACTTATAGAAGATACAAAGAGACTTAAATAGAAAAGTTGAAGGACTCTTCCTGTATTATCTTTTAAGAATATTAACTACAATTTAATTGAAGTAATTAAGTAAAAATATAGATATAGCTATATAGCCAATTATTTTTTATGGAATTTTATCTACTAGTTTCATTATGGGTTTGTTCTTGATGGTTATATATCTAATAGGTTTGATACATTTATCTTTTAAGACGGTCGAGATACAGAAATCCCTTCACAAGAGGCAATGCGTTATAAAGAGGTAGAACATACATGTGGCGTCACTGGGAATACATTGCCTCTTCTGGCAGGGTTGTTGTCTTTAAATATGAAGGTGTACAATCTGAAATATTTATCGAACATACTTATTAAAAGAAATATTTATGTATATTCCTACTTTTTATTGATTTTTTAACTCTTTGATGTTGCTAAAAGATGGTACAAGAAAAATGTTAGAACTTTTATATGTAAAGTTTTTTTTTCCAAATTCTATATACACTTAGTTAAAGCTGTAGATAGTTGAATAGTGCATACTACAAAAGCTGTAAAGATTAATTTGTAGGTTTTAAATGTGCTGTTAGAGAATATACAGGGTCTGCTACAAATCAAAGTTATTGTTTTTAAATGGAACATTTGATTTGATCCGAATTTTGAAAACTAATTTGAATTTTTAGCATTTTTTATACGTAACTCTATATAAATTTACATGCAGTTGTTTTTAAGCTATAACCATTTAAATATTGATGTAATGTACTTTTTCTAAGCCACGGAAATTCTCTAATTATGGAACAACAATAAAAATTTAATGCATTTTATTACAGCAACAACAACAATAACATCAGTCACACCTTATATTTCTCTCATCGCTTTGCAGGCATTCTTCATAACGTATGCAATTTTGCATTGGAATTTTCTATAGAAATGTTATTTCTTTGATTCAGATTATTATTCATGGGTAATCATATTTTTTAATGTTTTTAGAAAATATTTGTTAATTACAATTTTGAAATGTCCCCATAGAAAGTTATCCATCGGCATCATAACAGGCCTATCTCAGGCTAATGAATAACCCCGTTTCGCCGAATCCATTCTTCAAAATTTTGATCAAAAATTGTTTCACCTGTTGAACAATATGATTAGGAGTACCGCCATTCTGGAAAATTATTAAGAAATATAGGCCTATTATTTGATTTTTCAGTATCCCACACCACACATTTATACATTGACGGCCTTGAAAACTCACCATTCACGTAAAATTTGGATATTCTACTGCCCAATGCCTAACATTTTGTTTGTTGGGTAGACTACTAGCAGAAAAACTCTCGGTAATTATTTAATTAAGTTAATACAAAGGTGCAAAAATTAGTTAATTGGTGCTTATGGAGCTGTGATATTTTTGAACTTTACGATATTTAAAAGGTCTAAATTTATTTTGACTCAAAATTTTACTATAGCCTCAAATCCGTAATTACGTGGACCATGGCTTAACCTTAGCTCTTTTGACACCGGTCGTATTTATTTGATTTTCGACAAAACAAAAGAGAATATTTAAATCTCTTTTTTCATAACTCCCATGTTCCCTTTTTTGTCCTTCTAAGGCTAGAAGTTGGTCTAAACCTCTTAAAAATATGTTTGATGATCTGTCTTGAAAGAATAGTGACGATATGTCGAGCAGCCTACACACGCATTGTAGAGGCATTATAATTATTTTCAGTATATAAAAGAAGTATTTCTTGTTTTCTTCGAGAGAAGACACCATTGTCACATGAAAAAAACTCAAAGTGAAATATGACATTAACACCCGTATTCACTAAAGAGTTTACATTTGGACCAGGTCTAACTTGACCGTTACATGTTTAAGATGACATTTTCAACAATTGAACAAATAATTTTTCTAAATCTCACAATTACAAAATGACAGTGACATAAGCGAAACATAAGTGGCGAACTAAGAGTTTTAAGTACCATGGCAACTAGATCTGGTCTAATTCTTAAACCTTTTTAGTGAATACGAGGGTAAATGACATTTTAATTGTCAATATAATTTTCTGGAACTAAATTACTTTGAGTATGATTTGAAATAGAAAACTTTCGTGGGTTAGAAAAACTAGTATAAATCAATATTTAAAAGGTTACGACTCAAAACTTAGTGATATATATAAAAATGTTCAACATTTCAAATAGATATCAAATTTCGGATTAAATAAAAAGTGTTCCATTTATAAAACATCAACTTTGGTTTGTAACTTTTTTGTCAGACGCTGTATATTGTCTAACAGCATATTTAAAACCTACAAATTAATCTTTACAAGTTTTGTGTTAGGCATTATTTTCCAGAATGCTAAACAAAGTGGTTAAGGGGGGTGCTTTATAAATGGTCATATGTATTTTTATTTAATGAATCATGTTTCTTTTAGTTTAGACTGTGTCAAATTGGATTTACTTTACGGTGTTTCGCCCGCGATTGCAAGAAACTTGAATTTGAAAACAAATATTTAAAAGTTTTTGTTAAATTCCGACTCGGAATTGAATAAATTCTGACTCGACACGACGGTATAGGCTAACCTAATACCGGTTGATAGATTAAGATGGAATTACATTTTAAGGGAGAACTGCACGCAAAAAGTGAAAAACAAGGTCTAGTCAAGTTCAAAGTAAGATGAAAGGTACCTACGTATTAGAAAAAACTTCCTGCACGTCCGACCTCAAAAAAATATGTTATGTATAGGCAATTTAAATTACATTTCGTTTAAAAATGGGTTCAAAAAGGTTCACGCGCTGCAGAAATACAAAGACATGAGTACGATTTACCATTTCAAATTTTGCAGTTACGTAGACAAAGAATCAATGCAAGGCGGTAAAGAGCCATTTTGTGGAAAAAAATTATAAGCGACGGCATTTGCGTCTAAAAGTGGTCGAAAAATGGTCGAAAGTGGACAAATCTACTTCTATTTTATAATTCTAGATTACATATTTCTCTATTGAAATCACATTGAAGCTAATACATATCTCTTATAGTTTTAACATAATATTGCAGCGGCGGAAGGCTTGTAAATGATCCATAATAGTGCGTGCAGTTCCCCCTTAAGTTGTACTGAGTCACCTCACTAAACACAAGGTGTTATCATATAAAATAAAGATATACATTAATTTAATAGACGGTACCATTACACTTACCAAGTAAAACACAAACTATTATATGGGAATATAATATAATAAATAATAATAATAAATAACCCTAATGTACTTTATACGGAATTAACTATACTTTTTACCTTAGTGTGAAGTTAAACCGGGATCTCATTTAAAATAACGAGGCAATTAATAATTTAATTTTGGAAAAGTATACCTACGAATTTTGTACACTTTATAGTTAATTATAGGTCAAATTTTCACGGAAGTTGCAAAAAAAACAAGAAACCATTTAGTTAATTTAATTTTTTTTCAATGTCAATGTTCAATGTTTATATTTCACCACTAATTTGTAACACCCTGTATGTATAATGTGAAGCCCGTTGCCCCCTTTAGGAAGTTTGCTACTTAGTCATACTTTTTGAAAATAACTCATAACTTTAAATTCCAAATTTGTTTCTAGGGAATGGTCCTAGTGTACATAGTACGCATTCAGAACAATGGCGTAGCCAACTGTTAAGGGCGGGGGGAGGGGGCTCAATCCTAAATAAGAATGCCAAAGTAAAATTACACTAAAATTACTGGGACTATAAAATAATATCTAAAGTTTTTTGTCACAGTGGGCGTCCAAACGCAGGGGGTATCCAAAATAATCCTAAAATAACTTTTGCAGTTGGGGTACTCTATTTTTTTCTGAATCTATTAATGACTTGAGTTGTCACCGTGTATATGGAACATACAAAGCATCTAAATCAAACCGAGAAACCAAGAACTTAATAAACTAGATAGAATAGAAATAGAAAATCGGATTAAAATTAAAAAATTTACACGGTGTTAAAATTTCGTAAACAACATTGGTCACTTACCCTCGTTAATTATCGTCAAAATCAATGCAGCAATTACCAAAAAATATCCTGGAAATTGGGCCATTTCCGCGACACTAATATTCTCAAAGCAGAATAACAAAATTTCTTGATTTCAAAAATTATAAATCAACAATTCCTTAATCGAGCTCTTAACCCTAACTAACAACCGTCGCGTCGGCAACACAACAGAGTATTCAATATTGTCCTGAGCTTTTTGATCGGAATTGCAGCCGCCCGTCTCCCACCACGTCAAATAATGGGAATAATCCTTATTTATTGTGTATTATTATTACTCGATTATAGAATTTGCATGTTTGAAACGTAAATCTTCATAATTAAAAAGTGAAACAGAGCTTGATTGGTGGAATTCGCCCATGACTAAAAATCGTCGTCGTGCAAGAAAACAATTGTTGAAGTCAAATTGAGCGTTTAATAGAGTTACTTTCAGTAATTAAACTTGAATGTGTTTTTTATTACCGAAGATAAAATCGTCGAAATATCAATACTTCGGTAAACGCAATTCTAAAACTTAAGGCGGGTCAAACCGAATTAAATTTGCACCAGAAATAGTCTCGGTTAGTGTCTTTCGATTAGATTTTGGGTGTCATAAATCGTTTTCGATATTTTTAAGGGGTATAAAAATGTCAAAAATTCATAGTTTGAGAACGCGCATTTTAGTCTATCTTTTTTTTGCACTACAGACGATGGCCCTAAAAGGATAAAAACCAAACGAAAAATATACAGGGTTGGCCAAATTTTCCGGAACGGCTTAATTATAGCCAAACTATAAATGTAAATAATCCGAAAATTTGTCCCTATACTATTATGAATAGGAGCCATCGAGCTCGAATTCAAAATGGCGGCACTTCCGGTCATACCGTGACCATAAGTGTCAACTTGCTAATTTTAAATCGAACACCCTGTATATTATTGCATATCCAAATTACACGTAAAATTCTACGAATTGTTTGTAAAGTTTCTTATCTTCGTATCTTCAATTGTTTTCAAGATAATGACAGTTGAAATCTGAAAATTTTACTTTAGTTTTTTTAAACTACATTTAACGACACTAGCTCGCAAATTATTAAATAGATATTTTTTATTGTTTTGGAGGTATTGGAAATTAAGGCCAAAAATATCCTAAAGGACTTTGTACCTACTTTTTGTACTTAATATTATTCCTTATTTTATTGTTGCATATATCTTACCCGTTTCAAGTATTATGACTACTGTAATAAATGTTGTCATTTTGGCATATTTTTCGACGTTAATATTCCAAGCTAGTAGTATTAGTTTCTTACGATTATATAACTTTGCTTATGATGATAGGGTACGGGGATAGGCGTAGATCCTTTCAAAGAGCAACCAACCTTTTTAATGAAACATTCCCTGATCGTGATCTTATTTCTAAACAACGGTGAATACAATCTACCACAATTTTGAGCACATAGGTACTATAAAAAACTTGCCAAATTAGGGTCGTTTATAAATCATGATGAAAAGTTTTTGGATATTTTGCTTGGTCTACAAGATACTCCACTTCCGTTCCAAAACTTGTCCTCGAACATACTAACAGCGAAAGGTCAGTAAAAAGGATCCTTAAAGTAAAGTAAATGTGTCCTTTTAAGGCCAGATTGCTCCAGGAACTTTAAGAAGATGATTGAGATAGACGAATTTTGATTCTGTCAAGAAATGATGAATCTCATCGACATTCAACCTGACTTTGTGAGTCATGTTCTATTTTCCGATGAGGCCACGTTCACTCTTAATGGCTTTGTAAACAGACATAACTGCAGCTATTGATACCCATCACCATCCTCACTGGATGATGGAAGACCATACGCAACATTCTTAAATGTTAATTTATGGGCAGGAATTATTGGGAATAATATAATTGGACATTTTTTTCTCCACGAAAATTTGACTACAAACTCTAAACTAGGATTTACTTAATACCAGAATTATACCCGCTATAGTTAATTTATTTTCCGATCCAGAGAATAACCAGCTATTACAAAATAACATTTGGTATCGACAAGATGCTTCACCTGCACGTTTTGGCATTTGTGTTAAAAATTATTTAGACAAAAATTTTTCTGGAAGATGGATAGGTAGGCGAGGACAAGGCCCACTAGAGCACGTGATCTGATCCCCTTAGATTTTTATTATTGAGGTTATTTGAAAACCGCTGTCTATTGTACCAAACCGGAAACTCTAGAAGAACTAGAAAACAGAATTGTATATGCCGTACATGATTTAACTCATCAACACTTGCAGAATATTCTTTCCGAGTTCACGGATAGGCTTGGGTACTGCCAAGTCGCTGAAGGAAAGCAGTTCGAACATTTGATCAAATAGTTTTCTACTTTAATTGTTGTTTATTATTTTGATGTTATTATTTATTACTTCTTTTAATTAATTAGAATCTTCCTCCAATCTGTGATTCGTCTGAGTTATTCATTATATTTTGTTTGCTAATAAAGAGTTTATATTCATTTTTATTAATGTTAATTTCAAAACAATCGAATTTAGACACAATATGGTACAAAACATATTCTAAATTAGCTGAAATAAGTAATAGGTATTGTTTTGTTTATTCTAAGGATCAAACTAAATGTGTCAATGTTAATTTTAGAACCAGTGTCATTAGATAGAGGCTTCAAAACTAAGATAGGGTAGTTTAAACCGTTTTACTCTAAATTCATCCGTTAAAATTTAACAGCCAAATTGTTAAATTTTCAGATTTCAACTGCCATTATCTTGAAAACAATTGAATATATGTCAAAACTTAAAAACAAAAAAATCGTAGAATGTTACATACAATTCAGATATGCAATAATATCTGATCGATCGCCCCTATCGACAATAGTATAGGGTCAAATTTACAGATTTTTGACATTTATAGTTTTGCTATAATTAAGCCGTTCGGGAACATTTGCCCAAACCAGTATACAAACAATTAAATGCATCCAATTTCTTTTATTTTTTTCTACATAATTTTTTCCCACTATATAGAATAGCCTTAGAGAGATGAAACAGCCCCGTAAAAACGAAATAACATTTTTTTTAAAAACTTGTTTGACTGGAGCGTTGAATCGATTGGATTTTTTTACTCTAAAAACGGTTACCTCTAAAAAAGATGAAACAGGTCTTTCATTTCTTTATATATATTTTTTTTGCCATACAGGGCACTTCTAGGGGATGAAACAGCCCCCCTAAAAAAGAAATAATTATTGATGTTTACGTCTGTCTGTCTGCTCGCCGAGTAGCTTAATACTACTTATCCGACTGACTTTTAACTTTTGCGCAAAAATCAAATGTCGAACGGTGACCTTATTTTGGTATAAATATCCAATATGACGGAACCAAAAGGCAACCTAATAAAACCTTATAGAATCCCCCTTTTATCAAGTTAAGTTAAACAAGATAAAACAGCTAATTTTATTCCCAATTAAAAATAAAAATATTATTGATTGAAAGAAATATAAAAACCACTTCAAGCTAAAAAATAGATCAAAATAGGTAATTGCAATTGGCAAAAAATAAAATTTTAGTTGAGACTATAAAAAATAAATATAAATAAAAATCGGTAAACTGGCATTTACTTCTCTTGTATTGAATGACTTTATCATGTACTTATATAGACATTTAATGTTATCAGTTTTTTGGTTACCTTTTATTTTTTTCGTTCATTATTTTTTTATTTTTTTATGCGTGAAGTTTTTAATACTTTAGCAATAAAATCGGTAGACAAAAAAATAAAATATGCATATTTATTACCAAAAACTATTTACATATGCAAATCGTTTTACCATTTACTGCTTCTTTCTTTGTAGTTTTTTATTTCGAGAAAAGGGTATATATTTATCGATTTTATTGTTGGTTTTTTTTACATTTTATTAGGTCGCCATTGCATTCGCTCCAATATTTTGCCAGTTCATCTCTATTTTGTGCCTTAGCAGGTCTTTGATTTTCAATATTAGTGGCGCTATCTAGAGATATGTCGGTCAGTACAGTCAGTCAGATGTTGGGGTGTGTTGTAGTGGCTGGATTGTCATATTGCCAGATGCGCAGAAATAGTTGCAATCTCACATTGTCTACAAACTAAATATAAACTAGCTTTATGTAACTAGACCCGTTATCTTGCTTGGATATAAGTATCTAGGGTTCCTGATTCAGAGCAATAATTGTTTTCCCTCCACATTAAAATGCCGTTGCCGCTTTACTGTGATGCAGATTTTACGGGACTGTTTTTACATTAATTGATGGGATATTCCAGTCATGTCTCGGCCTCCAATTATTGTTTTACTTTGTCAAATGACCACTATTGTCCAGGTGGCTCCGATGAGTTATTCAACCCTTTCAACTACCAAATATTGGCTATTGGGTGACGCGCCATTACCCCTTTTCCCTTCAAGATCATTTGCTCTTTTCAAGGGGATCCAGAGTGCTGATTTGATCGACCTAGGTACCTGATCAATACGCACTACTATATGCGTCCCGCTCTCTCCAGCTTTGAAGCTACCATATATCTTTTTCTTGTTTTTTTTTTGCCATCTTTGATTGTGCATTACCTGAAGAACTTTCCTAAGTGTGACCGCTTTGTTATTGTAGGAATCATGTTGGTCCATTTCTATCATTTTCTTTGCAGGGCTCTCATTATCGTAATAACAACTTTACCTCGGGGTGATTGCTCAAGGCAGCTACTTTGTAGCTAGCTTGGGTAGTGTTCTGTCAATCACGAGAACCTTATTGGAGCTTATGTTACTTCTGGTGAGCTTTTGATCGGAATTGCAATTGCCTCGTCTCCCACCACGTCAAATAATGGTAATAGTCCTTATTTATGGTGTATTATTAGTCGATCATAGAATTTGCATATTCTAAACGTAAATCTTGATAATTTAAATAGTAAATCGAAGCTGGAATGGTGTGATTTGTCCACAGACTAAAAATCGGCATCAAGTTGGTACGTCCTGCGATACACCGTTCAAGAAAATAGTTATAATAAAAATCTGGAGCCAAATGGAAGCTTAAAGGTCAAACCACACTTGTACGACCAGAAGCGAAGCGAAGGCAGGCGACTATTTTTTATTTTATTGTTACTTATGAGGAAACGCATACCTGCGCGAAGCGAAGCGAAGAGAAGCGACGCGACCGAAAAGAAATGTCTAACAGGGAATATATTCCGTTCGCAGCGCCGCGCTGCCATCCGATTCAGCGTAGTGCGCGATACTTTACGACCACTGGTGGTTTTGGTAGAATCAATGTATACAATGCGAGTCTCTAACATGGAATAAACTGTTTTTTTTTTCGGAAAAATGCTCTGACATGTCGATTAAATGCTCAACTAAAAATGAGCATTTTTTTATGTAAATTGTTTATATACAGGGCGTCCTAGCATTGTTCGAGCATTTTTCTAAAAAAAAAACAACAGTAATCGATTTACAGAATTTATTCTAAGTTAGATACAGACTGTATTTTTACCCACTTTAAATAAATAAATTATAAAAATTCTCGTATTTTCTTACCAAGCGCTTACATTAACACTAATAGTGCAGTCAATGAGTAATTTGAGGTAAAAAAATTGTAATAGGTCATTTTAGCATGTTGTTTCTGGTGGTTAATTTTAGAGCTCAAATTTTTCTGAGGTCTTGGGATTTTTTGACCATCACCGATAACATTAAAAATGCAGCGCTACCCCAATTTTGTTTTACCTCCCATTATATTTAAGATAGATTGACTGCTGTAGTGCTGTATTATAGGATTAACTTTTTCTGAACTTCTATTGTTTCTTTGCTGTTTCATTTTTTGCTGGTTTGATTTTTGTTGGTGCTCACAGCACGACGAAATGTAGTATTTTGTTTTTTCAATATCCGGTATTAAGTCCGCCAAAAGAATATTAAATTGTGCATGAGACATACGAAAGAACTGATGAAACTCTGTAGGATCATAGAATAAATCAGGAAAAAGGGTACTAAATTCACCTTCTGCTCCTCGTTTTTTACATATGGGGTGTACCCAGTGGTTTCGCTTCCTCATCTCTTCTTCTTCGCATATAATGGCGCCTATGACTACAACTGAATCGCAGGACGAGGAGGAAGTCATTTTCACAATAATTTAAATGCTACTATTCAGCAAAAATGCGAGCGAAACACAAATTTCGCGGCGCTTCTTTTCCATCCGCTCAAGTGTGCTTCGACGTATTCAAATTCGCGACTCTTCACTTCGCTTCGCTTCCCCATAGCCCATAGTGTGCTTTGACCTTAATGGAGTTATTTCCAGCAAATAAAACTGAATGTGTTTTTTATTATCAAAGTTAAGACCTGAGAATCAATACTTCGATAAACGAAATAACTGTGAAATTTTATCTTATCCGTATTTATATTTAAGTGTGTATGCAGAGGTGTAAAATGTAAATTTTGGGAGAAATGTGCACGACAGAAATTAACTTTATGACTACAAAAAGGGTAATTCATAGTTTTGAATAAACTCTTATATCAACAGGACAAGAAAATAAGTGATGACAAAAGAAAAGACATCCATAATTTTCTTTCTCCCCTGCATTGCGGGGGCGGCAGGGGTGTAGCTACGCCACTGTGTGTATGTCTGTCTGTCTGCTCGCCGCATGTGTCATTACCACAATTTGATCCTTTTGAGATACAGGGTGTCAAACATGAAATGTACTAGATTTTGGTTATTATTTAGGGTATAAATAGTTTTACAATAGTTGTTTTGTTAAGGCAGTGATGGAGCAATATTTCCCGTTAACCCAAAAATGCCATAAATAAAATAATCAAAAATTATTTAAATTCCGCATATCTATTAAACAAATGGTGAGCCTAAGGACGGTTTGTAGGAAAAAAATGCAGTGAGTAAAAATATTATTGTAATAGAAAACACTGGTGGTCAGCATAACTGATTTTACTAGAAAGCTGATATCTAGGTAGGAACTCATTTAAAAGATACATACCTAGCTACCATGTTACGAGGACAATATTTTAATACATATTTGTATCTAATAATATAATGCATAAGTAATTAATAACTAAATTGTGTTGTTAAATTTTAAATTACTTATTGTTTACTAAACCACTTTACTTACAAAACAAAATATCAAAAATCAAAAATTATGGTTTTTATAAAATAGAGCTCTAAAGTAGATTTGTCAACCAGAATTACACCATTTTGTCTTTTTTACTTGCATTGTATTTTATTGCCTTTAGAACCTTATAACTTTTTATTATCTCTTATCCAACAAATATTGTTTTAGTTCCCTCATAATACTGAAGTATTGTGATCGTGGAAAAATTACCCTGGTAGATATTTGCAGATCTTTGCATTTTCGGATCACTGGATCGGATCCCGAAAAACGAGTTCTCCCATTTCCGTCGGTCTGTCTGTATGTACGCAGCATAGGTAAAAAAGTAGTTCTTCGATTGACTTTAAATTTCGGTCAAAAATCAAGTTTTAAAAGGGGATCAAACAGTTTGGTAAAAATCCAATATGGTGGAACAATATTGGTTTTGGTTTTTTGCTTACCTTTATAAGTGAATTACCTGAAGAACTTTCTAAAAGTGTTTGCTTTGTCATTGTAAGAGAATATAATTTGGTCCGTTTCCACCATTTCTTTCCTTTACAGGGCTCTCATTAGCCTAATAACAACTATGGCCCGAGGTGGTGGCTCATAACACAGTTTTTTGTGGCTGTCGACGGCAGCCGTCTTTGAGTCACAAGAACCTTGTCGAGCTTTTTTGTGACTTATTGGTGCTTCGATTACTTCTGGTGTTAAGTTTTTGTTTAGTTTTTAGAAGGTGGTTCATTTTTGGGAACCCAGCATCTGGGGACTGGGCTGGAGGATTTGTAGAATAAATAAAGTAATGGAAACACAAAAAGTTGGAAAAAGTTTTTTTACTTTTATTTAGATCCTAAAAACATATTACATATCACCTTGGGGCAACTCTCTTTAGACTTAGGTTGATATTGCCGATTACTCTACATTTTTACTAAGATACTAAAAACGTTTATATATATATATATATATATATATATATATATATATATATATATATATATATATATATATATATAGATTAACCTTGCATGGTATAAATACGCTTGTTTGATATTGTGTGTTACATATATTTTTAGATGTAAAAGTATAACATATTTCCCAAATAGACCACATCATATAACTCCAAGTGAGACTGTATTAGAGAGAAATACAAATACATCGTTCTCAGTAGATGTCTCGGAAACATATGTCTCAACCGAGTCAGAATACCTACAGGGCCCTCTATATTTTTCCTTATGCTGTTGATGTATTCATTCCATCTCATCCGATCACCAATGAGTAACTTAAATATTTTTGATATGTGTTGAGTGTTATGCCAGCAAAGTCAGTTTGATATCAAATTTAAGTCATTTCGAATATCTCTGACTATACCTTCGTGCGATGAGAAATAAATTTAAAAATTGTCATCCCCATTAAGATCGATTTATTCTAGTTGGGACAGTGAATTGAATACGAAAGAAATATGGTAAATCTCTTGATATCTCAAAAAAAAATGGAAGTTTTTTTTGAGATATCAAAACTAATTAATAGATACACATTGTTTCTACATTTAATGTAAGATTCAGTCTCTAAAACATGCAGCTTCCTTACGTTGTTTTACACTCGTCTGGCGAAAGCAAGACAAAGAATCAAACAAAATCTTTTTTGTTTTAAGGTAATAAAAAAATTGATCATTCACAAAGTATGTTATTATTCGTGTGTTTCTCAAGTAGATAACATTCAACTCATTTTAAAATAAATAACGGCTGGATTAAATTAAAAAATACTGGTTCTTGGGTGTAGACCCTGTAAAATTGAAATTCCTTTTGACGTTTCGCCCGAACTTGCACGAGGCTTGTTCAGGGATGTTCACTACACAAGACCAAAACACTGAATTCAGTGTGGGAAACGTTGACTCAGTCTAAACCCACGAATCTTTGTTTTTTAATTTTTCAGTTTATTTTGCAATTTTAATTAAATATAGGTAACTGGAGGAGAACACAATATTATCATTGAACAACGCCAATCTTATTTTTTAAACCATTCCTATAATAATTTAAAATTCAGTTTCGACTTCTTCTAAAACATCGTCGATAGGTCATCGCACAGTGTGTCTTTCTACAAACATTCAGGTCAATACTCCAACCCCTCCTTAGCAATTTAATTTATAGCCTGATACATTTAAAAAACTAGGGAGAAATTTCCCATTCAGCAATAACAACACGAACATGTCCACGGTACATGACTCCGAATGGTGTTCTAAACAGCATAGGGGCGCCACGTCGCGTCTCGCACACCCCTAAGTATTTTCTTCATTAAAACGATGGACAATTTAATACGGTTCATCGGATGATCCATAATAATAATGAATTAATATACAGGGAACTTTAAAAATAACATAAACTAGGTTGAATGAATGGTTGATTTTTATTTGTATAAACCTGTTGGTTTTTGCACCGCACAAAAACCGGAAGCCATTTTTAACTTCTGTAGAAAATTAGATATAAGTATAGCGGCTTCTCGGAACGAAAAAAAAAACAATTTCTTCGTTTTAATACAATGCATACCATGAAAAATAACGAAAATCCTGTGACACTTAGAATTTCCGAATTTTCCACTGGTGTTAATTTTCATACATATAAAACCAGAAGTGCAAGTTTTCTTTGCCAAGATTCCTGTATATTTTAAAAGTCAAAACAAAACGCTCTGCAGCTTAAGCTTTACAATAAATTAAGCACTAACATCAAAAATGTATCACTAAATTCATTCAAAACCAAACTAAAAACTTCCTACACCTTATACTAAACTGTAAGACTCTGCGTAACTGTCTTATACATGGTGTTATACTTACAGTATAAAAACAAGAGAGACCCAACTATTTACATTTAACACGGGATCATAGATTTCCACTACATCGATATGTGTATGTTGTTGTCACGTTTTAAAAATTGTCAAATATTCTAAGCCAAGTTTTATCGAATGAGTCCAATATGTTTTCATACCACAGTTATATGTATATCAAAAAACTACACTTAATAATTAAACTTAGACTTTAAAACATTGTTTTATGGTCTAGCTAATTAACTAAGGTCTTTTATAAATGAATAGTTATACTAGCTATTCATTCATAGCAGTCGTCATAGCACTCTTGTTTTATAGTCTAATTACAAAACAAACGCTGTATTGTTGTCATTTTTGATACCACGTTCGATCGTTGTTATTGTTATTTATATATTGTTTTTAGTTTTTTAATGCTTTTGTAAGTTCTCTGTGTTGTAGCGCTTAAATAAATGAAAAACTATGGTGAGAAAGTAAGTTGTTTGTGGAAATACAGACTATTTAAGTCCGGAAGTATCATATCACAAGTAAGTCTTGACGTAATTAAGTTTAGATATCAGTGGTGTCTGAACCGTATGGCCTTAGCATTTACACATATTAATTTGATACTTTGATTCGAGTATGATAATTGGCATGGAAAACAAGAAAAAAACGGGTAATAATTGAACAAAAACCAATATTTTGTCAATTTTGGGTTAGGTTTTACAAAACGTAAACATTAAAATACGTACTAGCTCTACAAGTACTTAAGTGCATTATTTACAATACAAATATACTATTTTGGATGTAAATAAGTTCTAAATTTCTATGACTAAATGCTTTTATTTAAAAAAAAGCGTATTTTTGCGAATTTTTAAAATACCTCTTGGTTATAAAACATTTTGTTTAACTCACATTGTGGTTTTAATCTTCAGATACTTACTAGGAAGTAGCTCACGTTATTTCTCCATATACCAAACTACTTAGTTCCTCGGATTTTATCTAATATATAATTAAAATATGGTTGAAGTTAGTAAAACAGTTATAGAGACATGTAGGGCAGCTGGGAGGCTTTTTAGTTTGTTCCATAAAACTAATAGTATTTTTAATAAAAACATCAAAGATTTAGTTGCTTTACTAATTGTTAATACTATAAAATATTTGCCATCTTCAATGTATGATCTACTTCAGGAGCAAACATCCCATTCATTTGTTAAAATTAATTTTAAAAAAGTTTTTCAAAATTAGAATACTTAACGAAACTATGAAGCATTTAGACTTAACCAAGACACATAGATCTAGGAGTATAGTATCAATACAAAAATGACCCTATTTAGAAGACCTATATTTTTAGTTAGTAAACATCATCCCCGTATTCACTAAAAATTTTTAAGATTTAGACCAGGTCTAGTTGCCTGGATACTTAAAACGCCAGTTATGTTTCGCTTATGTTATATTTAGAAAAAAAAATGTTCAATTGTTAAAAATGCCATCTTAAACCTATAACTGTCAAATTACATCTGGTCTAAATTTAAGCCTCTTTAGTGAATACCGCTAGTATGAGTTTAAGGGAGGCAAGTATACTTATAAAAAAATATATTATATATATATATATATATATATATATATATATATATATATATATATATATATATATATATATATATATATATATATATATATATATATATATATATATATATATATATATATATATATATATATATATATATATATATATATATATATATATATATATATATATATATATATATATATATTTTTTTTTTTGCTGCATAAAAAAATCTTCTTTAAAAGTGTTTCGTTATATCCTTCAGTCTCAATGGTATATACTCGTAGTATACATAAATAAATAAATAAATAAGGCCTTTAATAAACATATAAAAACAAACAAGAACATTACATTAAAACTGCCAGGAATCATCCCTGCGCTGGCGAAGTCTAGCAAATAAATGCTACTCTACTTAACCAGCAGAGGGACTATCCTGTGCTATGGAATGCGTAGGAAAATAAGATACATAATTAAAGTTGACAAGAATGGCGGATTGTCTGCTAACATGGCAAAGCAGATTGACACAAAAATTTTTTGTTAAATTCTTAGATCACAAAACATATGTGAATAATAATATTCAAGGTTACAAAGTGTGCGAGGGCGACGAAATTAAAATTAAAGAAGTACGGCAGGAATATAAAATATCTAAAGTGTTTCTTTGGGAAGATCTATGCCCACAGATTAAAATGAGCTTAAACTATGACAGAAAAGTCCTGCAAGCCTTTTGCCTATCTAAAATAAAGTGTTTCAATTTAAATTTAAATTTATTAAAATTGAAAAGTCTGAATTCTCTAGGCAATAAATTCAAAAGGGAAATTGAAATGTATGAAAAAGATCTTTTAAACAACGTGTTTGAAAATGAGGCATTGTGTATTTATCCTTGAATCTTACATTAACTGAATGCTGTGATTCACGAGTTTGAAATATGTTATTCAAAGAACAACTAGATCTGGGATCATTAATAAGTTTAAAAACAAAATTTCCCAGATGATGTATCCATCGATTTTCCATACGTAACCAATTTAATTCATTTATTTTATGAGAAATATGTTCTCTTCTAGATATATCAAAAATTAAACGACAGCATGAATTTTGTATGACCTGTATTTTATTTTTGTCCAAAGAATTCACACAGGGAAAATAAATAAAATTACCATAATTAAATTGTGAAAGAATTAGGGATTCTGTGAGCAATTTTCTTAGATGAAAATTAAGAATATGACGATTGGCAAATAATATTTTTAATTTAAAAAACGCCTTTCGTCTAAGTTCCTGCACGTGACTGCTAAAACGCAAATTAGAGTCGAAAATCATACCCGAATTCCGAGCCTCTTCAACAAAATTTAATACATTATTGTCGATGGAGATATTCAGGTTTGAAGCTAAAAAGTTGCATTTGTCCCTATTACCGAATATCATCACATTAGATTTTTTTGAATTTAAATTTAGATTATGTTCTTTAGACAAAGTATTAATTACATTTAAATCATTATTTATTATATTATTAGCCGCTTCAAACTCTTCGGGTCTAAAGGAAAAATAAATCTGGGTATCATCTGCGTATGCTATTATCGTACAATTATTAAGAGACGTTAAAATGTCAGAAGTATAAATGCTGAAAAGAAGAGGTCCCAGGACAGACCCTTGGGGTACACCAGACAATATAGAAAGTTCTTGTGACTCACAGTTATTATAAAAGATTTTCTGCGATCTGCATGATAGATAGGATTTAATTAATTTTACTGAGACGTTATCAAAGCCGAAATATTTCAATTTGGCTAAGAGCAAGTTATGGTTGATAGTGTCAAAGGCTTTTGAATAGTCAAGTAACACGAGCACAGTGACAAGACCCTGATCAGTATTTACAAAAATGTTATTGGTAATAGTTGCAAGAGCAGTGGAGGTACTAAACCCGGGTCTAAAGCCACACTGCACTTCAAAAATTTGTTTATATAATATTTTTTCTAAGATTTTAGAAGCCGCAGGCAATATGCTTATGATTCTTAAATCAGAAAAGGTTTGAAGGTCCTTATTTTTAGGAAGTGGGATACCTATTGCAATTTTCCATTTATCAGGAAAATAAGAATTTTCAATTCAACAGTTAATAATATGAAGCAATATAATATCAATATGCGGACTACAATATCTCAACATTCTAAGTGAAATATTATCAGAACCAATGCTGTCTTTTTTTAGAGAATGTAGAATTGTATTAATTTCTTCAACATTACTTAATTTAAACGAAAACTGAGTACTTCTTGAGGAGTAACTATTGCTATAAAAATTTTGAAAAATAAGAGTTAATAGAATTGGGGTCTGAAAGTTTAGCTGGCAACTCTGCCCGACCTTGTTTATTACTATGTATATTGAGATTACGCAAAGCAGACCTACGATGACAGACAGTTCTACGATGCTCACGCTTAGCAGCAACTGAATTAAGATAGTTTTGTTTTTCTCGTCTTATCATAGGCACGGAAAGATTTCTTAGTTGTTTATAATTATTCCAATCGACTTGAGAATGAGATGTTTTATATTTTTGTAAAGCTTTATTTTTATCTTTAATTAACATTTTTAAATTAGGAGTTAACCACTCTGCCTTTGGTTTTGTAACTTTGCGGCTTACTATCGGAGCGTGTTTATCAAATAAGAATATAATAAAATTATTAAAAATAATAATTTTTTCATTTATGTTATTATTGTTAAAAATAGAGTACCAGTCAAGAGCTGCAAAATCGGAGATAAAACCATCATAATTAAAACGATCAAAGTTACGATAAGAAATTACTTTTGGAATTACTTTATTCTTAATCACAGAGAGATCACAATACGTTACTCTGTGATCGGAGATCGTATCTGCATTAATTGTACCACATACGTTTATTGCAAGTGACGTGGAAATAAAAATTGGGTCAATCAGAGTGCTCGTGCTAGCTGAAATTCTGGTTGGTTCACTGATAATTTGAGACAGATCATAAGTTTCAAGGCATGATAAGACAGGATTAGGCAGGTTAAAAAAATTAATGTTGAAGTCTCCTGGACATATGACGTTATTGTAAATATTACAAACAAAAGCAAAAATATTATCTATATCATTAATAAATGTCTCAAGAGAAGCCTTAGGTGGTCGGTAAATAACTCCCACACAATAGAATTTGTTACTAAGTTTTATTTTCAAAAATAAAAATTCAAGAGATTCATTGATGTCAAAATTAAACAAAATTTCATTACATGCGAATGTTCCTCTTATATAAGCCATCACACCACCACCCCTACCCTGAGGTCTATCTTTACGAAAAATTTTGTAGCCAGGAATTGTAAACGTGTCTGGAGGCACGTCTGCATTCAGCCACGTCTCAGTAACCACCACTATATCAAAATTGTTACTCAGAACCAAAAAAGAAAAGTCATTGAAACCAGTGAACATGGATCGTATGTTTAAGTGGGCAACTTTCATTCTCCTAAAATAAAATATGCGCACAAATGAAATAACTGTAAAACAAAATTAAGATATATATGTTTAGAAAATATATAGAAAGAAATAATCCACACACAAATATAATCAATCTGACCTAATAGGATTCAAAAGCGTAAAAAATTATTTTAAAATATGTGTCAAAAAGAGCTATAAAATATATGTGTAATAAATTATGGTATATTGAAATAACAAATCAAGTAAAAAATTAGAAATCAAAATCTGTTGGTATAAAGGATTTTTCAAATTAGTCTGTCTTTTTTCAAAGTAGTATGAGATTAATATAGATAAAAAACAAAATAATACGCCTGGTTTATAACATGCTGTAAATATATCTATGAGAGTATACAAGATACAAGGTTAGCCCTATATTTATTAAAACAAAATTCGTACAATTCTTAAAAAACTATAAAACAAAATAGTATCATCTCTTTAGGCAAAAAAACTGTCGAAAAGAGCTAGAAACACTGCGAAACAACAAAAAACTTTATATTCTTAAGAGTAATATTCTGTTAATGCTTATTATTGGGAATGATTTAAAAACGAACATAAGCGTATATAATTACAATTTTTTTAAAAAATTACAAAAAAGTACATATTTAGTACAAATCAAAGAAAGTAACATAGTACAAAATGATGTTAATATTATGTAAGAGACGTTTATGAAAAGAAGCGAAAAATGTAAATGTACATACCAAATACATCGCGACACTAATCTATAAAGTCACCACTTCACTATTATTTTCCGGCAAATCAGAAGCGTCTTTTATTAATTTTCGACTACCATCGCCGTCTTGAATATACACAAAACCCCCGAAATTCCAAACAGAATTGCCATAGAGTGGTTTAGCTAACTTGTGAATCTGTAAATTTGCTGGAGTTAACATTTCGGACACAAGATATTCCGAACCTTTAAATTTCTTCTTGTTGATAAACACTAAATCCCGTGACCACTGTCTACAAAAATTGACGACAAGTGGCCTCGGACGATCATTGCTGTTTGACGCACCTTTTTTGCCCAAACGATAACACATGCTAATATCGTTTTTGGAAAGGTTTAAAGAGAGTTTATTTTTAAATAAATTAATTTAAGATGACGTCGTACATGTCATTATTGGATTCCTTTACACCATGAATAATTAGAATTTTTTTGTTGTTTCTCAATTGAAGATCGTTTAAATGCTGGTTTAAGGAATCCTGTTCCTTTCTGAGTCGACGTAAGTCGTCCTTGATGTCATTAAGGGAAGACGTGATGCTTTTTTCAAATAAAATAAATTTGTTTAAGAGATCCGTGGTATGTTTTTCTACTCCTTCAACATTGATTTCCCTGTTGTGTGGATTGGTTACATTCTTACCCTGAGATTGCAGTAACAATCTGAATTCATCCATGTTCTTCGCAAACTGATCCGCCATTTTTTCAACTCGCGCATTAACACTTTGTACAGTTAGCGTTGATTTACCCATGATTTTCCTTTTCTTTCTAATTAACCGTTATGTTAAGCGAAAACAGGTATTCAACACACCACAGATTAATCACAATTTGAATTAATTCGGCAAAAACCAGTAGATTTAATGAAAAATAGCTAGAGGCAATCAGACACAAACTACTAACTACGCAGCGCCATCTCAATCCGTACCTGTTTAGTTCCTAGTTAAACTTTTATTATTATTATGTCGCCCAAATCAACTTGCTTGCAATATTTGACACTAAACTAATTGAAAATTTATGAAAGAATATAAAAACCTTTTACCAGTTTGCAGCATTATTTAAAAAATCGGTAAATTTACTTTTACTCAGAACTTTCCTCGTAACGGATTCCACCACACACACATATAACCTATTTTATATCCATATAGTTATTTTGTAATAAATTAACACATTATATAAATGTCTATTTTTAATTTTGTGGTTTTATTTATCGGTTTTATTTTATAATTGCTCATCTAAAACAAAATCAGGGAATGATACTTGTTATTTTACTCCATAAAAAAGATTTTCTTTGTAGGAAATGGAATTTTACTGCCTTTTTAAACATTAAATTATGCCGCCATTTTGTTTCGCCATATAGGATATATCAAATTGTACAGGTTGATCCATTTTTCACACTTTTATTTTTATTAAAATTGTATGTAAAATTTCAACTTGATGGAATAAATAATTTTTTGATACTGATATTTTAAACATTTAATTAGGCCTCTATTTTAGCCATATTAGCCATAAAGATTTTCACAAAAATATTACCATGCCGTATGACCCTTGATTTTTGTCCAACATTTGATGTCACTTGGATAAGTAGTTTTTTAGCTATGCCGCAGACAGATAGACCGAGGGATTTGAGAATTTCAACATCCCTGAAACGTGAAGATCTGTAAAAATCTCGGGCGGTGATTTCTATACGATTACAATACTTTCCTCTTACAAGGAAAGTAAAAAGGAACCGCAAAATAATTATATGATCTGCTTTCTGATTTTGAACCCCCAAGTCCAAATTTCGGACTACGCGTCTGACAGATACTTAAAATTGACAAAAATACATTAAATTGCTTGCTATGAACACATATTAAATTAAAGAGAAACGAGCCGCCGCGCGCCGCTGGTTCAGTCTCTAATGAGAGACAACAGGGTTGCCATTTTTGGGAGTGTCGTCGCAGAGGAAGATATATGTTTCTTCTCGCACCCATAGCAAGCGAAAAACAATAATAGATCCAACTTTCGAGTCTATCCTTTGTTTTATAGTCTAAGGTGATATATAAGACCCTATCATTTTTTAAAAAGTTTGTTCTACCAGAACCCTTACTGTGGAAGATTTCTTTTTCTATTTGTGCAACCAAAGTAATCTAGAGCTAGGGACGAAAAAATAATTTCTAGCGATTTTGAAATTTGTTTTTTTGTTTCCGACGCAGGTTTTTTTTTCAAAAAAAAATATATTTTAAGGGATCTGCTGAACCAAGCCCACTTGTGGCAATCACAGGCACTTCTATCAGTATATAAACAGGGTTGGTCCTCTTATATATTCCAATATGATTGAGGTATGTAGGGTGCACCGAAAACTAAGAGGCGGACGTAAAATAATGATTTGTTGGGTTTGTTTTTTTTTTATAAATCTTCGATTCGATGTAGCGTCAATCATAGGAAAAGTAAGCTACCGTACTTCTAATGCCAGTTTTAATAATAATGGACATTTCTACTGAAACGGTTTTTTAAATTTGAAATTTGCCCTAGTTCTTTCACAGATATTGCCTTTAATTTAAAAGAGTTTTTTTTAAATAAAAAATGAGAAATCGCTTTTTATCATGGGCATAATTCTCTTTTTTACAAAAAAATACATACTTACTAAAATAGTTTACTTATCTTTTCAAATTAACTCAGATTCTGTCTCAATAATACCGTGTAACAAAAGTCTGGACTAATACCTATCTTGCGGAGCATTGTTAAAGTTTAGAATCGATTTGATTTAGGAAATGGTGAGAAAACACAGTTGATGGCGTTACAATGCTGCGATATTTATGGTATTTCAGAGATTGAAAGGAAATTATTATTATCTTTAGACAATTCTAAATTCACTGATATAAAGCCATATTCAAATTGTTTTAAATTAACTGTGAAAAAACTAGAGCAAATTTCAAATTTAAAAAACTGTTTCGGTTGAAATGTTCGTTATTACTAATTAGCATTAGAAATGCGGTAGCTTATATTTTCTATGATTGACGCAACATAGAATCCAAGATTGATAAAAAAAAAACCAAACCCAACAAATCATTATATAACGTCCGCCCCTTAGTTTTTGGTTTAACCCTGTATATAATATTCACGTAGGAAGATTCAAGGGTTCCAACCCTGTTTATAATCTGTTAGACATAAATACCAGTGGGCTTTCTTCAGCAGATCATTAAATTATTTTATTTAAGATGTCTAAATATCTTAAGTTTTGCTATGTGACTTAGTCTCAGTTTTATTGTAAAAATTTCATGTGTTTCTCCGGAATATTTGCTCAACCCTGTATAATTACAGTTTATAATATATATATATATATATGTATATATATTTATATATATATATATATATATATATATATATATATATATATATATATATATATATATATATATATATATATATAAAGATTATATGCATATATAGACTGTCTTATATGTACGTAGTGAAATTCTGTACGAGGTAAGTTGTAGGTAAAAGCAAATTAACTGATTTTATTAGGTTAAATATAAATCTACACTAATTTATTAAAATAACTCCGAAACTACCTTCTGTAATATATAAAAAGCAGCTTATTTTTTTTACCTTTGCAAAATAAATTGAAATAAAAACAAATTCTTTATTGATTTTATCTAGAAAATAAGGATGTTTATTTTACTCTTAAGGCAAGTTTTGTTTTCTTACTGTTTTGGTCAAAAGAAACAGGACCACGAATTATCAAAATTGAACCTAGTGAAATACAGTGAACAATAACTCTTATAGTTATAAGAAATATCAGCTAAAAGTATAATTCTAAAACAAGGTTCAATGTAAGAAAAAGTTTATTACAATAATCGTTGTTGACGTTTTGATTTTAATGTCCGCAGAAAAACAATCACGTCATTGACATATTTGTGAATTCATGTGTTTCTCATATTTGTTTAAATTTACTACAGTTTAAACTCAAGGTGTGTATCTATCTGACTAAAAACATAGGTAAACATTGTTTTTAGATCTATGAATATCAATACGCAAATTAGTAACGGATATAAAAACATGATGACTGTTAAATTCTACGTGAATCAGTATCATTAAATTTTAGTTATTTTAAGATATTATTAACATGAAAATAGTTGCAATTGAATCGGTTAAATTTTCATATTAAATATCGTAGGCTAATAAATCCTAAACTACGATAAGACCGATCGTAGAAGTAATACTAGTAATGGCAGTGACGGAACTTCATGTCATTCGTGCAGGTTTCGACAAAGAGCCCGCAATATGCTGAACTTACAGAAAAAATAATTTTATTGACTATAAAAAAAGTTATTCATAGTTTTGCATAATCCTTTTATAGTCCAAAAACAAAAAAAAAACGGGATAGGAAAATAACTGGTAATTAAAAAAAAACGAGGGCTTTTTAGGTTCCCTGAGCTCCTTAACATTGTTGAGGAGAGAGAGGTCTTTTTTTATCGTTTCAAACCCTATTCTTTTCAAATTATATTACGCCAGCTGCATATAAAAAATTAAATATTCAGTGCACATACTGACGTTGACCACACGTCTGGTTGACCACATTTTGTATCTGATACTACTGTGGCTAAAATTGGAGGTTAAACTAACGTCTATGGGAGCTTTGAATAAAAAATATAAATCAGATACAATGTTTCGATTCTATGGTGGATAAATATTTACGGCAGGGGAAGGGGTCGACAGCTATAGCATGGTAATTACTTTGAATTTTATGGAGGTAAAAGTAAAACTCTAATTCTTAACTACCTCAATAATCAGGCCAAAGTTGCTAAAATATTTGCCAAACTGCCGAGACTTGTCCCCTTGGTCTCATCATTCATCAAGAAGAAAACTCCTACTATGAACGTTCTACTAATAGGCCTAAATTTGTAAATCAGTATTAAAATCATAAAATAATAGAAGACTGCGGAATTATACAAGCAAACTACAAAGACTGATCTTCGGATGAATTTTACAAAATTGTAAAATCCATCTGAAGAAGACACTGTATGTCGAAACAATTGTCATGGTACACGTTAATACAGTAAACATTAAAATTATAGACGTTTTATTCAGTGTTTAATAGATTTCCATCAAGAGAGAGTAGACTAGATAGACAGATAGATAGATATTTTATTAACCATATTAACTACAAATTATTTATAGCGCCTTAAAATTATAAAATTATAAGCATAATATTATATCCTATTTAAATGATAAAAATTACAAATTTACATTAAACGAATGTCAATTTCTTGTATAAGTCAATATAATAATAACACTAACAAGACACGGAGATTTCATGCAAATACTCTGTGCACATCCCGCTATAGTGGCCTGACAACTTTTGTATTCTTGCAAAGAATAAAATGGATTTGTCAACAGAAATTGTTTTATTATAGTTTTAATTTGTTCCTGCTAGAACTTCTCAAAATAATGGGAATTTTATTAATCAGATTCAAGTCCAAACAGTTCATTTTTAATTTTGTTAACCTTAATGTAGTAATTCTCAGATTACTGCGCCTCCTAGTACCGTAATTATGATTGTCTGAGTGCTTCTCAAGAGAGATAAGGTTTGAATTAATCTCCAAAAGAGAGTAATAGATAAAGACGGATCGTAGCGTCATTATTCCGAGTATCGTAAATAATGGCTTGCAGTGCTCTGTAGTCCCCACCGAAGCTAGCACTCACACAGGATTTGCATTTAAGAGGCTGGTATCGCTGGCACTCAGCCGATTCAGATACACAATCACAGAGGTCATTTATATATATGATAAAAAGCAGTGGCCCCAGAACAGACCCCTGTGGCACACCATGAGTCACTGTTCGAAGAACCGATTGATCACCATTGTCATATACGACAGTCTCGACCTTTTCAGCTGAAGGGATGTGAATTAAGAGGCCATGGTAGACACAGTCGAAGGCCTTGGACAAGTTACACATAGTAAGGACTGAATGCGAGCCAGACTCAAGGCCTCCAACTATGTTCCTCACAATTCCCTGCAGAGCATTGACAGTAGACCTCCCTCAACGAAAACCGTGTGAAGCGTTAAGTAGATCCTGCTTTCCAAAATAATCTGTGAACCAGTTCTTAAGTATATCCTCAATAATTTTCCCAAATAAGACGATAATAGAAATAGGGCTCTAGTTGGTCTGGTAGATATGTGTTATTTTCGACAATTTAAAGTCTGTTGAAAAAATGCCCTCAGAAAAGCATGTATTGATGAGTTCAGTAAAGGAATTAAGTATAATGTATTTTATTGCTTTAACAATTTTTATATTTATTCCATATGTATAGTAGCAGTATTTTTAAGACTGATAATAGCATCTGACACTTCCTGAGGGGAATTCAATAATTCATGTGTAATTACGGAAACAATGGGCAAAGACGAAATTACCCTCTCAGCAATCCACCGGTATTTTAATGGTTACAGGAGCTGATCGTCCTCTGTTAGATTCGAAATTTATCAGAGGCAACTGTCCTTCGCCTTGTTTGCGGAATTGGACAAAAAGTCACTGTAGGCCTTCTTTTTTTGTTTCTGAGATGGTCGTATTGTAGTTAATTTTTAGGGATTTATACGCACAAAAATATTCGTCGCCACTATGGTTACATGCCATTTTGATAGAAGTAAGTAAATCACTGGATATACAAAGAGCGAGGCTAAGCAAGATTTTTTTTGAATGGATGCAAAGGGATTACCCAAGTCTATCACCTAGAATGATTTCTCCTGATGGTGCTATAAGATTGGAACGAAATTTTATAATATAATTTGTAACAAAAAGCAATAGAAATAAGAGCAGCGAAATCCGAATATTAATGCTCAGGGAGACACAGGATTGACCAGGACCGAGGTGTACTAAAAGAGAAATATAAAGAACTTACCGGTGATGGTTTTCGAGTCTGAGTAACGTCACGAGGCTATTATCCGAATAACATCTAATGAAAGTAGTAAATAAGCTAAGTGTGGTTGAATTTAGGAATGCAGATATAGCTTAGACGAACTAGTACAAAGCTTTTCAAATTGGAAACAGATTCAAGAAGTGGAATCACAGAAACAACTATTCAATACACGTGGAGAAATGTGAAATAAAAAAAAATATCCACATCTTTTTCCCATGAAAATGAGAAGTCCTTATTGTATTTCAATCAGGGTTGTTGTATTAGGCACCGGAGTAGTTGTTTCAATTTTTTCATTTGCCCTAGTCGGGGCTTACTGGTCTATGGCGATCTAAAGAGGTTTTTGTATTAGCGTTGGTAACACGTGTAATGAAAAGCTATCCATATATAATAGATATTTACATATCTTAAAAAACAAGTCTCTGTTCATTGTGCTATATCGCTGAAGAAAAGTCGTACTATTTTGTGTAGGAGTATTAAGTATGGCAATTCTTACCAGCAAGAGCTCTTGACTGGGATGAACTTCTTAGAATTCTGATTTTAGAAGGACGGACAGCCGGGTAAAGATGATAGGAGCGTGGAGTGACCTGGTTTGGTGAAAATGATTTCGTGGACCTAGTTTCTGAAAGTCAATCCATCACTATTACTATTACTAGTATGCTTTAGAGATCATTAAATATTTTGTTTCAATTAATAAAAGAAACTTCGCACGAAAATAAAATTTAGTTAATTAGTTCCCATATTTTTTTAAAATGCAGAATGTAGAAAGATATAGACACATGGTTTAAAAATATACACAAATATTTGTGGAAGAAAAATAATTTACTCTGTGCCAATTTGACATAAAACCGTATTTTTTCCATTAGTAGATAAACTAAGAACTGAGTTATTAAAGAATGAATCAACGCCTATCTAGACCTGAAGAAAGATTTTGATATTTTCACAAAAATATTTACCTTAAGCTACCCAAATCTTATTAAACAAGGTATTTAAACTTTATCTAAAACTAATACTAATGAGCTTGATTTCAAACTTGAGAATTATATTCTTCAAATCAGACTATCCCTGCTACTTCCTTAGATCCTCATAATTTATAAAAATCTCTCAAGGAGTAAAATCTGGATGGAATGGAATACCAGTAAGAATCTTTGTGTCAGAAGAGATCACTAACTAACTCATCAGAAGAAAATTTTGGTCTAAAAGAAATATTTCAGATCTACCTTATTCGGTTCTAAACGACTACAAATTTTCATCATTTTCGCGTGTCAATCCACTTAGAAGAGGGTGGGGGTAAGTATACAAAAAATTGACTGTCTTTTGGCGGTTTCAACTGGTAATACGCCCAATCCCTTATGCCAATAATTTTTTAGCAGCCCTATTTTCGGTGCAAATGATTTTTTTTAAGGTTAAGGGAGGTAAAAGAGCACATTTCTAATTTTAAACTTTTTTTAGGAAGACATTTGTTATTTTCTATTATAATTACAGGGTAAACTGTGAGGCCAAGCCTGGAGAAATAATATCTAGTAAATAACGCACTCTAGTTGATAAAATCAAATTCTCCCTTAAGTCTTTATATGTACCAAGTTTTATCTGAAACATTACGCATTACAAAGCAAAAAAAAATCAATAACCTCCTATATCCTGTGTTGCTTCACAATTTCGCTATATTACCAATATTCTAATATTAAAAATATCACTGACAGCTCACTGCAGGACCCGTCCTAGCGATTATAACGCCCTAGGCAATAGGGAGGACGGCCGCCCTTCTCATAACGCATTCAGTTTTTCAATAAAACGTAAAAGCTGCGATTTTTTCTAAAAAAAATATAAAAAACTTTAAATCTTGTTAAGAAAAATAATTAAATGAGTTTCTTTGCCCAATTACATTTTGATCATTATTAAAAAAATTTCGTGCCTGTAGAAAACTGTAGTGCGAATAAGAAAATACACATTTATTTTGAAAGTAAGTAAAGTTAAAAAATATACTGTATTTTTGTTTGTTATTTTTAATAGCTCGTCTTTATTTTTACAAGAAATGCTATCTAACTCTGTGCCGATGTAATATTTTTTTTCTACTGTTATGGAATATTAACATTCTGACATCGTTTTTATTTACGGAATCACCTCCATTCCATCACTTGTTACGGTATGAATCATATATCAAGTGATATAGATATCCCGCCCCTATTGGGCAGGATGGAAAGAAGAGTCGGTAGAATCTGAATTATATAGATTTGACATGGTTCACCGTTTGTTTTTTTTTCTGACTAACCACAGTTTAAAACAAATAAGAAGCGATTTTGGCGGCTGCCTCTCATATTTCTAGCACTACCCTGTCTAACAGAAGAAAATTTATTTTAAAATAGAAGACATTTGACGTGCTTCATCTTCTGAAAAACAATCTAAACGCTATTGATTATTTTTTCGTTTTCAGAGGGTTCTTTAATCCTATTACCCTGTATAATGAAAAAACCGGTTTTTATTAAAGAAGTTTGTAGTGTTTCCCCGTTTTTTAAGTTTTTTCGTTTCAAGGGAGCTAGAGTTTTAGGGGTACCCAATATTCTCGACAAACATAATTTTGTATACTAAAAAAATTAAGTAAATTAGACATATTTCGCTCTTTTTATTGTGTTTTTTTAAATACATAAATACATCCATAATACAGTATAAAAAAATAAGTTTCTACGCCAATGATTTCCATAATTTTTCAATATCGATACAATTAGCCGGTCTTGTCGTTTTCAATTTGATTGTAATCAGTTTGTGTGTTCCCAAAATATAATTTTTTTTTTATTTTTTATACCTTTAGAAAATATTCAATATTTTCACTCATGATACCCAACATGTCATCCCCGCGAGATACTGACCTAGAATATATATGCGAGTTTGAAGGAAAACGTAAAGTGTATATTCTAACGTTTATCACTCAAATCCATTCATCAGGATCTAGCTTAAAAAAGCTATTGTCTTTAAAAACTCAATTTTACTCAGTTTCTGTACCTCCTATAAAAAAAACACGTTATTATATGTTCGAGATCGAGTTTTTGATCTGTCTAGTAGTTTTTTCCCCTGGAGGTACCAATACGTCGTTACGAAGGCTTAGAACCGGATAAACAAATGTCATGCCCACTACGTTTTGAAAATTTCTCAAAATTCATCCTTAACTCAGATGGGACTGAATTTTATGCTAGCCTCTAGGGGAAACGAGGACGTTTCTTTGATAGTATCACTTGATTCGTCTAGATCAACTATTCACATGCTACAGTGCTACACTAGTGAAGCATATATAAGGAAAATTGCAGTTTTATTTCTAAATTGTTCACCCTAAATAAACCTGAGAGCAATTATGGCGACTTGGTTTTTCGATCCCTCGGGGAAACTTTGGGTCACGCAAACTATTCCAACCTCTCATTACTCTTTTCCCAAAAAATAGTGAAATTGAACATTTTAAGACTCAAAACAGTTTTTTAGAATTTCGACCACTTTTCCCGCATTTGAGGTATAACAGGCATATTATTTCCGTTTTAAATTTCCTTTGTAATCTCCATCGAACCTCCGTCAGCTTGGTCAAAGTGGCCGGGTTTCAGCTTCGTAAAATCCCTTCAAAATGATCCCATTTTTTAAATTAAAAAAAAATCCCATCGGAAGCCACTGCTAAGTTATTATAGACTCCACCGAAATTTGATTTTTACCAGACGACACGCCCACTTAACCTCTACGATTGGCCTTCGGACTCACTTCTTCCCAGACGTGCCGTTACCGAGCTAGAGAGTACCGAATGTCTAGAAATTTTCGGTTCAGGAACCAAGTAACTGAGCCTATTAAAAAAAGTCGTGCCAACAAGCGTTCAAACCTCAAGAAAAATAGTAAGAAGCATGCAACATATTGGGGGGGGGGGGTTCTGAACCCCAAAATCCCCCTGGCTACGTGCATGAGTACCGAAATCTGTTAACAATCACTTTATTTTTAGTATCGTATAAAAAGTATAGTCTAAAACACGTTTGGAATCGATATCGAATAATAATTTGTTTAAAGAAGTTACCGGATCTAATGATAATATTTTAGAAATTCAAAGGTTAAGTAGAGATCATAATCTTTCGATTTTCTACATTTAATTCTGTACTATTTAACTAGACAGCTGTTTCAGTTTTTACTGAATTATCAATATTTGAATTTCCATAAAAGTGGAATAAAGCATCTTAAATTTTTATACACATTTCTACAATTCGTTTGATAAAAATATTTTGGTAGTAACTTAAAAAAATATACGTACTTGATACAACTAAGTATTTTTTAGAACGATAATGTTTTTGTGCTTATTTTCATAGACATTTAAAATTGTGAAGTAATGAGCCCCACTGAGTCACCTATTATTACAACAATTCATATTAATTACATAAAAATAACTATGAGACGAGGTTGTGAACCAAGTGGAGCCATATGTCACTAATAGCAGGCACGGGCCACGGCAGTTATTGAATAAAATTAAAAAATAATAATTGAGAGGCTGTGGTAAGTTCAAGAGGAACACTAGGTCTACAGATCAAATACAAAATTAATGCATAGAATATTTAAAAATATTCATATTGGTCAAGAACTAAAAATTGCTCCTACTTGACAAAATAATGCTGCTCAGATAAAAATCAATAAGAGCTGGAGAAACTATATTTGAACATTTAATGCGACAAATGGTAAGCCTATGATCTGCAAGTAAGTATACTTAAACCATTGGCTTTATAGGAATGCTTTAACTAAAGATCTCTCAGCTTCATTCCTAGTGTTGCTTTTTCCGTAGTTATTTACATCATTTAATCCGCCATTTGCTTATTATAGTCATGCTTTCTGGACTTTCTACTGCACCTGCATACTTCTGTATGCAGGTGTCGTATATTTTTTAACTATGCTTTTTTATCTTTTTGCACGTAACGAAGTTTCCCGAAAGTAGCCGATATGAAGTAAATATTACATTTTATTTCGGCATCGGCCGTCAGATTTTCGTTGATAGCTTTTTTTGTGCGGCCCAAATAGATATTGAATAATATTTTTTTAACGTAGTACTATCGGTTTTGATCTTCTTATAAATGTCATTATTTTTTAGAGATTCTTACTTGGAAATTTGCTAACAATAGTTTCGAAATGACAACCGATACTACATTTGATAAGACTTTTTACTGTACATTTATTTTAAGCCGAATAAATAGATTTATGCGATTTAACAGAAAATACATTCTTGAGTAAGACACATTTGCGAAGGATGGGGGAGGTGACACAGACAGAAAAGTTTGGCCCGTTATTTCAACTCTCCTGGCTGGCCTTACTATTGAACTATACTACGGCTTTCCAGTCGATTTATAAAAGTGAGACAAATACATTTGTATGCAAACCGCAATCACTGTGGACTTAGAGTAAGAATAAAAATTCTTACTCTATGACTGGGGACGTCCGACTCTTGTGTGTCTTATTGGGTTAAAAGGAAATGAAGGTGCAAGATTTTATACAATTTTATTTTCAAAATTAAGTACGATTAACCAATGTGCAAAAAACCCATTATACTATAGAATGTATATCGTCTTAATATTTTGTTAAAAAACAGCTCTTTGTATATCAGAAGTAATTTAAGTAATTTAGAAGATAATAAAACAGAACGGAAGTTTTCACGGCTATGGTTAATTAAGAAACCATTCTTCTGTCAAATTGGAATTTCTATCCGACGTTTCTCCTTCGATTGCATGAGGCATCTTCAAGGATATTTACTTTATATATTTTATTTTAGACTCGACTTGTGCTCGTCGAATCGTGACCCTGTGTTAACACCGGTTTTTACGTGCGATGTAGACCATAACCCGTATCTCTATTGAAATTTTTTGTATTGTTAAAACTTTCAATAAATTCTCAAATTTTTCGTTTATAAAATCCTGGAACCGATGCTAGAACCTTGGTTTTTTTACATTTATAATATGGCCAGTGGAATGCTGATGTTCAGCTTCAGCAGATTGAACAATTTGTTTCTTTTAATCGTTCATGTTGCATACGTCTACTCGATATTGAGCGCCCTGTTTCTACCACATACACTTCTCCACAGGAACAAGGAATTTTAAATACTCCTTCTGTTTGAAATGATACAATATCTTTCGGAGATCGCAAGCATTGTCCAATCTTCTTATGACTACTGAAGATTGTGCGTATGTTGGACCACCGAAGTAATCGCCCTATTTTGTTTGTAGTGCCATGTATGTAGTGAAGAACAACACTACCCAACGGTGCCTCCCTATCGTTCTCTTTTCCCGGAGTTGGATTAATACATATTTTAATTAAACGAGTGTTCCATTAGATTCAATTTTCGTTGTAAATTTGATATTATGATGTTGTTGATTAAAGTGGTCAAGAAATATGAGATTTTCCTGTCCATGAGGCCAAATAACAGAAGTGTCATCTACATATTTGAACCAGTGTTTTAGCTTTAGTGGAGCGGATGTTAGAGTAAAATCCTCAAAGGCTTCCATAAAGACATTCGCTACTACAGGTGATAAAGGAGATCCCATAGATGCCCCTGAAGTTGATGTAAGAAGATGTAAGACAAGCTTCTACTAGGTCTAATAAGTTCTGATTAAGATTATTATGATCTAATATGTCTGATAGAATGGAAATTGAGTCGTTGACAGGAACATTTGTGTATAGTGATTCTACAAGTACCTTTTCAAAGAGGAGTATATAAAATTCCTTGCTCCTGTGGAGAAGTGTATGGGGAAGAAACAGGACGCTCAATATCAACTAGATTTAGGATCATGAACGATGTATTAAAAAGAAACAAATAATTCAATTTGCTGTAGCTGAACATCAGCATACCACTGGCCATATTAAAAAAGTAAAAGAAACCAAGGTTCTAGCATCGGTTCAAGGATGTCACAAACGATAAATAAGCGAATCTATTGACATTTTTAAAGATACAAACAATTCAATAGAGATACGGGTTATGGTCTACATCACACGTGGAAACCCATCTTGACACAGGGTCACGGTTCAGCGAGGACAAGTCGGAAATCTCGCGGAGTAAAGATCCCTGAAGATGCCTCGTAAAATCGAAGGCGAAACGTCGAATAGTAATTCCATTAATTTCACAAACGTTTGTTTTTTTCAAGTTTTTCGATTTATCCTTCTGATATTGTTCCATGAACTATTAAACATTTCTAAATTAATATTATTAAATACAAAAAACTGTAAAATTTAAAATTATAGATGAAAGCCACATTAAAATTATATGAAAAAATATAATAAAAATTAGTGTTAACACATTTGTAGGTGAAAAGCTTTAATTTTAAAAAATGTAAATTAACATCGGCTATGTGAGAGCTGTTGGCGAAACTAAAAAAAAAATCATCTTGTGTTTTAAATAGGTAGGTGTATACATAGTTTTATACAATGAAAATCGTTTTAAAACCAACTAAAACCACATTTCTATTCATTAAGAAATAAAATGATATTTTCCTTTAGACATAAAAGCAATGCTCTTTTATTATTATTGCCCAGGACCATAACTGAAAATTAAATGCATCCAAATCTGCTATACTATTTTTTGAAAGCAAGAAGTCTATTATAATACATGCGACGTCTAACTTTAAAGTACAAATAAATAACACGTATTTACTTGTGGTTGCTGAAGCCAAGAACCTGGGAGTTAATTTTGATATTGGCCTTACTTTTCAATCGCATGTAAAAAATAAACTTATCGTTGCATATATGTGTTTATTGTTTATAAAGATTAACAAATCTTAAAAAGTATTTACCCCAAAAGGCTAAATATTATTTATATAATACACTTGTATTATCCCTTCTAGATTATGGTGACGTTATATATCACAGTCCAGTAAATAGAAGTGTTATCAGATCTATCCAAAAACTTCAGAATGCTTGTATGCGATTTTCCTTTAATATTCCTTTTAGAAATCACATTACTCCATATCTTAACAATAATTCAATTTTATCAATGCTAAACCGAGGTAAATGTCATTTACTGTCTCTAATTTATAAAGTCTTGAAAACTGGTCAGCCCCCATATTTAAGAGCCCTATTTAATATAAATAATCGCTCTCATCTTACTAGAAATGTAAACAATTTTCTATACCACCCCATAAAACAGCAAATTTTTTGAAAAATCGTTTAGCTTTGTAGCAATCCAATTATAGAACAATCTTCCTAATCACATTAGAGATTTTTAAATTTGCTGAATACATTAAGAATTTACTTTTAAATGAACAACGAAACATTTAGCAATAGCTGGTTTTTTTCTTTTCTATCTCGATCTGCTTTTAAACAGAACTCATACAGTCAGTTAAATACATTTATATATAAATAATTTTTTAATTTAATTCGCTGGTGTGCCGACTTTCCAATTAAAATCTAATTTTTTGTTGTTCTTTATTTTGCGCCCGTTCTGCACCGCTCGTATTTGTGTATCGCTGCTTTGCCTGTTCGTGAACTCTGCCTTTTGTTGAAATTATAAAATTAACTGTATATAAATATGCGTTTATGCTCGCATTTAAGTTGTTTTATTAATATTAAAATTAGGTAATATATCTTTCTAGGGCAAGGCTACTCCGACATATATCCTTATGTCGGTGGATCGGTTTTATAATCGCAGTGTTGTCTTTATTCGTCAGAACTAATACTATTTTAAATTATAATTTACATGTTATTGTATTTAACTGACTAATAAAATAGTTTTCAATTTGAATTTGAATTGAATTTCTGTCAAGTTTTATGATCGGTTATTGTACAACTAAACTGCGGTCTAACTGCAACGATGTAACCTGTTACCGACCACCTATCCAAAATGAGATATTACAGGCAAAACGAATAAACGCATGATTTGCCCAAAACGAATGTGTAATTGCCATAAATAAAAAAAAACAATTTAAGAACTAACATTTATTTATAACACTTAATTAAAATAATTTCAATTCAGATCATAAGTGCTAAACTAAACATAAATATAAAAACCATTTGCATCAAAAAGTGACAACACTTCTATTTTTAGAAAAATCAACTAACAAACTAAATATCAGGTGATGTTTAACAGTTCTATATTAAGGGTAAAGTAAAAACACATATGTACGTTGTCTGTGTCACTTTTTCATTATAAAAAAAGATAAACCCAGATTAGAAAACAAAATTAATTTTCTGCTTCAAAAGCTTGCTATTCCCTCTAAATAAATACAAATATTTTTCTAACTTCTACGGACATATTACAAAATATTAATTTGAACAATTAATATTAATAATAATATTAATATTAAATGAAAATGTTATACCTTGAAAATTTTGGATACATATTTATATCCTTTTACTGAATAATTTAAGTCACAGCAGAATTTACATTAATTTGTGGGATGTTTGCTAAATTTTTTTCGGCTGAATAAAAAACTCACTTTAGTTTATTTTTGATTTAGAAAGCTTCAAGCCACATTTTTTGGTTCTACATAAAATTATAATTTAGAGCAAGCATTTTTTTTATATCATTATAATTTGCAACAATATCAAATATTTTGCCTGTAAGACAAAATCTTTATCAGTAAATTTATTATTCAGCAGAAATTACCCAAACTATTTACATGTACCTAGGAATGAAAACCGCTGCGACAACTCCCAATAAGGACACTAAGCTGAAGCTAGTAGCTGGTGCAGAGTTGCACAGGTCGGTGGTACAAACTTCACAAACACTAACTTTGCCTTCGTTGTCGAGACAGTGATGGGTGGCTTTACCATCAGTTCCTTTATTGGCAATAATACATTTTCTTTCGGTAACGTCTTTGTTAGTCTGTTTGTCTGAAAATTCAAAAAATACATTTTATCAAATGATAGCAATATAACATGAATAAATTTGTTAACAGAATATTTAAATGAATACTACTTCAAATATAATTTGAGGATATTCTAAGGCAGGGGTGCTCAAACTTGACCTGCTGGCGATCTACCTCAATATTTTTAGACTACTTACGATCGACTCTGAAAGGCTGCAACTATGTGTGATGCAGGGTTGTCGTACATACCTACCTACCTACCTACCTACCTAGGTAGGGTGTACCGTAGCATATATAGATATTAGCTTTCCGCACAATATACATTATTTTAGTCAAGGTTTGGGTTAGGTTTAGTTAGGTTCTTCTCTACAATATCAATGAAAAAACTCATAGTTATTCAAAATTGCGAGTTTATTGGTTGTTACAAAACAAAAGAGTTACATATGGTAAACTTAACTAAGGAGCGACTTTGGATGTTGAAGCGTGGCACTGCATGTCCTCAGCATACTTTTCATAAGACGGTATGTAACCACTGAGTGCTAATCGCAAGCATGATGACATATGATCGTCAGTTAGGCGATTGCGATGTTTTGACTTAATTATCTTCATTGCAGAAAATGCAGACTCGCACAAGTAAGTTGACCCAAACATTGCTGTCAGTTGAAGGGCGATTTGCCTTAGATTCGGATATTTATCTTCAGATATAAAACACCAGAAATTTGTGTCAGATACTGTAGCTTTGAGATGTATATCTGATATAATCTGCACCAACTGATTTTCAACAGAACATAAGTTCATATTAAACTGACTTGCTATTTCAGTAGCTAATTCCTCAATGTTTTTACATGAAAAAGGATAACTCATAAATGATGCTACATTTGCCAATTTACTACAATCATAAAAATACATTTCGAATTGTCCCAAAATATTTGATAATTCAGCCTCATACGTATCATAATTCAACTGAGGAATCCTTGCTTTCAAAGACGGAAAATATTTCAGATCCTTTCTTTTCACTTGATCTATCATAAGTTGCAATTTACTTTCGAATGCGTTTACTGCGCTAATCATCTCAATAACAGTTTTTCCTTTACCTTGAAGCTCCAAGTTAATGGTGTTTAAGTGCATTGTGATGTCAGTTAAAAATGCCAAATCAGTCAGCCATTTTTCGTTTTTCAACATCCGAGTTTCATCACCTCTTTCGTCTAGAAAAGCTGTTATTTCGGGCACTAATTCTTGAAACCTTTCTAGGAATTTTCCGCGACTCAACCACCTGACGCCCGTGTGAAGAACTAAATCAGTGTGTTCAGCTGACTCCCTATCTTCCAACTGCAACTTAAAGAGCCGCCGTTGCAAGCTACGTGCACGGATGGAATTCACAATTTTTGTTGCAATGCCCATAATTTCCTCCGTGTTCAAAACTTTTGAACACAAAACTTGTTGATGTATAATGCAATGGATTGAAAAAAATGAAGGGAAATCTTCATTAGCTTGACACAATGCCACAAAACCGTTTTTGTTTCCACTCACTGCTGGTGCTCCATTGGATGTAATGCACACTAATTTATATATTGGTAGCTTGTAGTTTTTTACAAAATTGAAGAAAACGTCATATATATCTTCGCCACGGGTCTTCCCCTTCAGAGGAATGATTGTCAAAAATTCTTCCTTAGCCAACATGTCATTGAATACCATCCGAATAAAAATACACAGCTGAGCAGTGTATATCGGTGGATTCGTCGAACTGTAAAGAAAAGTATGTACATTCCATGATATCATTTTTTAGTTTATCTGCCATGTCCTGACTCATGATTTCAATACGCCTTGTGACAGTCGGACGAGATAACTGAAGTTCTCTAATAACAGACATGATTTCTGTTTTATTTTTAAAATCTCCAAATAAATTCTCACCCGCTTCAATAAATGCTTTCTTCACAACCGATCCATCTTCGAATGGTTTCTTGTGTTTCGCCAATATATGAGATATTTTAAATGACGCGATCGTAGCAGCTTTTGATTGTTTGGCTGGTCTTGTGAACATGGTTTGTTCGTTTTTCAAATAAGATATCAAATCACGTACTTTTCGTTTTCTTAATTCACTCTGTGGCGGAAAATCCTTTTCATAGTTTTTATGAACCGTTTTATGATGCCTCTCTAAGTTACCACGCTTAGGTATTGCAACTAACGCTCGACAAATAAGACAAATGCACTTATCCTTCACCATACAAAACAAAAATTCTTCCTCCCAATCGTTATTAAAATGATATGTTTTAGATTTCTTCGCTGCACTCATTTTGTACCATTTAATAATAAAGTTTGTATCGACGTAGTATTGCCTTCAAGTTGCAATTCAGAATGACTCCAATTCCTGCAGGCGCAACATTTATATCGGCGTGAACGAAAGTCTCGAATGTTCCCATCAAACGTAATAAATTTTTGTAGTTTAGTTAAGTACCTACTTATTAAAAAAATTTTTCTTCTCGAGATCTACTCAAACAGCACTCGCGATCGACTGTTTGAGTACCCCTGTTCTAAGGCATACGGAAAAGTTACGAAGGCTAAAAATTATATATAATAATAATTATGATAACAAATTTAATTAAGCTCTAAATAATTTTGATGCCTTGACTTCTAGTTTAAGAAGTACTAGAATTCCAAATTATTTTTCAGAAAGCGAATAAGAAATCGCAAAGTTTAAAGGGTGTTAATTGAAACTCCCGAACTAAATTAATCATGCCTATCTACAGAGTCAACTTGTGAATGTCTGAATAAACTTATAACGATTTCCTTAAAAAATAACAAATTTCCTAGGTAAGCTTATAGTTTTTAAGAAAACATGACCAAAGATACATTTTTATTTAAATTCGCTTAAAGCTTTTTCACTCTCAAGCTTTTATTTCATTTATATTCTTCGTAGTCCGATGCATTGATCATGGGCTGCGATGTCTGAAGGGACCGAGCGGTGAAACTCTTTGTGTGTTGTTGTATTCGATATATTTGGTGGTTTATTCGACTCATCGGAACCTTTAATAATTGCAATTATTAAATAGTTTCTCTAACCCAAAACTTGCGCGTCAGACTTTAAGTCTTTCCGGTTCAAAATTTGTAATCCATTTTTCAAGCACTGGCTGGCAACCGATTGGGCTAAAACTTGGCATACCTATGTAGCTTACTGGACAATGCAGTACCTTGTAGTAAAACAATCGTGAATATCTTATACGGGGTGCGTAAAAAATTGATATGTTGAGAAACTTTATTATTATTGATTTTAGCAGAGAAAGTTATTCTTCATAAAGTTTTGCTTGCTCTAAAACTAAGATCAGTGTAAAAAATCGTTAATATCGTACACAGAGTGCGTAAAAAATAATCATAAAAAGTAAAAAATAAAATAAACGTAAACAATCTTTTTAAAAGCAAGTGAAAAATAATATTTTAGTGTATGAATTCAATAGTAAAGCTACAGAAAAGCTCCACCCTCACTGAGAACTTTAAAAAATTTGAATATTTTTTTAAAACTTGAAGCGTGACACGTCATCACTTTAAAATAAATACTTGAGGCGTGAGATATCATCACATTTGAAATAAAGCCTCAAGCTTTTAAGAAAAAATTAAAAATTTTAAAGTCAGTGTATATGAGGTTTTTCTTTATTTCTACTAACCAAATTCATATACTAAAATATGATTTTTAAGTTTTCGGTTCAATATTTTTAAATGAAAGCTTGTTTATAAAAATATTTTCTACTTTGTTTTATGTTATTTAAAAACTTTGTAGAGGGGAATGACTCACTGATTCCAAGTATAAAAAATAATGTTATATTAAAAAAAAAATTGTGTTGCTAGACTCATTTTGAATTGTATATAACTTGCTTTCTCTTACTTAAGACAATTTTAGGTAGTCAAGGATATTTTAAGAAAATGTCATGTGTTGTTACACTAGAATTTTCTCAGAAGCAACATTGCCTTTGTTTCTTTAATAATTCAAAAAAGTAACATTACCTCTGTTACTTTAGCTTACTTAACATTATCACTGGTAGCTTACTAGCTGGTAGTTTAGTATAACCTTCAAAATAAATGTTTAACATTTAATAGAAACAAGGGCTTAGGGGACAGGGTACATATGAGAAGATTTGAGAATTTTTATTTATTTTTGAGAATTATATTTTACAATTTTTACGGATTTTTCAGAAGTGTGACAAAAAATGGAGACACTTATTGCGAAACATCGAATTCACCTTGAGAGGGGTAGATGCAAAGGGAAAAATGCTGATTTTCTTAAAAAGGGGGGGTCGTACCAAAGGTAGGAAATACTCCGTATAGACGATCCATCCAAACAAAGTTTCGATTTAAAAGTTACAATTTTGTTAAACTTCGACTTGAAAAAACGTGATTCAACCCTCTATTACATTTTGTTCCCAAATGGGAACAAAATATCTTTTTGTAAATATTTATTAAATACGACTTGCAAAATAATGTTTTAATGCGCGGTGTTCCTTCTCGGGAAGCTAATATTTAATACTAAATCATTCTCCCAATAGATGGCAGCTATAGACAAACTGTTTGTTATTTCGAATTCTATCCGCTCTGGCGAAACATAACGTGTTTTTACGCTACGTTTAGTGCTCGATAGTTACATTTTTAGGTAAGTAATACTTCATATTTTTTTATAATATCATTTTATAGTATGTTTGTTGTATGTTAGGACGTTTACTTCAAATATTTCTCGAAAATAAAGTAATAAATAGCATATTTGAAGTTTTGTTCCCAAATGGGAACATTGTGCGTAAAAATCTGTTTTTGCCGCAAAAATATTTTTTTAGTAAATTTATAATTTTGAATTTTCTTTTTTAGAATATGGATCCAGATAGTTTTCAAAATATACCAAGCAAACTTTTTTATGGAAAAAAAGTAAAAACTGCGCTACAAACAGTATTTCACATAAGGGATGTGCCTAGTGAAAGCGAAGATTCCGAACTCTCCGACGACGAACTTCAGGAGAGTCCTGGGCCAGAAGTAGAAGATTTGGATGATAATATCAGCAGTGATGAAGATCCAGAAGACACGATACCCTTATCAGTCCTAAGACAACGTCTGAACTATACCGACCTTTCTCAAATAAAATGGAGAGAGACCAGAACCCAACGTGATGAAGTAAATACTCAATTTCTAGGAGCTACACTTTTACCTGATGAAATTTTGCAACTTGACACTCCCTATAAGTTGTTTTCTTTTTTTCTATCCGAAGACTTCTTCACTGAAACTGCTCGTCAAACTTGCATTTACAGTGTTCAACAAAACCCTAATATGCCATTGACAACAGGAGTTGAGGAACTTCGACGTTTTGTTGGAATTATTTATTGGACTTCTCTCGTTCGACAGCCGACGACAAGAAGGCATTGGTCTCCAAACACTCGATTTCCACAAATTGCAGATGTGATGACTATAAACCGCTTCGAAAGGCTAAAGAAGAATATTCACTTTGCAGATAATTCAGCGAATACCAGAAGTATCGACAAAATTATGCCAGTTTTAGACCACATAAAAACAGCCTGTAAAAAATTACCTGTTGAAGAAAATTTGTCATGCGATGAACAAATCATACCGTTCAAAGGACGAATTAGTCTAAAAACTTATAACCCCAAAAAACCCCACAAATGGGGGTACAAAATGTGGGTCCTTTCTGGAGATTCTGGAATATCATACAACTTTGAGCTTTTTGGAGACAAAGATGCAACGCAGGTCATACAAGGAGAACCAAATTTAGGATCAGCAAGTAACCTAATTGTCCGATTATGTAGAGAGGTGCCTTCAAATATAAATCATAAAATATATTATGATAACTATTTTTCTTCACTACCCCTTATTGCTTACTTAGCGAATAAAGGAATCCATAGTGTTGGAACTATTAGACAAAACCGGCTCAAAAATTTCAATCCTAAGACCGAAAAAGAAATGAAAGCAAAAGGCAGAGGAGCAATGGAAGAAAAATCAATAACTTTGGGAGGCACTGAGATTAGAACAGTACAGTGGTATGACAATAAAATTGTGACTTTGGCATCATCATATTGCGGTACTGAGCCGGTTCGCAAAGTCAAAAGATTTTTTAAAGCTGAGAACACTAGGAAGGAAGTTGATTGTCCCGATATTGTAGGAGTTTATAATAAACACATGGGAGGTGTGGACCTCCAGGATTCATTACTTGGTTTGTACCCCATAAAAATGAAAAGCCGCAAATGGTATCACAGAATATTTTATCACATGCTTGATGTTGTTGTGGTAAATGCCTGGATACTTGACAGAAAAATTAAAAAACAACTGGGACAAGAGAACAATATTATCCCACTTTTGACATTCAAAACGGAACTGGCCATGCAGCTGTGCAATAGAGGTTTACCAAATAGTCACAAAAGAGGGCGACCAAGTAATAAAGCTTTGCCTGTGCCAAAACGAAGATGTCAAGAAGCTGGACCATCCAGAACAGTTCAATTGGATAGTATTGGGCATTGGCCAAATTGGACGGTGGAACGAGAGCGTTGCAAATTTCTGCAATGTAACGGGAAATCTAGAGTGAAATGTTCAAAGTGTAAAGTACATCTTTGTTGTAATAAAAAAAAAACTGTTTTGTTAAGTTCCATACTGCCTAAAATAAACACATAATTAAAATATTTATTTTTTACACACCTTTATAAAACATTAGCCCACAAAGTTCCCATTCGGGAACATTTAACTTTTTCATCAAAAACCAAAAATTTTGAAAAAAAAAATGCATTTTTAATACCCATAGGTCAAAAAGTACGTGAAATGCCATTAAAAGAGATTTTTTTTTAATATCATCAATTTTTTTTGGAAATTCATGCAATAGAGGGTTAATTAAATTTTGACTCGCAAATCTCCAAGTAATTTAGTTAAATTTTGATTTACAAGCCGTGATTTAGTTATCAGTTCTAATTTAGTTAAATTTCGACTTGTAAATTGTAATTTTGTTTAAAAAATTGAAAAAGAATTTAAATTAATGCTTGCAAGTCAAAATCTAACTAAATTATGACTTACAAGTCAAACGCAACTAAAATGTCGAAGTTTAACAAAATTATAACTTGCAAGTCAAAATTTTAAGTTTCAGGTACTGAAAAAGCACTTACCCGTATATATTTTTTTCAAACAAGCCCCCACTGTATTTGGATCAGTAAGTGATTTTCCGCAGCTCGGAACTTCCTGCCATTTGTCTCTTTCTTCGCATGTCGCAGAGTTACAGGTGTAACATTTCAAAGCAGTTGCTAGAAAAAAAAAGTTAAGTTAATGTTTTAAAAATATTTACCTGTTACGTTGTGAACATTTAAATAGACCTATAGGGTTATATAACATGGGTTTATGGTAAGGTGAGGAAAATAAACGAAATTCTGTGTTCTAAGCTTTAGGCTAGCGTTACAGATCTACCTTCTTTGAAGTTTCAAAATATTTTAGAACTTCAAGTAATCGTTCAAGTCTGTCTTCTATTGATACAAAATATCAATCAGAACATAAGAACATTTAAAAACGTTAAAAAATTATTATGCCGTGATCAAATCTTTGGAGTGGTAATCTCAATTTGGAAACATTGTTTAATGTTTAAGATACCTTGTGTTTTGAACCCGAAAAAAGAAAGGAATATTTGATACACTAATGTACGTTGAATTTGATATTTTTCAAAAACATTTTATATACGCAATGTATTCTGGAACCATATTATTTCTAGTTTTCTAATCGAAAATTAAAGTTTGCAAACAGTCTACTGAACAAAAGCTGCCTCAACTTTTTTAAGGGTATCAGGTTCTATAGTTTTGTTAACCCGTACCTACAGCTTTAACATTGGAATGACAATCATTGATCAATGACATCGCAATTATGAGGTCAAAAAAACCCCCTAAATTGTTAAAATTACAAGTAAAATAAATTAAAAAAAATATATAATTTTTGAACATAATTTTACAGCAGCCTACAAATATTTTTGATACCACACTAATTAATATACACTGAAGTATGTATTGCCAAAATTATTGTTACAAACATTTTTTACACAATTTCAAGACGTTTACAATAATTAGTCACTCATATAAATAAAAAATAACTCATATATGTTTTTTTATACAAAGCAATATATAAGTACAAATGAATTAAAAAGTAGTAATAAATAAAAATGTCAGAAAAACCAAAACAAAAACTCGGTAAATTCGCCTTTACCTACAACTCCCCTTGTACAGAATTCTAATACAAACACATTTTGTTGATTTTGTTTGATAATAAAATTTAAACATGGTATAAGGCCGCCATTTTGTTTCGCCGACTCGCAAAAATTTCGAAGAGTGATTTTTGTCACGATTACAATATACTTACATACAAATGATCATTTGATATTACAGACAACAATTGGCACCATAATACGCATGTGAAGTCTTTTGATACCGTCGAACTTTGGAAATGTGATAAAACTCAGGTTTAACAAAATATCGTAATCCTGAATGAATCTCCTCCAAAATGTTTGCAGATATTTGCGTTTTAGACCCCGAAAAGCCTGTTCTCCCATTTCCGTTCTGTCTGTATGCGGCATAGCTCAAAAACTACTTATCCGATTGATTTCAAATTTTCATTAATATTCAAGGGCCATAGGGGAATTGGACGGTTCCATTTGAATAAAAATACAATATGGTTGAATCTCAAATTTTGAATGAAAATAAAGTATGATATAAAGAAAAAGTGTCAAAATTTTTGTGTTAAGCCATTATTGCGCAACAAAACGGTGGCCTTTTAAAATGTTTAAATTCGGTAAAATTCCAGTTTCTACAAATAAAACCCATTTATAAATGAAAATAACAAATACATATTTCATTTTTTATAGACTAAGTAAATAAAAAATAACTAATAATAATAGTAATAAAACGGTAAATTTGACAGCCGTCAAAATGTGACATTATTGCGATACTTTTTTAAGGCGAATAAGATGGCATGCCTCCATCGTCTTTGTTACCCTGCTACCAGCCTCAAATTTCACTTTTCTTATGGCCGCCATATTGGATTTTTCGATTTTTGGAAAGAGCGTAAAATTGTCAGTATATTGACGGTTCACAAGGGCATAAAAGATTTGAGTATCATCGAAATATCATACTTCGTAAAGTTAGGTCCCAATTTTTTCTAAGAAGGCCATGATTTATTTGTAATAAAAGTGGGCTTTGACTTTGACGTTAAATAATTCAAAGTATCAAAGTTGTGCTTTAATAAGTAATACGCTTTTCTCTCAATACAATCATAAATCTGACACACAAATTGTCAAGACCTGTTGAAAATGGCCGGTATATCCTATTCAAATGAAGAAAAGTTTGACATGTTAGCGCTGTACTTGCAGTCACACAGAAACGCCGACATTACCTCAGCAAGGTACTTGTAGATGTACCCCGAACGACGGCAGCCTCATAAAACCCAATTCATAAACCGTAGTTAAATTAATTAACCATAGGGCCTTCGAACAACCTAGAAGCGGACACAATATTGACAATGAAACGACAGAGAACATTTTAGAAGGTATCAATGAAAACTTTTGTGCATCGGTAAGAACTGTACAACAGGAAATTTATGTGCCAAAATTAACGGTACAGAGAGTGTTAAAAAAGAATAAGTACCATCCATACAAACCCATAATAGTTCAAGGACTTAAGGAAACTGTTTTTTTCAAGGCGACTACCCTTCTGTGATTGGTACACTACGAAGTGTAATGAAAATCCCGATTTTGTAAATCATGTCTTGTGGTCCGATGAGATCAGGTTTATTTGTTTTCGATATACTGACATTTGAAACTGACAATGTTCACGACTGTTTTATATGGAACCTCCTGCATATTTTTAAATTTTACAAAAAAACAAGTATATTTGATGTAACATGTCAGATGCCTATGCTTATTTGTTTTCGATATACTGACATTTGATATTCGTCATTTTAGAAGCCTTGGCAGGCTGTCAGATGCATACTTAGAATTAGAGCAAAACGAATTACTCATCGACATCTTCGTTTTTCATGGCCTTTCTTATAATATCACTTTCCACTCCAACATATTATTTTGATCTAAATAGCAGAAACACTTTTACTTCTGCTTAAGCGAAAAGATGATGCCATAAAAAAAGATACAAATCACTAAAATAAAAACGTGCAATTCATTTTAATTTTAATCCAACCTTTTCTATTTTACAGCCTCTCAAAGTGTTTAAAATGAATAAAATTACAGGTTTTTTTTGTAAAATGTATCAATCTACATGGGATTTCTTTTAAAAAAGTTATGAACCTCTACGTACTTTCTACATGATATCCTGTATATTATAATTTGATGTAAAAACAAAAACTAGACTTTATCATGATATCCTGTATATTATAATTTGATGTAAAAACAAAAACCAGACTTTATCAACATCCTGTAGATTTGCTATATATTATTCTTTCACCTTAATCTACAAACTGAACTAAATGATAAACTTTTGCTCGATTACTAATAACTCTCAACTTTCACTTTCAATTAAAATTAGAATGGCATGTAAACGTAGCTTTAGGTAATCCAACGATGTATCAATCAAGCTTTCCTTCCTCGTTTTGATGACAGGTTGATGTCAATCACAAGGTAGAACCAAAACAATTCCATATTCCGTGACTTATACGAAAAAAACCTATGTTTTCTAATTAAAGTTACTCTGGAAACAAACATTTTCTTGAACACGTTTCTAATAAGTGTATATACCGCAGTATTATCTTTATTCTGGTTATAATATAGTATTAAGTTGTTTACGCATTTTTGAATTTCGGCTCCCATTTACTATGTCGTAATATTGCGTGCATAGTATCCGCACCCCAAAACCACTCGCTGATTGCTATCAAAACACTCCCTGCTTTGCTTGCTTTCTGTCGGCTCTCCCCTATACAGACTTCTTGGCGTCTCTAATTTCATTGATTTTTGTATAAATGTCTTGTGGCCAGAATTATTATTGAGCTTTTATGATGGACCGTTGTTTACACTGTTTTTTCACGGACGGATCTTTAGTGAGATATGTCATACACAAATCATTATACATATTTTAGTAAGTAACTTTTTAATCACAATACCCCCTGTATTCAAAAGTGGGCACATTGTACATCCTAGCCTACTCTTGTGAAAATGAACCTTCTCACTGATGCGATCTTATATTAAATGCTTTTTAGTCATAATTAGGCGGTAAATAGTATTTAATTGCCCACAAAAATTCTAAACATTAAAAAAACTCAAGAACAATGCCTAACTAATAAACCAAATCAATATGACTGACTTTAGTGACACCGCCATCACGTATTTCAAGTGAATGATAACATGCATTTTAAATTAATTTAATTAGCACCGGGAGGTAAAACAGTATATTATTCTACTAAGAGGGATTCTCATACAAACGTGAGTGGTGTGGTTTGGGGGGAATTAATTCTTGTAATTGTAATTCTTCTGTTTCAGAAATGTATAGAGTAACAAAATCTCCGTTTTGCCTATTGTGATCCGTTGATAAACATTGAAAATGGTACGCCAAAGGCGTGCGTTTGGATACGAAATTTTATCTATATAATATAATATGTACATAATATGTAGATAAAATAATTATTATACAACATTTAAATTTTAATAGGTTATATTCTTCGTCATCTAAGGAACTGTCTTCACCTCTTGTCTAATCACATGCTGGACTGCGCCAGTTCTCTGGTGTCACTTCCTTAATGGCTTGATCAAACAGTAGCTTAACATCTTTCATATTATATAAGTTCCATAGGATTTAGTTCGCAATGATATGGTGGTAAGCGCAGCCCAGTTACATTATATTTTTCCGCTATATCTTCCACGGCGTATTTCATAAAATTATTTTTGTGTAAATTTGCAATGGTTAGTAGTTCTTTGTTTATCATATTGGGTTCAAACATAATACATTTAGTAGTTAGCCAGTCGATAATTTCATGTTTTCTCCAAGATGAACTTGGTGTCTTCTCTATGCGCCGTGAATGATGATAGCTTGCGTTATCCATAACCACTACCGAATCAGCCAAGATATTTTATCCCGAAAATCCCTCTTCGCTTCCAATGTGTGCCATTTCCTGAAGGCACTGTAATACCTGTTGACAGGCCTTCGATGAAAGCTTGGTGGGTACATTTTGTACTATATAACCTTTATCATCCATAACAATTTTCTAGTTATCAAATGAATACTGTCAACTTGGCCAAGCTTCATCAAAATTTTATCTAGAGTGGGTATTTCTTTTTTAAAATAAAAAGAGTAAATTTTTCTTCGAATTGCTCACTTGGGGTCTTCATCAAGGACTTTTGCTGGTCTTCCTGGAATTTTCTTGGGAGGTTCCACTTGGCCTGCTATCTTTCTCCCCCGCAATAATTTGAAAACAGTGGACTTTCCAGTTTCAATCATTCGGGAACATCGTTCAACAATTTCTTGTACAGTAAAGCTAGGGTAATCGCCCTTTATGCAATCGTGTACATATAAAATAGTAACTTTTTCACTCACTGATAGTCGATAATTATTAGAACATCTTTTCGTTGGAGTGAATGTCGTCATTTTATTAATATTCTTATAATGCTGTTAAGAAGTATTTATAATCTGTGTTTTATCACCTGCCTTCATTACGTACTAGCCTATTATGTATGCATTGAGTAATAAATGTAATCTATAGAGTAATAAAACCTCATTAGGTATGCAACAGGACAGGGTAAAAGGACAAGGATTTAAAAGGATCTTTATTACTATTTCTATAAACAATGTTTTCCTACGCCTATGGACGACCCCGAACTATACATTCCCGAAACAGACTATAGCTTCTCGGAGGCATCAACATTTACCTCCCTCCGAACCATCGGAACTTTGCGGTGTTTAAGGTACATTATTCCGACAAGGCACTGCTGTAAGTCTGTCAGACCCATTGCCCGACCTATGCCGTCAATGCCTGATGCTTTAAAGAGTAATAAGTTCTCTATTGCCCACTTTATTTTATCTTGGCACACGAGCAGCAATGACCTGCCAATCCAAATTTAAGGGTTTATCGTCCAGCTTCCTCTCCATTTTGATAGGTTAGGTTTTATTAAACTTTTTATTAGGCCATTATTTTGTACAGTCATATTGGATTAGTACCAAAATCTAACCAGTCAATTATTATGACACATGAATAGATTTTTTTACAAGAATTAAAAAAAATAGGCTGGCCCCCTCATACTGCAGTTTTATCAAACTGTTTCCACTTCGTCGCCATGTATCTCTTAATTTTCGTACTAAATCTGAAGTCAATTGCATAGTTAGTTTTTTAGCTATGCAGTGTATAGACTGACGAACAGACAGACCGTTGGAACTGAAAAATATGTTTTTCTCGATACCATGAAATGTGAAGATTTGATAAAATCTCGGAGGCTAATTTTTTTTGCGTTTACAATACCTACATCTGCTTATTGGACGAATACTGGAGAGTATCGCCTATATTAGCCTATGTAGAAAACAGTCTGTCGTTCTCCATAGCAGTGTCTAAAAATAGTAACTCCAATGAATTTTTAATAGTCTTTTTAGGTACTCCTAATATGAAAGTGGGTGTGATGTACAAAAAACTACTCTCTTCTTGTATAAATATAAAACTCTTAATTGTGGATAGTAACATAAATTTATTGGGTCACTCTAGGAGTGCCGCCAAGTACAAAGATATTGTGACTACTAAATTATGAGCTTGAGGATGCTTCATTGTCTGATCATAAGTATATAACTTTGCGGGATAAAAATTAAACAAAAGTTGAACACAGAAAAATCACTTCCTTTGAAAGGGCAATAGACATTTGGGTTTTGGAATGATAGGTTATCAACTATTTAGTACAATGTATAGAAAAATACTTATATATTATACTGCGAAAATTTTAAATAATATTAAATAAAGCGGTAAATTATTAAAGCAATATAAAAAATATCCTGATAATTTGTTTATTAAACTAAACTTTTTAGAATAGAGAAAGAAAAGAATGATCCAATTAAACAGAAAGCTGTATTTTGAAAATAAATTTAAGAATGCTAAAAAGTCATTAAAAGAAAACGTGGAACTTATTAAACAAACGGGTCGTAATAATCCTCAATAATAATGTTTTGTAGAATTTTGAATAAACACTTTGCTAGTTCAGCAAAAAACCTGGTTGAACACCTGAAGCACGCACATATGAATAGAACAACAGGGTTTGAAGTCCAAATTATTAATTCAATAAATAGTAATAGTCCTGCTGGTTATGATTAGATCAGCGTTAAAACAATAAAAGTTTTTAGATTTAGTTTAGCACCATTCCTAGTAGAGTTAATAAACAAAAGCATGAGATACTGTGGCTTTCCCCCTAACTTAAAAATTGTATGGATAATATACTTTAGATATCAGTAATTTTATCGAAAAAAAAAATAACAAACACAAACGGCAGTGATCAAGGGTCTTTCTTGAATTAGAATGTAGGTATGTAACGGTAAAACAAATTATATGTGTTTATTAGGATAAACCCATATTTGGTCATTATGATTTTTTTGTAATTCTTTTTGTGCCCTGGTTATTATAAATAAATTATATTTTCCAAAAAAAATGCATAAAATAGCTACGCAAAAAGGTGTCGAGGGGGCAAGTCCCTAGCTGTATATTTGGCGTGGAGGGGGTAGAAGGTCCGGACAAACGTGACGTGATTCCGCATTTGAAATAACTACATAAATTTTATTATATTATTATAATAATAATAAATAATGATTCTTGATAATTTAATTCGGTTTATAAACCCCTAAAAGTAAAAGTAAATCAACCAAAAATAAAAATATTATTGACGAGTCTATTACTGAGTAAATTATATTGTTATTGGTAATTGCAGATTACTTTGCATTTTAAACAGTAATTTATATTTAAACAAGTAGAGCAGAAAATCGTGAAAGAATAGCAATAATGATGTATTTATTAGTAAACATTCAATTAACCCTTCACTTATATTTATTTTTTCCGTTCATTTTAGATTATTAATCAACTGCAGCTGTAGGTTTTCATCGCTTCTGATACTCGTCGCTCACAATGCCTATGATATGGAATCATCTAATTTAATTCCCAGTTGAAAGAATTATTCGTTATTAATTGTTCAGGTATTTCTATGGATACATGTCATGACATTTTAATCATCAGTGGAAGTAATGATGAGTGTGTCTGTATTGGGAAAAGAGCAATAGCAAGACATCTCACATTACTGATTTTTATAAACAACCATTTATATATTCTACGATCTTTTCTAGGAATTTCAACCCATAGAAATATTGAACGAAAAACCCCTATAAAAATTATCTTGGAAAATACCTTCACTTTACTTATTCTACTTTATGTTATGAATCCCAATGAAAATGCGATTATATGGTTACTAATTTTATTTTAAACATATTTGCGCATTTGTATGGAATATGTGTATAACCTTGAATTGCCATATAATAACTACTACCTACGCTGGGTATTTTAAAACGCGGCCTTAACCACATATTATTACTATTATCATTAAAGCGGTCGAGGTGTTATTAGCACTTTAATCAGAAAATATTATCTACCAGTACTCTTTTTAAGAAAATTTTACTTTATTCCTGCAATGGTTTTAATTTTTTGACTAATAAAATTATCAAATCAAAAAATTCTGTTTATAATAGTCCTTGCGGGCAGAGTTTTTTCTAAAAGGTTCAAGCATTGCTTGTGACATACGAAAGGAACTTGTCAGCCCATAAGAAGACAGCAAAATTATTTGAACCAAGATGAAATTCTACTAAATGAGGTGATCTATTGGTTTGATTAGCGAATTTTGAACTTAATTTTTTAAATTTCGGGTTGTATTCGGAGATGTTTGGAGATGATCATACCAAAAGTCACCGAGTAACCGAGGGAAGCGGGTTCCAGAGGTTTCAAAAATGTGCCCCTATTTTTAGTTTTTTTTTGTTAATGGTTGCGGTTCAGCGACAACGTTATTACATGAAAAATTAAAGAACAAAATTTGCCACAAAATATTATCTATTTTTATTCTATGCCTTACAGTTTTCGTGTTATTGCCACGAAAAATCTTTTTTTTTTTAATAATTTCTCATCAAGATTTTAAACATATATGCATCTTTTAAACGTTATATTATGAGCAACTATGCTTATAAAGAAGAAGAAAGTTGCAGAAGATTAAATTATTTTAAAAATGTTACATTAAGAAAGAAAATCCATCCATTATATCAATAATAATAGGTTATTTACAGCAAGACCGTTTCCTCTCCAACGAACACGACGAATCTCTACTTATTGCAATAATGTCAGCTAAGTTACGGACCGATGGAACACATGCTTGAATAGCTTTAGATGATGCAAACACGTATTTTTTACCGTTAAAGAAAAATTCAAAACGTCAATAAATATTCGATGGTTTGCAAATATGTTGACCTTATTATACTCTTTACACACAGTTACACCTTAAAAGAAAATAAAGCACACATTCATTAAAGGAGCTGCAACAACTAAGTAGTCGGTACGTCCTCTTTCTACGGGTTTTCATAGAATGTCAAATAACGTTAGCAGCGTTCGGGGAAGAAAAGATTGATTTTGTAAAGTTGAACAAGAAAACCCTCATATTCAGAATTCTACTGAGGTGTTTAGCAGTTGTACGTCCTTTCTAAGTGACACTGAAGTAGGTAGTGGTAGGTGTGGCTTTAAATGGTAGAACGCACCTTTTATTACCACTCCTTTGTCAAGTCTGTTATCCCCTAAACTGAAACATCCCGGCGATTCCACCTATTCAAGGAAAAGCAAAACAGCATTGCTTTCAAGTTTATCTCCAAGTTCAAGCTTGCCCCAAAACTTTCGCGGTGGCACGTTAAGCACCGATTCGGTGAAGGAAATCAGCTCTAATTCATGTCCACCACAGATCTTAAAGCTCTAAAAGCTGTTCTGAACCTGCTATTTTATAAATTAATCAGAGGCTGTGTTGTTGTAAAGTGCATTTACAAAAGGGCTGGTATAAACTGGCCTCCGATATGCCACAACTGCAATGAAAACTGCCTGATCAGGGTTGAGGATTAGGATGTTGATGGAGGTTTGTAATCGAGAAGAAATGGCCCATAATTTTGCAGATCTTCACATTATAGGGAAACATCTTCACAATTCCGTCAGTCAGTCTGTCAGTTCACAGCATAGTTAAAAGACTACTTACTTGTAACATTTTGGTAAAACCCAATAAGGTGGAACAAAATGGCTGCTTAGTGAAATGTTAAAAACATTATTAATAAAAAACAAATTATACAATTCACTTCAAATCTTGCACAAAAATCAAGAATCAACAATTGTCTTACGAATTCAACGTGGCGGAACAAAATGGCGCCCAAATAAATTGTTTAAAAGATGAACGTAAAAAAACTCTTATTAAAACGGCTTCAATTTTTGCACAAACATGATGGAAGATGATGGAACATAATGGTGGTGAATTTAAAAAAAATCAGTATAAAAACTACTTATACAATTTATTTCAATTATGTTTAAAAATTAAGTATGGCATTTATAGAAACTGGTAAATTATTGGTACGAGTCCAGTATGGTGAAACAAAATGGCGTCCAATAAAAATGTTTGTATTTGTTAGTATATGTATTACTAAATGCCCATGTGCAACATTATCAGAAAAACCAAAAAAGAAGGGGCACATTTTGGGAACCCTTGGAGCCCGCTTCCCTCGTAGGCCCAAAAAGTAAAAAAAAATGCGCACAAGAGTCTGTCTACAACCCATTTATAACCATTAGTTAACTGACCTTCAGATGCTCGGTTTCTACCCAGGACTCTTTTAGTAGAGAAAATAACTTAATTTGCTATAGTTTTGACTATCACAACTACGAGTTTACCAACTAACATTGCTTTACAATTTTAAGAGAAATACATACAATTATATAAAGAGTTTTATACTACTTAATATACTATTCAAGAGTTTTAACTAGTGCCTATGTTTTTTGAATTTTTTACTAGGGTCGTGATTTTGGATAATTTCGCCCAATTTTTCATTCGCTACCTCCCTGGGTATGCGAAATTGAAAGATTACTTTTTAACAATCCATATTATTTTAAAAGTTAGTTTGATTTAACAAAAAAAAATACGATTCGGTAATTAGTCTCTCTAGGTAGTGCCAAATATGAAAAAAAAAGAAAAAATATACAGTATACATTACTATATTTTTTTCATTTTTACTAGATTTTGTATTCAGTTTTGTAGATAATAGCTTTTCCTTTTTATCATTAACTGAGTCCAAATATTGGTAAGTAATAATATTTATATTATTTCCTACGTGTATTAGAGTTGGCTTGACTTAAGAATTTACCCCTTAATACATTTATTTATCGAATAGGACAATTATTATTAAAAAAATGTCCACGGCTTGAAACTCGTAATGAACGGTGGTTAGGGATAGGAAAAAATAAATACATAATAATTTGTCAAATTTTGTTGTCGTTAGTTATGTATATTATAACGTTTTTGCTATGACCAAATATTATCAGAAAAACCAAAAAAGGAGGGACACATTTTGGGAACCCTTGGAGCCCGCTTCCCTCGCAGGCTCAAGAATTTTTGGTGTAATAATCTCCAAATACCTCCCAACACAGCCAAAAAGTAAAAAAGTTCGCATAAAAGTCTGTCTATAACCCATCTATAACCATTCGTTAACTGACATTCAGATATGTCCCGTTTCTACCCAGGACTCTTATCGAAGAGAAAATAACTTGATTTGTTATAGTTTTGACTGTCACAACTATGAGTTTACCAATTTATATTGTTTTAAAATTTTCAGAGAAATAGATAAAAAAATAAAACGAGTTGTATAGAGGGGCAGTACATGTGCTGAGTGTTAACGCCGATACTTTGTTTTAACCATTGCCTATGTTTTTTGGATTTTTTAGTAGAGTCTAAAAAAAAACACAATTTCTAGTGCAGCGCTCTTACTAGAACACCCTACACCAAATGGCTGTCTTGAATTTTTTAAAAATGGTTGTTTAAGCTAAAAAAAGGGGGTGTGTGTTCATGCATCTCTGTTTATTTAGGCTTGAGCTTTCGAAGAAAGAAAGCATTAATAATTTGGTGAAATTATTTTCTATTTTTGTTTTCATTTTATAAATAGGTATTCTTAAAACATATTATTTTTTCAGTTTTATAATGTTTATTCCAGTGCACAGGAAAAAACACATTATTAATATGTACTAATTAGAAACTTTTTCCCACAACAAAAAAAATACATATATAGGATTTTTTCAGCTGATAATATTTAACGTTTTGAATGTTGTTCAATGACTAATGATAGTGGCAAGTAACAAAATAAATTAAATGAATCATATTTATCTCATTAAAGAGGAGAATTAATTGGACATGGGTCTAATTAGACCATGTCGTTTCTGCATAGTTTCTAAACAAATTGCCAATTGGACTTAAATATTAGATATTTGACTGACTCCAGAAATAAAATTAAAATTCTGCAAAATAGGAGATTAGAGATCTTTTAAAAATAAATTTAATTTCATTTATTTTTATGATAGGAAATATAGAATTGCTAGGATAATTTAGATGAATTCAACAAATAATTTATTAATTCTCCGAGTTATAAATGAATAAAAATAAAACTTTTTAAGACATCTAAAATTATTTTAAAAAATTGGACCATTTAGGGTTTACATTACATACATATTAAATACATTCTTTAAATGAAAGTTGAAAGTTTAAAACTATTGTTTATTAACATATTTTTTAAATATTATGGTGAACTGCAATTTTCGCGAACTATCGTTTACCATACCAAAATGTAAATATTCCCAATAAATTATCATTCCATGGGCGTTTAGCTTTGAGTAATTTTAAACAATGACGCAATTCGCAATAGCATTAACACCTGAAAAAAATGGAGGTTTTTTTGGTATCTTACTACATACTTTTCTTGTTTGTTGCGTACGCGCTGACCTGTAACTTTTACCATTGAACCATTTTTGGGACAACATCGATACTTAACGACCGCAGTTACCAACGGGTAAAAATGAAAAATCTAAAGTTCATCACAACGATTTCTTGCGGATAATCATTTAATATATTCTATAACGATATTGATTACATCATATCTATTATTATTCCTGCGATGACTAAATATGTATCAGGCAACCATTTTTATATGCTGGTGGCTAAGTAAATACCTAGCAGAGTAGAATGTCAATCAGTCTGTGTTAATTAGTAAAAATAACCAAATAGAATTTATTGGAACAACAAATAAAAAAAAAGAAATGTACCGTAAATATATTTGATATGCGTAACTTTTTCTCAAATTTTCTTTCCCACCCATTTTAGAAGCTCGTATGTTTCTTAATGTATAGTCTTTTAAACTAATAACTGTTGTTAGTTCTATATATATATATATATATATATATATATATATATATATATATATATATAAGAGTTTTTATAAATTGATATTTAATTAAAAATCATTTGGTAGAGAATTAGCAGGTCTACACAACACAACATAAAACTCGTGTAAAAACAAAAAGTTCTTTTGCTTTGCAATAATCTTTTTAATCATTTGATTATTCGAAATACGTGATAAAATGTTTCAAAGACGTTTTTATCAGAGTTTACGTATTGATTTATAAAACAAAAAAAAAATGTACCTACCAATTCGTTCACCTCAAATTAAATAAAATGAAAGAAAATCATTTGGTTCCTTCAATTTTGAATTATAAATAGTCAAAACCGAAGCCAAAATTAAATTTTGTATAAAAAAAATCAGGTCGTTTTTGATTTTGCTGTTTACTTTCGCTGCATTTCCCACTTTTGTCACATTTTATAAATTCGAGCAGTAGATTTTACCAACCCAAGAAGTGCTGAGGGAAGTAACTCCCATCACCCTCCCCCCCATGACTGCCTCTAACCTACCGAGTCACATAAAACCTCCATCTAAAAAATATATTAGGTTAATAATTGCTTGTGGTTCGACAATTTTTTTAACTTTATGGTTTTGTAGAAATTTTTTCAAATTTGATAAAAAAATTTTTTTTTATATATTGCTTTTCTTGGGTCGGAGTCTGAATGTTTCTTCTGTAATTCAAAACCATCTTAAGCAACACAACAGTGTGAAATTTAAAAATTAAAGAGATTGTCTCAAAAAGTTTAGAAACAAAAAAAGGGCTAAACGTTCTGGCCAAAGTCCATAAAAGATCTTGTTCCAGGAAGGATATTTGGAGTAATATGAAACTATTCATATTTAAGAAAGGCAACGCCTATTTAACAAATAAGACTCTGAATATTTAATTAGCTTAATCTTTTGATTTGCTTTTATTGAAATCCCTATTTATAATATTCCATTATTTTTCCGAATATTAAATGTTGAAATTTACATCTTTGTACATTTACATTTCATGGTATTTGTAACATCCAATAAGTTTGTTTAATTAAAAATGTATTCACAACATTTTACACCCCCAGGATCGGCGGCCTGACCAAAAGAAAGGAGGCATAAGTTAATTTTAATAAAAATAATTAATAATAAGGTATATATGTCTGAAGAAATCTTAAGGAAACTCATTGTAAAGTGTAAACTTTGTTTTACGTTAGGTTTAACTCAATGAACCATGATATTTTGTTTTTAGCTTCCTTCTTTAGGTGAATTATCTTAAGGACGTATATAAGCATATTACTAGAATACAAATTACAGTTTATCGGTAAAACTAGCTTAAAATAAGGTATGTTAAAAAACCAAAAAAAGGAGTATTTTTAAATATGATTCGTGAGAATATAGAATACACTGTAGCAGAAAAATCTCGAAAAACAGTAATTATATGTAAACCTTGATCTACAACATATACATCTAATCTATTAATCTAAATGACCAGTTAAATTGCGTCACTTAGAAAACGTGATTGATGACCTCTATTTTCAATGCTAAACACATGGTGGTTTCAATAGAAAATCGCAATTTTAAAAACTATATACGGGTAAGTACCGAGATTAATAATACTCGTAACATTGTGATTAGTTTTAATCTTCAGTGACTCTCTTAGTTTTACCTAGACCTTAATGACAATTTTGATATATTGACCACTGATAATTTTTGAACTATTATTCATTGAGACTATGATGCTCCACACAGAGATTCAACAGTTCGAAAAAAATAACGGTAAAAATTTTCTCATACATAGAAAAAAAACGGAGAAAAAATGAAAAATTTAAATAAACTAATATAATATTTTAAATATAAAATACTTGAATAAGTCCAGAAAAAAAATAAAGACTCAATAGGGAGACAAAATCCCAGTTTCTATCAGGGTTATAAAAACAAGTTTTTGTTTAAACATAACATGTTTTTTTTCCCTTAAAATGATTTTTAATATATTTTTATGTCCAAAGTGATGTTTAAAATATTACGTGTTTTAAACTTTATGTTTACAGTTATAGCTATATAATTTGATTTGTTTATTATTATTATCTTATTGGATTAAAGTTTTTTCATTAAATATTTAAATTTAGACAGTTTTATCAGTTTAAATAAACAAACACTACAACCCTGGTTTCTATAATTACCGAATTAAAAAGAAACCGAAATGAAATACAGAAAATTTAATACTCTGTATTCTATAACTAAAAAAGTTTTGATTATTTTTAGTGAAAGTAAAACACAAATACAACGAAGCCAAAGTGAAAAACATTATTTTGCGAAAGCGCGGGGAAGATACTTTATATAGTACCGGTGGAACTAGCATGGTACTCAGTGTTATAGAATATATATTTTATTCGATTTTTATTCAAATAATTTATAGCCTATTAAAAAGAAAACATATAAGATTAAATATCGCCAAACTAGTTAGACCAATTCCTCTTAGTTTGTAAAAAAAAATTCTGTTTCTTTCCATTTTTTCTGGAAAATAACTATTTTTTTTTGGAAATTTTAAACCTCTAGCTCTACGTTTTAAACATAAAGAAACTACCCGATATAATAACGTTATAGAGGGTCTCTTTTTTGAGTCGTAAAATCTTTTTGTTTTTTTATTTGTTGATTTATCTAATATATAGATTAAAAGTTCAAAAAATTAGGAGTTTTTAAAATTAATCACAAATGTTATCGTATATTTCCTCATAACGCTTTAATGATTCCTTCTATTTGTAGTACGAACCTTTTTTTTAGTCTTCATAAGTAATTTGAAAGTTTGAGATAGCTGTTATCAATGCTGCTATATGTCCTACAAATGCTCGCAAGGGTTAAGATCAGGATAGAGGAAATGCCAGTACACAAGTTGTTAAGCATTTAAATTATCAAAATATATGGTGAATAAACGTACAAAAAGGTAGGTTGCCTGGAATTAATCTGCAATGGCGATACGTGATTCACAAACTATTGCTGTATATAAGACGTCCCAGAATAAAGTGCAAAATGACTCAAGGGTCAGTATTTTCATCCCTAAATAACTTTTTTCTTCGAACATTTACCGTGGAAACGATTGTTGGGGCAATTGTAACAATAGAAAATATCCACCGAATAAAATTATACGGAGATGAAAATACCAGCCCTAAGTTAAAATAATGCCCTATTAAACCTAGAATGTGAAAACTCCTTTTCTGAAATAATGTTTGCATCACTCATTTAAAGGTAGGTTCATAGTAAAATAATTATCTTCTTGGTTAATATTATTCCTAACTTTTCCATAATGGCATATATTTTAATGTTTAGCAGTAAAAAATAAAAATAAATGAACATTATATCTAACTATTAAAATTAAGCTCTAAAATTAAAAGTTTAAATATGAAAGCTTGTCCTACTTCAATTTTAAGGTTCAACTTATCCTTATTACTAATGCTAAAAATAAAGAAACATTTATGCTACAGGAACGCACCTTAACGTATTTACTTTTGGAAGAGGTATGTAATACCTTGTGGTGGTTATAACCTTAAATTAAATACATGGAAAAATACATAAACAATAAACAGTTTTAAGGACAATTAAATACTATTTACTGCCTAATCAAGACTAAACATGAAGCTTGTTTATCTTTTTTCAGGTAAGTACATAGATTCTAATGTCAGTATTTACATAGCCGTTAAACAAGGAAACTTTTCCAAAAGTTGAGACAGTTCTCAAAAAATCGGTAAATTTCCTTTAATCGGAACTTCCCTCGTTATAATTTTTGTTTTCATTTGTTAGGAATAGTGAAGTGTGACCCAATTTATTTCAGTACATAGTCACAGTATATATGTATTACATATACTGTCTTTTCATTTTTATTGGGCGCCATTTTGTTACATCATGTTGGATTCCTATCAATATTTTACCATTTTCATTCAATTCGTACTAGTTTATCCGATTTTCACATCTAATTTTTCTGCAAAATTTAAAGTTAATTGAACCACATTTTTTTACGTTGATTTTTTAAAAATTTTATTTGGCCGCAATTTTGTTTCGCCATCTTAAATTAAAACCAATATTATCAGTCTTTACCTACTACGTTTGTCCGCAGATATATCTCAGATAGTAACTTTCTAATTGGTTTTCGTTAACTATTCTTCTGTTGTTATGTTAGAGTGATGTTTTATTTGGGGTTCGGATCCAGTAAAAAAAGCCCTTTTTTAAATTGTCGACGTTTCGCAACTTTATTGCTGCAGCCTCAGGACACATAGATTTTATATCCTGCATGAAACCCATACTATCCGTCTTTACCTACTCCGTTGGTCGTGTCCTGAGGATGTAACAATAAAGTTGCGAAACGTCGACAATTTAAAAAGATTTGTCATCTTTGCTGGATCTTAACATCAAATAATATATAAAAGGGTGATTTTTCACGATTACAAAAACTTTATTTGGACGCAATTTTGTTCCGCCATCTTGAATTAGTAACAGAGTTTTACTGTTGAGCCCTATACCACAATTAGTTATAGCACACAATTTGAAATCGATACATTAAGTAGCTTTTTCAAGGTGACTTTTTAGATATTTTGTTATACCGCCATTTTGTTCCGCCCTCTTAGATTCGTACCAAAATTTTACCAGTTGATTCCAACATAATAGTTGATGTTTATGCAAAATTTGATATAAATTGTATAAGCAGTTTTTTCATATTTTTTTTTTTAACATTTCACAAGGCCGCCATTTTGTTTTGCTATACTGGATTTTTAACAAAATATTACCAGATCATTCCCATGTGACTCTTAATTTTTGAAGTCATTTGGGCTAATTTTTAAGCTATGCCGCGAACTGACAGAAGACAGACAGATCGACAGACGAGCCGACGGAATTGATAAAACATGTTTTTTGGCATCTAGGGATACTGAAACGTGAAGATAAGTAAAACCAGAGAGGGTGATTTTTTTCACGATTACAAACATTTTATTTAGCCGCCATTTTGTCTTCTGCCATCTTAAATTAGTACCACAATCTTACTAGTTGATCCATATATCACAATTAGTTATGTCACATAATTTGAAATCAAACCACTAAGCAGTTTTTTCAGGCTGAATATTTAAATATTTATCAAACCGCCATTTTGGATTTGTACCAAAATGTTACCAGTTGATTCCAACATAATACTTGAGGTTTTTGCAAAATTTGAGATAAATTGGTTGGGTAGTTTTTTAAATAATTTTTTTAACATTTCACTAGGCCGTCATTTTGTGACCATCCATGTGACCAAAATTTCAAGTCAATCGGGTAAGTACTTTTTTAGCTATGCCGTGAACCGACAGACATACAGACCGACGGAATTAAGAAAACATGTTTTTCGTCATCTAGGGACCCTGAAATGTGAAGATCTGAAAAAATCTCGGAGAGTAATTTTTTCACGATTACTTCTCTTTTACGAGGGAAGTCAAAAGTAAATACCAATTAACTTGTTCATTTAGTAAATGAAAACTACCAGGTATTTGGTTCTGGTTTTAACAATTTAAAAGGAAAGCATTTAAAACGGTGTGGATCACCTGAACTAGAGAACTTGCAATCATATATGATTCAGCAAATTTTTAATTAGATTTCTCAGCATTTTTTATTAAAGGAAATGCGTTTAATTACGAGAAGGGATATGTCAACATTTTAATTTAAAATCGTTTTTTTACTACAGTATTCACCCCAAAATTTTAATACGAGAGACATTCTAAAAAATAAAAAACAGCCTGGAGCATATTTTATTATGAGTCTTAGAACAACCCTCAGGCGGAAAGAGGTTTAAGTGATACCTTGTTTGAAAGGTCTCATTTTATCATTAAATTTTATAGACTAAAAACCTTTCAAACGAGATGTCACTTTACCCGTCTTCTCTTTTGATATTTTTAAGGAGTGTACCTAAAACTTATGCTCGTTCTTCCCTACATAATATTGCTGCACCTATTTTAGCGATTTTTTTGTTTGATTGAAGTTTTCAAATGGACACACTGTTATAATTGTACTGTTTATCTAATATTAAATTGAAAAACCCAAGGAAATAATATGTCCTTCGAAATCTGGAATTATATATAATAATAAATAAAATATTTATCCTTCCAGACTGTTAACATTTACGCCGCCTATGTTTCATGTATTTAATAATGTTTGGCATCCATATTTTCCATAGGACTTTTTTAAAATATCTCGACGAGTTGTATCTGACAGAAAAAAGAAATTTAATTATCAGGTAAGTAGTTGCATTCATTTAGGGTATAATTAAAGCGTTTCATAAAAAGTGTTTTTTTTCAAATATGCTTTAATTTTACAGATAATTAAATTTTTCGTCACAAAAATCTGAAAAGAAAACATTTAGTTCAGTAACATATTATCAATTCCCTAAAAGTTGTTCAGTCGAAACATTTAAAATAGTTCGATCCGGCTCGGGTTACCAGATTTTAATTCGAAAATGGAGGACATTTCAGGGTTACCAGATTTAAATTTGAAATTGGAGGACATTTCATATAGTTATTATATAAAAAGTGATGCATTTTCGAATAAAACTGAATTTAAGCCAGGAAAAATGTTGTAATAAACAACACAGAAGCAGGCCGATAGCAGGGGCGTAAGCGGGGAGTGGGGGTTAGAGGCACGTCCCCCTTGAGAAGCAAAGTTTGCGCAAATTCTCACAAACAATAATTTCAAGACAAACCTATATAACAATTACACGCATCATATTAATATACTGAAATAAACGTTTATTTCAATTTTATATTTTAAAAATCCGTTAAAAGAAATTTTTATGTTTGGTTTGCTATCATAATTTTTTAAGTATTTGGTGTTATAATCATATTTAATATACATGATAAAATGTATTTGTTCATAACGACGTCAAAATAAAAGGTTTTTAAAGAAATTCAAATGGTTTTATTTTAGTTTCTCAGACGCACTTGTCGGTTAATTCAGTGACATTTAAAAGGTGTGTTCAGTTGCTTGTAAAGGCATGTAAAGGAGGACCCGTCCTCTTTTTGGATACCATATGGTAACTCCAGACCCGGCCTCCTTGACATGCTACGTAGTGACTGGAGTTTGTGTCCACTGTTGGTGTTTTAAGGAGATTTTAAGGAAATTGCATTGCACAGGCTGAATAACAAAGATTTTTTTTTACTATATGGTAATCCCTTTAAAGTGAAAGCTAATAACGCAAAGTTACAAGAGAATATACAGAATAAACCAATGGCAGCAACATAAAAATAAATACTGCATGACTGCTAAATAAAAATAATTTATAATAACATTTTAACAACATTAGTATTAAAGCTCTGTGAAAAATTTGTTTTAAATACCTTGAGTGGATCAAAATAATAACACTAGTTTACACGGATTTTCATTAAAATGTGTTATTTGTCATAATTTTCAAAGTGTTGAGTCCCGTACTCAACATTAAGAAAATATTTATTAAATTCTAACTCCCGTCTTCGCTAAAAAGGTTTAAGAGTTAGACCTGATCTAATTGTCATGACAATTGAAACTGTTAGTTCGCCAGTTGTGTTTTGCGTATATCACTGTCATTTTGTAATGTGACATTTACGACAAATTATTTGTTCAATTGTTGGTTATGTCACTTTAAACCTACAACTGTCAAATTAGACCGGGTCTAAATTTAAACCTCTTTAGTGAATACGGGTGTAAATGTCGAATTTTGTAAATTAGTGAGAATTCCTATCTGCGAGATACAATTAGAAGTAACTTATCTACACAGAAAGAAGGTTGCCTAATTATGTACGGGCGTGAAAATACTATTAACATTAAACATTTGTTTACTACACATATTAATTTTATTTCTCCAAATTGCTCTATCTAAACATATCATCACTTGTCAATCGAGAAGTTGTGGCAAAACACAATATTTATATGAAAATGCAAATCCAGGAAAAAGAAAATTTTGTTTAATAAAAACAATCAATCAATATAAAAGAGGATATTCTCAGTTTCAAGTTCTGTTAAGTTTCTTAAGGTGCGCTCTAGTCAAGGAGATTTGAACCCTCGATGACCCAACAAAGATTCTTATGCTGGATGAAACTTAATTTTATAAGAAAAGTTTCAGTATCATATCGATTTAATATATACTGCATTTTTTTGCTAAAGAATGAATTGGTTTAGTGCAATGATCAGCACAGGCTTGAATTAAACATAATAGAAAATTTGTAGATGCAACAGAAAAGCGATGACAGGATACAAAAAGGAAATGTAAAGAGATTTTAGGATAAGACTGTTCATGCACCTCCTTTCTGAGGACGCGATTAGATCTTAATCAGTAGTTTATGGTCTTGTAACGACATATTAAGAAATTTTGTAACGTAAAAAAATCTTTTCAATTCTCATTTAATTACTTTGCGATTGCCTTTTCTTTATCTTCATAAATTAAAAAAGGTCAGATTTATTTTCTTTGCGACCCTGTATTTAACTGTTTAAGGTCTTCGGAATGTAATTGTTGTATTTGTTTAACATATCATGTAATAATCGATATGCAGTTTAATAATAATTAAATCATCTCCCAAAATACCTGTTGTTAGCATAATAAAAATAAACTTACCCAATTTAAGAATATGTTGCTTATCATTACTTATATTATTGGTGAAAATAACAACGGCTAACCTATCATATGTATGAGATCATCGACTATTAAAGTTGACCATGAGAAATGTTCACGATCTTTGTTGTTTGGTAGTATACTAGTTCACACAATTCATACGAACAACACTCAAATGAGGACTCTCAGTAGCACTCCCCTTTTCACTCACATTCCATTCGAATTCGCCCTCAAACATTCATTTGTGTACGCACTCACAGCCATCATTGACATACATATAGATTCATTCATGAAGGTCCCTTATTTTTCTATACGTTTATATGTTCATGTGACGGGGATTTAAACGGCTGTTTGTATGGCGAAATGAAAATTACTAATTGATAATACAGAAAAATATCGTTTAAAAAATCGATAACGGTACTAAAAGTAGCAATGTTGAATTTTAAACTTTGAAAGATACAAACAAATGATGATCATTGCACACTCAATATTTTTCAGTCAGTCTCTGGGTCCCGATTCTAGAAATATGCCAGTTTTTATGAATTAATAGCTTCGAGACCTTGAAAAATACTTCGATTTAGCTCTCTATTATTTATTATTGATGCAAATGTTCCTATTGTGATCGATTAACTCAGCTGTCTTTAGGAAAACCGGCGACTGTTCCCATTGTTTCTCATCTTGAATTCAAATCTCATCTTGAAAAATATCTAATTGCCAAACTGAAAAAAACGATTGATTGGCCGAACCGAGCGTGAGTAATGAATTTGGAGCAACATGATTGGTAGGAGTCCCGAGTAATAAGTCATTAATCACTGGTAGGAGTAACAGGTTCTTTTATTTTATCAAAACATATTGATAATGAAAGGGAAAACGCATATCAGATTAATAAATCTGCCGCGCATCCATCAAGTCTTGTACAAATTCGATTTAAAATACAAGCAATTATTCTTCATATAAATAATGAAACATGTAAAGTAACTTAATTATTAAATTATGCTGTATTAGCCTATCTGTAGAGTGTGATCCGTATAGAAGCAGTAATTAATGATAAATCTGTCATACAAGGTGTTAAAGTTAAAAAAATTACGAAGTAATTCCAAAACAATACAAGCTATTTGATTAAAATTTGGTACAACCCTATAAATTTCGCCGCACGAAAAGAATGCAAGTAACGATGAAAATGCTGCATTACTCATTAGTGATTGGCTAAAATTGTGATATTCATGGAAACGACCTGTTTTGACAACCCTCTCCATTTCGTGGCGGTCCAAGATATGTTTGGCGAACTTTAGACTAGGTTTTGACAGTATCAATCAGTTTTTATTTCAATCATGAGCGTAGGTATGGGTAACCATCCCTAATGAAATTTGGTACGCCACTTATTTTTAAAAAAATTACCCTGTTTATCGTTTACGGCAAGTAAAACCACAAAAAAAGCCTCTCAGTATTTTGTGATACAAGTCCTTTTCAAAAAAAAACAAATTATATTTTGATATACGGTTTTGGCACAGCAAGTGCCCTACTTTTGAGATACAGGGTGTTAAAGTTAAAAAAACACGATTTTTATAGTTACTCCATAACAGTTTTTGCACGCCCTCATTGGCAGTCGAAGGCTACTTTTTGACAGTATCACATAATTTTTTGTTCAACCAGGGGCGTAAGTAACTATCTCCTCTTTGGTTTTGAACAAAAAATGGGACGCCACTAATTTTTTAAAATTTAATAATTTTAGCATTTAGGGCAAGTAAAAATACACAAAAAATGCCTCCTGGTATTTTGGGGTACTGTCATTGATTAACTAAAAAAAAATTGAGTTTAACGTCCCTGGATCTACAATATACGGTATTTCCGGACAAATATTTATAAAAACTTTTTTTTAAAATTTATTCAAGTAATCACTTTTGAAGAGCTTTGAGTAATTCCAACTCCAACTAAAACTAGACCAGAGGTAGTAAGCCGTGCTAAAGGCGTGGAAATATGTATAATTTTTTTTTTCCCGAAAACAACTTGTATCACATAAAATACTAAGTGGCTTTTTTGTATTTTTCCTATCTCTATACGACAAAGCTGGTAATTTTTTAAGAAATTAGTATCCTACATTTTTTTTATTATACCCATACCTACGCCTAAAGTTTTATTAAATCTCAATCAAGTAGCTTTTACTGTTATGAAATTATTAAAAGAAATCGTAATTTGTTTTGTAACTTAACCACCCTATATATATATATATATATATATATATATATATATACATATATATATATATATATATATATATATATATATATATATATATATATATATATATATATATATATATATATATATATCTATATCTATATATATATATATATATATATATATATATATATATATATATATATATATATATATGTATATATATAACTAAAAGTTTTTATTTTTCTTGGGTATAGGTTTAATTAATGAAACTTTTTTTTCTCCTGCAACTAGCTCGACATAATACTTGGATTAGTACTTTTCAACAAACATACGCAAATATTTAACATGTACTATACGTAACAAAACAAACATTCATAATACTTAACTATTGAATAATTAATTAATTAAAATATTTTTGTACTAACACCATTTAATAAAACAACTATGGCGTAAATTATTAAAATAAATTTTATATGTACCTTACCTTGGAAACGGCAATATCATTTTAGTAATAATTTTGATGTTCTGAACGTTTTAACCGATGGGTGAGATCTATATAAATTCCGTAATTATAAAAACCATTATCTTGATTTTTTTTATCTTGTTAAAAACCTATGTATTTTGATATAGAGTGGATAGCTGAAAACATGTATTGAAATTTTTTATTTACAGGTGTTATTTAAATTGAATTTTAGTGTTTTGATAATCACTATATTATTTTAGGTTATTTTTTTTTATTATTTTAATTATTATTTGATTAGGTTGTGATAAATTTGACTTAGATTTGTCCTTTTTGCCATTTACTGCATTCTGATCTTTCTTTATATGAATCATTTCTTTAATTGCCAATTTATGATAATTGCTGTCTCGACTTAAAATTTTTGTTTCGGAAAAGTTGAATTCATGTTTTTCACTTTTTTCGTGTTTATGTAAGGCAGTGGAAGCGTTCTTTGTATATTTATGGCCGTTTAACCGATTTTCTAAGTATTGTGTGGTCATACCTATATACCTTTTAGGACAATTTTTGCAAGGCACAGAATAAATTATATTTTTAGACATGCAATAAAATGCTCTTGAAAATGCTTCAAACAAGAAGCGAAACGTCGAACTAGTTGCAGGGGAAAAAAGTTTCATTAATTAAACCTATACCCAAAAAAAATAAAAACTTTTATTATAAAGTTTTTTTTTACAACAGTGTAAATAAATATATATATATAGATATATATATAGATATATATAGACTATATATACATATATAGATATATACATATATAGATATAGATACATATATATATATATATATATATATATATATATTATTTATTTATAGCCGCGATATTGAGCCCCTCTGAAGATGTTTTTTCTTAAACATTAACTCCCGTATTTACTAAAAAGATTTGAGTTAGACGAGGTCTAGTTGCCATGGTACTTAAAACTCTTAGTTCGCCAATTATGTTTTGCTTGTGTCACTGTCATTTTGTTATTGTGACATTTAGAAAAATTATTTGTTCAATTGTTAACAATGTCATCTTAAATCTATAACTGTCAAGTTAGACCTGATCTAAATTTAAACCTCTTTAGTGAATATGGGTGTTAAAGACTAGATTATTAAATTTCAGTATTCTTATACACTCGAATCCTGAACCCAAAAATAGCTGTACTAGATCAGGGACGGAAATGTTTTTTTCTGCGTACATTTCTTCAGTTTACTATTCCAAATTATAAAAATTTAGGGTTTAGAAAAGAAAGTTATACTCTTGGTTTAATTCGTCAGGATACACGTTTTCGAGAAAAACTGATTTGCTAATAGTTGTCTTACATTAAACAGTATTTTGGATTCAGTAAATATTTATGTAGAATTTGTGCAAGTCGCACTGTATAAGTATAGCTGCGATTATTGTAAGATACGCACATGAGTGATTGTTTTCTTTTTATTAACTCAGGCTCCAGAGGCTTGTACACCAAATATTTTTAGTTTTAATTACCATTACAGGTTTAAAAATAGAAATAAAACTTTGAGATTAAAGACTTTTTGCGTTGGCATTTAATTTCCTAATTGGCTCGTTCAATTTTGATTCGATTCACCAGACTCAAAGGAATTGGTGAGATTAACCGCAAATATTTATCCGGCCGTGTCAATAACGACGTGAAAACTTTCGATATATTCAATATTTTACTTATTATCTGTTTGAAAAAACTCAAGCAAACATCTATTATTTTAATAAAAATAAATAAAAAAAAAATAATAAACTTTGAAAGGGAGTATGTCAGTGCATATCCCCTTGTAAATAATGTAGCTAGTAAAATAAATAGGCATTAGTTAGATCTGTAATATATGTTTAATATTTTTTCTTATATATACACACATTCAAAAGAAACGCAAACTTTTTACTTTTTCCTTAAAATAAAAATAATAGAATATGAAACGCCAAGAACTGCGATGACCTAATTTTTATTTTAATCCCTCAGAACTTTAAACGTATACTTATTTTACGGAATTAATCAGAGTTAAAAATATAACAGATTCATGCGCTGGAGAATTGCTTTCAGGCCTAAAAACCATATGCGATCTGTTAATATATTTTACAATATATGTATTAAAAAAATATTACTTACCAACTTGAAAAATCGCTAGGAACGCAAAAAGGTACACGAATTTGGCCATTGTTGATTTTTAAAAAATTCAAAGGACGGTATAAAATGCACTTACACTAGTAGTCCTGTGGCCAGTTTATTATTTCAATTCGACTACGTAAACTACGTTTCAATCTTGCTTGGCTGTGCGGCCTGGCTGGTAGAAAAGAATGGTGTGGGCAAAACAGCAGCACCGTAACACGACTTTTACAATTCAGTTTTCCAGCAAAGTACACTGCTCTTCACAGGAAGAGACGAATTCTGATTATTGGGAAGAATTTTTCTTCTTAGTTATGCGTGTGTGTCTTCGATATTTTTAAGAGATATGTAAAACATTCATGTTTTAAGAATGCATAAACCGATAGAGTAAAATTGAAAACAGAAAGAGTATATATTTAATGTTCTGATATTAAGAAATTGTAGAAGTCATAGGTAATAGACACATACACACACACACACACACACACATATATATAAATATATATATATATATATATATATATATATATATATATATTTTTCCAAAATTGGCGAAGCACGACAAATTTAGTTAATTTTTTTTGTCTACCAAATCCAGTTATGGTAAGGCAGCCCCCTAAGAACGAAAAAAGAAAAAGTTCAAAAAAACGGTGCAACAAGTCAAACTTCTTTTATTTTTTGTATGTAAAAACATTATATTTAACTAAGAGGAGAAACAGATACCTGACAATGAAAAAAATTGTATTTCAGAAGCATTTACCTCACTTACTTAGAGAATAGTGAAACACGTTTTATTTTTATAAAAAAAAAAAATAATTTTGGGGTAGTCCCAGGATGATGAAACAGTCCTCTGAAAATAAAAAAAAATAATTCGGAAGTATTTAGCTTGCTTAGCCAACAGTAAAATAGGCCAAATTTATTTACAATTCTGTACATAAAAATTTCTTTCCAATATGCCAGGAGGATGAAACAGCGCTAGCATTGGTTTTTTTATTCTACTGTAAGGTTTTTATTATACTGATGATTCTACTATAAAAAGATCAATACTTTTTTGTTATAGAGTCTCCATTAAGGCCTCCATTTTTAGTATTGACTTGGTCTCCTTTTTATCTTCGTTTGATGAGAATGTAGGATTGAAATTATATTCTCAGTTCTGTTGCTGAACATAAATTACCTGATATCTCCAGTGTAAAAGGTGAATTACCAACAGAAACTTCATAAATCTAGACAACGAGCAAATAATGTTCAGCGTATAGCAAAAGAGATATTGGCTTCAATGAAAAAAATTAGTATAAAATTTATTTAAATTTGATCACAGAATATATCTAGTTTTTCGATAAGAAAAAAGTCAGTCAGTCTCTGGGTCTCGATTCTAATTCAGTTTCTTAATAAGAAAAAAGATATTTTTTTCTAAACCAGAAATAATATTCACTTTTCGATAATCTTAACGAAAAATAGCATATTTTTAATAAGTAACTAAGCCTTGACGAAGTGTTTTAGAGATTTACTCCGAGATCATTTTAATAATTGCACCATGTTCCTTTAGAATGAACACTTTTTAAATGTTTTTAGATGTGGACTAGTGATGGGCGATAAGAGATTTTACGAACGTCCATAGCAACTCACTTATCGATACATTTTAGTTATCAATAGTTATTGCGGCCTGTTGATAGATTATTGCTTCCTATAAATATATTTCTTCATTTTTATATTTTTATTACCAAATTTTATTCTTAATGTGGACTGTACAGCTTCGGTCTTGGAACCATTCTGAAGAAAGTATATAAGACAATCAAGTGATGCTATTAAATCTTCAATAAATTAATACAAAATTATAAGTTGTTTTAGTGAACTATTTTTCGATTTAAAATAAACTCTATTCTAATACTCTCACGTAAAGAAAAACATTCATGCACTACAGTTATTATTTCCCAATTAACTGAATTAACAATGAACTTAAGCGGCGATAATTAAAATTATTTTAATAATTTTTATCACTAACTGAAGTAATTAACATACAATCTCTATAGAATATTTTTATACTAAAACATTAAGTATAAGCAAAATTATGTTCAGGTTGAAATAGGGATTATTAATATGTTTTTTTTATTTTTTTCTCGAAACTGGAAAAAAAAACTTATATACTGTTGTTTTTTAAATTAGTTTATAAAATTTGATGTACAAGGTGAGGTAAATAAATATTAAAGAAAAGTAAAGTCATAAATGTCATAATTGCTTTCCATAAAGCCTTTTTGGTTCATTCTATAGAGATTTTTAAATAATTTGAGCATTCTTATGATATATATTTTTCAGTTAAATATGTAACTTAAAAAAAAATAAGCCAAATAGGGGCCTTGGGAGTTTTAAATGGCGAACCCTGTATAGCGACTCCCACATTCCGAAGATAACCTTTTAAGATTGGGACTATGTGCAGAGATTCATTCTCCATTTTCACAAAACAAGAAAAAATGCTATTTAAATTCAAAGTTAAATTTTATATTTTCTTCTGAAAGTGTATCGTTATATATTGTTATAAGAGTCTTATTTGTGAAAGGTGCAACTACACCGAAAAAAAATTCGCTTTTAATTTTTTACACAATATTGCGTAATGTAATTATTAAAACTTTTATTTCCACGTTGTGGAGATTTCTATTCCAGTTGTTAAAAATATTTTCCCACTTAGTGAGTGAGACAGTTTGCCACATTGTATGTAAAATTATATTATCGATTACGAAAAATGATATATGATCAAAGTAGTGGAAAACCATGTTACCGGTTTTTATAACATAAAATAAATATAAAATAGATACAAAAATCTCCGAAAGTCGTGTCCATACGTTTTATGCTGCACTATTATGGTTGATCATTTAAAATTATCTTTTTTATTTTAATAATTTTGTAACTCTAATAAAATCAATTTGGCGGCAACGCAAAAATTCTGTTGAATGTAATATGGCTCTCATATCTGATTGGTTGAATCGTTTTGAGCAAAGTTTTTGTGATTTTCCAGGAAAGAAGACGTCGCGAGTGAGGCAAAGGAAAACTGCTAGTTAAAATGTTTTTTATTTGTGAGTATGAGGTTAGGGTGAATTATGAACATTACAGCCAGTCGTCTGGTTTACTACCGTTACTAAGAATGGGCAAATTATTAATATTTCAAGAATGTGTGAATACTCTTATTAAGGTAAGTAGAAACTAGTTTTAAAATGTCTAAATGTAGTCAAATATACTTTTACATGATGTAATGATGATGATGTAATTTAAAGCAAAGTGTCTCTCAAAACTATATTTTTGTTGAGTTTGATCTATAAATAGCGGTGATAGCACGGTTTTAGTAAAATTCTGTAAGAACAAAGTAGCCCTTAAGAGCTGATTTAAATAATTATTTTTACGGTAGCTTAAAGTCTTTGTAGAGTGCCTCTCAGGACTATATTTTTGTTGAGTTTGATTTATAAATAGCGGTGGGTGCACGGTTTAAATACATTTTGTTAAGAGTAAAGTATCCCTTAAGGGCTGAATTAAATAATTATTTTTACGGTAATTTAAAGCACATGCAAAGTGTCTCAGGACTATATTTTCGTAGAGTTTGGTTTATAAATAGCGGTTTTTATAAATTTTGTTAAGAGTAAAGTCTGAATTAACTAATTATTTTACAGGTAGCTTAATACCCTTGTAGTGTCTCTGAGGACTATATTGTTGTTAAGTTTGGTTTGTAAATAGCGGTGGTCGCACGATTTTAGTAAATTTTTCTAAGAGTAAAGTAGCCCTTAAGGGCTAAATTAATTAATTAATTTTATGTTGGCGTGAACTGCTAAAGAAGCCAATTAAATGTTTAAAGTTTAAATAAATAAATAAAATAAATAAATAAATAAATAAGGCCTTTAATAAACATATAAAAACAAACAATTACATTAAAACTGCCAGGAATCATCCACGCGCTGGCGAAGTCTAGCAAATGAATGCTACTCTACTTAACCAGCAGAGGAACTATCCTGTGCTATGGAATGCGTAGGAAAATAAGATACATAATTAGTTAAAGTTGACAAAAATTAGCGGTTTGTTTGTTAACATGGCAAAACAGACTAACACAAAAATGTTTTGTTAAATTCTTAGATCACAAAAATATGTGTGAATAATAATATTCAAGGTTACAAAGTGTGCGAGGGCGACGAAATTGAAATTAAAGAAGTACGGAAGGAATATAAAATAGCTAAGGTGTTTCTTTGGGAAGATCCATGCCCACAGATTAAAATGAGCTTAAGCTATGACAGAAAAGTCCTGCAAGCCTTTTGCCTATCTAAAATAAAGTGTTTTAATTTAAATTTAAACTTATTAAAATTGAAAAGTCTGAATTCTCTAGGCAATAAATTCAAAAGGGAAATTGAAATGTATGAAAAAGATCTTTTAAACAACGTTGTTCGAAAATGAGGCATTGTGTATTTATCCTTGAATCTTACATTAACTGAATGCTGTGATTCACGAGTTTGAAATATGTTATTCAAAGAACAACCAGATTTGGGATCATTAATAAATTTAAAAACAAAATTTCCCAGATGATGTATCCAACGATTTTCCCTACGTAACCAATTTAATTCATTTATTTTATGAGAAATATGTTCTCTTCTAGATATCCAAAAAATTAAACGACAACATGAATTTTGTATGACCTGTATTTTATTTTTGTCCAAAGAATTCAGACATGGAAAATAAATAAAATTACCATAATTAAATTGTGAAAGAATTAGGGATTCTGTGAGCAATTTTCTAAGATGAAAATTAAGAATATGACGATTAGCAAATAATATTTGTAATTTAAAAAACGCATTTCGTCTAAGTTCCTGCACGTGACTACTGAGTCGAAAATTATACCCAGATTCCGAGCCTCTTCAACAAAATTTAATACATTAGTATCGATGGAGATATTCAGGTTTGAGGCTAAAAAGTTGCATTTGTCCCTATTACCAAATATCATCACATTAGATTTTTTTGAATTTAAATTTAGATTATGTTCTTTAGACAAAGTATTAATTACATTTAAATCATTATTTATTATATTATTAGCCGCTTCAAACTCTTCGGGTCTATAGGAAAAATAAATCTCTGTGTCATCTGCGTATGCTATTATCTTACAATTATTAAGAGACGTTAAAATGTCAGAAGTATAAATGCTGAAGAAGAAGAGGTCCCAGACAATATAGAAAGTTCTTGTGACTCACAGTTATTATAAGAGATTTTCTGCGATCTGCATGATAGATAGGATTTAATTAATTTTACTGAGACGTTATCAAAGCCGAAATATTTCAATTCAATCAAGAGCAAGTTATGGATGATAGTGTCAAAGGCTTTTGAATAGTCAAGTAACACGAGCACAGTGACATCATCGGTATTTACAAAAATGTTATTGGTAATAGTCGCAAGAGCAGTGGAAGTATTAAACCCGGGTCTAAAGCCACACTGCACTCCACAGGCACTATGTTATTAAAAATAGCAAAATCGAAAATTTGTTTATATAATATTTTTTCCAAGATTTTAAAAGCCGCAAGCAATATACTTATGATTCTTAAATCAGAAAAAGTTTGAAGGTCCTTATTTTTGGGAAGTGGGATACCTATTGCATTTTTCCATTTATCAGGAAAATAAGAATTTTCTATGCAACAGTTAATAATATGAAGCAATATAATATCAATATGTGGACTACAATATCTCAACATTCTAAGTGAAATATTATCAGAACCAATGCTATCTTTTTTTAGAGAATGTAGAATTATATTAACTTCCTCAACATTACTTAATTTGAACGAAAACTGAGTACTTCTTGAGGAGTAACTATTGCTATAAAAATTTATTTTATTATCACAATTATCGGATACATATTGAAAAAATTTAAAAAAATAAGAATTAATAGAACTGGGGTCTGAAAGATTAGCTGGCAAACTCTGCCCGACCTTGTTTATTACAATGCATATTGAGATTACGCAAAGCAAACCAAGTTCTACGATGCTCACGCCTAGCAGCAACTGAATTTGCGACTTACTATCAGAGCGTGTTTATCAAATAAGAATATAATAAAATTATTAAAAATAGTAATTTTTTCATTTATGTTATTATTGTTAAAAATAAAGTACCAGTCAAGAGCTGCAAAATCGGAGATAAAACCATCATGATTAAAACGATCAAAGTTACGATAAGAAATAACCTTTGGAATTACTTTATTCTTAATCACAGAGAGACCACAATACGTTACTCTGTGATCGGAGATCGTATCTGCATTAATTGTACCACATACGTTTATTGCAAGTGACGTGGACATAAAAATTGGGTCAATCAGAGTGCTCGTGCTAGCTGATATTCTGGTTGGTTCACTGATAATTTGAGACAGATCATAAGTTTCAAGGCATGATAAGACAGGATTTGGCAGATTAAAAAAATTAATGATGTTATTGTAAATATTACAAACAAAAGCAAAAATATTATCTATATCATTAATAAATGTCTCAAGAGAAGCCTTAGGTAGTCGGTAAATAACTCCCACACAATAGAATTTGTTACAAAGTTTTATTTTCAAAAATAAAAATTCAAGGGATTCATTGATGTCAAAATTAAACGAAATTTCATTACATGCGAATGTTCCTCTTATATAAGCCATCATACCACCACCCTTACCCTGAGGTCTATCTTTACGAAACATTTTGTAGCCAGGAATTGTAAACGTGTCTGGAGGCACGTCTGTCTGCATTCAGCCACGACTCAGTAACCACTGTTATATCAAAATTGTTACTCAGAACCAAAAAAGAAAAGTCATTGAAACCAGTGAACATGGATCGTATGTTTAAGTGGGCAACTTTCATTCTAATAAAATAAAATATGCGCACAAGTGAAATAACTGTAAAACAAAATTAAAAATATATATGTTTAGAAAATATATAGAAAGAAATAATCCACACACAAATGTAATCAATCTGACCTAATAGTATTCAAGAGCGTAAAAAATTATTTTAAAATATGTGTCAACAAGAGCTATAAAATATATGTGTAATGAATTATGGTATATTGAACTAACAAATCAAGTAAACAATTAGAAATCAAAATCCGTTGGTATAATGGATTTTTCAAATTAGTCTGAGCCTCAAAACAATAATATAAGGAATTAATATACATAAAAATCAAAATAATACGCCTGGTTTATAACATGCTGTAAATATATCTATGAAAGTATACAAGATACAAGGTTAGCCCTATACTTATTAAAACAAAAGTCATACAATTCTTCAAAAACTAGTACAAAAATAGGACATATTTAGTGCAAATCAAAGAAAGTAACATAGTACAAAATGATGTTAATATTATGTAAGAGACGTTTATGAAATGAAGCGAAAAATTTAAATGTACATACTAGATACATCGCGACACTAATCTATAAAGTCATCACTATTATTTTCCAGAAGCGTCTTTTATTAATTTTCGACTACCATCGCCGTCTTGAATATACACAAAACCCCCGAAAGTCCAAACAGAATTACCATAGAGTGATTTAGCTAACTTGTAAATCTGTAAATTTGCTGGAGTTAACATTTCGGACACAAGATATTCCGAACCTTTAAATTTCTTCTTGTTGATAAACACTAAATCCCGTGACCACTGTCTACAAAAATTGACAACAAGTGGCCTCGGACGATCATTGCTGTTTGACGCACTTTTTTTGCCCAAACGTTAACACATGCTAATATCGTTTTTGGAAAGGTTTAAAGAGAGTTTATTTTTAAATAAATTTATGATGACGTCGTACATGTCATTATTGGATTCTTTTACACCATGAATAATTAGAATTTTTTTGTTGTTTCTCAATTGAAGATCGTTTAAATGGTGGTTTAAGGAATCCTGTTCCTTTCTGAGTCGACGTAAGTCGTCCTTAATGTCATTAAGGGAAGACGTGATGCTTTTTTCGAATAAAATAAACTTGTTTCCGGTATGATTTTCTACTCCTTCAGCATTGATTTCCCCGTTGTGTGGATTGGTTACATTCTTACCCTAAAATTGCAGTAACAATCTGAATTCATCCATGTTCTTCGCAAATTGATCCGCCATTTTTTCAACTCGCGCATTAACACTTTGTATAGTTAGCGTTGATTTACCCATGATTTTCCTTTTCTTTTTCCTTAACCGTTATGTTAAGCGAAAACAGGTACTCAACACACCACAGATTAATCACAATTTGAATTAATTCGGCAAAAACCAGTACTTTTAATGAAAAATAGCTAGAGGCAATCAGACACAAACTACTCACTCAATGACGTCATAGACGATTGACTTTAGATCTGAAGTTCCTGTTAGCTTCTTCTTGTAGATGAAATCGAATTTTTATTTGATACATCGCTGAAAAGCTAAAAAGATACTCTTTTAGAAACTGTTAAAATCGAATATACCGGCCATAAGAAAATGCAAAGTTGATGTTCTAAAAAACCGAAAAATTGCCTTAAACGTTAGAAATATTTTGAAAAATAAAGAAAATGTGTGTTTTGGTTTTTCAAAATATCTCAAACAACAAAAAAGATAGAATCGTGAGCAAAACGGCATTCATTTACAAACAGAATTGTCTAAAGCATTCCCCATTTAAAAATCACTTACGCTTTCCGATATCCCAATACTGTCATAACGAATTTCGGACACGTTGTATATACCACAATAAATTGACACATTTTGGACACCCACTACATAAATCGAATTTTCCAGAAGGTTACGTGTTCGAGAAGCTGTTTTTCAAACATCTAAACAAAAATGGTTTTCCTTCATGATAACGTCTATATGTTAAAACTAAACCAGTGATAAATACATTAGATTTAAACAAATAAAAAGTTTTATCGGTAAATATATACTGTTAATTTGTATGCACATCCACGCTAACGAAATTCTAAAACTTGTCAATACATGCATACGATAAACACAACGGATTTATTTTAAACTAGCCTGTTTATATTCCATGATCAGTTTTATTTATCAGACATTTGAATTCTAAAAACAAACTAATTTAAATAATTAGCTGTGCAATGAGCCAACATTATTATAAATATTTTAAATTATTCAAAAAAAAAAAACGTAAAATTGGTAACTGTGTTATTATTATATATTATGGATAATAATTAATTTAAATTGTGATTGAAAAGGTAACGTGAATTTATATAGAGACGACTATTTGAAAAAGATTTATATATCTACACATTTTTACAAGCGTCAAATTTACTTTTAGGTAAGAAAATATTTTCTGCATAAAATTTCATTACACCCTCTACAGATGTAAAAAATATTATTAATATTTTAAAAACAAATCGCACGCTCAATGCTTCTTACAAATTAAAATCAAATAACATTAATGTTCAGCATAGCTTAAATTAAAGAACAACATGTAAAACTATTATATTTTTATAGTCAGATATTTATGTACTAAAGAGGTAGTAAGTTCAGCATTGATAACCTCACCATTTTTTTATTTTAAAAAAAGTAATTTTAAACATAAATGTTTATAGGCCTTATTTTTACAGAAAATTAGATAAAATAAATATATATATATATATATATATATATATATATATATATACAGGGTGCCTCCGATTAAGTCGGCACCATTGCTAACTTCCTTATTATTGGAGATATGAGGTCGGTTAAATTAGCAAACTAGTAGCATTTTTTCTGCTGATTAAGATAGTGAAATCAGAAAAACAATTGAACATCGCGTCTTCGAGTTATTCCAAAAAATGTATATTTTTTCAATGGAACACCCTGTATATTTTTCGACATAACGTTAGCAAATCGTCCTAATATAAAAAGTTCATATGCATAATCGCCTAAACCTAATAACAACAAAGTTATAACGATATTTTTACTCACAGTCAAGTTGGCCATAAATTCCAAATAAAAACAATATTACTTAATTGGTTAGATTTAACTGTCACAGTAAATGAGCAAACACATCACCATCTTGTTCTATGCATTTTCGGACACATTTTAGCACATGCCTCGTCGCCTTTAAAATTGTCCTTCCATCAATAGACGCCATTATTCTCCTTATTTCAATTTTCAGTTCTTCCAAATTTGCATATTTCTTCTTATAAACTTCATTTTTCACGTAACCCCAAAAATAGAAATCAAGAGGAGTTATGTCTGAAGATCTAGGTGGCCAGCGAACTGGACCATTTGTGGCAATCCATTTGTCTCCAAATAATCTCTGCAACATCATTCTTACATCACCAAACTGATGAGGTGGGGCCCCATCTTGCTGGAAGTAAATTAGTTGTCGTGTAGCCAAATTGACGCCGTCCAAATATTCTTCTAACGCCCCAGAAATTATCATCAACATATCTCCTTCCTGTCAAAGTACCCTCATAAAATACAGGTCGAAGTATTTCGCTTCCTCTCATACCACACCAAACATTGACATTAAATTGATGCTGAGGATTTCTATCAGTGAGAAATAAATTTTCTTGCGACCAATAATGGACGTTTTTGCGATTGAACATACCTTTGTTGGAAAAATTGGATTCATCGCTCCAAATAATGTTCTTCAAAATGTCATTATTTCTTTCATAAACATGATGCAACCAATGGCAAAAAAGTCTTCTTTCATTATCACCAGGCAACAATGTTTGAATTGGCCGGTACTTATACGGAATAAACTTGTGCTTCTTTAAGATCCGCCATATTGTCACTAAACTAACACCGTAATCTCTTGCTAAATCCCTTGTTGAGTATTCTTTGTGTGCTTCAAAATAGGCTAATATGGTAATTTCAACGTCTTCACTTATTATAAAAGGTTTTCTCTTCCTTGTCTTTTTAAAAACCTCCTCGTTACTTCTAAATTTTCTATAGAGAACTAAAAAATACCTCCTGTCCGGTAAATTACGAGTAGGGAATCTTCGGCGGTATTCTTGTATTGCCATAGTACTATTTTTCCTACACATAAGGTATGTTTCTAACATATCACATTTTTCAATATGCGTGAACAACATTTTAAAACAAGCTTTAGCAACTAAAACTGTAAATATATTATTTTTCTGCTACAACAAAACGCCCCTCATCTACAAACTGTCATTTATATCGCCAAGCCACCCAATCAATTGTTTTTATTTTTAATTTCATGGCCAACTTGACTGTTAGTAAAATATCGTTATAACTTTGTTATTATTAGGTTTAGGCAGATAGTGCATATGAACTTTTTTATTCTTAGGACGATTTGCTAACGTTTTCGAAAAATATACAGGGTGTTTTGAAAAAATATACATTTTTTGGAATAACTCGAAGATGATGTTCAATTGTTTTTCTGATTTCACTATCTTAATCAGCAGAAAAAATGCTACTAGTTTGCTAATTTAACCGACCTCATATCTCCAATAATAAGGAAGTTAGCAATATATATATATATATATATATATATATATATATATATATATATATATATATGTCTTCAATAAGCGTTGTCATATGGTTTATAACGCAAATTAAATTCCAGATAAAAATATTGTCTGAAGTTAATTTATACAATAAGCAATTTCGACACTCTCATTATTCTTTAGCGCGGATTTCAAAGTTAACAAATTATTACCCCATGTGTATTTCAAGTAGAAAGACCGAAGTATTTTCTTGTAAGCTTAGTAAATAAACGCCCATAATTCGCAATTTTTTGGATATGTCAAAATTTAAAACTAAACATATTTAGTTAGTTTAATAGTAGTTAGAATACAATATTAGTTTAGAGGACAGTGTTTTTTTGTCAGTTGTATTTTTGACAGTGTAAAAAACTAATTTTATCTATCTGATACAAAAAATAAGAAAACATCTATATATTTAAAATAAAAAACGATTTTTACTCCGGTTTCACCACCAGTTTCCACTTGAGCAACTTGTAATATGTTCTTAGATAAAATCTTTCTGACCACACATGTTATCACTATTTACTTTTTATTTTTATTATAATTTTCGCATAAGCAAGGAATAAATAAAATAATTAAAGCACTGTCGCGCTTCCTGCAGAAACCAGTGTTGCCCCTTCTGTGAAGAAATATGCGAGGCGAACAATAATTAAATTAAAATAAATATGAAATTTTTAATGCTATTTTATTGAATACACATTTTACGACTAGCTTTAAAAATACTTAAATATCCGAGTGAATATTCAATTGTATTTAACGTACAAAGAAAATCGTAGAATAAGACTGGACAACACTGTGCTTATTTGTCAGACAACTTGCGATGCGAGGTTTGAGTTTGGTTTGGGTTTAATCGTTTGTATTGATTTCGCTTTTTAAGTAATGAGGATCAAAACGACTGATTTTACTAATTCGACTCCTTTGAATCCACTCAAAAAATTAATCACTGATTCGAATTATCGACTCAGTGAATCATCAAATAAAAGTTTGATGAAATGCTGGACGAAAATAAATCGCTTTTAACAAACAATCATGATACAGCATCAGTTGATATCAGCTGTCATTGTCCCTGTTTATAAAAAAGATGGCCGAAAGTCAATTAATCATTACCGAACCACTAGGCGTCTAGTATTATCTTTATTAAATATTCTTTGTTCAATCCAAGATAACTTAAATTAAAAGTATAAAACATCAGCACTTTACTTTAATTTCAGTAAAGCATTTGATACTGTGGTCACGGATTGTTATTGCAAACGCTTCGTACGTATGGAGGGCGTGGTAGTGGCAACTCGTGGTTGAAAAGCTATTTAGAAAATAGGGGAAAAAGGTCAAGGTCGCAGGCGTGATTTCTGCTGATATGGAAATCGGAAAACAATTTTTAAGCTTTTTATCTTTTAAAAATCACATTGACAATCTGATCAAAAGGATATCATCAAAGAGCTTTGTTTTGTAACAGCTTAGGAAAATATGCAGTCTACAAACTTAGAAAAATTATTACTATGTCTATGTAAACTCCCTGTTGCAATATGAGTTGCTCTGCTGGGGAAATACTTTAGGCGTCAAGCGTATATTTATATTGCAAAAGCAAATATTGAGAACCATGTTTAGACTGAAAAAAACTGATTTATATAGCCAATTATTTTTGTGCAACAAAATATTGATATTGCTTAATTTGTATATTTTAGAAGCCGGTATTTATATACACAAAAAAAATTGGCAAGTTTTAAAAAGTATGTGACGTAAAGAAATATGAAACTTGAAATGTTAATAAGCTGCACATACCTCAATTTAACACGTTTCTAATAGCGGGCCAATATTTACGTTTCTTAGAGGTTATAACCATCTGCGGGATGGCACAAAGTATTGAACAAGCGTTATAAAATGTAAGCGCAATTTGAACACATTACTTCAAACTAGTGTATTTTATTCGTTGTCTGAATTTTGTATGCACAATTTTTAAAATATTCTTCGACTATTATGTTGTTTTTTTTCTATTTACTGCTTTTTTATTAATGTCTTTACTGTTATTCTTGGTCATTTTCCATATTTATTAAATATGGGTTAGTTTACTTACAGCCGGTTGTACAAAACTTAATTGCTGTTTGGAATATTTAACCGAGCTTTCGGATTTGACAAGCTGCTTATAGCAATCTAGGAACTCGCTGTCAAATTTGACATTCCGTTAAACATTCTAAGCTTTAATAGAGCTTTCTGGAACCGGCCGTTAGATTTTTTATTCCAATAATTATTAACTAACTTTTAGATTTGAATAAACATTTCACCAATGATTCAGTTGACTTAGAAATAAGAAAATAAAAATGGTTTTTGCAGAATTATGGGAAAATTTGCAGAATCTTATAAATAACTTTTAACATAGGTAAGCTTATTCATGCGAGCATAAGATTTGCAAGTGCCCGCATATTTTATCTCTTCTTATTTTGAAACTATTCGACTTTAAATTTTACCTAAAAATACGTTTGCTCTGTCCAGCAATTTATATTATAAGACAGAACTGTTTAAAACGCATACCTTTATCCGATAAGAATATTATTTCGTTTTAAAGGGGACATTAAATATGACCTTTCGCTGTTATTTACTTCCTGAACGACAAATCGATAGAAAACAAATTTCAATGACAAGGAATTGGCGAAGTTAAGCATATCCGCTCACTTTATTTGCCATCGAATCCGGAAGCGTGTTGTCGCAATGAGTTTATTGTCACACAACGTCAACAACAAATAACAGAATTTCTAAAAACGAATAGAGATTTTGGGAAAGATTTGAAACTGTTTTCGTTGTTTACTTGAAATTTTATTTTGGCGGAAAATTAGACAATAAGGTGCTGTGAAAATAAAAGCCCGACTTCTTTAACTTTAATTTCACTGTTTTCTTCTCAATATTTTTGCAATACATAGAGAAAAATTAAAAAACTCACATTTCTGCAAGAAAAATTAAAATTTAACGCATTTTAGTCATGCAACTTATTGATGGTTTAAAAGCATTGATCCAAGTAGTCTTGAAGTCACAATATCGGTGTGCTAAGGGTTTGCGATACCTAACTGCCAGAAATTTAAAATCTACATCATCTTGTGAAACAATCCCGGTGTACATGTTTCGTTATTCATTTTAGTACACACAAAAAATCACCCTCTGAGATTTTCTTCAGATCATTACGTTTCAGGGTCCCTAGATGCCTAAAAACATGTTTTTTCACTTCCGACGGTCTGTCTGTCTGTTTGTCGGTCTGTCGGTTTGTCGGTCTGCATGTTCGCGGCATAGCTAAAATACTACTTACCCGATTGACTTCAAATTTGGGTCAAAAAATTAAGGGTCATATGGGGATGACCCGGTAATATTTTGGTAAAAAAAAATTATTACTAAAGAACTACTTATCTAATTTAACTAAAAGGTTTTCACAAAAAAACAAGTATTATATAGAAATAAGCTATTGTCTAAGTTTAAACGGTCAAAAAGTCATGGTGATTGGGTTGCGTATAAAGAAATGAGAAATTTTTTCGCTTTCGCGGTTAGGAATGCAAAGCGCACTTACTTGGATCATACTAGTCAATTTGAAGGTTGTCAGCAGACGTGAAGGTCACTAAGAGATCCTAATATTTACTCCAAGAGAAGTTATTCTATTCATGATAGTCTATGTGTTCCTAATAACTTTAACAAATATTTTCTAGAATCTGCCAATTCTCGAGGTTATCAAGTTGATCCTGAAACTGTTGAGTACTACTCAAATCACAGAGTCTCTGATGCTATTAGTCTATTTGAACTTGAACCTATCCTTGAGGAAAACGTGACAAGTGCTATTGCCTCTTTGAGTTCCAATGTAGTTGGTACAGATGGGGTGAGTTTAAAGAAGATACGATTCTGTGGCGGATACATTGTTCCTTATATAACTCATATATTTAATTCGTGTATAATGTCCCAACGCTTTCCTAATTCATGGAAAACGGCACTAAGTCGTCCCCAGCCGAAAGTGTCATCCCCAGAACAGTTATCCGACCTTAGGCCAATAAGCTTATTGCCAGTTCTTAGTAAGATTTTTGAAAAACTTCTTTATCTTAAAATAGTAAAGTTTTTTCTTTTCTCTTTTCTCAAGGTATCTGGGTTTCTTAAACAACACAGTACTGTGACTGCTCTACTAAACATTATTGATGATATAATCCGGTCAACTGATGAGGGTAAGGCAACAACGCTGGTTTTGCTGGATTTCAGCAAAGCCTTTGACACCATAGCTTATGACTTGATGTGTGCAAAGCTGCATTACTATTGCTTTTCTAGAAACACCATTGCATTTTTCCAGGATTATCTTCTGCATAGGAGTCAGGTAGTCGAAACTAATGGTGACCTGTCAGAGCCTGGAGCTCTTACCAAAGGTGTCTCCCAGGGTTTCATACTGGGGCCACTTTTGTTCGTTTTATATACAATGGACTTACATAGGTTTGTTGAGGATTGCGCGCAGTTTGCCGATGATACACAGCTATATATTAGCTATGACAAAAATAATGAGTTCGTTGCCGGGTTGAATACTGCACTTCAAACTATTTGCGACTACTCCGTCAGACATGGTTTAAATTTGAATGCATCTAAGTCGGCATCAATACATTTTGGTGACTCACTGACTATTAGGAAGTTATTGTTAATGGAGTGGCTATTCAACCCGTGGAGACAGTGTAAAGTCTTGGTCTTTATATCGACAAAGATTTGCGATTTAGGTCTCAGGTGAAATCCATTATACGGAAATCCTATGCCTCATTGAGGAATCTCTATCGAAACAGACATGTTTTAAATAGGGAATTATAACTATAACTCTCTTGTCTTGAGCCACTCAGGGTATGCAGATTTGGTTTTTGGACCTTGCCTCGACCTTTGTACAAGCAATTTATTGCAAAACATCCAAAATTCGTGTGTCAGATTTGTGTGGGGTAAGAAGAGGGGATCATATTTCATCATGGTTAATTGAATTGGGTTGGCTAAGTATGTATAATAGGAGGAAATTACACATAGCAACATTTGTTCAAAAAGTTCTCGAAAATAACACACCTCTGTACATTAGAGATAAGTTGACTTATCGTTCATCCATCCACCATCTTGATACACGTAATAATCGATTTCTGTAAATACCTGGTTATTTTAACACAATTTTTAAAAGATCTTTTAGTTATTCAGCCGTTAGTGTATACAACTCAGTTCCTGACGCAATCCAGCGGCACTCGTTTTCAGGGTTTAAAAAAGCCTATAAAACTTTCCTATTAAAGGTACAGGGAGTTTAGGTTATTAACTAACTTTTGTAGGTACCTTTCATTTTTGTATCCCTTATTTAATATTCGCATTTTTTTTAGCTCATTAATACTTAATATGGTTTGACACTCTGTTTAATAAATATTATTATTGTTTATCTTAGTTACACAATACTTATTATGTTATATATACTTAATATAGTTTGATACTCTGTTTAATTATTATTATTATTATTGTTTATCTTAGTTACACAATACTTATTATGTTATATAATGGCCAACGATACTGTATAGTATTACAGTGTCAATTTTGCTGTGCATATTATTGTAAATGATTGAAATATTTGTATACTCGGTTGAGTAGAGCAGTCTAACTGGACTTCGCCGAGTATAAAATAAAGACACATTATTATTATTATTATTATTATTATTATTATTATTATGACTTGTTGTCTCACAGTATTCCTGTGGTTGTATTTTATACTGACGGGATTATACTAAATCAGTACAAAAAATAAAAACAAAAAAAAAGGAAATGGAAAAAAAACAACTATTGTGTATTAAGAAATGATCTAACTATGCTACATGTTTTCAAAATGACCGATTTCTGGATATTCCTGTGAATGTCTGTATTAAGTCCTAATTGAGCCAGTGTAAACGTTGTTGGGGTGAGATCTGTTACTGATATGACGAGAGGAACAATGATGACCCTTTCCTGTTTCCACAGCCTTTTTACTTCCATTGCCAAGTCGGTGTATTTGGCGATCTTCTCACTCTATTTCGCTTGGATGTTTTCGTCGTTGGGGACAGCCATGTCAATTAAATAAATGATTTTCCCTTTTTAGGATTAAAAGGTGATATCGGGTCTATTTGCGGGAATTGTTTTATCTGTGTGGATGTCAATGTCCCAGTAGAGCTTGTAGTCGTTTTCAAGTATAGATGTTGGTGTATAATGACAGTAAGGGTCTGTGTTCTCTGTTAGTTTGTATGTTGTTTATTATTATTATTATTATTATTGTTATCAATTGGTAAAATTTTGATACAAATCCAAAATGGCAGAACAAAATAGCGGCTTGATAAAATATTTGTAATCGTGAAAAAAATCAATCTCAGGTTTTATATATTTTCAGGCTTTAACGTCTTTAAAACGCAAAAAATATGTTTTAACAATTTCGGTCCATCTGTCGGTTTGTTTGTCAGTTCGAGGCATAGTTTAAAAACCACTCATCAGATTGACTTCAAATTTTAGTCAAAAATGAAGGTTCATATGAGGATGACCTGGAAATATTTTGGTAAAAATCCAAAGGAGTAAAACAAAATGGCGGCCTAGTGAAATGTTAAAAAACAACTTATCCATTTTATCAACTGGTAAAATTTTGGTACGAATCCAAGATGGCAGAGCGAAATGGCGGCTTAATAAAATATTTAAAAATTTTAAATATATTCCATCTGTTTCTCAGTTCGCGGCGTAACTTAGCAACTACTCATCAGAATGACTTCCAATTTCAATCAAAAATTAGGGGTCATATATCATAAACAAAATAGCGACTTAATAAAATATTTAAAAAATCGGCCTGAAAAAAATTACACATTAGGTTAATTTAAATTTTATGTAACCATTAGGTGTGATATACGGATAAATTGGTACGAGTTCAACATACGTAACAAAATGGCGATGTGTTACTGTAAAAACTACTTATTGAGTTTATTTTAAATTATGCCCAAAATTCAAGTGTAACATAGGTAGAAACTGGTAAAATATTGGTAGAAATTCAATATAATGGAATAAAATAGCGCCCAATAAAAATATTTGAAAAGGCTGATATGACTATGTAATGCAGTAAATTGAGTCACACGTCACTATTCCTAATAAAAGAAAAGATTCATAACGTGAGAAATTCCGGATAAAGAAAATTTACCGATGTTTCAAAACCCACTAATTGTGACAAATCTGAAAGATTTGGTTTTTGTCTATCATTGCTGTGCCACTTAGGTCACTGAAGATGTTCTAGATGGGGGGTAAATTGCCTTCTTTTTTGTAAACCTATACATTAATTGTACCAAATTTCGTTTGCAAATATGTAAGCTTGAAAAGGAGATTGTATTAACAATGTTGCATGTTCGGTTTCTACAATATCCGGGTAGTGATGTCTTTTCAACTATCTAGAAAGCTTTTCAGAAAGTTTGTTGTTTCTGTTTTATTTGAAAAACAAAAGAGCTAATAATAACTTATGCTTTTTAATCAGAAGTGACTTATGTAAACAAAATAATACGCACAAGATAAGCAGAATAATTTTCATATACAGTGTGTAACAAAAGTCCGGAAACTTCCAAATATCTCGAGAACCGCTCATCGAATTTTAATTAAATTTGGACCAGCCATGAATGAAAATGCGAAGAAGCCGCTAGTGACATTTTGCAACATTGCCAAGTTCACCGTTTTTTACTAACAAATAAAACGTTTATTATTTAAATAAAATACCCTGTCCTGTATTACGTTTTTCGATTCTACTAGTCATATTAAAGATATTTCGTAAGATACATTTAACTCCTAAATTTAACGGTTTTTGAGTAAAAGATAATTTTATAAATATCTAATACAAATACTAATACTAAATATCTAATGGAAAGACTAATTGCTGCTAAAAAAAAATTGATTTTGAAAAGTGTTTAAAGTTGTCCGTTTACTTTTTGACATTGAGCATATTCCGAAGACATTCAAAATCTTAAGAAGGCTGTTAGTTTCTTCGATATTTCTACATTTGTTTTCGCTTCGTCGTCTTATATTTTCTAGGTTTAACACATTAGTTTCCAAAACAACATTCTTGCGGTTTCGCCAAGTATGCGAAAAAATTTGGGTGTAAATTCATAAAAATACTTTACAGTGTTAAGAAAGAACTTACTAGGATTAGAAAATAATTCGCCAAAGCCGGAATAATTTCAGATCGTAATAACTGAAAATATCTGGCATAATTCAGATTAAAATAGCCCAAATTATCCTCTGACCCATTATCCCAGTCCAAGGGTTAATTTTTTGTGGAAATTGGATGTGATGTTCTTGTATCGACAATTTTGTCTGTTAACGGAGCCATTAAAAGTGAAAGTCGATTCACCAGAAACCATTATTTGATGAATGAAATTTAGATTGGCGCTATAGGGTTTGAATTTGTCAGCATATTGTTGTCGATGTAAGGACATGTGGAATACGTCCTGGTTTAGAGCAGTTGTTGTTGTTTTAGGACGGCGAGACCTCGCAACATTCCTCAAATGTCTTGTTTCATGAATTTTGTCGAACTTTTCCACACATTAAATTTTGCTATTGGATTTCGATTAGGATATTTAGTTATTAGTAAATATTTTACAAACATACTGCAACGTTCTTCTTCGGTGTCCATTACCCAGTATCACTTGAATTTGTATTCTTTGAGTTTCGCTTAACGAATCTATTATTTCAAATTAAAAGTTGACAAAACTCAATACCTCAACTGGTATTTAATTACAGGTTTCCATTCAAGTGAACAATTAACATGAATACTTTTTAAAAAATGATCCTTTACTTAAAAACCGTTGAATTTAAGATACGTTTAGTAGCTTAGAATAATTCGTAGAAACGGAAAATACAAGAATTTGAAGGGTATTCTATTTAAAAAATTAAATTTCTCTCAATTACTGAAAAAACGGTAAACTTGGCATCGTTGCAAATATCATCCGCGGCTTTGTCGCGTTTCCATATATACTGGTCTAAATTTAACTTAAATTGGATGAACGATTCTCAAAATATTTGGAGGTTCCCAAACTTTGTTACATATTGTACACTTTTGCTGTCCCTTCAATTTATTTAATTCAAAGAACATCAGCTTGCAACTGGAATTTTCATAGTTTTCTGATTGTACTGCTTTGTGTGCTGTTAGGTTATTTTTAGCTTTAAAAAAATAATAAGGGATGGCGTAGTTATTTTTTAATAGTTCCTGAATTTTTCATATTTTACGTGTGTTGCCACTCAACTATTTTTGTTCTTAAAAAGTTCATGGATTAAGTTTCTAGTATCACTTTCTATCACTCTCTTGTTCCTTTGGGTTAATAAATGAGACTCCATCTTCTTATTTTGCCAGTATATTCGGATATTCTGGCAAAAATCACAATTATTTATTATTATTATTATTATTACACTTTTTGACTAGCCTTTAAGCTATCGTATATTTTAGTAAATTGTATATAAATTGTTCTAATATCGATGTACGTGTAAATCCAGTGGATGACAACTTACTTAGATTCAGATGGCAGTACTAAATTTCTTTTTGTTTTTTTAAAATAGAAATCTGGTTTTATCTAAAAATCAATATTAACAAAACTTCTAGAGGTCGAAATTGTGTGCCACTTGCCAAAATCTTATTAGATTTGTCGATGTAACCTGCTAAGATAGCAGACTAACTCATGCAGATTATACAGATTATATTAATGGCAATAATAGCGAGTTTATGTTTGCACTAATAGAAAATAATTGCATTTAAATAAAAAAAATATATCCAAATCTACTCTAAATCAACTTAAAAAATAAGTTAATCAAAAAGAATGTAACGAAATTGCGTTTAAACAAGGACCTTCGGAACTCAAGTCAACACACAACCGAATCGATATTATTTGAAAAATATTAACCATCAACCAGACTTCGATGTATAGATAGGGGCCTATTTGCCCATACCTTATTGCCCGCATGTCACAGACCTAAAAACACTATATTGTTTGTTTGTTATATTGTTTCATTTACTATTTTGTTCAGAATTGTTTTTGGGAAGTTATAGAGCCTATAACTTTTAAGGAACAAAAACTACACAATTTCAGAAATTTTCCCTATACTGATACCATCACCTAGATATATGCCAAATTCAAATTTTAAATCTGTTCTAGGAGCGAGTTTTATATTCCTAACAAACATATCGATATTTTGCCTTATTTGTATGGATTTCCTCTTTTCTGATTGACAAGACAAAATCTGGTGGCACTTTTTAGACTTTCTCTTTGAATATGCCTTTATAAACTCTTTTTAATTTTTTGATGGTTGGTGCAAAGTATTATACTGATAAATATGTATGAGCACAACTTAAGCTTAAAGGTTTAATATTAAGCTAGTAAAAACAAAAATACATGAGGTTGCCTTTGTTCTTAAAAAAATAAACGCATTCGCTTTCACTCTCGACCTGTAAACACCAGAATTTTTTATACTTAATGACAAATGTTATACTAAATAATCCTTAACTATAAAAATTTAATGTATTGAGGGAGGAGAGGATAGGGAGACTGATGTGCACGACCGAGAGTCTCATATAAGTAGATTTGTATATAAACTGTTCAATATAGTTATTTTTCGAGGAGTCCTACTCTGTTTGTACTGCATAATTTAAAACATTTATCTTTTGAAACGAGAGAATTGCTAGTAATCTTATCTTCACAAATTAGTGAGGTTTAAATACTTCAAGAGACAAATTTCAAAGTACTGAATCTAAGCGAAATAGAAGAAAATCTCTTTAACCATTTAGCTTCTAATAATTACCTTGTATTAATCACCTAGCATTTTTCTTTCTAGCAGCCTGCACAATGACGGCTTTTTCTTGTAAAGATTAACGAAATTAAATTCAATGTAATTAGCAGGTGAACATTTTAATCCCGTCTCGTTTAATAAGGCCTTCAAGTTTTTGTCTTGTCACACTAATAATGAGAGTCAAAAAGTAAAAGCAATTTCTTACTTCTGAAAAATAGGTAGGATATTAGAAAAACTAATTATAATCCTTGTTAAAGAATTCCCTTAAAAGTTTCTGATTATTATTTAAATACCTATCTCCACATGTCACCTTATTTTGACAGCCATTAAAGGGTTTAATAAGAGATAGAAATAATGAAACGAGCATTGAATTGCGCATAAAAAAAAGCAATTTGTTGGTAGAATTTTTTTTTGTTAATCGCCAATGAGTGTTATGTTTTGAAGAAACAAATAGAACTGCTAAAAACTGATCTGCGACGGCCACGAACTAGCAGCTCTGGCCTCTGGAGTTGCACTCCAAAATGAATCTCGATGAATTTTAACTTTAATAAAAGACGATAAAATTAGCTTATATTTTCCATTTTTTGCATCGTGTGTCCGTATATCCGTCAATTTAGCGGAAATTTTCGTGAAGAAAGAACTGCTTTTCATTTGTTTTTTAGCATTTTCTTTGACAAAAACACAAGTTTAGCGCCTTTTATTGGCCCGATCAAAAAACCAATTTCTTTTTTTCATATCTCGGACAAAACTGCGCAGACTTTTGTGTCCAGTACATAACCTAGATAACCTACAAAACAGCGAAAAAGACACTTGCATTTTCGTCATAGTTTAACTTGTGTTTACTGATTGATAATAACATGACAAGATACCAGTAATTGCTAATAAGCATCCAATATCATTGTATTAGATAGAATATTTAAAAACTGTTATTTCACTAGAAAATTGAATTGCTTTTACTTTTTGTACAATCCGGCCCAATTGCATGATTTATTTTTTAAAATGAAGTTTTTTACTTCTATTCAAGATGGTACTAAATGAAAAATAAAAAAATTATGTTTTTTTAGGTAAATATTCATTCTTATAATTAAAGGGAAAAAACGATGATACACAAAAGGAAAGCTAAATAGTTACCAAACAATTTATTTAAACAAAAAACAGATTCGGCAAATATCCTTTACCCGGAACTTCCATCGTTATTTTAGTCTTTTATTAGAAATAACGAAACGTGACTCAATTTAGTTCCCACATCTTCATGTAGTAACACATACCTACATATACTAATTTTCTTATTGGGTGCAATTTTGTACTACCATACTGGATTCATACCAGTATTTTCTACCTATACCAGACTTAATTTTTGAACATAATTTAAAATAAATTGAATAAGTAGTTTTTACACTGATTTCTTAAGTCCGCTATTTATTTCTATATCACATTTAATTTTTGTGAAAAATTTTAAGTCAATCAAATAAAAAAAAACTTAGGTTGATTTTTTAAACATTTTATTTGATCGCAATTTTGTTTGGCCTTTTTGAATTCGTACCACAATTTTACAATAGCATACTTAATGCTTGCACAAAATATGAAATTAACCTAAAAAGAAGTTTTTCAGGCTGATTCTTTTAATATTTTATTAGGCTACCATCTTGTATTCACACCAAAATGTTACCAGTTTAATTTTATGTAACACTTAATTTGATTGCAACATTGGCGGCAATTTGGAGAATTTGTATTTAAGTGATAAATGTTACCAGATTATTCCCATAAAACCTTTAATTTTGATCAAATTTGGAAGTCAATCGGGTAAGTATTTTTTTAGCTATGCCATAAACTAACAGACAGACACATCGAAGAAATTAAGAAATGATATTTTTTAACATCTGGAAACGCTAAAACTTGAAGCTATATAAAACCTTGAAAACAATTACCAGTATTTTATTTGGCAGCCATTTTATTTCGCCATCTTGAATTCGTACCACAATTTTACCAGTTCATTTCTCATCACACTTAATTCTTACAAAATATTTGAAAATAATCTAATAAGCAGCTTGTTTAGGTTTTGGTTAAAGGCGTTTGATATTTATTTAAGGAGACTAACATGAGTTTGAACTTGCGGCTTAAAGGCTTTCATTCGCGGTACGTCTTCGTGTATAGTGTTTAATATGCTTTCTAATATTTTGTCATTATTACGAATTCTTTCTTTGATTGGTCCGAGGTCTTTGAAAACAAGGAGGGTCCATTTATCATTTGAGATTTTTACGGTCGCTTCTTCATGAAAGAAAATTCCTAAGGTGTTGTTTATTGGTGTTAGAGTGTATTGGGACTGAGTGGCTGTTGAAAGTGCCAAGAACCTAGAAGAGACAAATTACTCGTAGTATGGTTTCAGTCTGTCAAAATTTATTTTAGATTTTTGTTTAGTTTCGGGGTTTATCAGAATTGCTGAATTTTGTAAAATTTCGATTATTTCGAATGGACCGTTAAATTTATTTTGGCTTTTGTCCTTGATTTGTCATTCTTTAATGTATACCTTATCTCCTACATTATATTCATAGGGGTGAGCAGAAACATTTTGGTCGAAGCGCTCTTTGGCTTTTTCTTTTTGTTGACATGCTCTGGCTCGGGCTGTTTTATAAAGGTGTTGCATGCGACTGTTTAGATCTTGCATATATTTGGAAATAAGACGTTTTTCATTATATAGGATTTCGGGTGGTCTAGATGTGGTGTGTCCAAAAATAAGTTCGTAAGGCGTGAAACCGTGCGTTTTATTTTTGGTATTGTTATAGCATATAGTTGCATAAGGAAGAACATTAAACGGGTGTTCGTCAAGGTTTTCAGTTTGATTAGCTCGTATCATTTCACTGAGTGTCGCGTGAAATCTCTCAACAGAGCCGTTTGATTGAGGGTGTTCTACGCTAGAGCAAATTAGTTTGATATCGTAAAGCTCACAGAGGTCATTCATTAAGGTGTTTTTGAATTCTCGGTCATAATCACAATGTATACGTAACGGAGTTCCGTAATGTTGAAAAAATATAAGAAGTGTATTAACAACAGATTTTGCTGTCTTATCCTCTATAGGGTATCCTTGTGTAAATTTTGTTAGTTCGTCACGTACTGTTAGGGCATAATTTCGAGTTGGGTATTCAAATATGTCTATGTTTATTCTTTCAAAAGGTGTTTTGGGCGTTTCTGTTACGACTAGGGGACTGCTTAGATTTTTACGACAGATTTTTACTTTTTGGCAAGTTTCGCAAGTTTTAATAAAGTTTTCTACGGCTTTTATTATGCCTGGCCAATTGTATTTTTCTTTTATGCGTCTTAACGTCTCGTTAATTCCGCGATGTAAGTTGGTTTTTCCGCGATGGTAATGATCTAAGATCTGAGGTATTTCGTCTTCATTAGGGATTGTTGTGATGTTTTGGCAAATACTTAATTTTATATTTTTGTCTGCAAAATATACGAAAATATTTCAAGGATAGGAAGTTCGAGTGTATTTTCAACGAAAGAGGTACAAAAGATGTCAAGTTCGTCTTGACCGGTATAGAGAATGTAAAAGAGAAGTTGTGTGACAGTTTCTGGGTTAAACGGGAGAGGAATAATGAAAATATCGTCAAGAATCTTATGATGTAGTTTTTCTAATTTATTTTGTCGAAAGAATGTTAATAATATTTTTGTGTGATTTATCCAACAGCTGGTCGTTGGTTGTTTCGATTTTAGAATAATCGATCAGGGATCTGGTTTGGTAAAGACTTACGAATTTATTGTATTCTTCGGCTATTACATCGTCGTCATAGGTTTTAGGTTCTTCGATAGGTTCTTCGGAATTTGTCTCATTTGATGCAAAAACAGTTATTTTTGTTTGAAGCTTTGCGCATTCTTGGAAATGATTTACTTTTATTCTAGATAAGGCATCAGCGTTTTTATTAATTTTTCCCGGCTTATAAACAATTTCTTACTGATATTCTCCTAGTTTCAGCCGCCATCATGCTAACCTACTACCTGGGTCTTTAATAGAAAGTAACCAAGTAAGGGGACGATGATCTGTGACTAGAATGAACTTTCTCCCAAATAAATATGGACGGAAATATTTCACGGCCCATACAATTGCAAGTAGTTCTCTCTCTATTGTCGAGTAATTGGTTTCGACTTTACATAATATTCTGGAGGCATAACCAATGGGTAAATCTTTGCCAATGGGACCTTGGGAAAGTACAGTGCCTATCGCAAATGCGCTTGTATCCGTTGTTAGTAGGAAAGGCTCATCGAAATTTGGATAGATGAGAATTGGGTCAGAAGTTAGTAATTGTTTAGTTTGTCGAAAGCTTGGCGACAATCTGACTCGAAGTCAAATTTGATATCTTTTTTCAACAATCTGGTAAGGGGCTTTGATATTTTCGCAAAGTTTGGAATAAACCTACGATAATAATCAGCTAAACCCAGAAAGAATTTTATGTCTTTTGGTTTTTTTGGTTCTGGAAATTTCTGTATACCATCGATTTTAGCGGGATTAGGTTTAACTCCGTCCTGAGTGATTAGGTGACCAAGGTATGCTGCCTCTTTTCTCAGGAACTCACATTTGTCAGGCCGTATTTTGAGGTTTGCTTTTCGAAGGCGTTTAAAAACTTCGCGTAAGCGTGTAATGTGGTCATGGATTGTAGGTGAGTACACAATGATGTCGTCCATATAGCCGAGACAACGTTCATTGAAAATGCCTAGAGGGATGTTGTCCATAACTCTCTGGAAAGTGAACGGGGCGTTTTTAAGACCAAAGGGCATTCTTATAAATTCGTAGTGTCCGTTTTCGACAGAGAAAGCAGTTTTTGGAATATCTTTGGGGTCTATCTCGATCTGGTGCAATCCTGAAGCCAGATCCAGGGTTGTAAAATACTGGCACTTGCCTAGCTGTTCCAAAAGATCGGAAATAATGAGAAGCGGGTACTTATCGTCTACCGAGGATTCATTCAATTTACGATAATCTATGACTACTCTCCATTTTTGTTTGCCTGAGGAATCAAGTTTCTTGGGGACGACCCCCTTTTCTCATTGACATGGACAATTGCGTTTGGGATGTGAACATTTTGGATCTCTTGCCTAGAAAGGATAGCATCGGTGTTGACTAAATCACAACGTAATTTAAAAATTTGTTCGGTCCTACCTTCAATCTTAATTTCGTTAGAATTGTTTACGTTAGTTATTTTATTTTTTTGTTCAAGGTTTTCTTCTGCCTTAAACAGTGGTAAAGTTTTAAAATTTGTAACAAGTTGTTTATTTTTTAGGTCGATGGTGCATTCATAGTGTTCTAAAAAGTCGAGCCCTAGAAGGTCTAGGTATATAACACGGTCTGTTCCCTGTAAGTTTACGTTCTTAATAGGATGTGTTCAAATGGTTGTGTTATGCAACTGGTAAGGATAGCCTGCGCCCAAAGACCGAATCTTGTCTGGGCTTTATTATACAGGGATATCCAAATAAAAGTATGTAAGTTTTATGGATCATTGATTAATATCATCAGCGAAACAACTAAGTTTCGAACCAAAAGGATTCGTATAAAAGATAGATTTTCTCGCTTATCTGACATTGGATAGTATGGTTTTTATTGCAATTTTGAATTCTGCGAGAAGTTCTAGACCTGTTTTGCATAACACACTCTTGCGGTTATACAGTCATTTTTGGAATATTTTAATTTAAAATATATTTCACAGATGCAGCTTAAACCTTTTTTTCATATATTTAAGTCAAAGGTTAATTCAAGATTGACAATAATACTTTAGTCACTGCGAATTTTTAATTTTCTTTTTATGCAAAATAAGTTATTCCATTAAACAATAACATTTGATTTTTATTATGTAGAATAATATTTAGAAGCAGTAACAAATTATGTATGTAATAAATAACAAATAAACTAGAACATAAACAGATAAAACGTTACCAATTAAATACTCAATAAAATTTTCACCGTGCTTTGTTTCTTCTCTCCTTCTGGAGAGTGTTTATAACATTCACAGCATTACTTTCATACATACTTACTATTTCGTTTCTCACTGTCCTGGAATTCTTAATATTATCATTTTGATTTCTTTATGCGACTTTTTCAAAATAAATTTATGGATGAATTAGTTCGTTTTTTATAAAAATAAAATTATAAATTTACGGTGTAGTATTATTGACAATACCTTTGACAGCCTTTGATATTACTTATATACTTAAATATTAAAAATGGTAGTTGAGCTCGTAGCTGAGGCTCGAATCTGTAAATATAATTTTTGAAATTCGCTACCTTCATCGCTTTCGAGAAAATAGGAAACTCAAAAGAACAAAAAACACAAACAAATTTTATTTTGATTAGTTTCCTTAGGCTGCAGTCACACATCGTGTATCAGCGTCTTTGATTGTCAAAAACTGATTTAAAATGAAGCAAATAGGTGATGAACAATATTTTAAAGTTCTAATTTTAATCAACCGTCGCCTAGCATGTATCACGCCCGATCGAGCACAACCAAGCGTCACCAACCGGTTTGCAATTAAAAATCGTTTATTTTTAATCGACGCTTGATGGTTTTCATAACAACCATGGATGCTCGATGCTATATAACAATTTGTCAATTGCACAGTTAAAATATAGTTAAACAAACTTTAAGAACAAATATGAATATTGTAGCAAATTAAAAAACACTTTTTTACTGCTATTTTCATTTTTGATAATTTGGCTTAGAAGAGCAACTGGTCTTCAAAATTAGCAAATATTAAACACCTGCTTAAACACAGTGCAGTGTGAGAAGCCTTTTTAGAATATACAATTTTGTGGGCAGCCCTTGGTTGTAAGCGACCGATCACGATTGAAACGAGGTATAGTACATTTAGGAGCGGTCGTTTCGGCGTGGCTCTTTCGGTGCCAAACAAACAACTTTCTTTTTTTTTCACGTGTGGATAAAATTTATCTTTTAAGATAAAAGTAAAATTTCATTATTTAGGTGTGATTTTATGGCTTTAATGAAGGTGTTATATACAAACTTGGGCTAACCTAACGCTAATGGGGCAGATCTTCCTAACAATATAGGTTATGTTAAAAAATCCCAGTTTTTATTATACAAGAGGACTAACAACTATTTTTTTTTCAGGTATGGACAAAAGTTATCTTTTAACGTAAAATGAAACAGTGAATGTTCATTATTTTGGTGCGATTGTTTTAATGAAGAATTATTGCTTTAATTTTTGCTGTATTTTTATGTCTAATGTCTATTGGCAAATTTTTTATTTTGTTTTTTTTGTTATTTTTTACACTTGATATAATATATGTTTCTATTAAAAATGTCATATGATAGGTATATGCTAATATTACAGAGTTACATTGTTATTTATATTAAAAGTAAAATTTAAAAACATAAAAACATAAAGTGAAACAAGAACAATTAAAAAATATATGTCAAACAAATGACTAACACTTTTCTAGTTACCATTTTGCAGGTCTATTCTTATTTCAAAACATTTTACGAAAAGAATTTGGAAATACAATCTAAAAATTACAATTTAAATTTATAAGAAAATTATTTGGGCCTTGCGTGTGTTAAATAAATTAGATTGTTCTGAAATACTTGCTTAATATTTGAATACGAGAGTACGGAAAGTTGATGTTATCTTATTTTTGTATTTGTCGCCTAAAAAATAGCACAATTTTATTTAGAACTCCAAATTTGTTAAATGCAGACTGTGGAAAGCACAGCATTATATTCTTTATTGCGGGTACGCCACAATACTTATTATAAAAAAATTATAAAATAATAATAATATTAAGAATAATAATAATTTAAATAAGTTAAATAAGGAAACAAAAAGAGCTTATTTGGTAGATGTCGCTATACCTAATAATAACAACATGTTGGATAAATATCAAGAGAAAAAGGCCAAATATGCAGTGCTGGCCATCGAGATACACCAGATGTGGCGACTGAATAAGGTTCATGTGATACCGATCATCGTATCATCAACTGGACTAGTTCCAAAAACACTAGAACATAATCTAAAAATCATAGGACTGCACACTAACACCTACATCGACATCCAGAAGTCAGTCCTGCTCAGTACTTGCCACATAGTGAGAAAATTCTTACAGGACAACACATAGAAGTAATAGAAACCAGCCTACTCATTTTGATGCATGCATCCGGGATGGGCGTGGAACCCAACATTTGTTGAAAAATCGATTGTCAATTTTGATAATAATAATAATAATAATAATAAGTTTTTCGAATATAGGTATAAAATTACTATAATTTAAAATCGTCCTAGCTGTTTTTTTTTTAAATAATGAGAATATTTAAACCAATTGTATATATTTTTTTGTCTCCAGGTCAAAAGCGGTATATTTTTGTTTTGTCGGCTTATTTGCTATTTAACGCCTTGTTTTGGCCATGCATCATTTGTCGTAAGTCTCGTAATATCGTTTTGCCATTTTTATTGCATTGTAACACAATAATAAGTTGAGTCTTATACCATTTTTACGTATTTAAAGTATAAATAGATCGGGATGAACAGTGAAAATCAGTCTGAACAAAAACGTTCATGCAGTTCATGCTTATTTTCAGCATAAATATTTTGATATATTTTACTTCCTGCATTTGAAATAGCAGAACTGCCTTGCGTTTATTTTATTTGCCTTTTCGCGAAATGATTTATCTCCTCATATATCACACCATAATGAGTATGCGAATTCTCTAACCTGTAAAAGATTATTTGAAATACTCATTATTTGGGACTGAGGTGCCGTAGATATGCTGTATTTTAACAGTGTTCACAATGACCTTTTTTAAATCAAATCATTTAATCGTTTTACCATTTTAATAGAGCGAAATAATTAAATTTACTATAATTTCTTGACATAAGCTTAACTGCTTAGTTTTATAATAATAGGCATCTTGATATTATTAGGTACGACATTCAGTTTTCTAGTAATTTAATTTAAATAAGAATTTGCCTTATAACATAAGCATATCCAAATAGCTTGTTCCTATATCTGCTCTGCAAACTTATTTACCCAACATCCCATTTAAAATTCCATATGCGCTCCTTTATTTACTTAAACTTTCAATAGCGGGCGGAATTCATCGAGAGTGAAGTATGAGGAAAATTAGATTTTCCGTTTTTGCTTTTCTATCGATTAACCCTGATGCTTAATATATAAAACTCTAGCCCAGTTTAAATATGAAAAGTTATGATATATTTTTGTTTGCAAACAATTAAAGTGTTATATACTTAAAATATATAAAGAAATTTTTCTATAATTTTAAGTTATAAATCTCAGAGGTTTTAATAAGGTATTCAGTATAATAATTTTTGTTTGCAAACAATTGAAGTGTTATATACTTAAAATATATAAAGAAATTTTTTTATAATTTTAAGTTATAATTCTCAGAGGTTTTAATAAGGTATTCAGTATAATAGGCCTTATTCAGTATAAACTTCCTTCAAAAACAACTAAAACTGGGTTTTAAACATGTTGGGCGATTCAAACCAACTCGGGACCACTGGAGAGGGTGCGGGAAAACAAAAACAGGTCTACTCAGACCAAACGCGGGACCACGGAAGAGGTTTCGGGGTGGAAACGAAAGGATGCTCTGGGTTTACTGACGTGTTTAGTGGGAGCTGCATGTTTGTCAAAATATTTTTTTCGGATCATGAATGATTATTTTTAATTCTCATGAGATGAAGAGGACGCTCTTTTGATATTAGCAATAGCCGAAGATGACAAGAAGAAATATTCACTATAAATAATTGATAACTTAAAATAAAAAAAATTCTGGTGCAATAAATGAAAAAGAAATTGGGTATATATATTTAGTAAAGATGGATACTTCTATGGAGAATACCTGGCCTGTCATTTTCATTTTAAATCTCCATTTTTAGTGTCAAAAAGACACACTTCTTTCGGACTGAGTATTCTAATGGATTCATTATAGTCCTGAAAGAGGTATTCTAGTGGATTCATTATAGTCTTGAAACAAAAAATTTAATAAAACTGTCTTTCGGGGACATTTTTGAACAAAATTTACTCAATGTTTGACTCAGTCGACGCCAGAACACTAAAAACAATCATTTTGAGAAACGCCGTGGTACCATCTAGGGCTGACGTAGGTATGTATAAAGCTATCTTTCCTATCTACAAATAATCTAAAAACATTTAGTAATCAAATTATAAAAACCATCTACTACTTTTTAAAACTAATTTAAAATTTTATACTATTTACAAAAAAATATTACAAATTTAATAATATAAGGTTAACATACAGTTTATTGATATTGGTATAGGTAGCAACTAATTGCGTAATGTTTCACGGATGGAGCAGTATAATTTTTTATTAATCCGGGAATGCATCCTTTCGTCGATATTATACCTGTTGGAATCTTGCAGACGTTTTGCCAATATCTCACTTGGCATTTTCAACGTTTACTGAAGGTGTCGAGCAATGAACTGAGAGGTTTCCTTGTTCCGTTGTTCATTCCAAGGGTGGCCCTTTCCCTTGGGTGAAACGTTGTCACTCTACTCTTTATTTCAGGGGTTTAACTCTCTCTCTTTCTCTCCCATTTAATTCACACACACATAGCATCTTGGTAGTTGCGGACTTGCACTTCTGACAGGCCTTCCCCGGCCCATGCCAAAGTGGAAAAACGTTTGCTACCTGATTTTCTTGTTCCCTCAGGAACGAGACTGACAGCTTGCCCGCATGGCACTACCTGTTTAGAGGGGTAGTATAGGGGTAAAATTGTTCTGCAAAGTCTCCTCCTTAGCGTCCGCATTTTCGGGCGATCTCAAGGGTTCCAGAGGACTTGCCACCTGATAAACCTCTCTCAAAGGGGAGGGCTTAGCAGATAAATAGGCTCCATCACATTTGCATCCCCTTGAGTGGGTGGCAAGGGTATAGAAACACTTGACAATCTGTTTCTCCATGTGAATGTGGGCGGAGTTAGTTCTAATGGGATTAATTCCCATGTTATGAATTGTGTTGAGCTTTGCTCGCATTTTCCTGGTGATCCAGGGCCTAGGTTCACTCCTGGGGTCCTGGTCAACCTCAATAGTGTCAATATCCAGGTTTTTTGTCGTAATAGGTACACTGTACAACTGTCATATTCGTTGTTATTAATATTATTTGAACACTATACCTGAGTCTGTAAAAACGTGATGCTTTGCTTTAGTCTTTTTATCGCCTGTTGGCGTCTTCGTTGTCACCTCTTTAACATTTCCAACTTCACCCAAGTAGCGTGTCCAATTCGCATATTCCTGGGTAGTAACTCGGTCTGACTTTCAGCCAAGTGTCGGCCCACGTTAGGGATGGCCGATATAATGACGAAAATCGACTCCTGCAATCTTTCTCACAAGGGGTTTTTTTAAGACAACAAAAGTAGATAAAGAATAATGACTCTTTCTGCGACGTCGATCACTACTTTTCTGCTTCTTGTCCTCTGCGACCTTTTTCCTGGGATATGCCATCCTCGGGAACACCGCGGGACTCTTCTGGTGTATCATTGACACACACTAGCCAGGTGGACGACCAGTTTTACTGTGTGGCGTCCTTTTTTAACTGTATGTACCAATAACCATCACCCTTGATCCTTACTCTGATGCCGATTGAAGTCGGCCCCCAGGTACTGCAAACTTCCGCAAATGAAACACAGTGATTTTTCAGTAAATCACCACCCTACTTTTCACACCAAGTGGCTTCGATAATAAAAAAATAATATGCGGCTAAACACCGTCTTCGCTTCTATGGCCCCGTATACTTTCTGGGACTTCGCTTAGAAAATTGCCCACACAAACCTGCAGGTCTTCGCATTGGAGTTAGGAGCTCGACTGCTCGAACTCAACTCTCGCGCCGTGTATTTATAGTGGCCGGATATTATATCATTACCTCCTTTTATAGGCCAATTTCACATCACCGTTTATAATTATAGCCTGCCTGGGTCTTATGTAATATCGCTGGTTGGTTGGCATTGGCTCCGCCCCATTTGTGTGAAACTTGGGGTTCAGAGAGTTTACTTGCTTTTGGGTCCTGTACTGTTTATCGTATAATTATTGCTTTCCTTGTATAGAAAGGTTTAGTGAATCATTTCTCTCTGTTGACAACTTGTTTACAGCTATCAAAGTCAATTTTATGTCTGAAGCTGGTGTTGGAATTGTGTATATGTTATTTGTTTATAACTGATCGATGATTAATGTTCTTCAGCCCGGATATATATATATATATATATATATATATATATATATATATATATATATATATATATATATATATATATATATATATATATATATATATATATATATATATATATATATATATATATATATATATATATATATATATATATATATATATATATATATATATATATATATATATATATATATATATATATATATATATATATATATATATATATATATATATATATATATATATATATATATATATATATATATATATATATATATATATATATATATATATATATATATATATATATATATATATATATATATATATATATATATAAATACTGAAGTGGAAAAAAATTGAAAACCATTTAGTGGACAAAAGTAATTTTGAATCAAGTTAAGCAAAAAAAAAGATACAAACACATTTGTGAAAAGGATACAAAATGCAATGGGATTATGGTGAAAAAGAATATATGCAGTAACAAAAAATTACAATGACAATCTTTTTCATTTCAGTACTGAAACTAAAAAAGTGTGTAATAAAACTGAAGTGTAAAAAAAAATTAAAAACCATTTAGTGGACAAAAGTTATTTTGAATCAAAAAAAAAAAAGCACAATACATTTTGAAAAAAAATTAATAGTAGGAGACTAATCAATATATGCTATTCAGAACTATTCGTGGACATTCAAGGTTATAATTGTTTATTTGGCTTGGTCTCAAAGGAGCTTGCTATCTACGATGGTGTACGCTGGTCTAATTTTCTTTTTAAGTCACCATTTAAAAGAACCATGTTATCTGCCAAGGATTAAGAAATAGTTGATTGGTCTGAAGAATATCATGGGTTGGAATGGGACGTTGGATATATAGAATTAAATGAAACAGAAGAAATCCACAAGAATATTGTCAAGATATATATAATAAAATATAATTAATTTTTGTTTAAACACATAATAAAGAATATTATTATCATACATAATTTTTTTTAGCCCCACACACTTCCATATTTGATATGCTCCTTAGTACGTTTTATTACCAATTAAAATTACCTTTTGCACTTTGTATTGTATTATAATGGTCATTTACATTTAACACTATAAAATATAATATTCTTCTGCCCCTAAAACTAAAAATTATATTTATAATTGAACGGTCTTTTGCACAATCTTTTGGGTTGTTTTCTCTTGGCACACATTGGGATTGACACTAACGGCACAATATCAATTTGAATAGGTCCATTGCTTACCTTTATACCAAATAAAAGTTCCAAATCTTGCAGAAGTCTTAGCACGACCTCATCCACACTTTCTGACCATTCTGATGAAGCTGATGCTGGGGGTGATGTTTCTGTTTGTGTAAGCTCTGGTGACATCAACTGCTGTTGTCGATGTGGAGTCATGGATACTCCGGCTGAAGTTGTTTCTAGTACCTCTGGTAAACACCACTTTTTGGGGGACATTGGTATTTCGGCAGATGTTCCTGGTTCCTCCTGTGAACACCACATTTTGGGTGATATTGATACTTCTACTGAAGTTGTTAGCTCGTCGGGTACACACCACATTTTTGGGGACATTGGCACTTCAACTGAAGTTGTTAGTTCGTCCGGTACACCACACATTTCGGGAGACATTGGTATTATGGCAGAAGCTGTTCCTGGTTCCTCCAGTAACCATCACATTTTGGGGGATATTGGTACTTCCACTGAAGTTGTTGGTTTCTCCGGTATACACTACATTTTTTCGGATATTGGTACTTCAACTGAAGTTGTTAGTTCATTTAGCATACACGACATTTTGATAGAAAACAATCTAGGCTGAATCAAATAACAAAGACTGAATATTGCAGTAGAATCACGAAAATATAAAGCACAAAAGAGACACTCCCAAAACGTACAAGTACCACCCTGTCACTTACCAACTAAGGACCACTCCCAAAATTAAAAAAAAAAAAAAAACGAGTTGCAAAAAAAAAGCAAAAATCGAGTTGCAAAAAAAAAATGTATAGTTCACGTCGGGAGGTATTTGACACCAGTTGACCTTGGTACCACGCTGCACCAGCCACCAACCTTGCCAGTGGGCGTGACTTAACAAGAAGTGGTTTTAAGCGGCTTTCGAGTTTACATGTACCGTCAGTTGAAAGTCGTATTTATTGTACGCCAGTTCCTATTGTGATTCTCAGAGTCTGCGGTGAATTCGCTTGTGTAATTGTGTTTTCGTGCCTTTTAGACTGCAAATCCCTAGTTATCCTACTCCTAAATTTTATGTTTTGAGTGTTGAAAATTTATCCTACATTGTGTGATCTAGTTTACAGCTTTCTTTCGTTTTGTGTGTTTTGCAGGTTTGATTTTTATTTTTTACCACTATGAATTATCTAACTGACTTTGATTTTGAATTTGATTTTACCTTATTTGATTTGGAAGAGACTTGCCCAGTTTAATGGATTGTCATTTGTGTCAATTAAAACCGGATGCGTTAGAAAAATTTTTTAATGAGAACATGGATAATACTCAATCAGAAATTGGTGGTATCGATGACGCTACAATTATAAACAATTTAGTTAAAATTTTTAATAATCAAAATAATGCAGTTCACCCTGAACTGATTTCAACAATAAATTTTGAAGAAATAGAGAGCTTTGGGGAATTTAATTCAGATATTAATCCAGTCAATGAATTATTAGACAGTCTTAGAGAGACCTCTTCAAAATATTTCACTGTTGATGAGGAGGAAATTAATTTAGAAAATCAAAAGTTTAAAATGTTAGTCAATGGTGTTTATTCGAGCCAGGGAGTTGAGGGGAAACAGGGTGAAAATGAATTTCAGGGAGTTGAGGGTGAAAATGAATTTCAGGTAGAGCAAAATGTCTGCTCACCAATTTCTGTTTTGTCGTCAGAAGATTCAACAGAGACCGTTATTGAGGTTAAAAAAATCAGGGAGGAATACCAACCAGCTCCTAAATTACATTTCAACCAAAAATCAATAACGGTGTTCGACCAAACCTGTAACGAAATTGTAGGTGATGCTGAGGTGTACAATGTTGTTCAAAATTGCAACCACAGTCCACCGAAACCCCGCCTCAATTCGTGTGAAATTGTCGAATATAAAGAAGTTCAGAACAAACGAAAACATTCTGCTTCTGAGTCTTCTGACGATGAAACAAATGTAATGAAAAAAATCAAAACCGATGATATCGAAAAATCAGTGGTCGTTGTTACAACCCAACCCAGCAATTCATTAAAAACTCCCTACAGAAGTGAATTAAACAAATTTTTAGATTCAAAACCAAAGCAAAATTTATCAAAATCAGAACAAAGACGTGGTTGTGCGACGTTCAAATCAGTGGTAAACAACTATTTCAATTTGAATGAATGTAAAAATTTGAGTAATTTTACTTGCTCAACTGTTAAAAAAATAACTCATAGACAGGGTGAGCTTCTTTTAAATTTAGGTAATATTTTTATGAAAAATCCCTGCTTTGGTGGTAAATCCTAGTGGTAATATATATGTAATATATGCAAAAATGTTTTAAAAATTAAAAAAAAATACAAGACACGTAAGCGCAAACTTTTAAATTTAAATCCACTATTCCTTATTTAAAGAGAAACTAAACCTATAAATATCCAGTTCAAAATGACCCTTCTTTGCACACTCTGTCTAAAAGAATTTACACAGACGAAATGCCATAAGACACATTAAAGAATCATGTTTAAAAATAGACACAAATCAAAATCCGGATGAGTATTTAATCGATAGTAAGTATATTTACATTATTTACTAAAAATTAGGATATATTAAAATATAAGAAAAACAATAAAATTTGTTTTGTGTTATTTCAATGATCTTTTTTGCTTGACTTAGTAAGCGTCCAGGGGCAGGGCAGGTGGTCAGTCCCCTCCCCCACCTTGCTACGCCGCTCATTATGTTATATTGCATATAAATTATTATAGTGAATTAAAAAAACTTCATTTTTTGTTTCAGTTGGTGAAAAATTTTTCAGGAATAATGCAACTCGCCATTCCGAAGACTGTAAAGCTGATTTTAATTTTAATGCTTGGAACTCTCATCTAAGAACAAATGCCCACAAAAGCAAGAGTACTATTAAATATGGAAATGGAATAGATCTTATTAGAAGTGCTTTAAAGTCTCGAATTGCTGCATACAAGGTTTACTCACCCAAAATGCATGTCAACCTTAAAAAGTTTCAGCAAGAAATTTCCGAGAAAGTCGTAACATTAATTTGCCAGTAACAGCAATTATATAGATGCGTTAAGATAATTGCAGAATTATTTGGTTTCTACTAGTCGCCAGTTTTGAAGTCTACATCCGTTAAATCATTCAACACAGCCTTCCATAACGTGACTGAGACGACTGATTTAAATAATCTCTATGACGAACTATTCAAAATTCTAACAACCAAGGCAGATAAACTACCTGAACGAGATTCTGGTAAGTTAATAATTACTTGCAAACATTTTTACATTTCAAACGCTATTGCTTCAATTTATGTTTATTTACAACAATCTCTCTTAATAAATACTAATTATTTCTTCTTTAAGTTGCAGGTTGGATTTTACAACAAATTCTCCATTTAGAAGTAAACATCAACAAGTACAATCCTTTATCTGGCGACTCTTATATTCCAATTCCAGAGTTCCGAGTTAGTTTGGTAAACATTTTGAATGAAGATGATTTCTGTTTTGCATATGCCGTTGTATCAGCAATATGTAGACCTTCAGGTGACCCTAGGAAAACTTCGTCGTACCCGAACTTCAGAACTATCTTTGATTTTACAGGTATTAATTTTCCAGTTACATTAGAGCAGATAAGTACTTTTGAAAACAAAAATAATTTATCCATAAATGTCTATGGGGTTGAGAAATTTTTTTGAAATGGAGTATATGTAAATGAGATTGTAGGACCATTACACTATAATAGACATAAAAAGAATTTACATATCGATCTACTTTTAAATACTTCTGATGACGGTAATAGTCATTATTGTTGGATAAAAGATTTATCTAAATTACTTTTTAAACAACTGTCAAAAAAGAAATGTGGAAAAAAAATTGTGTGAAGGATGTTTACAATATTTTGGTACCTATGCAAAATTACAAAGACACTTAGAATATGATTGCACATCTGTTCGAATTGAATATCCTTCAGATGAACTTATTTCAGATAAATTTGGAAATCAAATTGCAGAAAACATATTAAAGTTTCAAAATATTCAAAAGCAGTATAAAGCACCTTTTGTAATTTATGCTGATTTCGAGTGCTATTTAAAAAACGTTGAAAACGAAAAGCTTGATCCTACAACTTCCTATACAGTTAAAACTGCTGAACATGTTCCATATTCGTTCGCTTATTTGATAAAAATCTCACATCTTTAAAACTTTATCGTGGAACTGATTGTGCTGAAAAGTTTATTGAATATATTGAACTTGATGTGAAAAACCTTTATAAATATTATTTTAGAAGTCAAAAGCCTATGAATAAGTTAACTAGTTTGCAACAAAAAGAATTTGAAAATGCACTTGTGTGTTATATATGTGAAAAACCTTTTTCAGACGGAAATTTTAAAAAAATGTAAGGACCATTGTCATTTTAGCGGTAACTATAGGGGCGCGGCTTATTCGATTTGTAATTTACATTTCATACCTCCTAACTTACATTCCAATAATTTTTCATAATCTAAAGAATTACGATTCTCATCTGTTTATTAAGTCATTATGTAACAATAAAAAATCAATTAGCGTTATTGCTCAAAACAAAGAAAAATATATTTCTTTTAGTAAAAAAATTATGGTAAACACGTATGACTCTAAAAATAAAAATATAGTTTACTTGAATTTACGATTTATAGACTCATTTTAGTTTTTACCAGAATCTCTTGAATCACTATCTAATATTTTAGATGATTCTCAATGTCTTGAAATTAGGAAACATTTTTCAGGCACAGAGCAATTTAAATATGTTCGACAAAAAGGAGTTTTTCCTTATTCATATATTGACTCTTACGAAAAGTTGGATGATAAATCTTTGCCCGCTATTGATAAATTTTATAATGACTTAATTGATGAAAATATTAGTAATGGAGATTACATTAGAGCTAAAGAGGTATGGAATGTATTCAATTGCTCCACGATAGGTGAAAATTCAGATATATATTTGAAATCTGACGTTCTCCTTTTAGCCGATGTTTTTGAAAATTATAGAAATACTTGTTATAAAACTTATAAATTAGATCCTGTAAACTATGTAACAAGCCCTTCAATGTGTTGAGATGATGAAATTTACAAATGTAGAATTGGAATTATTGACTGATCCAGATATGCTTCATTTCCTCAAAAAAGGTGTTCGCGGGGAAGTTAGCACTTGTTCAGCTGGAAAATCGGAGGCAAATAATCCTTTTCTTGATAATTTCAATCCTAAGTATCCAACAAAATATATTGCCTATTTAGATGCAACAAATTTGTATGGTTTTGCAATGAAGCAGTATTTGCTAGAAAAAACTTTTTGGCTGAGGATGAAATTAATGATCTTAATATTTTAAATATTTCAGATACATCATCTACGGGCGATGTATTTGAAGTTGACTTAGAATATCCTCAGAATTTACATGAAAGCCATAACGACTTTCCGCTCTGTCCCGAACAATTTAAGCCACCAATTTCCAAGTATTCTAAACTAATTCCCAATTTAAACAATAAGTACAATTATGTTCTTGATTATCGTGCTTTGAAGCAAAGCTTAAAATTTGGACTTAAACTTCTCAAAATACACAGGGGAATTAAATTTACACAATCGCCATGGTTAGCTAAATATATTGATTTGAATACTAATTTACGAAATGCTTCAAAAAACAAATTTGAAAAAAATTCGTACAAATTGGCAAATTACAGTATTTTTGGTAAAACTATGGAGAATGTCGATAAACGAGTAGATATTAAGCTAGTAACTCAATGGGAGAGCGAGCGAAACAAATTAAGTGCTGAGAAATTAATTGCAAAACCTCAATTTAAAGATTTAAAATTTTTTTCAGAAAATCTAGTAGCTATTCAACTTCAAAAGATATGTATCGAATATAATAAGCCCATTTATGTTGGAATGAGTATATTGGATATTGCAAAAACTGTAATGTATGATTTTTATTACGGATATTTAAAATTAAAATATGGAGATAATGTAAGTTTATTGTACACTGATACTGATTCTTTAATACTAGAAATTGAAACGGAAAATTTTTATGAAGATATGAAGCAAAATCTGGATCAATTTGACACCTCTAACTATCCTGAACCAAATATTCATAATATGCCGATATCCACATCAGTGGTTGGTAAATTTAAGGATGAATATTAAGGTATACCTTTAGAATGTTTTTTTGGTACCGGTGCTAACGCATACTGTGTAAAAACCAAAGATAGTTTAGATAAAAAGGCAAAAGGTATTCGTAAATGTACAAAAACAATTAAAGTTATCAGATTATAAAGAGAAAAATCAAAAATTTGCACAAATGTTTTTAGGTCTGTAAAAAGCCAAAAGGTATTCGTAATTATCGTGGTTAATAACGTACTGATTTATTCTAAGATTTACACAAAAACAATTAAACTTATCAGATTATAAAGATGTCAACTGACGTGACTGAAAAAGGTCAAAAAGTAAATATTAAATACATAGAATTGTCTTATTACATTATGAAATTTTATGTTTTTAGGTCACATCTACACAATACTTATACGAATTTGATTAACAAACTAGCCCTGACAAGTCATGACGATAAAAGATATCGTCTTTCAAATACCACAAAAACTTTAGCATGGGGTCATAAAGATATTGTCCATATAGAATCAATGATTAAAAATGTATCTATTTTACAATCTGAACAAGAACCCAAATCTAAAAGACGATGTTTAGAAAAGACTCGTAATAAAAGTGGTTTTGATACACAATTGTCATCCGGTTTTGAAATTGGGAAAGGAAGTTAAAGCTGTCAAGCCTTACAAAATTTGTTTCATTGATGATCTGTATCACTAATTTGTGTGAATATTTAAAATGTTGTAACAAACAGTATTATTTAGTTGCTTTAGAACAATGCTACTTCATTAGTCGTGTTAGTCTCCCTTGTTGGCAGAATACTATATGTTAATCATATTCCTAACACAATTAGAGCCGACGTATGCATCAATAAGAATAAAAATGAAACTGATTGTTATAAGCAAATGAGAATGATTTACATAGATGGAAACTCACATTTGTTTACTTATTATATTTCAGAAAATGATTTAAGTGTTAATAATTATATGAAGATTAAATATTTCTTTGATAAAAAGCCTGTCATTTATTCAGAATGGATATTTGTTCATAAAAAACTTTTGTAATTATGTATATATTTATATAATAAACTTAAAAATTATTTCATCTTACGTTGCTTTTGTAATGTATTCGAAAACCTGAATTAAAAGTTCTAGTATTTGATTTTTTGTAGTTTAATTTTTATCTCCTCCAACGTTAAGTAATCTCCCTCCTCCATTTAAGTGGAGGGGACAGTAGACTATAAAAATGTGCCGCAAATCATTATTTAGTTAGTTTCTATATTCTACGGTCTCATAATGTTCAGCCCACAGAGAGTAGCGTCCAATGTGTTTAAAACATCTATACATTCTATCGAAACACAAACCATAGTAAATTCGAAACAGTACCCTTTAAATAAATCCAAATCAAAGTTTGTGAATATTGGTTTGTGTTTCGAAAGTGATTTTACGCCATGCGTTGAATTTGGTGGAAACAAGAACCAATCTATTGTTCTAAGTAAGGATGATTGGAAAGACCTACTAAAATATCAAGGTGTTATAACAAATTACTTTTTCTCATCAAACGCCCCTCAAGAAATTATATTTTTGAAAAATATGTCTATTCTTTTTGAAAAATTTTATGAAATGCCAATAGTGAGGATTACAAAACATGATGATTACGTCTGCTTTGGAAATGAAACTGTGTGCAGATTATGGGAACAAATACCTTTAATCGGATACAGATTAAATATTTTACAAAAACAGCAATTTAACAGTTACTTCGACATTTTTAAGAACAGTCTGTTTTCCGAAACCAATTGTCTTCAAAAAGTATATGATACTCTGTCGCCGAGTGAAAACCCCAATAGTGAGAATGTTTGTACTATGCTGGAATTATTACTAATGCATCCAATCCAGCTCGAACTAAAATTAAGAGAAAGAAAATATTATGAAGAAATCAGTAAGTTTTGATGAAATTAAAAATCAACTTCATACGATGCATGCATGGACGTTTGCATATAGAAAATCCCGTATGTCGCCTCAAGAGTTTGTAGACCAATAACATTTTAAAAGACGAATTGAATTATGTAAAATTATTTTAAAACCTGTTTTAAATAATATGTTAAATAGGATTATAAAATAAAACAATATTAATATAAAAAAATGTGTTTTATTGATGAATATTTTACAAAATATCCTTTTTTAATATCAATGAGTTATGTGTTTTGTCTAATCCCAACCATTTAACTAACACCTTATTTCCTTTTCTTCTTATTACTTTTTCCATTAAGTATATGTCTGAATGTCTGACATTTTGTAATTCTTTTCCGTAAAAGCCTCCTTGAATTTCTGATTTGTTTTCATCTTCAAGTAAATAGGTTGTAGGATTTGTAAGTTGTAACTTTTTTATTCTAAAAATTTCATTTGACCAGTTGGGTGTGTACCCTTTAGAAAAAAATTCTCTGTGTTTGCTTATACGAACAAAGTCACCAACTTTAAATTTTTTTAATAAATCAGGATCAACTGTTTCATATGAGTAAATGATGATTTCAATATATTTTTTTCATTTCCCTTATTAACAGCATTAGGTTTTTTACCAATTGTAGAGTGTACTGTATTATTGTACACACTAACAATATCAGGCAATATATCTAACCATTTATAATTTCCTTGAAGACTAAACTTTTTCCACATTTTATTCTTTAATGTTCGGTTCACTCGCTCAACGATACTTGCTTTCAAATTAGAAAATGTACTATAGTGATTGATTTTAAACTGTTCCATTAGCTTCTGAAAATCTTTGGAATAAAATTCTTTTCCTTTATCTGTTTGTATATTTTTTGGAACGCCTTGCAGGTGTTTAGGGGCTTCTTTTAAGTCTTTGAGAATTTTTTTCATTGCTGCAGTCACCTCTTTACCAGTTTTTGTTTTAATAGGTAGTGCCCAAATGAATTTAGAAAAAGTATTGATTACCGCTAATATATATCTATATCCTCTATTAAATTTTGAGTAAGGTTGCATTTCAACTAAATCTGCTTGAAACAAATCATTAAGCCCTTTTACGATTACTCGTCTTCTTTTAAAATTTCTTCTAGCGGGTCTATGTAAATCATTAACGACATCCTCCTTAATTTTATTCATTTTCAGTTTTACACTTTAAAACCAATCCTGCGTATAACACTCCAGGTGATGCAGAATATTTAAGAGATCTTACAACAGAAATATTATCACCATTACCGAGTTGATGACCTAATAGTTCAACCGAACTAAATATATTGTTATTTATGATAAAATCTATGTATTTACTACAGAGAACTTTTATTACTTCTGATTTTGGAAATGGAAACGCTAAAGTAGTTTCATCGCCGCTAATCGTAAAACAACGTCTTGTTTCACCATTCGGTAGATTAATTGATTTTGTCGAATGTCCAAGAACCATGGGAAGGATGCAAAAGTAATATAAGTCTTCATTGGCATTTAGGATATGAGTTCCAAATTTATTTACCGACATACTCAATATATAATATGCAACTGTTGCTTTTTACTTTAAAAACTTTTATTTATAGAATTACTTTGGCTTCTCGTAGTTCTTCAATAATTGAGATTATTTCATTATTATGTCCAGTATGCCCGGCAACCCGAGAAGCCATTAAAAGTCTAAGTCTATCAACAAGTTCGTTGATGTTGTCCCAATATACATAGTCCGTGTCTGTTTTGTAAAGTTTCAATATCCCCATTCCCAGTTTCTGCCTTGTTTGCCTATATGGAGCCTTAGGTCTACTAAATGCTTCTATGAGTAATAGTTATGTAATGTATGTATGTAAATTAGTAATATGTAACTAATAGTTACATATTTGACTGAACCGTTACCTTGAACTTGCTCATTACGATCGTGATTTCTGCGATATGCATTAGTTCTTGATAGAATGTCCATAAACTGATCTAAGTCTTCTTTCTTGTAACCAATAGGTTCTTTTTTTAAAAGTAGTTCATATAAACTGGAGTGCCTTTGTAGGTTACACCCTCAACTATTATATTTTTATTAATAATTTCAACTGGTTTCATTGCTGTCCCTAAAAGAAATTTGTTTGTTTCCAAATCATGAACAATACCATAATTGTGATCAAATATATGTCTTGTATCCCTAACTCCTTCATCGATATATTTTCTTGGCAATTCATCAAAATCTTCCCACCAATCTTTATATCCCGGAGTGTTAACGTATTGTTGAATTGTTTTTCTAGTTTGCTCTAAAATATCTGAGATATTTAAATTCTCTACATCACCCGATGGGGGTGTAGTTTCAGCTACTGTGCTTGTTTCTTGAATGGTAGGGAAATTACTAGTGCAATACTCCTATCAAAAAATGATTGTAGCTCAGTGGGTAAAACGGGAGTTTTCCCGGTTTTTCTCTTAGCTGTCCTTGTTGGAGTAGAAGTACTATAAAATTCCTTAAAAGTATGAGGTTCTTCTTTTATGTCAGTTGGTTCCGTTTTTGCAATATTTGAAATTAATTGCTGTAGTGATTGTGTTATCAGTTGATATGTTTTTTCTAATTGGCTTTGAGTCGTTGAGGCTTCTGATTTTAATGCTTGATATTTTTTGTTTTACTGCTCTTCTTGATTTAACTAACTCTCTTGCCAGTCGTTTATCCATGTTTATAAGTGTATGAATGAATCGAATCTGCTTCTATATCAACCAGAATTTAAGGGACAGTCCTTATCGATTACAACGAAACCGTAGTCTTCTTTCCAACAGTGTTCACAGAGAGCTTTAAATTTCTCAAATGTCATATCCATCATGCAATGGTCATTATATATGTGTTTTAAACTAGTTAGGTCCTGTTTAAATAAAATTAAGAGATTTGCATTTTCACGTATAAGCCTCTTGAGAATTGCTGAATAACCTTGAAAAATGAAAAAGCAATCCGTATTTTTATGTCTCCTAAATGTAAAATAGTCCCTTATAACAGTTTGATTCTAACATGGAATGTCATCAAATATAATAACTGAATTTGGTTTAATATCGTGAGGGGATATAATATTTTCATCATTGTCATATTCAAAATAACCAATTTTTTTAATACGTTTTTGCAAATTTCTTAAATACTCATACTTGGGTTGATGTAAAGATTTTCTAGTATAAATAAAAATTTTCGAATCTTATTCCGTTTGGATGTTCAAGTAATGTGAAAATGGAGTTCGTTTTGCCAACCCCTGATGCTCCTACCACAAGACATCTCTTTAACTCTCCACCAAAGAGATCACTATGTTTTCTAAATGGTTTGTTAAAGATTTTTTCATCATGGTTTTTAATAGGTAAAGAAAAAGTTTGCTTTTCAATCCACATCGCCAACAATAACTGACATAACATTCTAAATAATATGTATTTATAAAAAAACAGCCAAGTGAATTTGCTGCCCGTTTTACTATTTATAGACGAGCAGCTCTATCGACTCAGTTTACAAAAACTATAAAATGATCATACACAACCCTTACTCGATTACATCCAATAAGAAGAGCAAGAAGAAAGGTACGGGTTTAGTAAATAAACTTATTAATAGCCTACCTGTTGAACTACACATTCCTGGTTATAACTACTGCGGCCCTGGAACAAAGTTGGAAAAAAGATTAAGTAGGGGGGATAGTGGCATAAATCTTTTAGACGATGCTTGTAAAGATCATGACATAGCGTATTCGCAATCTAACGATTTATCAAACAGACACGAAGCAGATAAGATTCTAGCAGATAAGGCCTGGCAAAGAGTAAAGGCTAAGGATTCATCGCTGGGTGAAAAAACTGCAGCTTTGATGGTTACAGGTATTATGAAAGGAAAAAAAAAGTTTGGTATGGGTGTTAAGGCATCCAAACGAAAACTCTGGAAAATTGGTGGATTTTTACCTCTTTTGCTTCCAATTTTGAGTGCCCTCGGTGCATTGGGAGGTGGTGCAGCCGGAATTGCTAAAGCTGTTAATGATGTAAAAGCATCAAGACAATTGCTTGAAGAAACTCAACGTCATAACAAAGCTATGGAAAACGTTGCAGCCGGAAAAGGTCAATTTGTAAAGCCATATAGAAAAGGAAAAGGATTGTTCATTAAGCCCTTTAAAGGGGGTTTTGTAAAAAAAACATTAAAAAAAAAGCTCAAATAAATTTTCCGCAAAGAGCTTTAACCAACATTGATATAATGAAATATGCAAACATTTTAGAGATACCTAACTTTAGAGGTGTTTTTATGCGTGATAATCTCCCGCGAAAAATTAGACAAAAAGAAACTGGTATTGTTAATTTGGACAGTAAAAAATGATGGTTCTCATTGGGTAGCTTACATAAAAAAACAAAAAGATGTCGGGTATTTTGATACTTATGGTAATCTCAAACCACCTCTTGAGTTGATCCAATATTTTAATACAAGTAAGTGTGTAAATATATATTACACCTATGAGGTCAAACAAAAATTTAATAACTATAATTGTGGACAGCTAGCTCTTAGTTTTCTATATAAGCACATGAAATAAATTATTACGGTATTTCTTAAAAATTAACAGAATGTCTACAACATTTCCGCTTACAGAGAATTCTTCTATTTTATCATCTGATTTTAATCCTCCCATCTATTTGGATGACGAAAAGCAATATTTATTAGGTTTAGCTGATTTTGAGTCATTTATGAGTATCCCTAATATAGAGGATGGAAACAATAAAATTTACGTAGATAGTTAAGTGATTGTTATTCCAGATGGAACTTATGACATAAAGGACTTAAGTACATTGATAAATAACAAACTGCATGAAATTTTTATTATAGAGCCCTCTTTGTTTAGATTAACGACAAATCTCAATACCCTAAAATGCAGTATTAAATGCAGTAAAGAAATTGATTTCACAAAAGATGATTCAATAGGAAACCTTTTAGGTTTTGATAAACGGAAAATTAAGCCTCATGAATGGAGTGAATCTGACAATGTTGTAAATATTTCCAAGGTTAATGCTATTTGTATTGATTATAACATTTGTGTAGGTTCATTTAACAATGGCAAACCAGTTCACATAATTCACCAATTTTTTCCAACGGTACCACCGGGGTATAAAATAGTGGAATCACCATTAACTATATTATACTTTCCAATTAGCGTTCAAGCAATCAACAACATTACTGTAAAAATAATTGATCAAGACGGTCACCTTATAAATTTCAGAAACGAAATCATTACCGTAAGATTACATTTAAAAACTAACAACAATGGTTATTAGATATAATAGATCATTTGTATCTAAATTTCAACCTATTTCCGTAAGTAAATCTTATAAAAAAGAAAAACCTAACCACAAAGTTAGTAGTTCCAAAAACATCAAACGGTTAACAACAAAAAACCATCAGCTTCTGAAATCGTTGGGTTTTAAAGTTTTAAATAATGGATATTTTAAACGTTAATGAAAGTCTATATGTTGACAACTCTATAATTGGCTCCGAATTACATACGTATCAACCATTTATTTCTTCAAAATTTGATTATATTGATGAAATACGTATTCCAATCCAAGAATTAGACACATACACATTACCTTCAGAAAGTATTCTATATATAGAAGGAAATCTCGCTAATCAAGAAGAAAAATATACAAAAAAATTAGGATTTGTCAACAATGGTATTGCGTTTTTGTTTCGGTAAATACGTTATGAATTAAATGGAGTAACTGTAGACTCTGTAAGAAATGTTGGTTTAACATCAACACTCAAAGGATATTTATCTTTCAATAACAACGAAAGCGTAAAGCTTCACAATGCTGGGTGGTTTCCCAACAGAAATGAAGCAGACAGAATTTTGGTAGATGATAAAGGTAAATTTAATATATCGATACCCTTAAAGATGCTACTTGGATACTTCGAGGATTATAAAAAAATTATTTTAAATATGAAGCAAGAATTAGTACTCATCAGAGCAAGTAATGATTTAGATGCTGTGCTCTTTATAGATGACACGGTACCCAATACATTAGAATTTCCTACTCCAAAAGCCACGATTGAAAAATTGTATTGGGAAGTGCCATATATCGAGGTAGATATTCCTCAACAACTTGCCTTAACGAAAATATTAGAAACAAACAAGGAAATATTGTTAGGATTTCGAAGCTGGGAATGTGTTGAATATTCCGAATTACCTGAAGCAACGCGTCATACATGGCCGGTAAAGACAACTAGTAAACTGGAGACGCCCCGTCATGCTGTTATTGCCTTCCAAGTAGATCGAAAAGGAAAATTTAAAAAGGACATGAGTCAATTTAATAACGTTGACCTAACAAACATAAGAATTTTTTTAAATTCTGAGAGATATCCATATCACGATTTATTTTTAAATTTTAAAGACAACAAATTTTCTGCTCTATATGAAATGTTTGCCAATTTTAGAAATTCTTCCTATGGATTGACAAGTGAACCAATTTTTGCGCCTGAAAAATTTAAGACAACTTCCCCTATTTCACACATTGATTGCTCTCATCAGAAGGAATCGCTTCAAAGTGGTTCTGTAGTTATAAGAGTTGAATTTGAAACAAATGAAAATATTCAAAAAAATACCTCTGTTTATTGTCTCATCCTCCACGATAAAATATTTAGCTATAATCCTCTAACAAAAATAGTTAAACAACTTTAATACGCATGCGTCAGTTTTAATATTTATAGCATGGCACAAAGAAATTTCTGTCATTATGGATTATATGCACCGGTTAATCATTTTTCAACACAAATTATAAGAGTTAGAGAAACAGATAGAAGAATACCAATTGAAATTTGAAATGGTAACAAAATTTCAATATTTAAAGATATGAAAGTAATTGTAGATATACAAGGATTTAAAGTGGAGAACAATAAGTTAATTGTTAAAGAATTGGCAGCTTACAATGGATTTAAAATCAGCCACCACATATTTAAAGCGTCCTTTCCTATGAATCATTTACCATCAAAACTATACAGCAACGCTATTTGGCTAATGAACAATCATCATTGTATCGATTGGGATGAAGGATTTACTCCTTATCATAGATGTCGAGATGTTATCAGAAATTTAACCGAAAAAGTCGACTTTATCTATGTTAAGGGTAAAGAAAAGGTGGAGTTTGTCAGAAAATATTCTCAAAAACCAGTTATTGAATTTGATGAACAGCCAGCTTTACAGAAATTGGAACCATGCTGCTTTTATCATCAGAAAAATCCATGTTTTTGTGCATTAGCAAATGTTTTTCATTTGTATAACAATTTTTTTATGAAATAAAACGATTCGTTTTAAAATATATTTGTTTTATTGGTTAAATATTTCCTTATATATAATATATTTTCGCTTAACTCTAATTGTTTTAAATCATGTATAAATTTTCTTTCATTTTTACTTTTAAGAAAATCTATACATGCCCTAGCAGCTAGTTCACATAATTCTGCATATTCCATATAGTGCAAATAAACAGTAATGTTTTGAGCTTCACTGCTTTGTCCGTCAAACGGATAAAACTCAGAGCAAGCTTTAGACATTATGAATTCTTCATACATTTCTCTAACAACTTCCTCCATAATTACACTAAAAGTTCTTCCTCTTTTAAAAAGTCTTTCACTAGAACGGGATCTTCAATATATTTTTTCAATTTAAGAAGATGATAACCAAATCCCAATCCCCTTATGTCATGAATAAGTTGTATTAAATCTTATGTCTCACAATATTTGTCACATGCAGATGCAGCTCTCGCATATTCATTCAATAGTTTCTCGTAATAATGACACCATTGTGGTCTGCTTTGCATAGAATCCTGACAATAAGAAAATGATAACAAGTAGAATTCTTTACTTAACTTTTTAACAGCTTTCACTAACTTGCACATGACCACAACACCTTTTTATAGATCGCGGTGGTCTATCTATACAGTGTACCCTCTTGGTTATGAGGAGTATAACACGGTAAGTTTAACTGTAATTTCTTGTCACGTCTATAGCGTTCTGGTAGCTTTTCCCAAATTTGTAACATCTCCAGTGACTCTACAAATTTTCTTAAGTAATTAAGAGGAATATATTTTAGATCACCCACCGGAATATCCCTCAATGGCGCCGTTAGCGCTAAACAAATAACATCACCAACACGTTCAATAATATCTTCGGTAGGTACTGTATTCAATGAACCCATTAGACTAAATTTAAGAGATGAAAATGAATTGATCTGTTGGGTTGGCTACTAGCACTTAAATAAAACATCTCCCTCCGGATGCACAAGTAAGAGTGGGGAAGACCAATCAGAAGTGGGAGACCAATAAAAAAAGTGGTGGGGGGAGCGAGACTAACCCCTCAATCCCCTCTTTTATATGTACTTGTTTTATTTTAAATGATAAATTACTTAGGTTAGTACAAATATTTATTTGACATTTTATTATCGTATTTGAACTAATTACATATATATTTAGATATAGATACGGGCAAGAGAATATAAACTCTTAGACAAATGAAACGGATAATCAAAAATTTTAAGTTGATTTTTCAAAGCAAATATTTTTGAATCGAGAATACTTAGAAGTGTGCTTTTCGAAGATCTGTTGCAAATCTTACCAAAAATGTCTCGCTTTAAGTAAAAATCCTGCTTTTGTTCGTGGTAAGAAATCTATTGAATGGGATGTACAAGCAGAGTGTTTAAAATATTTAAAACTTCAATTGCACAGAACATTACAAAAAACAATTGTTATTGTTTGTTTACTGCATTAAAGCAATCCTTATTAAAATTCCAAAAAACGATTCTGTGTTGTATCACAATTTTGATTTTTTTATTTATTACCCTATTACTTAAGAAATCATAATTTTTGGGACCGTCTCAAATTGGAATTACTAGTCGACGTTTCGATTGCGTGAGGCCCCTTCTGGGATCTTTACTCCAGGAGATGAACATGAACACTGAAAAGTTTAAAGAATCTATATACTTAAAACACTAAGCCACATGTTTTCAGCAAGTTCATGAAAGAGTCGTACTGCACCGATTTATATGATTTTTTTTTTGAAATGATCGTCTGGAGACCGAGACCTTTCAGCACTATTTTTGTATTGTATATTTATACAGGATGTTTAAGAAAATCGGGTAACTGATTAATCACGATTCTGCTCAAACCGCTTGACGTAAAAAGCTGCATTTTGGCACACGGGTTGATAGTGGGATGTAGAGGTTCTATAAGAAGTCATTCTTTAAAACTCATATTTCCAACATTTTTAATTTAACAAAAGGTTGTTTTTTTTTGGAAAAATGCTTAAACTCGTGTTTTTTATTTGATTATTTTACACATATTAAAATTTCTTAAGAATGTATAGAGTATAGAGGGTGTCTGATGAATCATGATCCTGCTCAATCCGCTTGACGTAGAAATCTGAATTTTGGCACATAGTTTGATTGTAGGACGCAGAGGTTTAATAAGAAGGGATTTTTCAAAACTCATATTACAATGGGATGAAACCGCCCCTTAAATATTATAATATTTTTTATTTCAAAAACGGTTGGTTTTTGGAAAAACGCTGAAATGTATTTTATTTGATTATTTTACGTATTTTAAAATATCTTAAAAATGTATACAGAGTGTTTCAAAAGAGGGCTACTAATTAATCAGAATTCTACTCAAATCGCTTGACGTAAAAAAGCTCAATTTTGGCAAAGAGGTTGACTGTGGGATGTGGAGGTTCGATAAGAAGGGATTTTTCAAAAATCTAATTTTAAGGGGATAAAACTGCCTCTTAAATATTACAATATTTTTTATTTAAAAAACGGTTAGAACTCGAATTTTTTAGGTTCAAATGCTTGAACAGGTATATTTTATTTAATTTTTTTACATATTTTTTAAAAATTGATACAAGATGTTCCAAAAAATCGGAAATTGTTTATAAACAGAACTCTCCCAAGCCCCTGTTGACAAAAATTGAAAGAAAATGCAACGAAAAACGTGATTTATTTAAAGAGGTATTTAAATAAAGAGATTTAAGTATGAACGTAGTCGCGGGTACTCGCTAATAATTGATTGAACGAAAAAGGAAGATGCGCAACCTTATGGACGAATTCGTGGCAGTGGTGATTTCATTCCACTTACGTTTCGGCTGCTGTATGGTGGAGCCGCTCTACGGCAAAAGCATAAAACACCCATTCGCAGTCATTCGGCTCTCGCTGTGATGACCGTCGGCTGCGGCGTTGATCGGAAAACGATGAGATTCGTGGAAGACGGTGCCGCGCAATATTATTATGCTTTATTGATCACTCAACGTTATTATTTAATCTAACAAAAATTCTATCGTTTTAGCCGTTAACAGGGCCAAAACAATTATAGGTCTTGGCAATAGGAAAAAACTTTGTGTTATTTTATTATTAAAAAATAAAGGAGATTATTTTAAATCTGCGTTTAAATCTAAATTTTAATTTACAAGGTATTGTTACTTACCTTTTTTTAAGTCAAAATTCATTATTTACATTATTCTGAACTATTAAAAGTACAGAGTGTCATTTTTCCAATGTTTCTGACAAATAAAACCTTTCATCAGTGCTTCTTCATGATGAGGAACGAAACATCGGGTCAAAAAACTAATCACGTCATATTGTCGATGATAAGAAATGACAATAAGAATGAATTTATAAATAACTTCCGGAGTAGAACAAAAAAGTGAAATATTTTCGACTTAAGTATTTCTTTTCTGATTCTAATAAAAGAGGTAGATATAAATAAATTTTACATTTCCATTACCACATTTTTGTCTTGAAGATAACGCAGATAATTGAATTTTTGACCCGACGCGGGCTTTCTGTTCCTCGGCAATCATCAAAAATATCTTTTTTCCCTGGATATCTTCGGAAGTACTATAAATATCCTCAATTTCAAAACGGCATTGGATTGAGCACAAAATTGCGCAACTTTGCCACAACTTAAACTTTTTCATATATTGTATAGCTTCTTCCAATTGTCACCCTAGATATTGGGATACGATGGACACCAGGTGAGGGTTTTCCCCTGTAAAGTAGCTTTTTTTAAATTAAAAATTAAAGAAAAATATTGTTCATAAAAGGTTTTATTTTTTTTTGCAATGACTAGAGTATAGATAATTGAAGCAAAGTTGAAATATAATGACTATAAATAATACTATACTATAATATATACTAATACTAAACTATAGTAAACATATACATAATCAAAACAAAAGGTAAATATATATGCAATATTTGCATCAAAAAGATTATGAACATTTAGAAAAAACCTGAAAGTAAACGTATATTTAACTACTAAATGGGAACTATCCATAAATATTGAATACATTCAATTTACACAACTTTTATTTTTTCAACAGGGGCTTGAGAGATTCTTGTTTATAAAGTATTTCCGATTTTTTGGAACACCCTGTATACATTTAAAAAAAATAAAATGAGAAAAATTGACCGTTTTTTTAAATAAAAAATATTACATTATTTAAGGGGCGGTTTCATCTCCTTGAAATTTGATTTTTTAAAAAAACTCTTCTTATCAGACCTCCACACCCTACAATCAACGTTCAGGCATGCTAAAATTCTGCTTTTTACGTCAAGCAATTTGATGAGAATCGTGATTAATCAGTGGCCCGATTTTTTGAAACACCCTGTATACATTTTTCAGAAAACTTAAAATATGTTAAATAACCAAATAAAATACACGAGCTTAAGCGTTTTTTCCGAAAAACAAACCGTTTTTTTAAATAAAAAATTCCTTCTTATCCAACCTGAAGAGGTTTACCAACCTGTGTGCGAAAATGCATCTTTTTATGTCAAGTAGTTTGAGAAGAATCGTGATCAATTAGTGACCCGATTTTTTGAAACACCCTGTATACAATACAAAAAATAGCGTTGAGTGGTTTCGGTTACCAGACGATCATTTAAAAAAAATCATATAAATCGCTGCAGTACAACTCTCTCACGAACTTGCTGAAAACTTTAGCTCATTGTTTTAAATATATAGATTTTACAACAAATATTAAAAAGCACTAACACCTAACACGTTTTTTTAAATAACAAACCAAACATAAATTGTTTCACTGAATTGAAATATTAAGTATTAAATTTACCATCACGGTGAGGAAAGGAAACTGAAAAAATTATGTATTCAACAAAATTCTTATTTTTCTATGTAGTTTATTTTCCAAATCTTTATTTTTGTGACTATGCATTCGTTGTCAGAAAATTTAGGACTTTTTACAGTTAAGAAGTGCTTACACTCATTAAAATGCAAAAAAAATTTGAGGGAAATTTCAGAAAATATAAAATATAAAATTATACATTTGACATATTTAACTTATTATTTGATAGAAAAACAATTGGTTTTTAATTTTTTATTTCTTGTCAAATGATGTCAAAGTTTTAGTAGTTAAAATCTATTCAAATATTTTATATATTTTCTGAAAATTCCCTGAAAATTGTCTTTGCATATATATATATATATATATATATATATATATATATATATATATATATATATATGTATATATTTATATATATATATATATATATATATATATATGTTATAATCACTTTTCCAAATTTCGCTTTTTAAAAAATTTTATTTACTATCGTCTCATCGGGATGGGCACTTGGTCTTCTTTTGGGCATCAAATTCCGTAATCTCTGATGGACGGCGTCTCTGGACTTGGGAACTGGAGGTGTTGGTGGATTGTCGTCGTTTGTAACTGCTATGCCAATCCTGGGGTGTCTTTTGCGTCGACATTTGCAGAGGGTGTATAATGTTACAAGTGCAACAATAAGGGTAATGGTGAAAATTGTGAACCAGTGAACATGTTTGGTCACAAAGGGTTCATTGAAAAGCTTGTCCAGCTCGTCAGAATATTGGTTAAGTTTATGTTGTGCGATATTTAGGTCTTCAATGTCGATTTTGTTGAGTTTGAGAGGCTTTAGGTCGAGGATTTTAGATTTTTTTGGAAGGTGATGGCAACATTCGAAGGGTATCTTTACTGGGTGGTTTTGGTATGTGACGGTCTTGTATTTGTCAATGGGGTATTTTGCATGCACCCATGTGCTTCTAATGAAGGCGTTGCATTCCGGTTGTAACCTTAGTAATGGGTTAGTGTTTATTACGTCGGTAAGGATGTTTTTGCTTCCACATTTCACTGTGACTGGCAAGGGGTCAGAAACTGTTATAAGCCAATAGTTTTGGTTGAGTTCTTGCATATTGTATTCCTTGGCAAGCAGCACAGAAGTCTGGCAAGTTGCTGGTAGTCGTGTCTGTTGTCTTAGTAGCTGGGCCTCCCAGATGGAGTCGCTACCGATAGGGTACGGAAGGACATCGGAGCAGATCTTGGTACTGGTCTTCAGCTGTTTGCAGCTGTCCAGGTTTCGAAATGATACGTACATTAATGAATCATCGTCACGCGCAATGAATTTTTTAGTAGTTGGTAATATATGGTGGAAGCCTGTTCGATTGTCCAAAATTGGGATAGGGTACAAGTGATAGAGGGTATAGGTTTCAGGTTCGATTAAGGGAATTTTTAGTACAAAAATTATTTTTTGATCACACTGATAAGCTCCTAGTTCGATTATATCAAGATATTCCGCCACATTTGATGAATAGGTTGGTAAAGGTAAATTATTTTTTACTAAAGATAGAGAAATTTCTTGTAATGAGGTGATTAGACCTTGAGGGGTGATAATTGAGCTATGGAGTATCTTTAAACAGGCGAAAGTGATTGCATCTAAAATGTCATTAAGAGAGTCTTCTAAAAAGACATAACTTTCCATTAGCGAATCACACAAGCTGATAGTTTTTATCTGTCCCTCGCAAAATTCGATCGCGCTTGATATGTTGTTAATTGATTTTTGAATGTCTTTAATATTGCTGTTAAAAGTTTCCTAGTCTATTTGTAATTTGCGAGTGGTGGAGTTGAAAGTTTTAATTACAGATGTAGTTACGGAAATTTGATTCTTTAGTAAGTTTTCGATATGATGTTCGACCCGCGTTACTTTTTCTATACAGTCGTTAAAGTATTCCCCGTCAGAAGATATCTAGAATACCTGTAATCGATTTCCAGACAGTATCAATACCATTAAATATACCGCGTTTAGTTCTAAACTCGTATGTTTTATTGTCTGCGATTATTTCTTTGTATTTTCGGTTTACGGCGTTGGCAAGTTGTTTTAAATGACTAATGTGTGTTTGTATGTCAACTTTAGAAGCTAAAACTCTAGGTTCAGGTACTTCGTACCTGAACGACGTATATATATATACTATATATAACATAGAAAAAGAAACAGAAAATAAAATTAATTTCTTAGACCTCACTTTACACCAAATAAAAAATACCATAAAAACTGAATGTTATACTAAAGACACCTGGTCTTCTAGATAATTTATATTTCCACTCCCAACACCCTCTATCCCAAAAGAAAAAACCGTTGTCATAGGTTTTGCAAATAGGGCTATAAAGCTATCGGATCCTGAATATAGAGAAAAATCAATCAAAAAAAAGCAAAACAACCCTTACCGATGAACAACTACCCTGAAAAAATCAATAACAAAATCTTAAAAAAACGGATTTATTAATTTTCCATCGAAAACCACCCTTCTAGAAAAATATATACCTTAATAAAAAAACACTAACTACATGTTCCTACATGTCTAACGCATTTAGAAAATACCGACAAAATTTTAAATATCGGTATTTTACTGAACGTTTTAGTTAAAACGTACGTGCCTATTAATTGAGGGAGAATTTTGTCGTTGTTAAAAATAGCTTCTTTCAAGGGTTGCAATTCTTTATAGACCAGGAGCGTCCATTTTTCATTTGATATTTTGATTATATTTTCTTCATGGAAGAACAGTCCTACGGTGTTCTTTATTGGGGTGATGGTGAACTGGGATGTCACGGCTGACAGTATCCCGAAGAGTCTGAAAAGAATAGACTAGTCTTAGAAAGGTTTTAGTCTAACAAAATTTATTTTTGAAATTTGGTTTGTGGAATGATTTCTCACTTTCGCGGAGGTTTGGAAAAGTTTAACAATTTGGAAGGGGCCATTGAATTTATTTTGACTTTTGTCTTTGATTTGGAATTCTTTGACATATACTTTGTTGCCAACTTTATAACTGGGTTGTTTGTCGAAAACGAATTTATCAAATCTGATTTTGGATTTCTCATTTTGAATATTAGTTCTCGTTCGTGCGATTCTGTAATAACTTTCCATTTTATTAATGAGATCTCTAATGTACTTTGAAATGAGGTTCTTGGTTGTACAAGGTTTCTGGGGGTCGACTGGATGTACGGCCAAAGATAAGCTCGTATGGTGTAAAACCATGGGTCTTATTTTTTGTATTGTTATAGCAAATCACTGCGTAAGGGAGAATGTTAAATGGGTGTTCATCGGGATTTTCAGCTTTATGTACTCGGATCATCTCTGTTAGGGTCGCATGAAATCGTTCAAGTGATCCATTTGATTGCGGATGACTGACGCTGAAAAATGTCAATTTTACGTCATAAAGTTCGTAAAGATCTTTCATTAGCGCGTTATCGAACTCACGGCCATGACAACAGTGGATCCGTAAAGGGGTGCCTAAGTGTTGGAAGAATAGTAGAAGTGTGTTCACGACTGTTGAAGCTTTTTTATCCGATAGAGCATAGGCCTGTGTGAACTTTGTTAGTTCTTCTCTAATCGTGAGAGCATAATTACTAACGGGATATTCGAAGAGATCGATATTAATTCTCTCGAATGGTGTTTTAGGGGTTTCGGTAATTACTAGGGGCGTACTAAGGTTTTTTCGGCAAAATTTAACTTTTTGGCATATATCACACTTTTTTATAAAATTTTTAACGTATTTGGTTAGGCCATGCCAACTGTATCTTTCCTTCACACGTTTAATTGTTTCGTTTATTCCACGGTGAAGATTATTTTTCCCAGAATGATACTCATCTAATATAATGGTAACCTGGTCCTCATCGGGAGTTTTTACGATATTCTGACATATTTTGAGTTTAACGTCTTTATCGGAGAAGATAAACTAGAGAATTTCTAAAATTGGTTGTTCTAAATTATTTTCGATACAGTAAGTTTGGGTTAAGTCAAATTTTTCTTTGCTTTTAAATAAGGCATAAAAGAGATGTTGGACGACGGAATCGTTGTTGAGTGGCAAAGGGATTATAAAATATTTTCGATTTCTTACACTTTTACTAGAGACAACATTTATTTCGTTATTTGCAAAATGGTAGTTTTCTTCAAAAATGTCTACTATGATTTTAAAGTGTAGATCCTCTAATTTTGCTTGACGAAAGAAGGTCACTATATTTTTGTGATATTTGTCTAGGAGTTGGGAGTTTGAGGTCTCAATTTTAGCATAGCCAGAAATTGATTTTGTTTTGTATAGGTGTACGAACCAACCGGTTATATTCTTCTGTTATTTGTTTTGTGTCTGTGATTTATTGCTAGTTGATGGTTTCTCATGTATGTCGTCGTTGTTGGCAGCAAAGATGTGAATGTTAATTTTGATTCGAGACAGTGCATCGGCGTTTTTATTAATTTTACCGGATTTATATTCAATTTTATAGTCGTACTCCTCAAGCTTCAGACGCGAACGAGCTAAACGACTTCCTGAGTCTTTTATTGAGAAGAGCCATGTTAAAGGTCGATGGTCTGTGATGAGGACGAATTTTGTTCCAAAAAGATACGGTCGGAAGTGTTTTACAGCCCAGACAATTGCAAGCAATTCACGTTCTATTGTCGAATACTTGGTTTCTGCATTACATAAAGTTCTAGAGGCATATAGAGATCTTTGCCTATTGGGCCTTGCGACAGGACAGCGCCAATAGCGAATGCGCTTGCGTCTCTGGTTAACAAAAATTGCTCTTGGATGTTAGGGTAAATCAGAATTGGGTTAGAGATGAGGGCTTTCTTCAGCTCTTTGAAGCTTGATTTACAGTCGGAGTCGAAAGAGAAGTGTGTATCTTTTTTAAGAAGTTTGGTCAAGGGTTTTGAGATTTTTGAGAAATTGGGGATAAATCGTCGATAGTAGCCAGCCAGTCCCAAAAACTATTGAATGCTTTTTGAATTTTTTGGTTCGGGAAAATTAACAATACAGTCTACTTTTGATGGATTTGGTTTAACGCCGTTTTGGGTTATCAGTTGTCCAAGGTATGCGACTTCCTTTCTTAGAAACTCGCATTTATGAGGCTGAATTTTTAGGTTGGCTTACCTTAAACGTTTAAATACTCCAGTTATGCGAGAAATGTGCTCGTGGATTGTGGGGGAATAGATAATTATATCGTCCATATATACCAGACAGCGCTCATTCTGAATGCCAAGAAGGATGTTATCCATGATCCGTTGGAAAGTGGACGGAGCATTCTTAAGGCCAAAGAGCATACGAATAAATTCGTAGTGACCATTTTCTACTGAGAAAGCTGTCTTCAAGATGTCTTTAGGGTCGATTTTGATTTGGTGGAACCCGGAAACGACATCTAGGGTCGTAAAATATTCGCACTTCCCTAGTTGGTCAAGGTGGTCAGAAATATTGGGTAACGGGTACTTATCATACTATTTAAAGGCAAATACTAATTTAAATGTTAGTAAACTTAATTAAAATCAATAAGGAATTCAGGGAAAATATTTGGAAAATCAAACAGTTTCAATAATTAATTAACACAATAAAAATAAACAATAGCGACATGATTTATAAACTTACAACAGGAGTTTTTGCATCGTCGTGTTCTTAGCGGGGACTACCAGGCGCTTCACTGGGTGTCCTTCCGTAATTTCGGCCAAGTGAGGACGATTCGTCCTTTTTCTGTTTAGGGATTGGAATCCTCCGCTACCAGTTAGACAACACTCTTGTTCTGACAGCGTTAGACAGATCCTACCGACTGCGCCAATTGTTATAATCACTTTTCCAAATTTCACTTTTTAAAAAATTTTATTTACACTAATAAAAACATTTAAATAATTAGACTAACATAGTAACGTTCTATAATATCAACTAACTAACTAATTACATTTTGGATCTATTTATATTAACCTGAACGCTGATGTAGCGTCTGCCATCCGTGAGAGCTGCAACTGCTTACGCTGCATTCTCGGAGGTGTTGTAATTCCTATACCGGACACCGTGTGACCGAAGGTCATCGCCTGCACGTGGGTATCAGCCTATATAACATAGTTCCAATACTCAGAGATTCAAAAAACATCAAATTCCTGCGATGTAAAATTTGGAAGGTTATTAGGACCCTGCATAGTTTATTCTTTATTTGAATTTAATTTTAGCAAGGACATTCGAAAAATAAGATACAAAATAAAAAACACTTACCTTTTTGAAGTGTAGAAAAAAGAATTTTTCTTCACTAATTGTCTTTCGCCACTTAAATACATATCGTGTTTAGAAAAATGATTTTCACATAAACGTTTATTTATCAAAGAATTTTCGTCCATTAAGAATATTTCAACACTGCCACAGTTTTGTATCCATTGACAAAGAATGTCGGGCCTCGTCACGGGGAATTTAAAAAAGCTCATTAAATTATTTTTCTTTTATTGTTGCATCCAACATATCCACATTTTATTTTTCTGGTAGACATAATTGCTTTAATTAACAGTTTCACAAGAATGAAACCTACTACAGTTTCGTAGAGTTAAAAATTCTCGAGTTTCACTCGAAAAAGAGAAAAAAACAGTAACCTCTATGATGTAAACAATACAGGTAAGTGATTCGTACATCTCGGACGACTATTCGATCTAACCGCTGTTTGGCTGTAAACGACTGGCAGCGCGCGGCGCCAAGGAAATCTCGGACACCTATCCTGGCGACGACGATGTCGCCAGCTACATCTCGGACACCTTTTGTGCCTCGAATTCGCCCATAAGGTTGCGTATCTTCTTTTTTCCTTCAACCAACGGTAATATAGATTTGCCAAAACGGTTTTCAATTTTTTTTTCTAGTTTTATTACTTACGAAAATTCTGGTGTCTTTTTAGGTACCAAAAGTAGCGGTATTTTCGGCGAGCACTTAAAAAATTATAAGTTCACTATTATAACACATTACCTGAATATTTTCACAACATCAAAAAGCCATTACCTCTGCACTAGAGACATTCCTTGATTGGAACATTTTTTCTTGAAGCTTGCAATACTTTTAGGGCAAGAAATTTCAGTTCCATAAATATTAAGTAATATCTAGTTGAAATTTAGATACAGCATTGTTATAATTATTTTCCAAAAGAGACACACACATCACACAGTAAAGGTCAATAACTACTAGCTTTAGTACAAAAGCTTTCACGGCTGGAGTCAATTCAGAAATCATGGTTCTTGGCTTTAAACCGTGTTAAACTGGAATTACTTTCTGACGTTTCGCCTGCGATTGCACGAAGTATCTTTAGGGTTCTTCACTGCACAAGATCGAAACACTGAATGAGCTCCGTTGAGCAGAGTACAGGTATTTATACCCGACCTGGGTCCACCGATGCGTGACTTACTGTTATGATTGGTTTCCACGTATGATGTAGCAAGTATCCCGCTTCTCTTTTGAAATTTTTAAGGTACTTGATAATTTCAATTGATTCTCTGATTTTTCGATTATAATAACCGGAGATCGATGGTATCTTTTACATTAACCAGCGGATTGAACAATTTGCTTCCTACTTAGACATCTTTCATGTTCCTTATGTCTACTAGACACAGTTTGTCCTGTTTGACTTATATACACTTTACCACAGGACCAAGGAATTTTATAAACTCCTTATGATTGCGAAAGAATTTAATCTTTTGGTGTCCTTGAGCATTGCCAAAATTCTAGTGTGTACTAAAGATTGTGCGAATGTTGGATCGCCGCAGAATTATTGCAATTTTATCTGTGGTACCCTGAATAAAAGGTAAAAGAATACTTGATGGTTGAGTATTTAATAATGGTTTAGGTGTGGGATTATTATAAAACCCAATCGAACGCCTTATATCGTCAGTGCTATATCCGTTTGCTTTTAAAGCTTCAGTTAGTTTTACCGTTTCGTCTGGAATTTATTTGTGTCACATATTAACAAAGCCCTAAATACTAAAATTTAAATTCGTGTGTTTCGGTTTCCTGTAAACAGTACGACCTAGTTTGCCGTTCTTTCTCTTTTGTACATGTTAAGGAAAGGAATGGCACCATCTGACTCAATATCCGTAGTAAATTTTATATTAGAATGTTGTTGGCTTAGATGATCTTAAAATATAGTTAAATTTTATTCTCCATGAGGCCATTTATAAAAGTATCATCTATATATCTAAAGCAACATTTATGTCTAAAGGAGCAGATCTTAAAGCAATTTCCTCGAAAGCCTTACTAGGAGCTAGCGGAGATTCCATAGCGGCACTCGAGGTTTGCTTATAAAAGGTCTCTTGAAACATGAAATATGTGGACGTTAGCATTCTCTTATCAATTCCATTAAGACTGGATAAAATTTTGATGTTGAAATATGCCAGAAATTATAAAAAAAAATTCGTCAATAGGCACCTTTGTATATAGGAATTCAACATCAAAACTGACTAAAATATCACCGGGATCTAATGTAAAATCTTTAAGCTGTACTACGAAGTGTTTAGAGTTTTTGATATAATAATTAGATTGTTCTGTGAAGGGGTTTAAGATATTCTCAAAATAGTTACCTGTTTCGTAAGATGGCGAATCTATTGCACTGGCAATGGGACGTAACGGGACATTATCTTTATGTATTTTTGGAAGACCGTAAAATCGAAGAATCTTTGAAACACTTGGCTTTAATTTCTTCTTCTCTAGGTCTGATAAATCCAAGGCATTAATAAGACTGCAATCCGTTCGTATTGTCCTATAGCTTTAATCTTGAAGTAATGTATCTATTTTCTTTATGTAGTTGTCCTTGTTCAAGACCACCGTGGGATTTCCTTTATCTGTATTTAGAATTGTAACATCTTCTTTATAGCTGTTCCTTCTGCGGCTGACAACTTTGATCTTGGTGTTTTAAAGCTGCGAAACAGTTTCACTGTTTCATGTCGAACTGAATCTGCCTGTTCTTGTGGTAGTTTTTAGATCGTCCTCTACACTTGCTATTATGTCCTCTACTGGAATAGTTCTTAGAGCAATTGTGAAATTATGTCACTTAGAGCGAACTGATTCTCTTGCCTTTATTAATAAAATAGTCCAAGAACCATGATTTCTTAAGTACTAACTTTTAAAAAACTGTAGTGCAAACCTGTAGGCTATTGTTGTACGTGCTGTTTGCAATCCTATTGTCTTTAATTTGACGCGTTAGTTGAATTAATCAAGTTTGACAATGCAACTAACTTGGTTTAAAATTGTTTTCCTAGACTCGTCAGCAAAAACGTTAATAGGTGTTGAAGTTTTTGAGAGAAATGTTCATATCTAGGCTAATAGCTTTTAAAAAATGCTTCAAATTAAATTAACATACAGTAAATAAGTTTGAAAGTGTGCCATAACTAGTTACACTAAAGCTACATTAACTTTAATTACAGTTTTCAGAGAAACAACTTCGGGGTAAATAACTCTAATAAAGCCACGTCGACTCTTAAAAATATTATTGTGGGGTGTTTCTTGTTCAATAAATTTACAAAACTTTAGTTTCAGAGGCAAATTTTATCCGCTACGTGCACTTTCTAGTTGCATACTCGAGGTACAAGATTGCATGTCAATCGTTTTAAAAATTCAGGTGTTTTATTTTCCTTCTTAACATCTGTACGGTTTGAAACGAAAATAACACTACTTTAAATTGGAACTTCAACTTATATTTATGAAGTTGTTGCCAATTTGTCAAGTTATAGACAAACTTTTAATTTAAATAAGAAAATTGTTTTTATATATTGAACAAACCTAAAAGAAAAAAAGATGTTTTTGTCCTTGTATTTGATTTAAAGTTTGGAAATATATTATTAATAATAATAATATAATAAGTATAAATGTATTTTATTAAAAATGTATATACAAACAGAATTACAAAATCGCAACTTATAATACAGTCTAATCCTGGTGCATAATAGCTACTCTCCTGAACCAGGAGACGAAATGTTTATGGTAATATAACACATAAAAAATGAGAATAGTATAATAGTTTACCTTTTTAACTAGATCAATACAAAACTCTGGAGTCATTTGAATACAAAGATAAATTTTAATTTGTCTACACGTTTTGGACATTCAAAACATATTTTTTATATTTTATTTTAAACGTATCATGGCTTAGATTTAAAAATTAAGATGGTAACGAATTATAATACTGAACAGCGTTATAAAAGAAAGACCGCTGAAACATAGCAGCCTGATGAGGCGGCATAGTTAATTTATCCTTTTTTCTTACGTTGGTTGAGATCAAATACAATATTACGAAATATAAGACGTTCTCTGATTGTAGCAGTCTAAGATGGGACATTAACAATTTTAATTAAAAAGTTAAAAAAGTGTAGATTCCTACAAGCATCCACCTTTAACCAGTATATATCATTATATAAGTTAGAAATGTGTTTAAACTTCCTAATACCATATACAAAACGTATGCGAGAATTTTGGACTTTTTAAATCCTACCTCTAATTACAAAGGTTTTTATTAAATTAGTATTTAATCTGTGTCTATTACTATATAACAATTTTAAAGGTAGATATGTCTTTAGCAGAAGTTTTTTTAAGTATTCTTTGAAGCAAAGTCTGCTTGGAATTATTTATGGATAGGTTAAGATTTTCTTTTAGAACGTTAGCTTTGATTTTTCTCCCAAATACTTACAGATAAGATTTAGAAGGATTTAAATGCAAATTATGCTCTTTAGAAAGTTCACTTAATACTATGACATCATGATTTACGTAATTTTCTGCCTCGCCGTAGTTCTCGGAATCAAAACAATATCACATCAGCGTGTCATCGGCAAATGCTTGTACTTTACAAGTGAAGTTTTTAAAATAACGGACATGTAAATAAGAAATAATAAGGGACCTAATATAGATAGTATTTCCACTCTATCTGAGAACCTGGAATTAGAATATATGATCTGGAATCTGTTGGTTAAATATGAACTAATTAGGAGAGATGCGTTAATTTCGAAACCATAATATTTCAACTTAGCTACAAGAAGGGAGTGACCAATCGTGTCAAATACTTTTAAAAAATCCAAGAGTATTAAAATAGTTTGCATTTTTGTGCTTCGGTTAGCGCATATGTTTATTTTTCGCAGTGAAGACCATAATTGTCGAGAATTTATATTTGTACACAAGACATTTAGATATGGTTTTTTTTCTCTTCTAACGGCAGTCATTAATTATTTCTCAAATATTTATAGTTTAACAAATCATCATTAAGTTTGGTTTTCATAATTCTTTTAAGTTCACTATCCCTTTGCTTCATAAATATGTTGACGTTAGCGGTAAACCAGGGAGCTTTAGGTTTCATAATTCACGATTCTCGCACTGAAGCATGAATGTTAAATAACGCTAAAATATGTTTATTAAAATTTTATTATCAATGCAATTTTCATAAAAAATATTATTCCATGTTACTGGATAAATTTAAGTGTTACTAATAATACTTAGAAGTAATATACTTATTTAAAAAAAGTGCACTTTCCTGGATACCTTTATCACTGGATATAGAACAATATTAATCTACTTATTGTAAAAATGTAGTTAGTAATGTCTTAGTTTATGAATTTCGTTATGATAATTACTATTAGAAGTTTCGTTTTCCTAATTATGTAGTATTTTATAAGCTAAAGGTTATATTTTTCCTTTCTTATTAAACTTCTAAAAATAAAATTTTGTTTAATTTCATGTTACATATTGTAATATACTAGTCATTTTCATCACTGTGACACAGTGTTGGGTCATAATAGTATTTCCATCGCTCTACATTATTTTTCAGTTTACTGCAAAGTTCCTTCCAGTTTTTCCTTTTTGACATTTTTATAAGGTTATTAAAATCTTTTTTGACCCTTTTATATTGCGAATTTGCATTCTGTTTTTCTTCTATGAGAGCAATAGGCATTTTGCATATTCTGAAGAAACGCCTTTCTGCAGAAATACATTCCCACCATTTTGTTTCTCTTTCATGCCTCCACCAGCTTAATTATGCTTGCTGTTTGCCGGTCAGAGATGACTCTGATTCTGTAGGCTAGTTATAACGTATTTGCGAGATTTTCCGAAGATTTCTAGTCACGTTCGTTGTTTAGGGCTTCACGAAATTATTGCTTGTTGAAAAATGGCCTTTTAACCGAGTTAACATTATTAGAACCTTCTCCCCGTATTTCAGAATATATATGAATACGACCGCTGTTTCTCCTTTCAATACTTTCTAGATTGACTGTTGGCGAGTTCTTTCGCGGAAAGAGTCATGTTGATCGGCCTGGTCTCATTGATATACCTACCGTTATCCTCAGGGTTTTTGTTTAAAAATAATACCGCAACCTCTACATTAAGATACCCTACCTATCCTGATGTCGTAATACGATTTCGGTTAGTTTCGTTAGCATAAAGAAAGTTTACATGTCACTGTAATAGCCATGTTGTAAGCACGTTTAGATCTACTCAAGTATTTTCGTTTACTTAGTCAACTTAAGTTAGTTTGCATCCGATATGATACTATCTCTTATTTCTTTTCTATGGGCTTTTTAACATCTGTACATTTCAATAAGTCCACTCTACGTCCAGTGCTATTGTATTTTACATAATATAGCCTGTTTTTACATTCCTTGGCTTATGCAATTTCTTTTCGAAATTCGAACAGTGTAGCATTTGGGGCCAATTTTCACAATTACGCGTTCCGTTATACGGCTGTGAACGATCTCAAATTTAATCCTTCCCTTTTCTCTGCTCTTAGATACTATTATCGTCATAGCTTGATTTCGGTTTCTCATGTGCCATATATACTGCTGTCGGTTTCTACGGCTTTTTGCGGCGATTACTACATTTTGTCGTGATAGGATCAAGATTATTTGCCAATGCATTATTTTTTCGTATATAGTGATAGGCCCTCGATAGGTTTTTTTTTCAATTTCCTAAGACAACGCCTTTGAATCATATTTAAAGATCTCCTTCTCTCGATTTTCTAGAAGTTACTGATGTTAATAAATATTTTATCGATATCAACATCTTCTAGCATTTTAATTAATTTAACGTATCTTCGTTCACCAGCCTTACCGCGGAGATCTCCTAAATCATCTTTTACTTTCTTAACCGTCTTTTCATCTTTCTATCTTTTTTCTGGCGGAATGACATATTCACATGATATTCGTCGTATGTTAAGGACCCTTTACACTATGCGGACGAACGGACGATTAGTTAGCAGCTGAGAATTTACTCACTAATTGGCAGCTGCTGACGAATGAACGAATGGACGGGCTTTACCTACGAATAAAGAGAACAAAGGAAGGAGCATATTAGAACTTCACAGCTGTCCTAAGTGGATCTTGCAAAAGGCGTATCTGACGTTTCCGGTCAGAATGCCTCTGATATGTTATCTGTGAGCTGTAAGGTTACGTATATTGCATACTTGGATGCAATGTATATTGAGGAAAATTTTTGTTCAAAATCCAAAATATAGCTAAGCTTATCAGTAAAAATAAACTTACTGATGAAAAGGTATTCTCAAATTACTGTTTTTCTTTGTGTTTTAAAACACCCACACGTTAGACAATATGGAATTTGCAGACTAACTAGCAAAGTAACAAAAACATTGTGTTAGATATAAATCTTCAATATGGCCAGTTTTCGTCGTGCGTATTGCCTACAGATTTGGACCATGTTATCCTTCCTTTGTTTCCTTTATGGGTAGGGTGTTATTACAAGAACATGCCCAAAAATATCTAAATATTCGAATAAATTTCAAACAGTAAATATTAGTGTTATACTTTAAGTACAACTCAACAACAAGTATACTACTCCGATCTGATGTTTTCCTTCTTTCTTGCGGCTTGTCCTGGATTCACAAATAATTTAGTATATTTTCCCTGTATACAATAACAAATAACAATGCTAGATCATTGCTTACGATATTATTAGATTCTTCTACTTGTACTGTTCATCCCACTCAGACTTCTGTTGGTCCAAGATTTTCGCAAGATCACTTAAAACTCTTTCTATTGTGAAGACAATGAAACCCAGCGGTCTCTACTTATTAAGGCTTCTCCCTTTAGGCGTATTCGGCATGGGAGACCCCACAGTAGCAAACCTCCAGATACCATTAATATAGCCCTCAGGTTCGCTGAAGCTCACCGGTACGCAAAACTGAGAATACCATTGTGGGTATTACTTCATTACTAATGAATGTAATTGCAAACGACGGAGGTAAAGACGTATTTTTTTACCTAACGTCTTTAATACAAGTTTTTTATTTTTAAACCGAAAAAAATATGTGGATGTTTATATTATAATTATAAACAAAGCTTATAAATTACTTACATAGATCATAATTAAATATTAATATAGTTTCCTTGAATAGCTGAGATTATTTCTGAAGCAAAAACTTTTTTGACTCGTAACGTAAAAGCTCGACTAGCAGCTTGTTAGTTTCCTTTCCTTTGCCTTCTAAGCGGAAATAGAATCCTACAAGCCCAGGTATCAAAATATCCCTCTCGATTGGATTTAAGCAATAGGGATTTCTTAAAATACCCTAATACATCTTGTGGGATTTTGTTTTCTCAGCGGTAATCCTAATTGACACCATTAGATACCGTTTCAAATAGAGTAAGTTTTTTTGTCAGTTGAAGCGTTGTCTGTAGGTAGTAAGTGTTTCATAACTGTCAAGTAATTCTTTTAAAATACGTTTTATTTAAATTAACTAATGCTATGAAATTGAACATTACACCGGTTTCACAAAAAAAGAAGAAGCTATTATTATTTAAATTTAAATTATGTTAAAACCTTCGTTTTGACATGCCAAGAATCTGTCAAGAAGCACTGACTTAAATACAGCCAGAGCAAAAAAAAATTATATGATAAAGTGCGGGACACGAAAGAAAACCGGGCAGAGCTAACCGGTTTAGGAAGGTCGGCCAAAAAATCTCTTTAAACCAGTGGTGTCCCGTCGTTCTTTAAATAATATGGCACTCCTTTTTGACAATAAGCACTTCAGATAATTAAAAAATGTAACTATGCTTAATGAACCTTTATCTATATTTCTCTGTTTTCTTTCGTGTACCGCACTTCTATATCTCTTTTGTGTTACAAAAACGGCGAACTTTCGAATTTTAAAATGATTTAATTTTAATTTTTCTTGATCGATTTACCTATAAATATATATTTTTTTGAGTTCTGTCATTAACGGTTCCCGGGCTACTGCCTACGTCCACTATTATTGGACCACCCAGTATAGTGATACACGATTTACAAGTCCAGATTTTACAAGGGCAGTTAGCAGTAGAACTAGTGAAAGATATTTATCAAAATTTTAATTTATGCAGTTCGACTTTTTTGCTACTCGGGTATGCCAAAAGCGGCCGTCCGTCTTCGTTTATCATATTATTTTATACAGGAGCCGTCGTTGTGGAGTACTATACAGGGCGTTTCCTAAATGCGTGCTGATGTTAAAGGGGGTGTTTTTATGTCTTACAAGTCTTAAATTTTGAAAAATTCTGATGCTATTGTAGATAACTGCATGAAACATGATACTCGTCTTCTAGGCATTAAGGAGCATACGGATTTACGCAGGTTAATTACATATGCACGCCACTGGTAGAAATTTCAAAAATTGATTGTTAATACAAATTCCCTTTTATGCATAAAAGACGTGAGTAGTTATAATAGGGGAGCGCCTCCTCCTCCTCCTCTTCCTCTCTCTCATGTCCCTCATTCTTAACTTCCTCCCCTTTTATTCTCATTCGCATCATATTTTTTAATTTTTTCTCTTTGTTCTCCCACATTTGATTTTGCATTCTTAAGTCTTATAAATAGGTGCATCAAGATCATTTTAGTATGTTAAGGTACGAGTGACTGTTAAAAGAAAAAAATCTGTTGAATAAATCTATTAATAATAATATTAAAATAAAATGAGTGAATCAGTTGGAGAAAGAAATCGATCCATTCCGCTTCAGACAATTAGCCTCGAAGAAATTATACCAGGAGTTCAAGAAGAAAATATACCATTAGTTCGAGAAGAAAATAATGGGATTGTTTTAAAAAATTTGAATAAAACTGAGAGTGAAGAGAAAAAAGTGTTTTGTGCTATTTGTTTTGAAATAATCGAATATTATGATTCATGTAGACCAAATACATGTTCCCACATTTTTTGTTTAAAATGTATTTTAAGATGGAATGATGAAAATGGTTGTTCTATAATGGTAAACAATTGTCCTGTATGTCGCACTAGATATTACTATTTGGTACAAATCTTCAAAGATGTAATTAGACATCATTTTGTTGTAATTTTAAAAAGAGGATAATATTTTTTATAATTTGTGTTTGTGAAAACTCTGGTAACAAATAATTTTGTAAAAAAAGTAAATGTAAATATATATAATAATTGACACACATTTTTTCCTTTTCCTATATTGAAACGACAACAATGATCTAACAAGTTTTTTAATACATACTAATTTTCACATTACATAACAAAACAATTGTTATGGGTTTACACAAAAAGTGCCACGCCCTAAAATGGCACCACTTTTGCAAATGGAAGCTTAAGTTTTCTTATGGGAATTTACATGTAAAAATGACGGTTTTGATTGTCGGACCGGCATAGCCTAATCTACTACTTTTTAATTATACTAATAATATTAATATAATTTGCATCAAGTAAGAGAAAACTCAATTGAATACAGAAACAAGCGTTAACAAAATGTTATGCTAATATATGAGTGCTTCTAGTGTCAGTTGACATAATCGACACTTTTTTTACATATGATTAGCTATTTCATTTACAAATACAGTGTCAGATGTTAGAATAAAAAGAAGTATTTTGCATATAGCAATGAAAATATATAACCGCTTATAGTAACAGTTGACATTTTTTAAAATTAATATTGTTGAAATATATTCTACTTATTATCTTTACAATTTATGTTTAAAATTAATATTTTTGATATAATCTACCCATTACGTTTATAACCTATATTTAAAATTAATATTGTTGAAATAATCTACCCATCACCTTTACAAACTATGTTTATTATTAATATTTAACAACATAATTTTCTATCTCTTTTTTTTCATTTTTGTTGCAGTAAAAGCAAGCATGTTCAGGAATTAGTAGAAAAACATGTATCCTACAAATAGCACAATGTAAATCAGAAGCACTAACAACATTAACATTTTTATTTGGCAAGATTTAATTCTTATATATATTGGTGACATTTTTATGTACATTTGTGGCATTTTTATTTGTTATTACGATTTTTTTCATAATGGACAATTTTTTGGCATCGAGTAGCAAAATAATTGACAATGACTTTGACTTATACACATGTACTCAAATGCAGAATTTTGCAAACCAACAAAACAATGAAACAGACGTATTTACAACTAGTCAACAACAAACTATTCAGGACTTGAATGAAATTATTTATAATAGCCAAGTTCAGAATAATGCCAACAAACACAACAACGAAAAATATTTATTTACAGCTACTCAACAACAAACTCTTGACGATCTTAATGACATTATTGACAACAAAACGGACTTAATTACAACAAAAACTAAACAAACTCTTGAAGAACTGAATGACATTGACGAAACTGAAAATTCTAGCTGTGAGGATATTGTTTGTTTTCAAAAATCTAATCCAAATTATTTAACATTAAAATCGCCAATTAATTCTCCGAGACCAATTTGTTCTCCCTTTTTGTTTAGTGAAAATTCTGATTCGGAAGAAGAACAAATTGATCAAAATTTAAGTTTGGCTATTTGTCCTACTAATTCACCATATGATATTGTAAATTCTGATTCGCAAGAAAAACAAATTGATCAAAATTTAAGTTCGGCTATATCTTCTATTAATTCACCATATGCTATTGTAAATTCTGATCCGCAAGAAAAACAAATTGATGCAAATTTGACTTCGGATATTTCTCCTAATAATTCACCAGTTGAACAAAATTCAATTTCGAAACCATCATTTATCATTAAAAAAAATTTAAAATTAATAAAAAAAATAAAAAACAAATAGCAAACCTTAAGTGTCTGGGTTTCGCTATTCAAAATTTAACTAATTTGATCACAATTAAAAAGGGAGACGAAAGTACGGTGAATTATGTTAAACAGGCCTTTGACAAATTAGTTGACTCATTTGAAGAAATGGATTCATAAAGTCAATTAATTTCTATTGCTTTTTTCAAAATTTGACTATAACTAAATAAAAATGCACAATATTAATTTTATTATTATACAAAGAACTTCAAAAATGCAATTGCTTTTTTCAAAATTTGACTATAACTAAATAGAATTGCACAATATTAATTTTATTATTATTATTATTATGCAGAAAACTTCAGAAATGCATAAGTGTGTAACATGTAATAAAGTCTTTACTAGAAAGGATAATTTACTGCGACATATTAAAAAACATGTTAACGGAAATTCCACAAAACTCAACAGTTGGTTGAAAAAACCAAAGCTTGTTAAAGGTAAGAACATTTTATTTTTCATGTTGTAAAATATTTTGTAAAATATTTTTTTCTTAATTTATATAGATTCTACAAATATTGTAAAATATTGTAAAGAATGCAAGAAAAATATAAACCAAAGTCTATGGGGTGGACATCTTCGATCTAGTGTGCACAAGAACAATTCCAAAATAGGCTTGGAGGAAGGTGTTGAAATTATCAAGTCAGCATTCAGGGAACGAATAATATCTTATAGGATTTCCTCACACCAAAACTTCATAAATGTGAAAGAATATTTTCAACATTTGGAATACAAAATTGCACATCTAATAGATCAAGAACTGCAGAAACATAAATGTATCAAGCTAAATATGGAACTGTTCGGTTTCTATTTTAACCCCAGCAGCGACAGCTATGATGTCAAATCTTTTAATGCGCCGTTCCAAGTCATTTGCCAGGGATATCAGAAAAAAGAACTGTTAGAGCAAATCTGCACCATTATTGACCAGAAAGCTGACGAATTTGCAGAAAGAGATTCAGGTAAAGAATTTATTTTCGATTTTACAACAGCAACAAAAAAAGTAATTTTTTAATTTTTACGTTGCAGGATGGGCTTTGATGAATTTACTTCATTTGGAAATTAATGTTAACAAGCACAATCCGCTGAGAGCCTCATCTTTAATCGAACTTCCTCAAGAGATCAAGAGACGTCAAGCTGTGATCAACATTAGGAATGATGACAACTTTTGCTTCGCCTGGGCAGTTGTGTCTGCTCTTCACCAACCACGCGGATTAGATTTTGAAACTTCATCCTACCCACACTACTCTTCTGTTTTGGATATGTCAGGTATAGAATTTCCAATGTTGCTAAAGAACATTAAGATTTTTGAAGAAAAAAATAACATTTCTATTAATGTATATGGATTAGAAATTATAAATCCTAAAAAGGGGTATGAAGTAATTGGTCCACTTTATTATTCATCGAATAAAAAAAATCAACATGTCAATTTATTGTTAATAAGTGATGATGATGAAAAAACTTTTCATTATTGCTATATTAAAGATTTATCAAAACTAGTTTCTGCACAAATTTCTAAACATCACGGAAAAAAATATATTTGCGATGGTTGTTTACAATACTTCCCTACAGAAGAAAATTTATTACAACACAATAGCTATGATTGTGATCATTTACGAATTAACCTACCTTCTAAAGAATTAATAAAAGATAAGTTTGGAAACTATTCATATGATAATATTTTGAAATTTGTAAATTATCATAAACAAATGAAAGTTCCTTTCGTGGTGTATGCAGATTTTGAATGCATTTTAAAGCCTTTAAATAATGACAATGTTGATAAAAATCCTAATACTTCATACACCTTAAAACAATATGAACATATTCCACATTCATTTGCCTATTACATTAAATGTTCCTTCGACGATAATTATTCTAAATTTGAAAAATATAGAGGTCAAAATTGTGATACATTATTTATAAATTCTTTAGAAAGAGATGTGTATAACATATACAATAAATATTTAAATCCTAAAAAAATGATCCCTTTGAACGAACTGGACAAAATTTATCATAACTATGAAAAAGTTTGTCATATTTGTAATAAACCTCTTTTAAATGACAGGGTTGCAGATCATTGTCATATAACCGGTCTTTATAGAGGTCCAGCTCATTCACTCTGCAACATAAATTACAGAATACCTAACTTTATTCCAGTTATATTGCATAATTTGCGTAATTATGATTCTCATCTATTTCTTAAAAAATTATGCTTAAACAAAGAACAACTAACAGTTATCGCACAAAACAAGGAAAAATATATTTCATTTGAAAAGCTTATTCATGTGGATAACTATTTTGATAAAAAGACACAAAAGGCTAAGAAAAAAAATATATCATTAAGGTTTATTGATTCTTTTCAATTTCTATCCCATTCTTTATCAAAACTCTCTGAAAGCTTAAAAGATGAACAATGTAAGGAAATAAAAAAAATTTTCAATGATGAAGAAAGATTTAAACTTATTCGGCAAAAAGGTGTATTTCCTTACAGTTATATTGATGATTATTTAAAATTAGAAGAAACAAATTTACCTCAGAAAGACCAATTTTATAATACTTTAACGGATGAGCACATCAGTGATGCAGAATACCAAAGAGCTGTAAAGGTTTGGCAATTGTTTAAATGTGAATCTCTTGGTCAATACTCCGACGTTTACTTACTCTCTGATACTTTACTTTTGGCAGATATTTTTGAAAATTTTAGAAGCACTTGTTTATCCACATATAAGCTCGATCCAGCTCATTTTTACACTTTTCCAGGTTTATCCTGGGAGGCGTGTTTGCGTTATACTGGAATAGATTTAGAATTGTTAACTGATCCAGATATGATACACTTTTTCAAAAAAAGCGTTCGCGGTGGTGTGAGCTCTTGCATTTGTAGAAAATCTGAAGCTAATAACCCATTTCTTTTAAATTTTGATCCTTTAAAGCCAACTAAATACATAATTTATTATGATGCAACAAATTTGTATGGTTATGCAATGTCACAGCACATTCCAACGGGAGATTTTGTTTGGTTAACAGATAAAGAAATCAATGATTTAAATATTATGAATATTTCTAAAAAATCTAATAAGGGATATGTTTTAGAAGTTGATTTAGAATATCCTACAAGTCTACATTCCTATCATAACGATTTTCCGTTTTGTCCAGAAAACTTTAAACCGCCAAATTCTAAATGCATAAAATTAATACCCAATTTAAATGATAAATCAAAATATGTTATTCACTATCAATTATTAAAACAATGTTTGGAACATGGACTCAAGTTAACTAAAGTTCATAGAGTTTTACAGTTTTCTCAATCTGATTGGTTGAAAAAATATATAGACTTGAATTCAAGATTAAGAAATGATTCAAAGAATGAATTTGATCGTAATACTTACAAGTTGGCAAATAATAGTATTTATGGCAAGACTATGGAAAATGTTGATAGGAGAATTGACGTAAGACTTGTTACAGAGTGGGAAAAAAATAGAAGAAAAGATGGTGCTGAGAATTTAATTGCAAAACCATATTTCAAGGACTTAACAATATTTTCTGAAAAATTGGTAGCTATTCAATTGCAATAGATTCAAGTTACTTACAATAAACCAATATATGTAGGCTTCTCAATATTAGATATATCTAAAACTGTCATGTATGATTTCTTTTATAATTTTTTAAAACCTCTTTATCAGGAAAATATTTCACTTTTATACACCGATACCGATTCGTTCATTTTAGAAGTCACAACTCCAAATATTTATTCTGACATGATAAAAAATATTCACAAATTTGACACATCTAATTATGAATTTAATAATATTCATGAAATGCCTATTACAAAGTCAGTTATAGGAAAATTCAAAGATGAATATGCTGGTGAACCCATTACTGCTTTCTTTGGTACTGGAGCAAAAGCATATTGTATTAAAACGGAAAACAGTTTAACAAAAAAAGCAAAAGGTGTTAAAAAAAGTGCAATTAAAAAGCAGTTGGATTTTATTCATTATAAAGATGTTGTTGAAAATCATTCTAAAACCTTTTGTTCAATGTATGTTTTTCGATCTAGACAACATACAATTTTTACAGAGTTAATTAATAAATTGGCTTTGAGTTCCGAAGATGATAAGCGGTATAAAATTCCCTATAGTTTTAATACATTAGCTTGGGGACACCAAGATATTGCTTTGTATCAATGGAATGCAGAACATGAAGATTTAGATATATTTATGTAGATATTATAAGGTATTTAAATTTGTTGTTTTTGAAACCAAAGTTAGTCTTCATAAGTCTTTCACAAAATGTGCATAGAAACTTTTGACAAAGAAATTGATAACAGTTATTTTAAAACATATGAAAAACGACTTTCCACTTTTAAAAAATGGAAAGGAAAATTGAGACCAGAATTGTTAGCTGGAGCTGGCTTTTACTATACTTCAATCAATGATATTTGTAAATGTTTTTATTGTGGTATTGAAATTTTTGATTGGTTAAGTTATGATGATCCTATTGTGGAGCATAAGAAATTTGCTAGGAATTGTGATTTAAATAACTGTTTATGGAAAAATAGGAATCGAATAATTGTAACCATTCAAAATAAGTCTTCAAGCTACACATTTTATATAGTATTATTAATATCCTTATTTATGAACTTTTACATATATTTAAATTAAGTATTTTATTGTTATTTTTTTACAACTGCTTTTGCTTTCGTGGTGAAAGTATCTGCTTAATGTTAATAAATTTGGAATATAATTATTAATTTGTTTTAATGACTATCAGTAGATCTCAATTTATTCTTCTTTATTTTATTTTCCAAAATGTTTTTTATGTTCATCATCCCCCTGGCGTAACACAGTGTGAAATATGTTTTTCTAATAAAACAGACGTCACTCTAAGTAAATATTGTAAATTTATGAAAATTGGATTAATTAACAATAGTATAATTAGTTGGATGGAACGAATAAATGGAAATGAAAATGCAAGTAAATTTTTTAAAATTTTGTATCATTATCCAAATCGATCTATTTTTGATACAAATTGGATAGAAAGGTTAGAGTTTAAAAATAATCAGTTACAAATTTTAACCCCCAACTGTACCAATTATTATGACGGATTCAAAAATTATTACTTTTCCATCATTAGTGTGACATTAAACTTTGCATTATTTTTATACATTACCATTTTAATTATTTATCTTTATTACAAATTTCAAACTGGAAATCTATTTTTTCATTAATCCATTTTAATCGAAACTTTAAAGAAAGTGGGGATGAGAATATTTAAGTACAAGAATAACACAATATGTTTCAGTCTCGTTTAGTCATTATGAACAACACCGTGGTTCATAAACCTTTGGAAACGCTTCTTAATTCAAAAATTTATTTTTTAAATAATTCTTTGTCAAAATTTGCTCTTGTTGGCATTAGTTTAAATGATTTTTCTCCAAAAATTGTAATTGGTGGAAAAACTGGATTTTCAATCGCACTAACCGAAGAAAATTGGAAAGACATTTGTGTTCATCAAGGAATTATTGTAAACAATTTCTACTTTCCTCAAGTTGATCAAACCAGTGTGAATATAAACAACATTCATCTGCAGGTTCAGAAAATAAATGATACCCCTGTTCTACAAATTACAAAAGGCCCACACTTCATATACTTAGGACAAGAGTCTTTGGACAATTTGTGGCGATTAAAGGAAATTATTGATTATAGATTATCTATACTTAAAAGGCAAGAATTCAATACATATTTCAAAATATTTCAAAATAATATTTCATTTGATTGTGGCGACTTGTGTACGCATGTTTATAATATAATAAGTCCAACAGAAAATCCTAACAGTGAAAATGTTTCAACTATGATGGAATTACTTGCTTTATATCCTGAACAAATGGAAAACAAATTGAAGCAAAATGGAACAAAACGAAAATATTACGAAGAAAACAATGAAAATGGATCAAAAAGAAAATATTACGAAGAAAACAATATCTTTTCTGGAAGAGAACAATAAGGTGCATGTGTTAGTGAAGTGGAGCTTTGCTTACAGACAAGCCCGTAGGAGTAACTTTCAGATGTGGTACTTAGATAGACTCCGTTTTGAAAAAAGAATAAATGATTGTAAACTTATTCTAGATTCGATATTATCTGAGGAACATAGAAATAAAATATATTTGACACGTTTTAATAAAAATTGTATTTGATGTTTTACTTAATAAAATTTTAGTTTAGTAAATGTGAATTTTATTTGAAATTAATTAGCACATTAAGACTTTGTAATTTGTATCAGCTAAAGCATAAAGTGAGGAACAGAAATAAAACAAATTTAACTAAAATTTAATTTCAATTTAATTAAACAATATTTTTTTTATCAATCCATGTATTATATTTTTTATCAAGTCCTAACCATTTCACATAAACTTTGTTTCCTTTCCTTCTCAAAATCTTCTCAATAAGATACACATCGGTATGCTTTACTTTTAGTAATTCTTGCTCATAAAAACCACCCAGAATGTCCTGATTATCTTCGTCTTGAATTAAATATGTCCAAGGGTTTGTCATCTTAACTTCTTTAATGTGGAATATCTCATTTGACCAATTTGGTGTGTAACCTTTTGAAAATGCCTCTCGATGCTTGCTTATTCGTACGTGATCACCCACTTTAAACTTTGGAGATTTTATATCTAACGTTTTAGCATGAGTAAATGCAGATTTCAAGATTCTATTTTCATTTGTTTTATTTACTTGTTTTGGCTTCATTCCTATTGAAGAATGTTTTGTATTGTTATAATCTTTTACAATATCCGCTAATATATTAAACCATTTGTAATTTCCTTGAATGCTAAATATTTTCCACATATTATTCTTTAAAGTCCTGTTCACTCTTTCTACTATACTCGCTTTCAAATTGGAAAACGTGCTATAATGGTTAATTCGAAATTGTTGCATCAAATTTTGAAAATGTACATTGAAAAACTCTCTCCCTCTATCCGTTTGCAAGTTTTTTGGTGGAGTGTTTGCACTGATTAATATTTTTTTCATTGCCGCTGTTACGTCTTTTCCAGATTTAGATTTTAACGGTTCGGCCCAAACATACTTAGAAAATACATTTATGGTAATCAAGATATATTTAAATCCCTTATTAAATTTGGCATAGGGTAACATTTCAACCAAATCAGCTTGAAAAAGATCATTTAACCCTTTCCCTACCACCCTTCTGCGTTTGTAGTTTTTTCTAGCAGGTTTATGTAATTCATTAACGACTTGTTGTTTAACGGTTGTCATGACAACAAACTTGTTTATTCAATTTTAAGGAAGTTCACTTTCTATGTTTTGTAATAATTCGAAATATAACTTTTATATGTTTTTTCCCATTCATTCAATTTATCAATTTGTATTGTATAACTTTTTTCATTTAAAATTTTACTAATTTTAGTAATCTCCTTTTCTAACGCATTAAAGGATTTTTTTATCTCTCCAGTTAAGAAAGTAGTTGATCTACTATCACTATTTTTTAATTCCTCCTCTGTTTTATTTAATTCTTGTTCTAATTTCTTAATTACACTGGACATTATATTTTCCAAGGAAATATATTGTTGATTTTCTTCCAAAGTGAGTTGGTCAATTGTTCTACTGTTAAGAATGCTATTTTGATTTCTTTTTTTTTCATCATCTAACCTTTTTATAAAAGTTCTTAATTGTTTAATTTTTTCCTTGTGTTTTTCAATTATTACTTCTCTTATATTTGTTTCCATTATTATATTAATTTTGTTGATATCATCACTTAATTTTTTGTCTTCCTTTTTAACATGTTCATTTAAAAATTGCAAATCTTTACTTATTTGATTTAGCGTTAGCAACTGTTTATTAACGTTTTCAATTGAGGTATAGCATCCTTTAATCTGGTTTTCATACTTTAAAAAATTTTCATCAAAAACCTTAAGCTTTTTAGCAAAGATTTCATTATTTGTTTCATTTTCACCTAATCTCCTTTTTAAATTATTAATGTCACTTATTCTCTCTTGATTTTGTTTTGAAATATGGCGTCCAAATTTATCAACTGTCATGTTGAGCTTTCATTAAACAATAAATATGATTATATTTGATAGCTGTTATTTATAGTATTACTTTATCTTCTCTTAATTCTTCAATAATAGAGATAATCTCGTTACTATGAGCATTATTTCCCGCATCACTTGATGAAATTAATAAACGTAGCCTATCAACAATTTCGTTAACATTATTCCAGTATACATAGTCTGTATTTGATCTGTTTGTTTTCAAAAGTAATCCCTTTCCTGTAGATTTGGCTCTAGTTGTTCTAAACGGAGGTTTTGGTTTGTTAAATGCTGTAACTAATCTTGGCAAGGTTTTTGTCTTTGTAATCCCCTTTCTTTGTAAATATGGTCCTATTATTGTAACATATTTGTGTGATGTATTTCCTTGAACTTGTTCATTTGAATCAAAATTCCTACGATATACATTTGTTTTAGCTAGAATGTTCATGTAATTATCTAAATCTTCCTTCTTATAACCTTTCGGTTCTTTTTTGAAAAGCAATTCGTATAAACCTGGCGTGCCTGTGTACGTTATTCCTCCCACTTTAATGTCTTTTCCAATAATTTCTACCGGTATCTGTGTTAAACCAAAAGAAAACTTATCCGTTTCGAGGTCATGAAATATTCCATAATAATGGTCAAATTTATGTTGTGTATCTTTCACACCCTCATCAATATATGATCTGGGTAATTCATGAAAATCTGCTAAGTAATCTTTATATGATGGTGTACCAACATAGGTTTGAATTGTTTTTCTAGTTTGTTCCAATATGTCTGACAAGTTTAAATTTGTTGTTGTGTCACTAGAAGGATCTGAAGTTTCTGCTATAACAGTTGATGACAATGGTTGTACTACAGGAGAGGAAGAAGTGATACTACTGTCATTTAAAAATGTTGGTAGTTCTGTAGGGAGTGACGGAGTTTTTCCTGTTTTCTGAATATTTTTCGTCGGAGTTGATGTTTTATAAAGCTTTGTAGGTGTTTTGAAATCTTCATACTTTGAAACTCTTTCTTCTTTTAAATCGAATGGTTCGGATTTACCAATACTTGAAATTAGCTGTTTAAGTGGTTGTGTTATTGGTCTATAAGTTTGTTCTAATTCGGACTGAGCAGTAGAAGTAGCTAATTTCAAGCTTTGATATTTCTGCTTCACGGCTTGTCTCGATCTTATTAATTCTCGAGCTAAACGTTTATCCATGCTGTACAAGTTTTAAATGAAATAAAACTGCAAATTTTTTACTTTTATAAATATATAAAGGAATCGAATTTACTGCTATATCTGCCGTGATTTACTTCACAATCTTTGTCAATTACAAGAAAGCCATATGGATCCATCCAACAGTTAGCACAAATATTTTTAAACTGATCAAATGTCATATCCAATATACAGTGGTCATTATATATATGTTTTAAACTCAAACAGTCCTGTTTAAATAAAATTAATAAGTTTGCATTTTCTCGAATTAGACGTTTAAGGATTGAGGAATATCCTTGAAAAATAAAAAAACAATCGGTGTTTCTATGCCTTCCATGCGTGAAATAGTCCCTAATAATAGATTGATTATGACAAGGAATATCATCAAAAATGATAACGGAATTTGGCTTTATCTCATGAGGTGAAATAATGTTCTCATCGCTATCATATTCAAAGTATCCAATTTCTTTCATAGGTTTTAACAACTTTCTTAAATATTCATATTTTGGTTGATCTAATGACTTTGAATAAACATAGACATTTTCAAACCTAATTCCATTTGGATGCTCGAGCAGTGTAAGCATAACGTTGGTTTTACCGCTACCACTGCAACCAACTATAAGCCCTCTTTTTGAACCACCGCAAAATAAGTCACCATGCTTTCTCAACTGTTTACTTAAAATTTTTTCATCATGATTATTTACTGGTAATGAGAATTTTTGTTTTTCAATCCTCATTCTTAATCACACTAGTAAATATTTTTAGCTGTAAAAGTATTTATACCAGAAAAATGTCAATGTGCTTTTAGTATAAAAAGAACTTCAATGACTGTGGGTCGCCATAAGTTGAAAAAAACTATTAAAACACGTTATAGAAAAGGCTCTGGTTTAGTAAATAAATTAATTAGCAAACTACCTTTCGAAGTTCATATACCAGGATATAATTATTGTGGTCCCGGCACCAACTTGGAAAAAAGATTAACTAGAGGTGACGTTGGTATAAATCCATTGGATTCCGCTTGCAAAGAACATGATATATCTTACTCTCAGACTGAAGATTTATCAAAAAGACACATATCTGACCAAATATTAGAAAAAAAAAGCCTGGGATAGGGTAAAAGCTAAAGATTCTTCTATTGGTGAAAAAATTGCAGCTTTAAGTGTTGCAGGAATAATGAAGGGTAAAAGAAAGTTCGGTTTGGGATTAAAAAATACAAAAGGGGGTAAACTTAAATTGAGAAAAAAACGTATCATTCGAACACCCAAAAAAATTGGAGGATTTCTACCTCTTTTGTTTCCCATTCTTGGCGCCCTGGGTGCACTAGGTGGAGGCGCTAAGGCAGTAAATGATGCTAAAGCAGCTAAACAGCAACTAGAAGAAATACATAGACATAATATTGTAATGGAAAATGCTTCTAAAGAAGGGAAAGGATTATATATTAGACCATATAAAGGAAAGGGACTATTTATTAGACCTTATAAAGGAGGATCCGTCAAAATGAAAGCAATCAGACAAAAAAAAAAACTCAAAATAAGTTTTCCAAAAAGAGCACTTACGAACAATGATATTATTAAATATGTAAAGCTGTTAAAAATAACTGGCTTTAGAGGTGTTTTTATGCTCGATGAACTTCCAAAAAAAATTAATCTGAAAGAATGTGGTATTGTAAATTTGGATAAAAAACAAAATAAAGGATCTCATTGGACTGCTTATATTAAAAATAACAAAAATGTAATATATTTTGATAGTTATGGAAATTTAAAACCACCTTTTGAACTTCTCAAATATTTTAATTCGAATGGCAAAGTGGATGTATTTTATACTTATGAAAATAAACAAAAATTTAATTCATATAACTGTGGTCAACTATCCCTAAAATTTTTGCAAAAAAATATATAAACTCATTATTTATTGTAATATCTCATTCATAAATAAACTGCAATGTCTACCACAATTGCCATATCAGGAAACAGTTCTGTTTTGTCTGCTGATTTTAATCCGCCCATATATTTAGAGGATGAAAAACAATATTACCTGGGTTTAGCTGATTTTGAAACGTTTATGACTATCCCCAATATAAAAGGAGGATATAATAAATTTTATATAGATAAAAAAGTAATTGTTATTCCCGACGGAACTTATGACATTACAGATATAGAAACATACATAAGAGAAAGTATAGAAGATTTATTTCCGAATGAAAAAATTTTTTTTCTTTTAAAAGCAAATGTTAATACTCTAAAAACTTTTTTAATGTGTAGTAGAATAATTGATTTTACCAAGGAAGATTCGATAGGAAAAATGTTGGGTTTTAATAGCAGGATACTAGAAGCTATGAAAGAGGAAGAATCAGATAATGTTGCAAAAATAACTAAGGTGAATGCTATTTGTATTGACTGTAATATTTGTGTCGGTTCTTACAATAATGGTAAACCTGTTCATATTATTCACCAGTTTTATCCAACTGTAGCTCCAGGGTATAAAATAGTTGAATCTCCTTTGCCCATTTTGTATTTTCCAGTTAGCGTCAAAGCAATTAACAATATAACAGTTAAAATAGTTGATCAAGACGGAGAACTTATCAGTTTTAGAGGAGAAACTATAACAGTAAGGTTACATTTACAAAGAAGTGAAATATAAAATGGTTGTTAGATATAATAGAGCCCTTGGGATGAGACTTGCCCCTACCACTATCAACAAAGTAAAAACTTATAAAAAGAAAAAGCCTAAACAACAGTTCAGTATCAAATCCAACACCAACAAGTTAAGACGAGATAATCGTAAATTTCTCACATCCTTGGGTTTCACTGTTTTAAAATAATGAACATATTAAACGTAAACGAAAAGCTTTATGTAGACAATTCCATTGTCAGTTCTGAGCTTCACACATATCAACCATATATTTCTTCAAAATTCGATTACAATGATGAAATAAGGATCCCAATTCAAGAACTCGATGCTTACACTCTACCATCAGATAGTTTACTTTATATCGAAGGAAAATTAACTAATACAGAAGGTAAATATAAGAAAGAATTGCTATTTATTAACAATGGTATAGCCTTTTTGTTCAGAGAAATCCGCTATGAACTAAACGGAATTACTATAGATTCAATAAGAAATGTTGGATTAGCATCAACCTTAAAAAGCTACCTTTCTCACAATACCAACGAAAGTTTAAAACTGGAAAATGCAGGTTGGTTTCCACATCGGAAAGAAGGTGATACAATTTTAGTTGATAATGATGGAAAATTCTCCGTATCCATACCACTAAAAATGCTTTTAGGATTTTTTGAAGATTACAGAAAAATTATTATGAATATGAAACAGGAATTGGTTCTTATTAGATCAACTGATGATTTAGATGGTGTTATTTTCAAAGAAGATCCGGCACACCTTGTTACTGCTCCTGACACTCCATTGGTTACTTTCGATAAAATTTATTGGAAAGTTCCTCACATTCTAGTTGATATGCCACAACAACTTGCTCTATCAAAAATATTAGAATCAAATAAAGATATATTGATAGGATTCAGGAGTTGGGAACTTGTTGAATATTCTTCTCTAACCGAAACAACCCGTCACACATGGCCGGTAAAAACAACTAGTAAACTAGAAGCTCCTCGTCATGTTGTGATTGGCTTTCAAGAAAACAGAAAAGGGAAAATTGTTAAAGATATGAGTAAATTTGACAATATTACCTTGTCAAATATTAGAGTATATTTAAATTCTGAAAGATATCCTTATCACGATTTGTACTTAAATTTCGAAGAAAACAAATTTTCTGCTTTATACGAAATGTTTGCCAACTTTAGACAGTCTTACTATGGTGTTCCAAATGAACCCATTTTTAATCCTGAACAATTCAAAAACATTAGTCCTATTACACATATTGATTGCTCCCATCAAAAAGAAACAATTCAAACGGGATCCGTAGTAATGAGAATTGAATTTGAGACACACAATGCAATTAAAAAAGATACTTCTACTTATTGTCTTATTTTACATGACAAATTATTTAGCTACAACCCTCTTACTAAAATTGTGAAACAATTATAAACTTTATCCCCACTATTTTCATATTTCGATTTAATTTAAAGAAATTTTCAAAAGCTTTTAGTTTTAATCATGACATCAAAACTACAACTACAAATTGAAAAATTTATTTTTAAAATTAATCAACTGAAAGAAGAAATTGCAAATTATTCAAGTAAAAAAAGTCTCATTAAAAAATTTGCTGCTTTGAAAATATGAGATTGGTTATAGATATTCAAGGATTCAAAGATGAAAAAAATAAATTTATACCGAAAGAGCTTGCAGCTTTTGATGGTTATGAAATGACTCATTACATTTTTAAAAAGCCTTTTCCAATGGAGTTTCTTTCACCTGATTGTCACAAGCAGGCGGTATGGTTAACGAAAAATTATCATTGTATACATTGGAATAATGGATTTACTCCATTACATCATTTCCCAAAAATAATTGAAACACTTACGAAGAAAGCAGATTTTGTTTTTGTAAAAGGAAGCGAAAAAAAGGATTTTATACAGAAATATTCTAAAAAGCATGTGATTGAAATAGATGAACAACCAGCGCTAAAGCTAATGGAACCAAAATGCTTCTATCATTCAAAATCACCTTGTATGTGTGCTTTGACAAATGTGTTATTTTTATATGACAATTGTTTTATGAACGAATAAAAATATAAAAAAAAAACTTAATTACCTTTTTATTTTGCATTAACCAACCATGATTGAATACAATTAATATGATACCTTAAATCTAATTTTCTAAATTCATTTAAAAGTTCATACTCATTTTTATATTTTAAATAATCATTACAAAATTTAGCGGCTAATTTACATTGTTTCATTCGATCTATATTATTAACATATGCTGACAAATCTTGTGCTTCTGCGTCTTCTTCGCCTACAATTGATAAATATTGGAAGTATGCAGCAGATATAATAAACTCTTCATACATTTCAGTAACCATTTGCTCCATTGTAAATATTATTAAATTTATTCTTCCTTTTCAATTTATTGAAGAATAGTATCCTCGTCAATAAATTGCTTCAAGTCTTTTAAATAGTAACCAAAGCCAATATCTTTTAGATCTTGAATAAGTTGAAAAAAATTTAATGTTTCAATGTATTTGTTGCAACAGAGGGCAGCCTTTACGAATTCCTCAGATTGATTACAATAAAAGTCTATCCACTCCGGACCACTTGCCATACAATATGAGAAATAGGTTTTTGAAAGATTACTAAATTTCTCCTCTAATAATTTAACTGCAATCAGCAACTCAGCCATTTCATTTATTTAACATAATATTTTAAATATGTAGGGGGACGTCTCTTGCGAATAGGATTAACTTTCTTTGATAATACCTGTTTTTTATCTTCGTATAATTGAAACCTCTTTTGGGTTGCAATAATAGCAGGTATAAATTGGCAATCTTCTCCTATAAATTCTATTAGGTGGCTTAATTCTCCTACAAAGTATGATTTCCCAAATGTATTGAAAAACGTAGTAAGGCTTATAATTCCTTCTAAATAATCATCACAACAGTCAATTGCTTTTAAATAATCTCGTTTCAGTGGATAAAACAGCTTGGTGTATTCATCTTTCGAAATCACTTCAAAGAAATTGAGATATTTAACTTTTAACTGTCTGATAGTTGTAGTTAATTTTTCGCGATTACACATAATTCACTTATTACTTGACACATTTTTTCTTTTTGTTTTATACAAAATTGGTGGAAAAATTCAAAAATAACTTTTTACGCAACTCGAGCACAGCTTAGTAAATGTGTCTCGGCATACTAAAATGATCATGATGCACCTATTTATAAGACTTAAGAATACAAAATCAAATGTGGGAGAACAAAGAGAAAAAATTAAAAAATATGATGCGAATGAGAATAAAAGGGGAGGAAGTTAAGAATGAGGGACATGAGAGAGAGGAAGAGGAGGAGGAGGAGGAGGCGCTCCCCTATTATAACTACTGACGTGTATCAAATTTCACATAGTTATTTATCTTTAATTGCATCAGAATTAGGATTAAAAAAAAATGTTAGTCGAACTGCATAAGTTAAATTTTTGATAAATCTTGTTCACTGGAATCAGTGCTGGCTCCCCTACTATAACTACATTAATGTGTTAATTTTGGAAAAATATGAGTTCTGTAGTTTTTCAAATATTAATTGCAATATTAGATATTTTTTGACACCCGGTATTGAACAGAAAATTAATTATTTTGAAGAAATTTATTGACAGCTACTTTATGAACAATTTTACAAAATATATGAAAAAAAAAACTAAGCCATTTTTGAGGTTGACGGCTGTGATTCTAATGGTTCGATTCCTTCTAAACCGTTGTCTTCCTCTGAAAGTAATGAGGTTTCGTCGTCACTACTGGAAGATCCCAGTGTGGTAACTAAATCATCAATTACCGTTTCAATTTTGCCATCTACTTCCCAGTATTTATCTTCAATAGAACGGACATGTTTAACGTACGATTTCCAATTTTCAGCCGATATTGAGTCAATCGCTTCTAATGTTATTTTATTTAAATCTTTAATTGAAAGTTCACCGGTGTTGCGCTCTCGAATATATTTTTTTACTCCTGCCCATGCAAGTTCAATAGGGTTGAGGTCGCACATGTATGGAGGCACCCTTAAAGGTGTATGACCGAGGTTACGTAAAAGACCGTCAATTTTATAATTTTTTCTCTAGGCTTGTTGGCTGATATTACTTTATATAATTGATATTTTCTCCATGTTGGATCACATACAAGATTGTTCGATTTAAGCCACGATGTCATATGAGCTTTTGTAGTTTGGTTGGCACTTTAACTTCTACGTGAGAATGATAAGACGCATTATCCATTACCAAGATTGATTTGGGAGGAATGTTAGGTAGAAGCCTCTCGAGCAACCACTTTTCAAAATTATCTCTATTCATCTGTCCATGATGGTCTCCAGTGGTTAGTCCCGAGCGGAAAACTAAAGCAGCACTTGGAACAAATCCGGCTTCTGAACCACCATGAACTATAATAAAGCGACTACAGAGCGGATTCCCTAAACAACACCTGTAACACTTTCACTTTACCAGCATTTGTTCACTGTCATATCATTATCTACCCAGGTTTCGTCTAGATACACCATATTGCGTCCTTCTTGCCTATACTGCCTTACAGTTGATGGGTATTTCACCCGCCACTGAAAAATATTTGGTCTCTCAATGAGCAATTTTCGTTTATTTTGGCACTTGCGCCAAACAAAACCATTTGATCGTAAAAGCCGGTTTAAGGTTTTATACCCATACGGAAAATCTATTTTATTCTTTACAGCACGAAGTAGGGGTTTGCAGGTCGGAACCTTCTTCAAGTTTATATAAAAATCCTCTATTGTTCGTCGACTTACTTGAAAATCACCATCGTCAATTTTATCTTTGTATGATAATCGGGGTCTTTTTTTACCAAGAGATTTTAAAGGTGAAGTGTAACATGAGCAATCATCATGTTCTCTTTGAATTTTTCTTACACGACTTTCCGAAATACCAGTGAAAAATGCAGCACGTTCTGTTCGATTTTGAATTGGAATAGTCAAACTATTATTTTCAGCTTCTCTAGTACAGGCATCTATAACGCTTGCAATAACTTCACGTGCACCGCTTCGAATTGTTTTTCCTCTTTTGCTCACCATCGTTACTTCGAAATAATAATTCAAATTCAACGCAACGCATTTATATAGAAATCAAAACAAATGCTCGAAATGTGTAGGAGCCACTGGAAATAGCTAGAACCTTCTAGCGGCAAGTGCATGGAGACTCTAGGCACATCCCATTTCCAAATGGACCAGTGCGAAATTTACTAAATCCTCGATTAATTTTCCGTACCGCTTAGCTGGCGCACTTTATAGGCCAAGCGGCAAACTATTACAACAAATAAAATAACATAAAATTTATTTGCGTACACAAATTTTACTTTTTCGCTTGCTTAAGACTATGAACCTTTATTTTAAGGATCGCCCGGTTTGCTTTCGTGTCCCTCCCTCACTTTATGTATTTTTCTATTGCATATTATTAGCTGGATTGAAAGATTTTTTCATTCTGATTTCAAAAATATATGCTTTGTTATGTTATGTTTGTATGCTTTGTTGATATTTGGTTCCGTTTTCGAGCTATTTCAGTTTAAACATTTTCGTTTCGGTACCGAGACTTAAGCCATATTCTGGGTGAGATGGTTAAACCTGCTTTGGTCATCACTATAATGCAAAAATGAGCTGGATGACAATTGTTTCAACAACTGTAGTTATGGCAACCAAATACATAGATCTCCACTTTTCTGTCATTTACGTATTAATGTGTTTGATATTAATTATTTAATTTTGCTGAAAATAATTCAAATGGGTTATTCTGAGGGAGAAAAACGAAAAGTATAAAACTCTTATTCAAACGATAATAACGTTGCAAGAGTTAGAGTCGAATATCGGGGAATATATCCGGAAAGAAAGATTCCTTCAACAAATACAAACCAGATATAATTTATCGTTTCGAACAACAAAATTCCGTTCAACGAAAGACTAGAAAAATAAAAAACATTTCTAACAATGAAATGCCATTCAAACAAAAAAATGAAATTAACTTTTTTAAACGAAATTTTGAAAAATAGTTATAAAACTACATATTTTCTACCTAGCCTCCATTATTTTCAATACATTTGCCCATGTTGTTCAACAAGTTTCTGTTTATACATGAACTGATAAAATTTGCGTGCTGTATGTTTAATTCTGAAATTTCACTATTTAGTTTCTATATTATGGTTTGTAAAATTTGAGGTCAGTTGTAATAAATCTTATTCTTCAAGTATCCCTACAAAAACTGTCCAATGGATTCTGGATATCTGAGACTTCCATGTCTGCCTATCCAAAGAGGATATTTACTATTCAAGTGATAGGTGACTAATTGGATATTGTGAGGAGGTGCATCGTCTTAATGCCATATTAGCTCAAAATACTATACTGACTGGAATATTTTTAAGAAATTGCTCTATTTCTGTTTCAATGAAATGTAAATACCTTTGGCCAATCAGGGATCTCTGATATATAATTGGTCTTATCACCTTATTTTTGAGCATACCACATCACACATTAGGCGACTTTCGTCCTTGTATTTTGTAGGAAATATAACAGGAAAAATAAACATTTTTTCTGTTATATGCAGCGGTACTTGTGAAGGACGCTCCATCGGTGAAGATTATATTGTTTAAAAAATTGTTATTGTCCTGAATTCTTTGATACATCTCATTACAGAATTCAAACCTTTGCCTCATATTTTCGTCACTCAATTCTTATACTGGACGGGACTTGTATGGATGGAATTTGTGACCTTTCTCCGTTCGTTGAATGTTTCTATATGGCCTGCCGGAAATGTTTGGAGTTTCACGTATGAAATATTCAGGATTTTCTAGAAGAGGAAATAATATTATTGTAATTTTTCCCGAAATTTAAAAAACATCTCAGGTTTACTTTGAAAATGCAATAAAACATTAAGTACTTCATCTAAACTTATTTTTATTTATCCATTGAAGGAATTCTTCATCCCGAGTATATTCGCCGATATTTCACTCTAAATCTTGCAATGTTCTTATCGTTGGAATCAAAAATTTTACTACTTCCCGTTTTTCTTCCTCAGAATAACCCATTCGAATTATTTTCAGCAAAATTAAATAATTAATATCAAACATATTAATTCATAAATGACAGAAAAATCGAGAATTATGTATTTGGTTGACATAACCACAATTGCTGAATTAATTGCCATCCAGCTCATTTTTACATCATAATGATGATCAAGGCAGACGGTCTGTAACCGAGAATATGGAAGAAGTCTCGTTTACCGAAACGATATTGTTTAAACTGAAAATTGAAAACCTGAGACGGCTGAACCAAATATCAACAAACTATATATTTTTGAAATCAGGATAAAAATCTTTATTCTAGATAATAATCTACGGGATGTTCCGTTTGAAAAAATATAGTATAATTTTTTCAAATTTTTTGAAATCTGAAATATCCTGAAGATAATAGAAAAAACCCTACAACTTTTGTACTTTTTCTAAACCCTACCTATACCTCTGTAGGTGGTTGTCAAAATATAATGAATCACATATACAATTGACACTCCATAACCAGAAGTCCATTTAGGTGTAAGTTTATTTTTTGAGATTGAGATTTTTGAACCCGAGTATTTGGCCTGAAGATACTAAAATCAATGAGTTTTTTTACCTCAGAAGAAGACCTCAACAAAAAACCTAGACTCAAGGGCATCAGGAAATGGCGTTTCAACTATAAGACCTAGGTTAAAATTATTTCATGTAAATGTACAAGACCTTGGTAACAAGGTGAATGAACTTTCTATATATTTAAACAAATTTTCATACGATATTGCATGTATCAGCGAGCACTGGTGTAATAAGGATACATTAAGTCTTATTAATCTAGATAATTATAAATTAATTTCTTCTTTTTGTAGGAAAGATCATATTCATGGAGGGGTGTGTGTGTATGCACGTACCGATATAGAATGTAAAATTATTAACGTTATATCATACTGTAGAGAGCTGAATGCAGAATTCTGTGCTGTGGAACTCCCTAATAAAACTTTAATTGTAACATTATAAAGATCCACTTCTGGTGATGGTGAGTTGTTTTTGCAATTGTTCGATCAACTACTGAACGACCTTACCAATAAGTATAGTGAAGTCTTTATTTTAGGGGATTTCAATATAAATTTTAAAGGTGGTTCTCATATCTTAACTGAATTAACATGTATATTAAGTTCATATGGGCTTTATGCTACTATAACAGATTTTACAAGGGTTTTTAACGGCTCTGTAAGCTGTATCGATAATATTTTAACTAATTTAGATCAGGATTCCTTTATCGCAGGTGTTATTGACCCCTATCTCTCTGACCATTATGGTCAGTTTATAAATATAAACTTGAAAGTGGTTCATTCTACTCCGAATCGCAAAATAAGGAAAGTTACATCTGCCGGTCTTAGTGGTTTAAAAGATTCTCTACAAAGCTGGAATTGGGAAGTCTTTTATAAGGCAGAGTCTGTCGAGTCTATGGCAAATTTGCTTTTAACGAAATGTAGCTCTTTAATTCTTAAACTTTTCCCACTAAGAACAGTCAATGTCCCTAACTCACCTGTTAAATGGTTTAATAACGACCTTAAGGTTAAAAGACAGAATCTCTCCACGGTTAAGTTTATTAGTGATGGGTCATCTAATCCTTTATATAAACGCCTTTATAAGGTTTTACATACACAATACAAAAAGTCTATTGTCTGTGCTAAAAGAGAGGCATATGACAGTTACATTGAAAAATCTGAAAATAAAAGTAAATGTTTCTGGAAAATAATTAATCACGAAAAAAACCAACAAAAATTTAATCAAAGCAGTAGTAATTTGTCAGCAGATGATTTCAATATTTTTTTTGTATCTGTTGCATCTGAAATCATTAGAAATCTTTCTATTAATCCTGACACTCAGGAAACGTTAATAAATAATATTCCTGTGACGCTTGGTACTTTTGTACTTCTCCCTGTACTGGAAAGTGAGGTCAGCAATGCTATCATACATCTAAAAAAATCAAATAGTCTTGATATATATAATTTAAGTAATAACATTCTTAAGGAAATCAGCTCAATTTTGGTTGGCCCGCTAACACATCTCTTCAATATGTGTATATGTCAAGGTAAATTTCCAAATTGCCTGAAGAAGTCAAGAGTTGTCCCATTATTTAAAAAAGGCGATGTTAACTCTCCTGAGAATTATCGCCCCATTTCTATTGTTTCGCTAGTTGGAGAAGTTTTTGAAATTATTATAAAACAAAGATTAAATAAATACTTTGAACACCATAAAATGTTGAATGATTCTCAATTTGGATTTCGAGAGGGGCACTCTACTGTTCAGGCAGTCGCTAAGGTTGTTGAAGGTATAGTCGAGGGTCTTGAAAGGGGGCAGCATATGGGCCTTACCCTGTGTGATCTTAGCAAGGCCTTCGACTGTGTTTCACATCAACTCTTGCTTCTGAAGCTATCTAGGTATGGCATTAGGGGATTGCCACTTGATTTATTGAGCTCTTATTTGACAGATAGAACCCAATGTGTATCTGTTGGCGAGGACATGTCTAGTTTGCGTGGTGTGGGTAGTGGGGTGCCTCAGGGCTCTGTCCTGAGGCCCCTACTGTTTATAGTATACATTAATTATTTATTTTGCATTTGTTACCTGACATGTGTGTATGCTATGCGGACGACACCTCTCTGATGTCTGATGCCGACACAAGGGAGCGTTTGGATGCAAAGATGCTTGAAATTAAGGACAGGGTCGATGTTTGGTTCACCCAGAATAATTTAAAGCTTAACATGAATAAAACCCAGGAAATAACTTTCTCAACTAAAACAAATGATGCACCTAGTACAAGTGTTAAAGTGTTGGGCTTGATAATTGATAATAGGCTTGACTGGAATTCTCACATTTTGGGTTTAAAGGCCAAGCTTGCTTCTTCTGTGTTTGTGGTGAGGAGACTGAGAGATTTGGTGAGCCGGTCTTCACTTTTAACTGTGTATTACTCTTTGTTTCACTCTCATATTTCATATAGAGTTCACCTATGGGGAAATTCCTCAAACGCCTTGTCTATATTTAGGTTACAGAAGAAGGTTGTCCGAATAATTGCAGAGGCCGGCTACCGGGATCACTGCAAATCACACTTTATAAATTTTGAAATTATGACTGTACCATCACTGTATATTTATTATCAGCTATTGGAAATTCATAAAAATAAAGATAATTTTCAATTTAATTCTTCATATCATAATTACAAAACTCGTATCGCCAATTTAATTAGACCTCCAGATATAGACTAGATAAAACCTACAAAAACTCTTTAAACATTTCTCTATATAATATTTTACCACGTTCTATTACGGATTCTATTTTAGGTAGGTTTAAATCAATTTTAAAAAAATTTCTTATAAAAAATGCGTTTTACTCGGTGAGTGATTACATGCACACCCTCTCCAGTGATTGTGCTTCAATAGAGACGTTAGTTTCTTAAATGTTTTAAGTTTGTTCGTTTAACCTACATGTTTTTATTTTAACTGTTATGTAATTTACCATTTATTTTTAATTGAACAAATGACGTGCTACAATTGTAAATTTTTTGTATCAAAATGTAGTCAAATAAAATTTATCTTATCTTATCTTATCTTATTTAAATAACTACTTGTTTGAAAATGATGAATAAGAAATGCTGAAATTTATTTAAGAATAGAAAAATGTCATTTAGAAAGTATTTAATGCAAACTATTCTCGCTAGAGCCATTGTACTTACGCTACATTGTTCCTATACGTGCTTCTGGGTATACCACTTAATCTGGTTCAATAAACTGCTTTATGTCTCTCGAGCCGCTGCAATAACGACTAGTGGTGTCGATGTGTCAATATTGCAAAATGTACCGACAAGTTTAATGGCAAAAACCGCTGGCAATCCAGTGCTGTTTTGTTATAGGTATGTTATTCTTCGTCCCTTCTTCAGGTTTGCCAGATAAATATGAGCTTTAATTTCAACATTTAGGTTAAGTTGATCATATTGTGCTAGCGTGTGCTTCGAGCTCAATTTCTTTAAATCTTACATCTAAGCTCGAAATGGCACAAAGCCAAAATATCTAGCGTAAGGATTAGTTTTTATTTGTTTTATATTTATGAAGCTCATTTTCATCTTAATCGTAAGTGATATATTGTTGATGTAAATTATATATAAATTTTCATTCGAATAAAATTATAAGTAAAAGTTTAATATTGAGGCAAAAGAGCTGCGTTCCTTCCCTTTTGTCCTCAGCTTGTAAGTTGAGATTTTGAGTTAGAAATATGAATTGGAATTGCCCACGTATCAGATACGTTTAGCCGCATTCATCCCATGTTTTTAATTATTGGGCATGATCGTCCACCATAAGAGTTTTTTGTAGATATTTGCAATTAAGGGTCCCTAAACAACGAAAAATATGTTTCCCGATTTTGAGATGACGGTCTGTTTGTGTGCCGTTAGGGTCAAAACTGCTTAACCGACCGATTTGTAATTTTGCCCAAAAATCGAGAGTCTTATGGGGAGAAACTGGTAAAAATTCGATAAAGCGGAACAAAACGGATAAAATATAGCCTTTTTCAAAAATACTGAAAAGAAAAGAAATAAAGAACAGTTGTCAACAACAGCAAACTTGTTGGGAAGTTTCATCTCAAAAATATGTGGAAACCTAACACAATTACTCACTCTAAAAATATAGTGATAATGCTAAAACATTAATCTATTGCTAGTGTTCGGTATAGAGGCTTTTCTATAACTCTTGATTGTGACGAATATGAATACACCTTAATAAAACAAACTTGTGACTTAAAAAACTTAAATTTTTTAATGAATGATTGAAAACAACTACAAAGCACGTTCAAGCTTCAAACAGCTGATGACAATTAATTCGAAGTAGAAGTGTCTCTCGCTCTCGTTCGTCGGGCAGAGGGTAAGGCGGTGTTGTCACGTTTTTTTATTATTCAAGGTCCAAACATATACCGGCCCCCTTGGAAGGCTTGACTTTCAACATACCGAAACACAATTGATTTTACACGGCACCTTCGGTTGGCAACACGCACAATTTAGAAACTGGCCTTTTAAACACACCATTAATAGTGCGCACGTTTACCACACGCACCACATCATCAGTTCCAGGAAACACTTGACTAATACGTCCCATTTTCCAATGTAGTGGAGCCTCATTGTCATCCTTCAGTAAAACCATTACTCCTGGCTGTAGATTTGGAGTACCCTTTCTCCATTTTGAACGCTCTTGTAACGTACAGATATACTGATATGACCACCTGTTCCAAAAATGCTGTACTTGTTGTTGCAGTCGTTGATATAACGAGAGTCGATTTGAGTTGGCATGTTTGTAGTCGATTTGTGGCAAGGCGGTGATGGGTTCGCCAATGAGGAAATGGGATGGTGTAAGGACGGAAAAATCATTGGGATCATTGGACAATGGAAAAAGAGGTCTTGAGTTAAGGACGGCTTCAATTTGTACAATTACTGTATACAAAGATTCATATGTTAAGTGAGCATCACCCAATATTCTTTTTAGATGATATTTGGCCGATTTTACACAGGCCTCCCAGAGGCCACCAAAATTAGGCCCATAAGGTGGTGAGAAATTCCAAGTTATATTTTTAGCTGCTAAAAATTCAGTAAATTTAACGCTCTTAGCAATATCAACGAGAACCTTTCGTAGCTCCCTTTCACTACCCACAAAATTTGTTCCGTTATCTGTAAAGACAGTACTGCAAACCCCTCTTCGTGAGACAAACCTTTTAAAACTATTTAGAAAAGATTCCGTAGATAAATCACCTACAAGTTCTAAGTGGCAAGCTTTTGTAACAAAGCAAACAAAAACGCATAAGTAGCATTTTACCAAAATTCTATTTTTAGTTTTTCCATCCTTGACCAAAAACGGTCCGGCAAAATCAATACCTGTTGTTTGAAAAGGACGCTGAGATGTTATGCGCTCTTCGGGTAAATTACCCATTTTATATTCCACATTACGAGGTTTTACTCTGAAGCAAGTTATACAAGAACGTAGAATCTTCTGAGTTATATTACGACCATTTATAGGCCAAAATCGCAAGCGAACGCTTGACAATGTAGTTTGAGCACCTGCATGCAATAAATGTAAATGTTCATATATGATAACTAACTTTGTAAAATTTCCACAACTGGGTAGAAGAATTGGATGTTTTTGGTCAATTGAAAATTTCGAGTGTTTTAACCTGCCTCCAACCCTGATTATATTATTTGAGTCCAAAAATGGAGTTAATTTAAAAATGGGACTATTGGAAGGCAAAGATTTTGATTGTTTGAGAAGTTTGTATTCTACAGGAAAGTAATGTGACTGAACTATTTTGCAAATAGCATTTGTTGCATTAAGAAGTTCATCCTTTGATAATGAATTCGATAAAAGAATATGTGACCTTTTATATTTGAATTTAAAGTTGTTTATAAAGCGTAAGGAATAAGCTATGACTCTCTGCAGACGAGTGAATGATGAAAATTTATCTATGAGTGTGATGTCTAACAAAGGTTGAATTGTAAATGTCAAGGAGTTATTTTTTATTTCTGGAATGTCCAAATTTGATGTTTCAATCATAGGAGGGAAAGCAACCCTTTCATCGTGCAGTAATGCTGGACCATTCCACCAAAGTTTGGATATAGCTAGGGCTTGAGGTTCCAGACCTCTAAAAATGATATCCGCGGGATTATTGTCGCCTTGTATGTGAAACCATTGATTTTCTTTACTACTCTGTTGAATTTCGGAAATCCGATTTGCTACGAATGTTTGAAGTCGACTTGGTTGCATGGAAATCCATGAGAGAACTATTGTAGAGTCAGTGTAGTAGAAAACATTATCGATATTAATCTTTAGGGCAGCAATAATTCTTTGTGTTAATCGAATAAGTAACAAAGCTCCACAAAGTTCTAAACGGGGAAGGCTAATGGTTTTTAGTGGTGCTACGCGAGATTTGGCGCAAAGTAAGTGAACATGTACCTTTCCTGTAACATCGATGCTGCGTATATAGCAGCAACCACCGTAAGCCCTTTGTGATGCATCACTGAAACAGTGCAATTCTAGTGTGGTAGAATTTGAACAAGTAATGTACCGTGGAATAGAAATATCATTAATTAATGAGATTTGGTTTGAAAAGTGTATCCAAGCTTCATGTAAGTCTAGTGGAACACTTTCATCCCAGTCAATTCCCAATTGCCAAATTTGTTGCAAAATGAGTTTGGCTTTGATTACACAAGGTCCGACAAGTCCAAGTGGATCAAAGATTTGAGCCGTAGTAGAGAGAATTGTTCGTTTCGTGATACGTTTATGTGGGGATATATTGAATGTATATTGAAGTGTATCATTTGAAGAGTTCCAAGTAAGGCCTAACGTTTTGGTTGTTTGGTCATCGGATATTACCTTACAAGAAGATTCTGATTTATTAGCTGAGATGTTTTTCATAACTTCAATATTATTTGAAGCAAATTTTCGTAAATTAAAACCATGTTTTTGAAGAATTTCAATAAGATCTGATATGAGAGGTTTGGCTTCGTCCACAGAATCGCAGCCTGAAAGTAAGTCGTCAACATAAAAACTGGATAATATTATACTAGAAACTTGAGGATTACTTTGTTTACATTCAATACCAACTTGGCGCAAAGACCTAATGGCTAAAAATGCTGCGCAAGAAGTGCCATATGTCACGGTATTCAGTTGGTAATGGCTCAATTCGTCTGTTGGATTAACACGGAAGAGTATACGATGCAAATCGCGATCTAACTCATTTAGCATGACACACCTATACATTTTCTCCACGTCAGCGGTGAAGGCAATTTTATGTGTTCTGAATCGAAGAATTATATCAAATAGATCATCTTGCAGCTTCGGGCCAACTTTAAGTGTATCATTGAGGGAGATCCCACTGGATGTTTGAGCTGAACCGTCAAAAACAACACGCAATCGAGTGGTAGTGCTCGATTCCTTCAACACTCCGTGATGAGGTAAATAAAATTTGACATTTTCTGAATTGGTTTTTTCTGGTTTGAGTTGGGTCATGTGGCCTAATTTTTCATATTCATTCATAAAGTTGACATATTGATATTTAAAATCAGGATTTTTATTGAACTTTCGTTCTATGGCATAAAAACGTTTGAGTGCAGTTTCATACGAGTCGCCTAACTGATAAAGATTATTTTTAACTGGCAATTTCACAACAAATCTGCCTAACTCATCAAGAATAGTAGTGTTTGAAAATGTCTCCTCACATTCAATCTCTTCTTGAGATAACTTTAGTGCAGTACCAAGCTCTTCGAGGTGCCAGAATTTCTCAAGCTGATCATGAATATCCTGAATTGGAGATGAATCAATAGATAAGTTGCAAATCGAATTGTTTGTGTGCCTAAGAGGTATTGGACCAGACAAAATCCAACCAAGTTTGGTCTTCTGAAGGATTGTTCCAGAATTAGGCAATGTAATTTGTCCCACACACAATAAGTTCCAAAAAACTGAGGCCCCAAGGAGCATATCTATAGGTCCAGGTTGATTGAATAAATTATCGGCAAGAACAATGTTTTTAGGGATCGTTAATTGTGAAGTATCAATAAAAATTGATGGTAAATTTTTAGAAATGTGTTTAGTGATTAGGAACGGAATATTTTCTAGTTGGAACGAATTTAATTGAGATTTTAAAGAAATGTAAGCCTTTTCAAAAATAGTAGTTACACCACTACCAAAACCTTCAACAGAATGTGATATTTTTGTTGATGAAAATCCGAGTTTAGAAAACATATTTTTCGTTATAAAATTTGACTGAGAACAGTTATCTAGTAAAACTCTACATAAATGTTTATGTCCATGTTTGTCAAAGATAAAAACAATGGCAGTAGAAAGTAAAGTATATGGTTCAGATTTTTCGCCAGTTGTAACTGAAAGAGTTTGAGATGGGTTTTGAATGGTATTTCGTTGTGACGTGTTTTCAGGTTCATTTATGTTTGGGTGGTTTTGAGTGTTTACATTTTGAATATCTGAGGATTGAGAATTATTCAAGTGGAGTAGTGTATTGTGTCTTTCTGAGCATTTTTTACATGAAAACTGATTTCGACACTCTTTTGATTGATGACCTGCACGCAAACAGTTTGTGCAAGCATGTAATCGCTTAATTTTATTCAAGCGTTGAAAAGGTGTCAAATTTAAAAATTCTTGACATGAAAAAATATGGTGGTTCTTTTTGCACATGAGACATGATCCTTGGTTTAAGGCTAAATATGTTTTGTCATGATCATTTTTTAAATTTTCACGAGGTATTGGTTTTTGAGGTGTCCTTGAAAGTACAGAAGGTCTTGCTGGTTGTAAGTTTTCTAATAACTGACAGCGTTTATTTAAATATGATGTAAACTCAACTACTGTAGGTGTATCTGTGTTTAATTTTATGGAATATTCTTCCCATTCTCGCTTTGTGAGAAAATCTAACTTAGAAGAGATGAGAAAAATTATTATTGTATCCCATGAGTCAACCGGTAATCCCCATGATTCTAAAGATCGAAGATGTTGACCAAGGTTGTCAATTAAGTTTCTGAGGTGAATATGAGATTCTTTCAATATACAAGGAATATCAAAAATAGCTTTAAGATGTGTTTGAATGATCACTCGCTTATTTTCAAAGCGGTCACAGAGAAGATTCCAAGCCTTGTCATAATTGGCTTCGGAAACCTCAAGGGAGTTCAAAACATTAGCAGCATCACCTTTCAAACAGGATTTCAGATACCAAAATTTTTGAATTTTATTGAGATTATTGCTGCTATGAATGAGAGATTTATAAGTGTTTGAAAATTGTAGCCATTTATCATAAGCTCCGTAAAATTCCGGTAAATTGAGTTTTGGTAAATTTGCATCATTACCTGATGTTAAATTTGACGAATTTGGTTGATTTGAAATACGTATAGCCGAAAAATGCCCATCAATAATACTCTTTGCTTTACCTACAGCAGAAAAAAATATATCTTCAAAATTAATACTTTCTTGAGAGTGATCAACATTATCTATTAAATCTAGTTCTGACTGAATTGATTCGAAATCATTTAAAGAAAAATTTATTTTTTCGAGTCTTGATTGCAATTCAAAAATCTTTGTGTTATCTTGAAAACTATTAACATAAGTTGTAAAACGTGTAAGTGCGGCTTTAATAAGTCCGCGTTTCTGAATTAAAGATTTAATTTGTTTTTTCAAATCCTCCTCGAAATTCTCTTCTTGGCTCATTTTGTAAAATTTGCCAAACACCAACCAAAATATTATTAAATCAGTGTAATACAGTAAATATACAAATTAAATGGAGAATAAACAAGTTTTATAAGTTTTTAAAGGGATAGAAGGAATGCGAACGAAATTAAAACAAACCGGTCAATCCGGCAACAGAGCTTAACATGCAGAAGGAACGGCAGCGAACAGTTGACTATGGCGGCCGTCCGTCTAATTTAAGAATGCCCTCTCGAAGAGGGCGACGCCACACAAATTGCTATTTAAAATGAATATTTGCCTTCTTTCTATCCTTTGCTTGATGATTATATAAATATTATGTACTTACAGATTGGCACGAACTATGTATTTATCTGTGGTTTTATGCAATAAGTAATCTTCGTTGTCTTGCAAAACAAAACGATGAGCGACGTAACTTCCATCAACAGGTTGCTAAATCCGGTTCGATTTAAGGACCAAATGTTCGGTATAGAGGCTTTTCTATAACTCTTGATTGTGACGAATATGAATACACTTTAATAAAACAAACTTCTGACTTAAAAAACTTAAATTTTTTAATGAATGATTGAAAACAACTACAAAGCACGTTCAAGCTTCAAACAGCTGATGACAATTAATTCGAAGTAGAAGTGTCTCTCGCTCTCGTTCGTCGGGCAGAGGGTAAGGCGGTGTTGTCACGTTTTTTTATTATTCAAGGTCCAAACAGCTAGTAGAAGCTTGTGGAACTTCATGTCATTAGAATATATTAAAAAGACGGAAAACATTAACATTTTTCCGATTACAAATTGATACTACACAGCACAAATATATCAAAGGACGACGGTAAAATAAAGTAAAGTAGGGGACTAAGGCGAGCAGAGTCTGCATGAAATTCAGTAGTATTTTTTATTTTTTTTTTATTATGTTTATGAGATATGCATTTTATTTTTGTTGATTTTAGCAGAAACTGATCTATACCGGGTTGATTTGAAAAGTTAATTCTTTTGTATGGATTTATTTTAGGTTGTTAATTAATCAGGTTATGATACATTTTGTTTTGATTTTTAGTATCCGTTTCTGCGATTGTGGATTTTTTGTATGTAGATCAGTTAATACAGCTCTCGCTTTCTTGAATTTGTTTCAGTCTTAAGTTTTTTTTTGAGGTTGAATGTGTGGTTGTATTCAGTCATGTGGTTTGAAACGGCAGTTTTGTTATGTTTCTCGTATTTGTGACCGTTCAGTCTATTTTAAAATATTGTCTAGTTTGACCAATAAATACTCTCTCACAGTTTTTAATTTACTGAAATTTTGTTTCAAAAAGGTAGAAAAGTGTAAAATATGGTTTTATTTCTTTACAACATCTTTTCAAGTAAGCTAATTATTTTGTCCATTGGTTGGAATCTGCACGAAATGCAGGACTTTATATGTTAAACCCGCGAAGCTACAATGGTGTATGTTATTTATTTATCTATATAAAGTAGGGTGTCGATATATTTGTTGAAAGAAGAATCTTTGAACTCTTCTTAGGCTACATGTCTTCTTGTGAAAGCTTTTTGGTGTTCCTGAACATCACGCCGAACAAGCTCAATATTTTCATTTGAACGACCAGAATGAGGTCTTTTGGTATGCTTTAAATCTCTTGCGCTAAGCGCCTAATTGTTTCTCTATGTGGAGCTCTTCAACCGGGGTACGCTCTTCTAACAGCGCGTAAAAATTATCAAAGAAAATTTTGGAAATACAATTTGACGATTTCTGCGCCTTCTTGAGGCTGACCAAAATTTTGTATCTTTCCAATTTAATACAAAAGTTTGCTTTTGACAGTTGTTACAGAACCTTCATACTAAGACTTTTGAAATTTTAACTTTTTATATTTAAGTTAAATATTGAGTATGGCGAATTGGTCCAAAAATATTTTGTTTTTAAATCATGAATCCCCAAAAACCTAAATGACTAGTTCTTTGAAGTGCTAAAATATATGCATTTCACTCTGTATATCAAAAAGTGCATTTTTAAATATGCAAGTATTTTTAAATATTTAGAAGACTAGAAACTAATTGGTTTTAATAACTATATAATATTATTATTTTCTCTTTCATGTCTCTTTCACCAATTATTTATTTAGTTTCCTTTAGCATATTTAAAAAAATCAGTTAATTTGAGAATCTAATGTTTAGCAGCTAGACCTTATTGTAAGTTCTTAATGTTGTTAAGAAAAAAACAATCATTTATTAATCTATTTAAAACAATATACAAGCATTTTAAAAGTACTTTTATTTTAATTTCCCAAAAATACGAAAGGACATATCCTATGTACTAGAACGATATAAATCCACTTTGCGATACATCTAACGTATAAATTATTTACTCCCGTGTAAAAATAAATCAGAATGTAATAAATGATGAAATAATATGAATCATTCTAGAGCTTGGCAGAATAACGCCTAAATCCCGCTTCTGTGTCATAAATTTTTGTATTCATGCAGTAAGGCTGCGTATGACTAGTCTCTTATAATATATTGTAGACATTTTAAGGGATTTGCACTGTGTTGTAGTGAGCATAACAGGCACAATTTATTATATTTACTTTAAACTGTCAGTATTTAGTCTTATTAATATACATATAGAGTGCACTTATTAATTTCTCTTTTTATTATTATTGGCAAACATTTACGGTGAATAGTATGTTCTGACTCAGTCTTTGTATTTTGTTTTGCAATAATAAAAAATACCCTGCATTTTTGTTACAGGAGAAAATCTTCATTAAGTTGCGAGTTAAATTCTTTTTACTGAATTATACTGGATTAGCATCATTTACGCAAAAAAATTCTCCAAATAAAATATGTTTGCAAAGAAAAAGTTTTAAAGCCCGCTACTTACTATCTGGTTTGATTCATCGATTCGATTCGTTAATTCGATTCGTCAATTTACATGCTTGAACTCATTGGCGAATCAACGAATTAACGAATATTTCATTCCCACTAAGCATCCATTTTTATTTAATCCATTCCCATGGAATTTATATGTTTCAATGTTTGACAAAACATAAAATTTGCCAAAGTTAAAGCCTATTTGATTATTCGCCCAAAAGTCTGATTGCTGCGAAACATCATAATTATGACCATTCAGCCTGCTGCTCAAATATTGACCAGTTTACCCAATGTAGATTTTGATACATTCGGTTACAGTTACACCGAATTTAACAAAATCAACATTGACAAACTGGTCAATATTTGGGCAGCAGACTGAACGGTCCTAAATATGGTAAAACCAACCAGACCGTTCTCACTAAACATGAAAGTCAATTTCAACATAAATTTAACTATTAGAATACCAAAATCCTCAAAACCGAACCAAAAAACAAAAAAGAGGAATTCTGGAAGTGAAAAACCTCAGCAAAATATATACCGACAAATCAAACAAAACTGTAGTAATGAGCTCTGATACCTACGAAGCAAAAATGTTTAAACTTCTAATTGACGAAAACACTTATAAAAAAATAAAAATGGATCCTAGAAATATATATAAAAAAAATATTAATAAACCTATAGAATGGGAAACTAAAAATTACATTTTACCAAAAAATAGCAAAAGACCTTGTTATTAATGATTCTATCTCACCAAAAATGTATGGCTTCTCCACTCCACAAAACTGGTATTCCCATGAGACCAATCGTATCATGCGTACAGTCACCTCTGGCTGGTTTGTCAAAATTCCTTAAAAATATGTTAACTAATTTTGCAAATAAAAGCGAATCATATTTCATCAAGATTCTTGGTATTTTAAAAAAAAAATTATAAATGTAATCATTCCACCAAACTATGTTATCATACCATTAGATGTGGTCTCATTGTACACAAACGTTCCAACCGATCTGGCCATAAATATAATAAAAAAAAATGGGATGACATAAAAAAGTATACAGATATGCTCCAAACATATCTTTAATAAGGGAACGGATGTTAACAAAAGACAAAAAAGATAATAAAGAAAAACCCACTTACATACTCCTTCCATAAATTCAAAATCTTTCGGAAAACATGAGAAAAATATTTTATTAAACATAAAATAACTGTATGCCAAATAGCTCACAACTTACTTCGAAAATTAAAATCGGAAACACCAAAAAATAAAAAACATATGCTATATATCAGATACCGTGCACCGAATGTAACTAAATCTACATTGGGCAAACTGGTCAATAGTTGATCAGCAGGCTGAACGGTTATAAATAACCAACCACTCTCACTAAACATGAAAGTGAATTTCAACATGAGTTTAACTATCAAAACACCAAAATCTTTAAAATAGAACCAAATAAACAAAAAAGAGAAATTCTAGAAATGATATATATTAAAAAAGAACCACACTCGACGACAAAAAAGATTTCGAAAACCTTAGCAAAATATATACCAATATTCTGTAATTCGGTAAAATGCGTTTAATTTTTGGAAGATACTATTTTCAAAAATACAGTAATTTTTTTTTATTTCTTAAACCCTGGCAAGGGAAAAAATGTGTATATATATATATGTATGTGCATGAAAATAGTATAACTTAAATATAATTTATTATATATAATAATAATAGTAATAATAATAAAAAAATTAGAAAAATAATGTTAAAAAAATAAAAAGTCTTGCTCTGGGGAATCGAGCTTGGAAGGTCTATCCTGGGTGACGGCTCTCTGTGCCTCTAGACCACTACCTGGTATGATAACAGTTATGTTAACATGTCAAGTGCAACATACAATGCAATTTTCATGTATCCATAGCAAAATATTACCTTTAGAAGGTTACGTTTAATAAACACGACTTAAAACTGATGATGTTAGTGAAATTTTAACAATTAATGTCATCATGTTTTAAATTTATATGTTTTATTGTGATAATGTGTAATGTCTATATTTCTGTTTTAGGTGATTAAAAAAAATTGACTTGAGAGTATTTACACCTAAAAACGTTCTTTTTAGTTTATATGCAACGGTGTTAATTTGTTAATTTTATGAATGATTGTGCGATAAAAGGCATATTATAAGTACTCATTACTTATCACAGAGGTATTGTGTGATTTTTTTCTTATTTTACTTAACGCTATGTTTATTTCACTATAATAAATAGTAAACTAATGTAACAGAAAAATATCTTCAGAAGATAATATAAGATAAACATCTAATTATTTTAGTTCAACGAAAACATGGTAATATTTACATTTATTTCGGAAAAATTATTGAAATTTTGTTTTATAACCTTGAATCTAACTCCGGAAATCCTGAGATTAGTCCACCAGATCCTGGGATTCGGGATACCGTGATGGCGATACCTAGCAGTGAAGCACCAAACGAACATTGGGACTCATGTTATATCAAGATTGTCAAGAAAGCAGAGGGAAAAATAACTTCATTGCCTAAAATAATGTCCTACTTAAGGGGACTGCGAACCCAAAAGCGTTATTAGTGGTGCTGCACACCCCAATATTTTTTATGCATCCCCTGTCTGGATCAAGGTGATAAATTCAAGCCGCAAAGAATGAATCTCTAAAGAAAAATACTAGCGAGAGTGGCATCGTATCCACCCCCATAGAAATACAAATGTAAGAAAGCAGTACATTTACCATTCTCAAAACATGCAGGAGGCACAGAAAAATGCAAGAGAGAAGACGATCATAATATAGTAACAAATGTGGAAAAAAAAACAACACAAATACTCAATTTAATAAAAGCAGGATCAGGTGTAAATACAGAAATACTGAGTATTATACCACACAAACTTGGACCACACCCTATATGCAGATAGTAGAGCAGATTCAGAGAAGACTGAAAGAAAATCTAAACTTAGAAAGTACTTGAAAACGCGGGAAACTAAAAGATAATTTTAAAACTAATAAAGGAAATAATGTAATAGGGGAAGGAATGATAAAAGTGGTAGATAAAGAAACCCTTAATCTTCTCGGGTGGACGTGAGACGGAAGCATGAGAAAATTTGAAGGATAGCGCGATGTCGGTGAAGGTATGCCATATTGGCGGTTCCATAACCTCAAAAGAGCGGCTATATCCCTATTAAAAAAACTGCTGTCACTAATACCACTACAACTGCTATTAACACTACTACTACTAGTACTACTTAATACTGCAAAGCAGATAAAAGCTGTTGAAAGTAAATGACTTTATTTCAAGCTGATAAAATATAATAAACAAATCAGAGAATAAATAAGAATAGATTAATTAAGAATAATTTACTCAAACTGCAAATTAGAAATAAAAATCAAAGGGCAAAACTAAAAAGAAAGTCACCAAGCACCAATTTAGAAGTCATAGGGGAAATGCAGAAGCAGAATACATTTATACGATTCCTTGCGATATTAAAAAAAAGTTGACATTATTCAGAAAATAGAAGACCACAAATGACTTTTAAAGCTTACCGCTTACATTATTATAAATTACACCTATCCGTGTCTTTCTTTATCTTGGCAGCAGAACAAGCACATAATAAATTTATGAGTTGCGTTACGCTATTGAAATAGTTCAAATTATTTACACATACATTACGAGATTCATAAAACCCAAGGTTTAATGTATTTCTTAATAACTCAAGGAAGGCCGGAATTGATCGACGAAATCGGCAGTTGTTTGTTAAAACCCAGTATTATCGCGTGCCGTTAACTTATTAGCGATAGTGAAATACGACCTTTTATGGATTGGTTTGCAGCATTTAAATAGTTCATGCATAGTGTACTTCTCTTAACAATTTAAGAAAGGCTGGAGTTGGTCGGCATCTTAATTTCTTTTAGATATTATTATTTATTTTGATGAACTGTACAGTTTACCACGTACGATGGCATCTTTTATTATTATAGGTACCTATATAATGACATACTTAATACGATGATCCTTGGCGACAACCATCTAAAATTGCAAGCTAGGTATTTATTCATAACTTATATTATTATAAATTATAAAATTTAAGTCTTCGTCTTCTTATAACAAGAAAAAATTATTTTCAATTGTATATTGGAATAACCACTGAAAAATATTAAAAGAAACAGCGGTAAAAAAAAAACAAAAATTCTGTAGGAATTATACATTGCAATATTTTTTTACTGTTTTTGCTATCCTAGAAATTTGCGGCGAGTTACTTGTGTGACTTCTGCGCTTTATTTTTATTTTATTTCATAAAAAAATAGTAATTTAAATTTAAAAGGACATATTAACAAAAATGAATGGTCATGTAAGGGTAGTCTTTTTTAACTCATAAATTTTATAGCTTTGCGGTCGTAAAAAACAAAAGACCTATTTTTCTCTGATATTAACAGTTGGCCGAGTTTCTGAAAAAAATTACTTATTTAAGCATTGTATCATAAGGACACGTTTTGAAACAGAAATTTTAAGATTCACTAATTTTAGTATTATGGACACGGCTGCTCATACAAAGCAAAGCCCTGACTCTTCATGACGTCACTTACTCTGAACACTCTTAGCGTGTATAATATTTTTCACGAACTAAGAACATACATAAATCACAAGAATAATTTGACTACCTATTTAATGGGGAGATATCGTGTTGGACCGCACTGTATTTGATTATATAATTATTAGGTTTAAAATTTAATTGTTATAAGAAATAAATAATATAATAATACCCAATAAAGTAGTTACACAAATTTATTAAAATAGTATATAGCATCCCCTCATACATTTGTTGCAATCTTAATTATTAGTTATTGTTATCTAGTTCATTTTTGCTATCGCTATTAATAATAAGTTTTTTACCGGTTCTGAACTATTTTTATTTATATGCCTATATCTATACGAGTTTTCTACTTTTTTAACCTGTTAAATACAGTTTCTCCAATTTTCAACAGTTACATTTTTAACTTCCGACTTTATTAACTCAATCACACTACTCTTTAAAGTGGAGGTATTATTGTGAGCTCGTATATTAGACCTTATTTTATGCCAGATCAACTTGACCGCATTAAAGTATTAAAAACAATAGTATGGTGGAATCCGAATTATTTCGTAACCTCTTTTTTGCAATATTTTCACACGCATATTGCTTTGAAAAATTGTAACTTTTTAAAAATTTTAACAGTTGTTTAACGATATAACTTTTATAGACATATATGTCGCATTCGCACAAAAAGGCTTGTATGTCATTTTTTCTACTGGTTAAACTTGGTGCCTTATTCACTTGGCGACAATGATAAAATGCATTATCCACGACAATACTGTTGTTAGGCAGTAGATTTGACATTAGTTTATTTTTAAACCATTCTTCAAAAACTTCAACGGTGGAATCATAATGATAATCCAAACTGGAATCTGAGATATTCTTGGCTGCTAAAAATAGAATTCTAGCATCCAGCTTTCTTCTGCCACAGATGATGGAGCCTTGGTATAACATTTTTTAGATTATCAATCTATCCTTTACTTGGTGTATCGGAGTGTCATGCCATGTCTCAGTATTTTTTTTAAGATATTCAATTATAAGTTTTGTAAGCGCTGTGATTCTATTATAACTTGCCTTTTGTCTAGTTTCTTGTATAGTAACCCGAAACGACACGTAGAGTACGCCACAAAGTTGTAGTAGAACAATTTATGTCACAGCTATCTTCGGAGAGCCTCCAAAGTGAAAGTGATGATAACGTAGGAACTTTTTTTCTGCATACATTTCATAAATTTTGCTGCAAATTAAATATACCTGACAGAAATACATTTTCGTACACCAACGTCTTTTCATTTTTTTTATGGCTCTATCCAATTACCAATTCATTACTTTTGAATTTAGACCGTATCAAATTGGAATTACTTTTCGACGTTTAGCCTTCGATTGCAGGAGGCATCTTCAGGAATCTTCACAGCACAAGATCAGAGCACTGAACAAATGAAAACATTCAGTATTTTGATCTTGTACAGCGAAAATTTTTGAAGATCCCTCGTACAATCAAGAGCGAAATGTCGGAAAGTAATTCCAAATTGACGCGGTCTAAACCGAAAAACCATGATATCTTATTTGATTCTAGCCGTGAAGGCTTTCGTGCTATATCAAATTGTTTATAATTTTCCAAACTACTTTTAGAGATGCTTGTTAAAACTGATGTGTCCTCCAATGAAATGTACTTTTTGGGGCCTCGCTCCACTAACCTTAAATAAACACTTTTAACCTTCGGGAACTCGCGCCATATTAAACGACGTGACTACTCGCGCTGGGTCTAGCAGGCTTTCATACAATTATATTCAAAAAAATATCTAAGAAAAAGTAAAACAGTTATATTCTCTTCTAGAAAAAAACCTATATTTAATGAAATAATAATTATTTTCTTGCTGTGTTTTGCACCCTGGACATAACATTTGGGCGTGGGTCAGGCAAACAAATTTGGCATGTATTATATATTTAGTTTTACTGTTTTTCTTACAAAAATAGCATCTTTTTCTGGTTCCAGGGGTGTGGCCAGGTTGTTCTGTAGCTAAATTCAATATTCCCGCTTCCTCCTGCCTACGCTCCTAACTTCTCTTGGCAAATTTGATAATTGAGCTCGGCACCTCTGATAATCATCGGCAAGTACACAGGTATAGTTCTTGTTATTTGTTGCATATATTATTTGAGCATCGATACCGGCTATATTCAAGCAATGAAGAAAAATAACCATAGGCCAATGGCCTGTGTTTCTTGCAACATCATAAGTGGCACAAAGTTTATCTATAGTAGGCACACCGCCTTTCCTCGAATTATAAAATGCAATAATTTCTGGTCTAGCCGAATGACTGGTTTCTGGATCGATCACATCATCGTGATGCATACTTGATGCGATAATAACATTTTTACCTGTGCGTGGTACATACGACACAAGTGTGGTGTTTTCCTGAAATCCAAAGATCGTTCTGGACGACTTGTATTCACAAAAATAGTTGGTAATTATCGCTTATTTTTCCTTACCGTTCCAACAAAGGTTAGGTTATGTTCCGTAATTAGTGTGGATATAAGAGGAAAGGAAGTAAACCAGTTATCACAGGTGACGTTTCGGCCAGTGCCAGAAATGGGAAGCACTAGTCTCTGTACAATACAAGCATCACTTTCCAACGTATATTTCTAAGTTTTGAACATATTTCATTTTGGCCTCAACCATAGCAAAAATTTTAATGCCGTATTTATTCGGCTTATTAGAAATATATTGGCGATACGAGCACTTTCCCTTAAATGCCGGTAACTGTTCATGAATCGTTGCAAACTGACTAATTGTATAGCACTTCTTACAATTCGAAACAAAACAATCAAATAGCTGTCTGATTGGGGTTTGCTTACTTATAACTTTGCTTTCATGCCGCGTTTCTTTATCGTCAAAACGAAGAATATAGAAAAAAAGAAGAAATAAAAATCGTTCTTTAGACATGTACCATTCCTATTAAATAGGTCTTCAACATTTAAACGGTACTTCGTAGAGTCCCACCTAGATAAAGTAGACCGAGTAGGGCCTTGATTTCAAATAAATCAGTGATCTTTGCATCCCTTGGTCGGGAAAAATTACCACTGTGTGAATCATTTTATTTGTATTTTCTACAATAATTTCTAATATCTCGTTACTAAAGAATAAATTCCAACATTCAATGGCCGTCTTTGCATCCTTTGCACATGTGAGGAAGTGAAGTAACAATATTGCACCTTCGCGTTCTAACATTTTTATTAGGCATATGTTTGTTTCAAATAGTTTTCCCATTCTTACCAAGAAATGTTGAAACCCGTTGAATTTTTGCTGGAGGCACAAAGCTTTCGTCTTTGGAATTTGCCTCTTGTTCAGTATGAACGCTCTCTGTGTCTGCTTCGACGTGATCCTCTTCGTGTTCAGATTCCTCGTTAATTGGAGCTTCCTAAGTTTCTTCTACATGGAGAAAAACAGGATACGTTTCAGCATTCAACCGGTGAAGATACGCCTGTTCTTGTTCGTACGATATCTAAAAATACTACTACTTAATGCTAAACTACTAACATATAATAAATTAAAATCATACCTTTCAAATATACAATCTTCAGATGCCAGGACAATAATAAAATAGTGCTATATTAATAGTTACGTCACTGCTCGCGCCGGGTCCAACAGATTTTAACGCTGATTACTTCGCACAAATAATGCCGATCTGATACCACACACAGTAAAATCAAACCTCGACTGAACATCGAAAGCTACATAGACTCCGAGCTGCCTGCACTCCCCCACCACTAAATAAATCATGCGTACACATCTGTCGGGTCTGTGAAACTTGGCGCGAGTACTGGAAGGTTAACTACCATTTTTGCCTCAACGGGCAAACATTTGCTTCTGACGGAAAGGGCTGCGGACATTTTAAGACACTACTGAACTTTATAATACACACTTCACACATGCTTCTCTTTAAAGCTCGAGAAAAAATAAAAATTATTTCTTAGAGTTTTTATATTAAACGTGAAGTCGTCAATAAATTGTGATACTGAAAGGGAGGTATATTATCTTTCTATCTGTTTCACAATAGACTAGACAAAAGCCATGGGACCGTACTATCAAATACGACCCCGTTACGGATAGGTACTTACGAAGAGCCCAACGGTTTTTTAATGTTTTTGTTGCTTCTGATTATTGTGACAGTGGCCAAATTACGTTCTAAGATCGTGAAAGAGACTATACACAGTGTACTCAAATCTTCAAGATTAGGTTTGACTTCGAAACGCTAACATATTGTAGTATAGAGTTAAACGCTATATATAAATAGTAGTAACGTAATAATAAAAAAGTAATAAAATTGTCATTAGTTTTAACTAACTGCTAAATATTACCTTCTTTCATGTCTCGGTACTATACGAAGACTGCAATCGTCTAAGTGGTTAGGAGAATAGACGCAGACGTTAGCCTCTAGAATCTAGACTGAATAAAGAAGTCTGCTATTGAAATTATTATGATTTTCACCTCTTTCAGTTTTTTTGTTCACCGGATTGTAAAACATATCTTCGTTTCGATATGTTTTACGTTTCATCTCTGGCATGTGAAATTGTAAATATTTTAAGGTTGGAAACATATGAATACATTGTTTCATTATTTTTGTTAAATGTTGTTTCTACGAACTCACATGTATGCTCCGCTTTTTGTGTGTCGGCGAAATAACCTAGCGGCCTAATAAAATGCTCCATAAATCAGTATCAGCCTTTATTTAGACCTTTCCATTTTTAAAGAAAACTAAAAATGATAGAATTTAAATTTAAAAATTAAAATTCCCGTATAAAATAAAGATAAAAAGATGTGTCATTTATTTATATTTTCTCCTATTATTTTGTAAATATATTCTGATGATGACAGAATGTAATAAATTTAGTTTATTAGCTTTATAGAGATAAGATCTCAATATTGTGCTAACCTGTAAGGAAATATTGCATTTTTTTTGGTTTTATTACGATAATTTTTATATTAAATTTATTTTTTCAATTCATTTTCTTCAAAATTAGATATTTCGTATTTTCTGATAAAATTCATATTTAAAAAATCCTATAAATTGACTTAACTCGAAAGACCCATCGGTAATAATCTTTTTCCTTTTTCCTATAAGAAATAGAGAACTACGGCACTGTTTAGTTCCGCACATAGTTGTACCGTATACAAATTGTCTTTTTTATTTCTCTTTCCTTGATAAACGAAGTATTTATTACGAGGAAAGTTCCTGTTAATTTACTTTTCCGATCAGTTTTACACATTCTTGTTCGAGAAACGCCTAAAAAATACCTAGAGTATTTACTCTAATTAAGCAGAACTGGTATCAGCAAAAATAAATTTCTAAGCCCAGCCAAAATGATATTCACGCTTCATAAAGTATTAAACACGCTTTAACTTCCATTCGCATTCCTTAATCTATCGATGTTGGCCTGCAAAGCAGTTTCGAGAAAAATAATTTACATAAAATAACTTTTTACGTCGCCTCAAATTGCAAATTTCTATGAAAATAATGCCGAAAAACTTTGTCGGGAATAGGCAGCATATAAAAATCATTCTATATTTACCTAACACTGCTATTTCCTTTAATTTCAGTTGATATCAGAATAAATAAATCGAGCCGTAATTATATTTTTGGAAATTAAACACTATTCCTATCTTTTCACTCTTTCTGGTCCAGAATCTTTTTTCCTATTTAAGACGCATTTTCATCTTTTCATGCTTCTTCCCACCACAAGTTTAGTTTTCAATAATAGTATTCCCAATAAAAATGAAAGGCGGATAATTAATATATCTGTTTTATACAGTTGTACAAAAGGGTTAGTTAATGGTAAAACTGTGTATTTCCTTGAGAGAGGCTCCGAAGCAATTTGTTTATTTATTATGATTAATTGAACCAGTTAATCGAATTTTCAGTAACAAGTTTTCCTTTTTTGTGACCATCTAAAGTTTTAATTATGCATACTGTCTTTTTAACTATTCCTATTCGAGGTCAAGTCAGTCGAATAGAAGCCTTTTCAACCTTGACTGTTTAAACTTTTTATTTGTCCGCTATTTTATTCCGTCATCTTGAAATCGTACCACAATTTTTCCAGTTTATCTCATATATTTAAGTAGTTTTTCAGCCTAACTTTTTAAACACTTTATTAGGCCGCAATTTTGTTTTGCCATTTCGGATTCGTACCAAAATATACCACTACATTTCTATGTAACACTTGATTTTTGTTCAAGACTTGAGGTAAATTGTATTAGTTTTTAGGTAATAATTTTTTCAACAATTCACTAGGCCGTCAATTTGTTATGCTATATTGGATTCTCTCCAAAATATTTGCCAAATCATCTCTATATGATACTTAATTTTTGACCAAAACTTGAAGTCAATCGGTTAAGTCGGCAGACCGGTAGAAGGATAGAGGTAATTAAGAAAACATGTTTTATTTGCATCTAGGAACCCTAAAACGTAAATATATTTAAACACTTGGGAGGGTGATTTTTTTCATGATTACAGACATTTTACTTGACCGACATTTTATTCTGCCATCTTGGAATTGTACCACAATTTTATCAGTTCATCTTTATATCACACCTAACTTTTGCCCACAATTTAAAATCAATCTACTTAGTTCTTATTGGTCGAGTTTTGAAATAATTTATTGAGCGGTCATTTTGTTTTGCCATCTTGAATTGGTATTAAAATGTTACCAGTTCATTCACATGTAACACTTGATTTTTGTTCAAAATTTGAGGTAAAATGGATAATTAATTTCCTAGTAATCATTTTTTAATAATTTGCTACTAGGCCTCCATGTTATTCAGCCATACTGGATTTTTACCAAAATATTCTTTGCCATATTACCCTTAATTTACGACAAAAATTTGAAGTCAATCGTCAAGTAGTCAAAGTAGTTTTTGAGGTATGTTGCGGCACAGAGACAGAAACACAGAGGGAATTTAGAAAATATGTTTTTTTGCATCTAGGAAATATATAGGATTATTTTAATAATCAAAGAAAAAATAATTACTTGATTTAAAAGCTAGACTACAAAATATTCAACATTGATTGAGTTGTTGATTACAAGCTAAAATAAAAACTTCTTGATTAATAATATTAAACAAGTTAATTACATTTTTACGTATATAGCGAGCTGTAACTTATCTGGAATAAACATCTAATTTAAAAATCACATTCCAAAATCCCTTCTTCCCTTCATTATCCAATTTTATCTTTTGAAGGTTCTAAAATTAGAAAATTTCCATGTCACACTAATTCTATTAGCCTTAGCATTATGGTATATTATGATCCTGTTTGGAGAATATCTATTATAGCTAAAACTAAACACAGCGTTAGTACAATGAGAGTTATTGTTGTATGACAAACAGGATGCAGAATATCCGAGACTAATATTATCTTTTTTTTTTTAAGCGAAGTATAGCGAACTGGCCGCTTGTATGCACAACAACGTGTTAAGTAGGGCTAGTGGGTAATAAAACACACTGAATTGAACAAATGATAGTTCAAAATAGGTATATAATGTATAATTTCTGGTTTTTTACAAAATACGTAGAAAAGTGTAGGATTCATAAAAGAATCAATATAACAAAGGTGATTTATTGTTAGAAGTTGTTAAGAGTTTTTGGAAATTGTGACGATGCCCACAAACCTATCCAACTATCCGATGTTTTTTTTACCTTAAAGTGTACAGGTGAATATTAAAATTCACATTAGCTGCACATTAAGAGATCTTTAAAAGTCTAACAGAAAAAGAATCTAAAAAATGGCGAGAATTATATAAATTAATACAAACAAAAATGCAGACCATCACCTAAAATGCTTCTTAGAACTCAATAACGATTCAAAATGAAACCAAGACATTGGTTTAGAAAAGTAGGCGATGGGTCAGACTTTGCGTTGTAATACTTAGGGTTGAAACAAAGGGTAGCAAAATGAAACTACATGTTCACCTTAACATTACCCAAAGTATATTCTCAATCTTTTTTAAAATGCAATCTAATTGCCATATACGCTCGGGAAGGTGGTTGACCTGCTGACATAGCAAAACAGGTTATTGCGTGGTTGCCCATTATTGCAACAAGTTGAATTTGATACAATACATTTTATATAGGGTGTTTTCTCTATATATTACACCTCCCCGGGCAATTAAAAGAATTTCAATTTATTTTCAAAATTTGAAATTCGTAAATAAAATACAATTACTAGAGACAAATGTTACAATACACTATTTAAAAAATTTTTTTTTTTTTTTTTTTTTTTTTTTTTTTTTTTTTTTTTTTTTTTAATATTATCTTATTTATCTAAATATATGAAAAGAAAAATAAAAACTCAGATATAAGAGAAGGAAAATAGCGTCATATAGTGAAAATAGGAAAGAAAATAGATAGGTATTTTAGAAAAAGGTTATTAGAAAATACATGCAATAGTATAGTAATATGGAGCCCTTATTATTATAACTTAATTTTAATTAGCTATTATACAACTTAGTTCTATTTTTAAAATATGTTTCTTACCTTTAATTATTTTTACATTTGGTGCAACATCTTCTACCACTAAATATGGCCCCAGGAAGCAAGGGCTGGTAATTTTATCACCAGTTTCGTTTTTGATTAAAACTCTATCGCCCTTTTTATACTGAATGGGGTTTACTTTTAAATCAAAATTTTCTTTTCTTTTAGATTTAGAAAGTATTAAGTTATTTCTTGCATCATTTTGAGCTGTTTGTAACCTATATTTTAATTCAATGGGGTAGTTATCAAAATTATAAATAGGATCAACTTCATTATTTAAATTATTTGGTAATTGGCATTTTTTTCCAAAAACTAGTTCAAAGGGAGAGTATTTGGTTTCCGTATGTACTGCAGTATTATAAGAAAAACACCAGTACGGAAGCCATGTGCTCCATGCAGAATCATGGTTTTGAGTTTGAATTCTCAAATAAGCACCTAGAACTTTGTGAGAGGCCTCTAAACTCCCGATACTCTCGTGATGATACGCCGTAGAATGAATCTGTATTATACCTAACAAGTTACATGTTTCTGCCATAGTGTGAGAAATAAACTCGGTACCCCTATCTGAAGCAATTTCCTGAGGGATACCATATCTTAAGATAAAGTTATCCACCAAAGATCTTGCCACAGATACGGAATCCTTGTTTTTAAGAGGGCAGGCCTCTACATATTTTGTTAACTCACACTGAAGTGTTAAAATATAAACAAATCCATTTACGTCTACCGGAAGTGGACCAACAATATCTAAATATATTTTTTGAAAAGCTGTTTCAGCTGTAGTAGTTATTACCATTGGCTCTCTAGTATAATGATTCGAATGTTTTTGTCTTTGACACATGTCACACCTTTTTACAAAATTTCGAACATCACTATCCAGACCTGGCCAAAGATAATACTTTTTAATATTATTTGTCATTCTATTTATTCCAGCGTGACCACTGGTTGGTAGTAAATGAAAATCATTAAGGATTACTCTTTTTTCGTCTTTGTCCATTACTTTTTTAATACCTTTTACAACATTTATACGGGGGCCACTCCAATTAGTATAATTTTTTATTTTACTACCAATAAATTTAATAAACTCTGTATTATCATTATTTTTATTAATAACTAATTCTTTAATTTCAGCCTTTTTACTTATTTCTACCAAATCTTTCACCATTTCGTCTCGCGCCAATGGTGATAAAGCTTTTTGGTCTAAGTATAAGGTAAAATGTAATGGAATATAATAAAAGTCTCCCACTTGTTGAGTGACATCTTTTGACAATTTTTTAATTTTTAAGGATGGTATTATAATTAATTCGGTACAGTTAGTGGGTTGCTTAAGAATTTCCACAATATTCGGGTGATCAAGCCAAATATTTTCAGTACTTTTCTTAATTAACTCGTCTTCCTGTCCGTCTCTACGTTTACTCTGTGCTCTGGTTAAAACTGCAATCATACCTTCATTCATATCTTTTAATTCGTTTGAGGACAAGATTATTCTCGATAAAGCATCGGCTGTAACATTATCTTTTCCTTTGATATATTCGATATAAAAGTCATATTCTTCTAGACACAAACGAAATTTTGTCAATCTGCTACCAGGGTCTTTTTGCGTAAAAAGATAAATTAATGGTTTGTGATCGGTTAAAATTTTGAAACGACGGCCATACAGATATGGTCGAAAATGCTTTACAGCCCAATAAATTGCTAAAAGTTCTTTATGTATAGTAGGGTAGTTAATTTCTGCTTTATTTAAACTACGACTAGTGAACGCCACTGGTTTATTATTTTTATTTGATAACACTGCTCCTATAGCAAAAGCAGACGCATCTGTTTGCAAAATAAATTCATTTTCATTCGAAAAATCGGGATAATCTAACACCGGATGCTTAATCAGCGAATTTTTAAGACAATTAAAAGCTTTATCACATTCGTCCGTCCACTCAAACCTAGCGTATTTTTTACATAATTTATTTAGAGGAACTGTAATTTCTGAAAAATGTGGTATAAATTTTCGATAATAATTGGCAAAAGCCACGAAGCGTTTAACTTCATCTGCCTTTTTTGGAATAGGATAATCTTTTAAAGCTTTTATTTTATCAGGGTCAGGTGATATTCCTTCAGAACTTATTATATGACCCAGATACAGAATTTCTTTTTTCAAAAAATCGCATTTAGCAGGATTTAATTTTAGGTTTACTTTTCGCAATCTAGAAAAAATATCTATTAGATTTTTATTGTGTTCATTAAGGTTTCTGCCAAATACTATAAGATCATCAAGATAAACAAAGCACTTTTCGTAATTTAAGCCCGCCATCGCTATGGTCATTAACCTTGAAAAGGCACTAGGGCTAATTTTTAACCCCATTGGTAACCTTCGCATTTGCCACTGACCGCGATCTGTAGTGAAAGCTGTGTATTTTCTGCTTTCTTCCTCTAATTCGACCTGATAATAGCCCTGGCTAAGATCTAGATGTGAAAAATAAAGTGCACCTGCTAGGGAGTCTAAAATATCGACTACACCCGCAATCGGAAATTTGATATCTAATATATATGGGTTCAAAAATCTGTAGTCCAATACTAACCTAGCTCTTCCCTCATTCGTATCGCTTTTCTTTGGTACAAGCAACAAAGGTGAAGACCACTCACTCTGCGCACTCTCAATTATTCCATCCTGACACATTTGAGAAATTTGCCTACTTATTTCCTCTTTATGTACTTGAGGTAACCTATATGGCTTTCTATAGACCGGCTGAGTATCTGGTTTAACTTGAATTGACTGTTTATATAAATTAGTAACTGTAAGCTTATCTCCTGGCATATGAAATATATTTGAGAATTTGGCACAAATTTGCTCTATAGAATCTCGTTCCTCGCGGTTTAGATGATTAAGCTTAAGAATTTTAAATAGTTCTTTAACTCGAGTAGCCGAATTTTCTTGGCTGTTAAATTGATGACACTCATAATTGCTTAAACTTTCCGCTTTTGGCGAAAAATTTCTCAAATGTACCTCTGTCTCTCTTGTATTCAAAATTTTAATTGGTACTTTACCATTTATCGGTTGTGCAATTACACCAGCCATGAACACACCCTCACATAATTCACCTTGCATAAGTACACATTCATCCTCTAACCCTGTAGGAACATACTGTATAATTTCGCACCTAGGGGGAACACTTAATATATTCTCACTATCCGCATTTAATTTTAATGTATTTATTTTATTATACTGATTTAAAATAGTTAAGGTATTTTCTTCGTAATCTAATTTAGCCTTAAAAGTTTTCAAAAAATTTTCTCCAATTATGCCATCACTTTGACATGGTAAATTATTAAAAATATAAAATTTTTGCTTAAATATCGCATTTTCTATACAAAGATCTAAATAAACATATCCCACAGATATTAAATTACCTCCTATGCCTTTAATTTCAATATTTTCTTTGTGTAACTGTATTTTTGAATTTAAACAACTTAATTTAAGGGCACTTAATGATGCACCCGTATCTACCAAAAATTTTAAGCTTTTACCATTGACCCAAAAAGAAACAGCATTCGAGTAGTTTTTTGAATAGGTAAAAATATTATTAAACTGTTTATTTTTAGTATTTTTAGGCACGAAAAAATGTTGAATCTTGTATATCAGCTGAGGATTGTTCTGAATTTCCGGTGTGCTCCGCAAAATGCATTCGGTGACCTACTGCCCGAGATCCTCTCCTATTACCGCTCGTAAATGTACGACCACCGTGATTTCTAGAAAACCGCTGATTATTAAAATTACCTTGATTAGTCGAAGCGTTTCGTCGACAATTTGAATTGTTATTTCCTCCGTTATTAAAATTCTGATAATTATTATATCTACCAGAATTCCCTGTTCTATTATTTGGTCTTCTGAAAAAATTTCTAAAATTTCCCCTTCCTCTGTGAGAAAAATTAAAAATGTGTCCTGAATTATTTTGATTACCCAGCTCTTCATCTTGAGCTGCCCTTATTGCGTCCTTTAAGAATTCAAAATTTCTGGAAGATATAATTGTGCCCAGCCTTTGATTTTTAAGTTCGCATGCAAACCTTTTTATTGCAACCTTTTCGTTAATAGGTCTTAGAATATCAAAAGCATTGTCATTTCCGTCTGCTTGCGTAATGGTTAAATTTACAAAAATATCCTCTAACTCTTTACCAAAATCCGTTATACATTTTTCACCCTGTTTAGCAGAGAACAAGCGTGCCTGAAGGGCCGTATCTGATTTTTTAGTTAAGAGATGTTTTTTCATATCTAGAATTAAATTATTTACAGAATTATAAGTCAAACCTAATCGTAATTTGGCGTTGTTAGAAATACGCGTTTTCAAAACAAATTTAATTAAAGAAGGTTGACTATCATTATCAAGCGCTGACGAATAAAAATCTAAAGCCTCTATTAATTTAGAAGTTGTAGATTCTGTATCATCCATGAGTGGTAAAAGGTTTGTAGCTATTTTTAGATCAAAAGAAGACATTTTTAATTTAACTTTATTAATATTTTTATTTCCAAACTCTAAAATTTCCTTATAAAGTTTTTTAATTTCTGTTATTATGTTATTAAAAGTCAAAATATCTTCTTTGTCTATTTCAGACTTTTCTATTTTTACGTTTAAATCAGTAATTTCCTTACCTAACTGAGAATATAAAGTTTTTGCCACTTTAACTTTTGATTCGACAATAGGGCTTTTTCGTCTTTCGCTATTTAATTTTACCAAATTTGTTCGAATATATTTAAATGATTGTAAAATTTCAATAAGTTTGTCTCCCATGAAATTAAAAATTTAATTCACTTATTAAACTTGCTAATTGGGTCCATATTTTTGCGATTATAATTATAAAACAATAACATAATATTATAATAATTAAACTTACATGCCTGCATTATTATTTACATTTTCAGTTACATTAACACATAACAAATTTTCTAACTCCATTTATAATTGTCTTTACTTTTTCTTTCTTCTTTTTTTTTTTTTTCCTACAAGAAAAATACCGCCCTAAAAAAAAAATTTACGTTTCTTCCATCTTTAAATCATCCTTGGATTTTCGCAGCTCATTTTTATAAATTTCTCTTCTAATTGTCTGCCTTAGTTTCCTTTGAACATGTCTAATGGCCCATACTACTGCAACAATTGCCGTTGCCACAACCAAAATTATAAGCAAAATCTCTGCTAAGCTTAATCCCTTATTTTGGTCAACTATTTCACCCCTTGCATCGCCATTGGAGGCCTGATTAATTACAATCTCTTCTTTGGACTTGGCATTACCCATCTTAATAACTTCACAAAAAAATCGTCAAGTGGCAGGGTCGCCATGTAATACTTAGGGTTGAAACAAAGGGTAGCAAAATGAAACTACATGTTCACCTTAACATTACCCAAAGTATATTCTCAATCTTTTTTAAAATGCAATCTAATTGCCATATACGCTCGGGAAGGTGGTTGACCTGCTGACATAGCAAAACAGGTTATTGCGTGGTTGCCCATTATTGCAACAAGTTGAATTTGATACAATACATTTTATATAGGGTGTTTTCTCTATATATTACAGCGTGAATACTACATAACTCCAAATTTTGGCAGAAAAGCTTTTTTGTATATTTATAGATTGTTGAAGAATTTAAACTAAACAAGTGATTTGAATTCTAAAAGCTCGGAATAAAGATCCTATACAGAAACCATAGTGAAGAGCAGAAATGCAATGAATGGCTGGAAGTTTTACAATAAATGGTCATTCATGAAGAAAGTATCCTATCTTTAGGTGGGGATATCAAGCCTCAATAATCCGCAATAGTTTGGAACCTAAAATTTTGCGAGGGCTTGTTAGGAACCGGAGGGTACTTAGCAAAAAAGAGCACCTACCGCTATATAGAATTCGAGATTAGAGCTTCTAGAGAAATCACTATCAGTAAAAATGTAAATTAGAAGTTGACAAAACTTAACACACAGCAGTGCCATGAATATAATAATATATAAGAATGCCCTACGAGTTAAAAAAATATTGTCAAACAATAATCAACAGATATGATCGAAACATTGGAAATTTAATTCAATGTATGTTGTTGCCAGAAGTAATGTCTCACGTGCGTGTTTATCTATACATACATACATAACCTTATAATGATATGCCAATGATTAGAATATAAGTAATATTTAGTGACCCTAGTTTGATATAAATATTTATTGGATATTAAGCAAACATATCTTTTAGGTCAACTAGTTCAGCTAAACTTTAATAAAACTGACTATTCCAATCAAGATGGAACATTATTTTGCAATTTGTACAGTAAACTTGGTATATATTGTGACACAGCTTCTACTGCAGTTAAATTAAACTTACCTTTCGTATGCTCCTCTGGGGACAACAGTGACTCCGTAAATCGCTTGTTTATTTAAAATTATAATGTGCTTGTTAAAAGACATGAACAAATCAAATAACTTTGGTAGTCTATACGTTGTTTGCACTCATAGTCTATTATAAGTTTGGTAACCATGAGGTTAACAGTTGAGTGTGTTGTTTAAGAGATTTGATTAGATTTGCAAAAGGCAGATTTGTTTGCCAAACGTCCTTAAAAATTGTATTTTTTCTGATTTTTTACAAACTTATCCACACACTTAGTTCTATCTTTTTATTGAAATTTTTAAGTTAGGATATCACGGTAAGTGGCTAAAGTTTCCTCTGTAAAGGTACTAGGTATTGCTTCTAGAATTTGTCGCTCTTTCTGAACGTATTTATAAATGAGCGAAAATCTCCAGAAGAAACCTCAATTTCTCTAAATTATCCTCAATCTTAACTTTCGTTTCACTACAGTTGAATAATCAACAAGCGGTAACACGTGTTCTGGAGGCGACATCTTATTTTTTTGCTGGCATTATTATTTCTTTGCACACTAGCTCTGTTTTCTTTTAATAATATTACATTTTCGTTAAAAGATAATTTTGTATGCGTTTTTAAAGACGCCTATGATATCTTCATTTCAACATAACGACTTTATCTCAAACGGCACAGATATATGTATCTCAGAAACTTTCATTAATTCAATATAGACATATTTTATTTTATTAACGGAAATATATCATGTTTGGATCTTTTTGTTTTTTGGCTTTATTTATTCAGTAGTTATTTTATAAAAATTATACTTGCTTTTATACAGATTGTTATATATAAGATCGTGCAAATTTTTAATAATTTCATTTTGACCCCATTTTTGAAAAAAATTAATATATTTTTTTATTTAATTCTATCAAAGTCGTAATATTCTTCTATTATTTCCAAAGCGAAACTTTTGCCGGTATTTAGGTTTCTGCATGGATATGGAGCGAACTATTTTTAATGAAAATTTGCAGCGCTGCTATTTTAAATGTGACAAAAAAAAATAACCAAAGTGTTTTAAGAAAAATTATGTTGCAACAATTTTAGCAAAAACTTCGTCTCTTCTGTAAAAATATCTTAGAAGGTAACTAGAATATGACATTTAGAAACAAAGTAACATATGGGACTCGGATTATTTCCGAAGTACTTGAACCTTAAAATAAGATGATTTAAGAGTTCTAACAAATCTAATTGCCATGATAATAATTAAAACTCTTATTTTAGCAGCCTTATGTTGCTTATTTCAGTGTCGTTTTGTAATTTAGCTGCCATGTTCGACTCGATCTAAATTTAATCTTTTTCAATCTAGCAGATCTTAAAGTGTTTGAATATATTTTTTCTACGATTAATTATAATTTTTATCATTTTTTTTTCACCTTTGTATAGCTATAAAAATACTACATGGCGCTTATTTTGATCTATATAATAGCATATTACAATACAAGACCTCTCGGTGAAAAAAATTTTTATGTTCAGTGTTTTTAAATATGGCCTTTTTAATCAGTTATATATTTACAGAAAAAAAGGACAAGCTTATAATTTCGTACCTTTTTATGTTGAAGCTTTTGTATCAGGGTATCAGTATTAAAACCGAAATACCGGAACCCTGAAACAAATAAGGTGTCATGTCGTTCGATTTTGTACATCTGTAGGTAGTATGCTGCACTAAATTTCTTTAGATGCGACCTACTTGGGAGCACAAGACACATCTGTGCAAAAATAGAAGAAAACAGAAATATCAATTTCTCTACGGTTCTTGGCCGTAAAAAGTTATATAACTTTCGGAGGTATAATGAGAAGATGAGAAAATTATTCCTTCTTTTACTATTCTGTTAAAAAACGACCAAAACTTGACGCTACGTACAGATGTCGCCACTGGTTGCCTATTTCCCTTATCGACTTTCAAAGTCGAACGACATGATAACTTGTTTGTTTCATGGTTCAGGTATTTCGGATTAAATGCTAATAGCCCCACAAGAAACTGCCTGATGAGCCTTGCAGGGCAGATACCACGGTTGCAGAATAGCTTATTTTTTGATACAATGGTGAAGGAAGAAGTAATTTCCTCATCTTTAGTTCTTTCGTATATAATTTTTTACGTCCCAGAAACGCACAGAAAGTGTACATTTTTTATTAACCATACATTATTCATAAATTCATAATTTATTGGTTTTAGAAAAATAGAACTAAATACGAGTAAAATATAAATATTCAATTGTATTTTAATTTTAATAAGATTATTTTTATTCAGTAAGATATGCTACGAATGCTGATTAAAAATTTATTATTTAATAATTATTTTTAAAACGTAATACAAAGGTTCAATTTATTTTTCCCATCGGAATTAATATTATATATTTAACAAAAAGATCTCTCAATAAAAATAAACTTGTTTTTCTTCTTTTTCGAATGTTTTCAATACCGCCGAGAATGCAAACTTTATTTCGTCGTACAATCCTTTTTATCCCTTTAGGAAACCTTTCCTCAAACAAAAGTTTCCGATTTGGAGGCAAAACTTTTTATATGAATAGATATCGAGCAAAAAAGGATAATTTTATGTTTTACTTGTCTGCCGGGAGTCATTTCCATATTAAGTTCTTAGGAAGAGCAACTTGAGTTAAGTAAATGTCTATATATTATAGAACGAAAGCTTTTACGGCTGTGGTCAATTAAGTCTGCTGCGGAATGAACGGCGATAAAAACATTAAACAACAATACAGACATTTTGGTCCTTCCAGCGGACAAGGGAAATGCCACTGTCGTCATGGACAAAACAGATTACGTGAAGAAAATACAACTACTTTTGGACGACAATTAGTAATTCAAGCATACCCGACCAACAAAATTGAGAGACGAATAACCAAGCTTATAAACGCATCCAACCTCCCAGCAGAGGCCAAGCAGTTCCAGGATCCCGTATTACTACGGACTACCGAAAATACACAAGGTTAATGTACTACTTCGACCTATCATCAGTGCAATATCTTTCAAATATTCTTAATGCTTTTACATGAAAAACACATTCATATATTAGAAACTCTACGCATTTTGTAGAAAAACTAAAATTAATCCAATTAGATCCCAAAGATATCTTAGTCAGTTTCGATGTAGAATCGCTATATACGCATGTGCTCATAAATGATTCAATTTCTATACTATCAGACTTATTTCACCATAATAAAATTGACAATTAACTTTTAGATCTAGTTGAAGCATGTCTTACATCAACGAAAGGTTTTTCATGGCACTATCTATGAGCAAACCTCAGGAACCGGATCTCACCAGTGGTAGCTAATATTTTCATGGAAGCTTTTGATGTGGAAGCCTTAGACTCGTCTCCATTAAAACCAAAATCATGGTTCAGATATGTAGACGACACTTTTGTAATATGGCCACATGGTCCAGAAAACCTCCCTGGGTTTCTTGATCATCTGATTCAACAGCATGCTAATATAAAATTTACAATAGAAATTGAATTAGAAGGCACGATTCCCTTTCTAAATGTTCTTGTACAAAGGAAGGGGGATGGTTCCTTGGGACACTCTGCATATAGAAAACCAACGCATACGAACAGATACTTAAATGCAAATTCCCATCATCACCCAGCACAAAAGCAATGAGTTATTAATTCATTGGAGCCTTCGCGATTTGTGACTAAAATTCTTTACAATCGGAAATAGAGAAACTGACTCAAGCTTTAAGAGGGAATGAATATTGCACTGAGGATATTAGACAATCAATTAGAAAACATAATAATCATACTCCACGAAGTTATACTAATAAGGAATTATCGATAGGAAGTGTAGTTCTTCCATTTATACACGAAACAACAGACAAGATTGCTAGGTTACTTCGCCGGTCCAACATACGTACAATCTTCAACACACACAAGAAAATTGGACAATGTTTGCCATCGCGAGAGTACATTATTCCTTTCCAAACGGAAGGAGTACATGCAATTCCTTGTTCCTGTGGTGATGTCTATATTGGAGAAACTGGACGATCGATTTGGACTAGGCTTAAAGAACATGAACGATGTATCAGAAAGAAACAAATTGTACAATCTGCTGTATCTGAACACCAACATTCTACTGGATGTCATAAATGTAAAAGAAACCAAAGTTCTTGCATCGGTTTCGGGATTCTATGAACGCAAAATTAGAGAATCTATTTAAATTTATAAGCATCCTAATAATTTTAATAGACATACGGGCTTCAGTCTTCATTACACGTGAAAACCGATCTTTACACCAAGTCACGCTCAATTAAATACAAGTCGACTATAAATAGCCGGCCTAGGTCTCTCCGAGCTCATGTTCCGATCTCGTGAAGTAAAGATACCTGAAGATGCTTCGCGCAGTCAAAGGCGAAACGTCGGAAAGTGATTCCATTTTGACACGGTCTAATCCCAAGAATAATAATAATTTGTTAGTCTATATTAGTCATGAAGAGTAAAACGTTTAAAAAGTTAGCTCCAACATGATTATTATTGAAAAATATTTGTAGTAAAATTTTTATAATAAATTACCATTACAGTGTGGATTCTTGTCATTTTTTCTCCTTTTATTGGTGTGATATGGCGTTTTAACTTTTTCTTTTGAGTAGTTGTAATACTTCATATAATCAGAAGAAGCAAGTTAGTGCTTTGCCAGGCAACTCATGACACAGTTTTAGGCAAAAAAGTCTTCTTATCGTAGTCCGTTTTGTCAGGAATTTAAAGATAATTTTTTTCCTTTATTCCTTAAATTCCTCAGAAGACCTGCAGGACATCCAAGAGACCCAAAATGTATCCCTCGAATGTAGGTAATAAATTGTTTGATACTGATATTTACCATGACACAATCTAATTAGCATTAGCTAAAATATTTTAAACTCGTATATTTGTTTTATAAAATGAAAATTCTTTATAACTAACTTAAAAATAAACTACGAGATAAATATTATTCTTTAATATTCCCTATTATAACGTATGTAAACATTTACATGGTGTGGAAAACTTCAATAGTTTAAGTTCTATACGTGCAGTAAGAAAATACTAAAAAAGCCAAAATTGCTAAAGGCTAATTTTAAGTTTTGCTTAATAACTACTTTCGAGTTTATTCACGTTAATAGCGACAGAAGTTTTGCGTTTATCCATTTCATTCTTTGTACTCAGAGAAAGAGATAAGCATATCTACAATGTAAATAAACGGCACCGCAATTTTATTAGAGCGAAACTTAATCAAACAGCAAACGAGTTGTTTGCGGTCTCCAGGAGTCAATTTCCAGTTTCATTTAAACCAGTTCTCATTATAAGATTGTCAAATTTCCCTGGGTTAATTTAAAAGTTCTTATGACTTGAATTAGTTTCAACACATTCATTAAAAAACAAATTTTTATATATTGTATCATAATTTTTAAACATAATATACAAAGTTATATATGTATTGGATATTCGAGTTCCTATTTCGACTTGTTTGTCTAAAATATTAAAAACTTGGAAAAGTATCTGGTATTTATGTTTAGTTTTAAATGTCAAGAGGATATCGGAGTAAATTTAAATTTTCGTTTTTGCAGCTGCGTAGCTGATATCACATAACATCGGCAGGATGACACGATGTAGATCACCGACAGAAACTGCATAAGTCCAGCGAACGAATCGGATTTTCAGCCAAATACAAACACGAAAAACATGTGGTCGTTTAATTAACAAACCGTTGTGTTTTTTGACAGAAATTTAACGTGAAATGTATTTAAATTTCATAAGAAAATATCGAAAAGTCTATAGTTTTTTAATAAACGAAAAGATAAACTTTTTTGAAAATACGTAAATATCTGATACGTTTTAACGAAAAAATAACTTACAATACAACACATAACATCAGGGTGCACTTACTTAGCAACCACAGATTATGCGCATCTTCACAACCAAATATGCAATATTGACAATAAATATAAGGCAACAAGTATGTGCTACTAAACACCTACATAAATATTACAAATAATACTAACCTCCTCGGATCTTGAACGGCTATTTTAGACTACTTAATAATATCGGGATATATTCACTGATAGACAGGCGACGAATAACAGAGGCGACATCATGCTAATGGATAAGAGAGTAAAGTCAGAATATCTGATTTATATACCGTGCCTAACAAGTACAACATGGTTGAGAAACACGAGAGAAGAAGAGTAAGTATGCAGAAATGGCTACAGAAGTCGAACAAATGTAGTAACTGGACCGGGTTGAAGTGATTTCCGTCACTGTATCATCAACGGGTTTGATACCCAAGTACCCCTTTTAATAATCCTATCCAAAAGAGAAATTGGCATCTTCATATCCGGGTACAAGGTTATAAAGAAAATACATTTTTATACAGAAATTAAAAAAAATATATATGTGTAGAGATGCCGTATGTGCCGACAAGCTCCGGAAACAACTGATGTCTGGGAATCATGTTGTCATGTTCTAGCACCGACAGAATACACTGAGGTGCATAATCTAATGGCCACCGTTGTCCACCAGAAAGTCGCTGTATTGTACAACCTTAAACATGAAAAAGACCAGTATTTTAAATGCATACTTTTGCAAGTGCTGGAAACCGACAGGTATCGGCTGTACTGGGACATAAACATCGTTACAAATAGACCTATTGCCCTCAACATAGCAAACATTACTTCTATGGGTAAGACAAACCAAACGGGCTATTTATCGCATCCTCTGGACCACAATTTGGAAGAAAAAGAACGGCAAAAAATGAAACCTTGAACTAATCTTAAACATAGCAGTCAGCCCAGTGAATGATTAGTGGCGTTGATAATCTGTAAAAAGGAGAGAAAAGAATTAATATATCGTCTTTATTAGAATATGTTACATACAAGGCGAAGTTTAACTTTTTTTTGTTCTGCTGTTGGGGAAGTAGTAGTTCTTTTTCCTATTGACTTAGAAAAGATTAGAATGGTTATTTCGTTTTATTTTAGTTTCTTTAAGAAAACAATTTTAGAGGTTATCCCATTCGAAATGAACTTTTATATTAGCCTATTCTTTCAAGCGAGGTGCAATGCAAGATTTCCAGGACATGTTCTGGGTAAAAATCCCATGTCGCAGAAATCAAAGATCCCTTATCTATCTCTCGGTACTATACGTGTTGACGATGATATGACTCTCAGTATCTGTTGGATAATGATGATGACAGTAAAGTCGGACTTAGGCGCTCTCTGAAATTGGCTGCGGACGTTTAGAAGTAATAGCAAATGAGCTCCCGGTTTTTTTTTATTTTTCCTGGTTACCAGGATGGATGCTCTTAACCATTTAGGACTATTTTTACCGTATTGTACGTACCAAAAAAATGGATTTTTACAGACCTGGTATTTTCTGAAAACACGGATATAAAATTCTTTTTTTCTATTTTATCGTTCTTTATTTAGACACCGTTTCCGTAGCTATTCGTTGGCGAATTTTCATATCTAAATTTAACAAGGTCGAAATCACGTTTCGCGTTGGGAATTTCAAAAAAAAGTTATATAAATTAAAAAATACCCTTATTTTTCTCTTTTTTTTGTCACTAGAATGACAGGGCTAGAATGAAATTGATAGATTTTATAGCGAACATAAACGGCATCTCCATAACCAAACGCGACAATACCAAAGAGTGGATAAATAAATGCATGCCTATTTGGAAACAAGATTTTTAAGACACCAAATTATTTTTGTGACAAGTGCTTAAAATGTATATTAAATTTAAAGTTTCAACCAAACATTATACTTAAATTCTTTATATGATCAACTTTTTGATTTATAAGATATGTTCACGTTATTTTTATTACGTAGTTTAAATAATTTTCTGCCTGCTCGGGGGTCCTGACGTTGAGGCTGACCTACCCTACGTCCATTAGTTATGGAATATTTAAAAATGCAAGTCAATTTTAATGACTTCTAAATTTCTTAAATGCAAACCGATGTTTATTCTAGAATTAAGAGTAAGGCAAATAATACCTCAAAAAGGTTTTTTTGTAATATAAAGTGTAAGTGCATATAAATTCATTTAACTTAGAGTTGGCTGCCTAACAAATTTCAGCTAATGAAAACTTCATATTTACAGTGCCTCAGTTAGGAGCTTATCTATAGTAATTATTGGTACAGGCACTTCGCCATGCAGCTACAACAGTTTAAGCTATGATCATTAACATTATGCTATACACCAGAAAGTATGTATCAGCGACATTACAATCACTGGCGTAGTTACAAATTTTGGGCCTCTCCGCGGATTTCGGTAAAGGGCCCCCTCTCAGAAAAGAATAAAATAACTGATGACAAAAAAGGTCCCTAACTTGTTAATGAATGTAGCCCCCAAAGCATATCCGGAAAATATATGATGACTAAAAAAAAGTCAACCATACTCTCATAATTCACTTGAGCTCATTTGCAATTATCGCCGGGCCCCCTAACCTCGTGGCCCCCCGCACTGCGAGGGCTGGCGTTGGTGTAGCTACGCCACTGATTACCATATTTCTAGATCGTTTTGTAGAGAGAACAACATTATAATTTAAATATTTTTGCGGCAGTTGACTTCTCGTATCTAATTAACTACAAAGTTTATAAACAGGTTTAGGAACAGTATTATATGTTTTCGGTAGTTTTTGAAGTATAAAGAATATTGGTATATAAGGGCAAGGCAATATGCCAAATTCAAATAATGTATCAGTGATTTGGCCACATTCCTAGCATTTTCTGTAAGCATCTTTAGTATCTTTATCATTTAAATACAAAATGTCATTGAATTTATTACAATTCAACATTTTGTTTACATCTTTTTAAATTTTTGGGTGACACTAATCTCTAAAAATTGTATCGTTTTAGTGTTTTCCTGTTGAAAAATGTATTAGATAATAATTTAGTTAGGTTAATAAAGCGCAATATTTAAACAGTTTAAACAGCCATGCAATATCTTACTGATATTAGATAAACAATTTTTTATATAAGAAAATATTATTTGTGAAAAAGTATTGTTTAGAAATTAATTCAATAATAAATTTCTACAAAATTTTTAATGACCAAGATTCTTTCATGAATATAAAACGAAATATTAACAAATTATTTATGGACCCTCGATAAATACATTTAGTAAAAAATTACTATTTTCTGAGAAATAAGGAAATATTCAAAAATAAAAATTACGTGTACCAATAACTACTTTAAATAGGTATATAAACTTAAATAATTTGAATAAACCTATAAACTTAAATAACTAAGAATTGAAAGTAAAGTTTACAATATCAAAAAAGGACCAGTAGCAACTTTTTCTGTAGGCGCAACCTTAGTCGTTGCGCCTACAGAAAAATCTAAATATGTAGCAAAGTCGCTGGGTTTGACCTGTCACAATTAAACCTATAGGTATAGCTCAAATTGCTATAAGGCTTTAGCGATATTAATTTTTAAATTATATTAGTTTCATCTATTCAGAGAATTTATATTGCTCTGACCAGGTTTCCATTTTCTTATTTTAAATGGAACAACCTGTATATTTACAGTTATTTTAGTAGGTCTGCTAAAGGCGAGGCTAAATGCGAGCCAATAGTATAGGTCTCAATTGCTACGTTTCTGATATATTGCCGTGTATCTACATGATTTTTAAAATGTTCTAGTGTGAGTAGTATCCAATTCCAAGTAATTAATTTTTTACTTTAAAGGTAACCCCTGTATAATATCTCTAATTTAAATAGACAATTGAAAGAAAAATTCAACGACATATAATACCATGGGGTTACGAGTCTTTTGATTTATTGCCGATGATCTTCGGAACGTTTACCAATATCAGATATATCTCAATGGATAAAAGATAATATTATATGCAAATGCAAAACGCAAATCAACAATAAAATGTGACCAATATATAAATGCACAACGACATTAAAATAATTTTAAAACTTAAATCATATTTAAGCCCGCCAAGTTTGTTGAACTGGTGCCAAGGTAGACAATGTTCTTCAGCTGTCTCATAGAATTGCTACTCTCTTTTTTCTAATTTTCCGTTCAAGATATAAAAGAAAAGTGAGTATATATATATATATATATATATATATATATATATATATATATATATATATATATATATATATATATATATATATATATATATATATATATATATATATATATATATATATATATATATTATATATAAAATATATTTCTATTTGTACAAACGAGACGATAAACTCGTTTTTTTCTGTGCCGCATTCCATTATACTTTTTTTATCTCAACCCCGAATTAGCTCTTTATTGGGAACCCATTTATTGTCAGGGGATCAGTTAACCTGTTTATAAATCAGTTAAATTGTTTATTTTATTGGTTAAATTGGCAGTACTGATATAGGTATAAATTATTTTTTTCTCACTTCTCGACTTGGCGTATTTAGATATTAATTTGAAACTAATCAGCTGATCTTTATTTTTATTCCTTGGTGTGTGTGAGCTAATAATACATTAAACACATGACATTACACGTCTACAATTTAAAATAATGTATAGTAGGATTGAAACAGTTCAAAACGATTTTCAAAAAAATCATCAGAATATTAGTTTTGACGGAAGACGGATCGATGGAAGATGAAGAAGCAGTTAGAAAAAAATTTGAATTTTATGGAGCATATACCTATGCTATTTATTCAACATTAATTGAAAATCAAAATGTCAATCCGCCTGAATTAAAATTAATTAATAAATCAAACGCTAAGCTACCTAAGGTTGAAGTACCTAAATTTTCGGGAAATATTTTCAAGACAATTTCGTTCATTTATTGATATGTTTAATTCATTAGTGCACGAAAATAAAACAATTTCGAATATTGAAAAATTCAATTATCTTTGCTCTATTCTTGAAGTGTACTCAAATGATATCTAACAATTATCCAATTGCATACGATGCTCTTATTAAACGCTATGACAATGAACGGCTTATTGCATTCACTCACTTGCAAGCTATTAATATAATAACATAAAAAACGGTAGTACTCTACGCTCTCTTGTTGATATTTTTGCAGAAAATTTGGCAGCTCTAAAAAATATGGGTTTTGATATTGAAAAATGGGATTTCTTGTTTTTTTATATTTTTTTCCAAGCACCTAGATCAGTATACAATTACAAGATATGAACTTGAGGAAAATTTAGATAGTACTAGCATACCTACTTTTGAGTCACTAAAAAACTTTGTTTTGCAAATATTCGGCCAAATCTAATAACAATCAGAGATCAAATTTTAGTGCACAAAGACAATCTCTTGATTTTAATTCAAAAAGTAATGTCAAGAGCTTTTTAGGTGATACAAATAAATCAGGATGCTCTTTATGCAAATCTGCAGATCATTTGATTTATAAATGTCCAGATTTTAATTCCAAATCTCCACAGGAACGCTTAATTTTTATAAAAAATAATAATTGGTGCACTAATTGTTTAAGTTCGCTACATAATATTAAATTTTGTAATTCACAATCAGTATGTCGGCTTTGTAATTTTAGACACCATTCCCTTTTACATAACAAAAATCGCTCTAGTTTTCAAGGTCGTGGTACTCCAAATCATAATATCAGGAATCCTTTTACCATGAAGATACGCAAAATACTTTGTCCCTCTCCGCTCCAGATACGCTCTGTGGAATGGCATCCACAACTCAAAGTGTTGTGCTAAGTACCGCCTTAGTTGAAATTTTAGATGAGCGAGGTTTTTATCATAAAATTCGTGTGTTACTAAACTGTGGTAGTCAAAGTAGCTACATATCGCAACGATGCTGCAACAGGCTAGGTTCATCTCGCTATGATTTATCTTTTTCTATTCATGGGTTAGGGGAAATGAAACAAGTTACTTCCAGAGGAGGGGTAACCTGTACTATTCGACATGTAGGTAAACAGGCACCATGCATTATAATAGACGCTGTTTTTTTTTAATAAAATTTGTTACGATATACCTAGCGCGCAAATTAAAAATTGCGATTTTTCATGTTTATCTAACATTTCTTTTACAGATCCCACGTTCTCTAAACCGTCAGGTATAGATATGCTTTTGGGCGCAGAAGTTTTTCCTTATATTCTGCAAGATGGTCAAATTTTAGGTGGAAATAATATGCCGGTTGCAATAAATACCATTTTCGGTTATGTTGTTATGGGTAAAATCGATTATAATTTTTCCAGTGTTGTCAGAACTACGCTTGTTTCCTCATTTTGTGAATCAGATGTCGTTACGCTTGAAAAAACTATTAAAAGATTTTGGGAAATAGAAGAAATTCCAAAGTCGAAAATTCTATCCGCGGAAGAGGGAAAGTGTGAAATTAATTTTCATAAATCGCATTCTAGAGATAATACGGGTCGTTATATAGTTCAACTTCCTTTTAAAGAAGATTTTCCAGAATTGAACTTAAAAAGTTTCTCGAGAAATTGCTCTTAAACGTTTTATGTCTCTTGAAAAACGTTTAGTGTCTACTCCGCATATTTATAAACAATATTCCGATACGATTCAAGAATACTTAAATAATGATTTTTTAGAATTTATTCCGCCTATGTCCGAAACAAATAATGGTTAATATATATAACATCACTATGTAGCTAAGGGTGATAAGATTAGAATAGTATTGGACGCTAGCTCTAAAGTACAAGGTTTTTCTCTAAATGATAAATTATTAGTAGGGCCTAAATTACAAAAGGATATTTTTGCTATTCTTTTAAATTTTCGTCTTCACTCAGTAGCCTTTATATGTGATATTATTTTTAGATTAGATTTTAGTTTCTCAAAAACATATCGATTTTCAGAGAATGCTTTGGAGATTTTCTCCAGAAGATAATATAAAAGATTTGCGCTTAAAGAGAGTGACTTTTGAGGTCCCAAGTTCGCCTTACCTCGCAAATCACGTTATCTCGCAGTTAGTGATAGATGAAGGCCAGCGCTTCCCACTAGCTTCGGCGATTTTATCTCGTCATATCTTTGTAGGCGATTGTGTAACGTCTTGTAAGAGTTTAGCAGATGCTGTAGAATTACGTAATCAACTATTAAGTTATTGAAGTTAGGCGGATTCGAACTTAGAAAATTTGCATGTAATAGGTTAGGATTTCTATCAGACTTAAGCGAGTCGCATTTACTATCAAAATATTTTAATTTCGATTCTGAATCGGATTCAATACAAATTTTAGGTCTACATTGGCGACCTAATTCTGATACATTCTCGTACTGCCTTGAATCGCGAGATCAGGGTTGCACTAAACGCACAATATTTTCTGAGATCGCTCGCTGTTTTCATCCATTAGGATTCTTATCACCGCTTACGGTATTTGCTAAAATCTTTATTCAAACATTATGGACTTTAGGTCTTGATTGGGATGACGTACCCCCACCATTTATTTTTGAACGCTGGTTGCAGTATAAAACCCAACTACAACTTCTTTCGAATTTTTTACTTCCACGCCGTTTTATTTCTGATTCATTTTTCAGTATCGAAACGCATGGCTTCTGCGATGCTTCGCAAAAAGCTACCGCTTGTGTAATATATTTTCGCGTAATACAAAATGATAATTCTTTTCGCACATATTTTGTTACAAGTAAATCAAAGGTTGCCCCGCTTTCCGCAGTTTCTATACCTAGATTAGAACTTATAGGCGGTTATGCTCTCCGATTTAATGTTTATAGTTTTGCTAACTTTGGCGCATACTTTACAATTTTCAAGGGTTGTCGCTTGGTCGGATTCCACAGTCGCTCTGACTTGGATTACAAATTCTTCCTACCGCTGGAAGACTTTTATAGCTAATCGGGTTTCGCGTACACAAGAAAAAATTTCTCCTTGTAATTGGTGTCATAATAATACAGACAATAATCCAGCCGATTGTGCTAGTCGTGGATTATTGCCGTCCGAACTTTTAAATAATAAGCTATGGTGGGCAGGAATCTTTCTCGGAAATCATATCAACCCCCCATGGGAAATCTCCCTAAACAACGTATGTCTCAATTAAAATGTTTTAGCTGCGTGGCCGTGGATTACGCGGGTCCTATTTTGATTACGATTGGTAGGCATCGCGGCTCAAAATCATATATTTGCGTATTCGTATGTTACGCTACCAAATACCAAAGCGGACCATTTGGAGTTAGTATCAGACCTCTCCAGTGAGGCATTTTTGTGTGCTTTTCGTCGGTTCATTTCTAGGCGGGGTCATTGTGACATGATATGGTCGGACAACGGCTGCAATTTTGTTGGTGTTAATAAGCAAATATTAGATATGTTAAAAAACGCCCGCAGAAACAGAATTGCTCGAATGGCATTTTAATCCTCCCTCCGGGCCGCACTTTTCAGGCTTGGTAGAATCGGGAGTTAAGTCTGTCAAAACGTATTAGCTTCGTGTAATCGGCGACCAAATTTTAACATTTGAAGAGTTTTATACAGTCTTAGTACAAATTGAGGCATTATTAAATTCTCCTCTATGCCTGCTGAGCTCAGATCCAAATGATCTCTCAGTTTCAACTCCGGGGACACTTTTTAACACTTCAACCCTTATCCATATTGCTAGATGGTGACTTGTCACATTTAAAATTAAATCGTTTAAGCCGCTGGCAATTATTGCAACAGTTACATCAGGACTTTTGGTCCAGATGGCATCGAGAGTACCTACATACGCTTCAGCAGCATGGGAAGTGGCTTGAACCCACCTCTCCACCTGTCAAAATTGGCACAATGGTGCTTATTAAAATTGATAATGCGCCACCTTCTAAGTGGCATTTAAGTAGAATAACCGCCTTGAACTCTGGCACAGACGGAATAACAAGAGTTGCTACAGGCCACACAAATCAAGGTACTTTTCGCAGGCCAGTGGTAAAGTTATGTCCTTTGCCGTTCGCCGAAGACATTAGTTAGTTAAAATTCCTCTAGAATTCTTAACGGTTAGCAGGATGTTCAGGATCCGCTCACATATTATTTATTAAGTTTTATTTGTAATGTATATTAATTAATTCTTGGTGAATTCCCAGGAAACTGCATTTTGGGATTTATTGTAAATAAATTAATCTCCGCGTTTCCATATATATATATATATATATATATATATATATATATATATATATATATAAAAATATACAGTTTATATTGCACATTTTTACGGCGCATTGTTGGAGCGTCGCCGCAGACCAAGAAGATTGACCAGTACAGTACTGAAAGTCACACGTACAATCTCTCCTATCGGCCACCTCGAAAAACCATAAAAATAACCCGAAAAACGCTACGTTTTCACTCATCGTGATTACATAAATGTTGTTGGTGAATTGAACATATTTCGTAACAGTGCCGCGCCGCAAGGCGACGCAGGTCGCAGAGGCTGATTAGTGATTGTATAACATAACATGGATCAAAGGAGCCAGGGGATTGTCATCAAGGTCATCAACATAACGTTTTAGCGTTTTTCTGTCAGTTCTCAGCATATCTTAAAAACTATTTACCGGATTGAATTTAACAAATTTTTTTCAAAAATTGTCATATGGGGATGACCTACTAATATTTTGGTAAAAATCCAATTTGTCGAAAACAATGTTTAAAAATTATTACTAAAAAAAACTAATTAACCCATTTACCTACACAAAAATCAAGTGATACATATGAATGAACTTGTAACATTTTGATATGAATCGAAACAAAATAGCCGCCTAATAAAATATTTAAAAATCTGTCTGAAAATACTACTTATTAAATTAATTTCAAATTTTGTGTAAGAATTAAGTGTGATATAATTAAAAAACAATGTAAAAAAAATTTGTTTAATTGGCTTTCAATTTTGCAGAAAATTTAAATGTGAAATGTCAATGCAAAAACTACTTATGAATTATTATGCCCAGAGGTTAAGTGTAGTATAGGTAGAAAGAAATTGGTAAAATATTGGTAGGAATCCAATATGATGGAATACAAATTGCGCCAATAAAAAGGTTTGAAAAGACAGTATATGTAACATATTGCGACTATGTACTGAACTAAATTGGGTCACACTTTACTATTCCTGACAAATAGAAAAAAAAAACATAACGAATGAAAGTTCCGGGTAAAAGAAATTTATAGATTTGTTTTAATAATATAATTTGTTATCTGAACTCAGGCAGTGGGGTGCAGTGCCTTGGTTGAACTGATTTTCACACAAAATATGATTTATTTTATGTCATCGTCTGGTCCTGAAATAATTTTTCCAGTAATTTAGAATTTGCTGGAAGAATAAGTCTAAAATCGGAAAAATCTGACGGTGTTAAAAAAAGGTTAGTGACCTAATAAAAGAATCCTTCTAAATTCATGGAATTTGTCTCAATTAAATAGTTTGTAAGATAGGTTAAAAAAATATCAGAGCCACAAGGATAACTTTTGATAGAAAACAATACTTTAATAACTTTTTCATGGTGACGATTTTTGAACTAAATTTATTCTGTTGTCGTGAAAAAGTCCATATTTAAACATGTTTATGCTAAGGACGAATTTTCTTTGACGGACTAGCAGCTGATGGACTACTTCATGGTCATAAGCCCCATATTAATATTTCGTGCTTTAAGCGGAATCAGGTTGCTTTATTTGATCACCTCATTGATCGAATTTGGAAATAGATTTATTAAGTAGTAAAACATGAGACAAACAATATTTGCTAACATTATATAATTTGATTAAAAGGTTTTACGTTTTTATAGCATATTGTTTTCATACCAATCCGAAAATTGCTTTTTATTTTATACATCTCAAAATTAAATAACCGATTTCGAATTTTTCAGAATAAATTTAAGTGCTCTTTTAAAGAATGATATATTTAACAGGAACTTGCTTTGAGTCGTGTAATACATATTTTAAGTATAATCATCCGCACCATTTGCTCGCAACAGCGGCCGCCTCTCCGGGCATATAAATAACTGAGATGATAAAGTTTCGTTGAAATTGTGGCCTTGTTTATTTGCCACGGCGACACGCGTTACATCTCGTTATATCTTGTTTTCTCCTCTGCCAGTTCTGAATTCGATGGCCATTATGCTCAAACTCCCAGTTTGTTTACAAAGTTTTGATTATTAATACTAAAGATTATTCACTTCATCAAAATATTTACAAATATGTTGACATATAAGGGCTACTGTAGTAAACAATGCTCTTATAATTTAACACAATGTGCTTTTAGAATATTCAGATATAGATTAGAGGGGCGCATTGAAGAATACATGCGAAGCCGTCTGCTCCACTGCAAAATTGGGGTGAGGCAAAACTTTCTACTGAATTCTGACCAGGCACATGACTCTTCAGTTCAGTTCAGTTAGTTCCTAAGAGTATATTTAAATTTGCAAATTTTATTCTCCCTTTTTCTAAAACAGTTAAAAAAATCCCAATTTTATTCTCGTCTATATCATATCATGTCCGGCTTTAATTCCTACCTATTTTTAAGGAATATTTTATTTATTTTTGCAATATAGGCTGTCCCCTTAAGGGCGTTCACTATCCAGATCTCGGAAGATGAGATGGGTAGGTCCGAGATTTCGAAAGATTCGGGTCGCTACATCTAGCTTTGCGGACCTGCATCCAGCTTGCAGTTCTGCCAGATCTGTAACTTGCTAACCTGAAACTGCCAGGGAGTGCAAAACCATTTGACTTGTATGTACTTTGTAATCATAGCGTATCTAGGTCCAGATAGTAAAAACTCATCATTTACAGTTACAGGTTACAGTTCCGTCATACTAAAGTTTTATCCGGAAATAAAAAAGTACCAATAATGTGTTAATTTTATGAAGTGTATTTTTTATGAAACAACACTGTACAACAATACTCTATACACGTTTTTATTTTTCATGTATTCTATTCGCCAAATTTTTTTTTTCTAACAGAGATTACCGGTTGAAATTATCAGCTATCTGTCAATTTGTGTTACTTATACTAAGTGTAAATGAGAGAACTGGCCTGATAATCATAACATTATTTAATATATACATTTAAATACCTTGTCAGACTCAGCAGTTCCCTCATTACTTACCAATACCGATTTCGATTCATTTCGCCATACGATGCATGTTCGCGCAATTGGATCGGGTTATTCGGTTACTTGTTCATTTTCAACCGCTCCGCCGACGACCTGCCGCAGCATTGGATGTAGGTCGGAAAGATAGGGGTCGGTATTCAGTAAGTTCTACATCCAACAGTACTGATACCGGATATAGGTCCGTGGAGTCATATACCTCCGGACCTACCCATCTCTACACGGAAGTTCTTTATGTTGTCTTGAAAAAAAAATTATAGCAAAAGTGGCTAAGAACAATTGACTGAAAATATATTTAGCTTTCTGAATTGACCGCGAAGAGGCGCATGACTAGGGTGAAAAATGAATTTCAAAAATTCTAAAAAACTTCTTCGAGTTGGATATAACTTTTGTTACGGCATTGTTAAGGCGACTTAATTTTATTTCAATTTGGTTCCAAATTTATTGTCATATCATCCTCAATAAGTGTGGAGGGAGCTGTTGACTTACAGGATTTAAATCGCTATATCTTCTGAACCTGTTATCCGGAAGCTTAAGCTTGTTTAAAAGGGAATTTCAAGCTGTTTTAGAATTCGGATCAAGTGATACTCCCTATTTTTTCACAAATTGGTGGCGCTGTGTGTAATAATTACAGTTTCAAATTTTTAAATAGAAGGTTATACCTTTCTTACGCTTGTTCTAAAGAGTAATAAAAGATCGAAGTTTTGAAGAAAACCGCACATCCGCATCTTTATTAGTTTTTAAGTTATTGCAAGTGAATTAATGGGTATTTTTCGGATGAAATGATTAATAACGAGGATATCAGAGGGAAATTAAAATCTCCAGGGGCGTCTCTCTAAACCCTCCCTGTTATTGGGGATAAGGCACACAAATAAAGGAAAAAAATGCTTTTTATATTACTATAATTTCGGTATAGATGCCGATTCTGCTAATTGGTAATTGTGCCTCGTAAACTGCCGTGATACTTTGGTGAAGAATTGATTTTTTTCTCAGAGTTTATTTGTGTAAGGTAATGCCACGTATTTAGTATTTTCTTTTTTATTGGTTCTTTATTTTATTTTAATAAAAACAGATTCCTTGTGTAAAAATTCTTAGAATATTATTTTCTGGATAGTGGTTATCTATTAATATCTGCTTAACTCTGCAGAGTTTCTGATCGATGTTCCGGAGAGGTTAGTGCAGTTGCGCGGTTGGTGAATCATGTCATTACACAATCATTTTGGTTATTTCAATGATTCGAATTAAAATTTAGACAGCGGCCCGACCAAGTTTTTTAGTATAGTATTTGGTTTTGTGCTAAATTTGTAATTAACATGAAATCAAAAAAATTAATTTCATTATTTTCTTAAACTTTTATTGTACATTGTAATTTAGCGTGAAAATTATTGAAAGCATTTAGTAGTTTGTTTACTTTACCTTCTGGAATGGCAGTCAAACAATCATCAACGAATCTAGGTTTGTCTGTATGTTGTTTGTTTGGTACGCTTTATTTCTATTAGCTACAGTGGCGCAACCAGAAAATATTTTTGAGGTCAGATTCAACCTAGCGATAGCGAATATTACGTTGAGTGTTAGTCTTAAATTGCAACAGTGACTATTTTTGACTATGTGTTTTAACACACCTGGCTAGGTCGTGGCTATTATCGCCGATGAATTGTCTTTTCGGCCAAAACTTATAGAATGTCTGGGGCCGAAAAATTGATGCACAACTGATGAACTGAAACGGCAACTGGGAAGTTGACACGTCTAAAGGCTTTAAATTTTTATGATTTTACATCAGTCCTGTCGAATTTTCAAAATATCTTTTAATTTTTTTTTAAGGCGGAAATATCATAGAGAAATTCGAAGATTTGAATATGGGATTCCAGTTGACTGAATCTCTGTTCTACTAAATTAATGACAATACTTACTAGAGAGTTAAAAAACCCTGCTTCAAATCCTTTAATGCGATTTTCGTTAAGTTGATCTTCTCCCTCATATTTAATGAGTTTCGTCTTTGAATATGAATTCGCGAAATTCTAAGAGGTCGAGTACTTGTAAATGCTGAAATAATTTCCATATCTACTAAGCCATTCAGATAATATTCTCTTAAGGTGACGTAATATTTTTAGAACAGCCGTAGTTTCACTCCAAGTTCGGATTCTGCAGTAATTTGGACGCCAAATTTATTTTAAATAAAATGACGTGCCAAACTACATTACTTCAACCAAATTTGTAACTAAAAATTAGATGCTAATGCCCTACTTTTATTTTGGGGTTTGAGCTTTTGTTGGTCCAGAGAAATTTTAACTAGAGCATTATACGTTTTCCCCTATTTGGTATATAAATGGTTTCATTGCCTCGATACGACATTCCCATCCAGTACCACTTACACTTTTTACTTCGCTGGAAAAAGGGAAGTATTGCATTCGTGTAATACGAGAAGTTTTCAGATCTCTACATTTCAGGTTCTTTAGGTGCCGAAAAACATGTTTTCTCCGTTCTGTCGGTCTGTCTGTCGGTTTGTTGGGCTAACTGTTGGCAGCATAGCTAAAAAACTACTTACCCGATTGACTTTAAATTTTTTTTTAAAATTAAGGGTCATATGGGGATGAGCTGGTAACATTTTGGTAAAAATCCAATATGGTGCCCTAATGAAATGTTAAAAAAATTATTACTAAAAAACTACTTATCCAATTTATTTTAAATTTTGCACAAAAATCAAGTAATGATTGTAGGGTTTAACTGGTAAAAAAATGGCGGAATAAAATGGCGGCTTGATAAATATTTAAAAATTCAGCCTGAAAAAACTACTAAATGGACTGGTTTCTAATTGTATAGTATAACTAATTGTGATATAGACATGAACCCTTAAAATTGTGGTACTAATTCAGATGGCGGAACAAAATGAGGGCCTAAGTGAATGTTTGTAATCGTGAAAAAAATATCCTCTTAGGTTTAACATATCTCCACGTTTCAGCATCCTTAAGTGCCAAATAATATGTTTTATCAATTTCGACGGTCCGTCTGATGGATTGTCTGTCTGTTTGTCAGTTCGCCGCATAGCATAAGAACTACTTATCTGATTGGCTCCAAATTTTAGTCAAAAATTAAGGGTTATATGGGATTGACCTGGTAACATTTTGCTAAAAATCTATTATGGCAAAACAAAACGGCAGCCTAGTGAAATGTTACAAAAATTATTACTAAAAAACTACTTATCCAATGTATCTCAAATTTTGCAGAGAAATCAAGTATTATGTGGGAATCAACTAGTAAAAGATGAACTAGTAAAACTGTGGTACTAACTCAAGACGACATGGTAATATTTTCGTAAAAATTTAATATGGCGGAGCAAGATGACGGCCTAGTGAAATGAAAAAAAAATATTACAAAAAAAACTAATTATTAAATTTGGCTTAAGTTTGCACAAAAATCAAGTATTACATAGGCATGAACTGGTAACATTTTGGTATGAATATAAGTTTTAGATTGTTAGATTAACTTTAAATTTTGTGCTGTGTGTGTGATATAGGGAGAAACTGGTGAAATTGAGGTACCAATTCAAGATGGCGAAACAAAATGGCGGCCAAAAGTTTTTTTTTAAATCTTGTACAATTGATTTTAAATTTTGCAGAAAAATTAAATGTGATATAGGAAAAATCACCCTCCGAGATTTTCCTAGATCTTTACGTTTCGGGGTCCTAGATGCCGGAAAATGTGTTTTCACAATTCCGTCGGTCTGTCTTGCTGTCAGTCTGCTTGTTAGCGGAACAGCTAAAAAACACCTTACCTGATTGGCTTCAAATTTTGGTCAAAAACTAAAAGTCATGTGGAAATGACCTGGTCGTATATTAATAAAAATCCAATATGGCGAAAAATTAAATTTAAAATGGCCGCCTAGTCAAATGTTAGAAAAATGATTACTTAAAAACTACTTATCTAGTTTAACTCAAATTTTGCATAAAAATTCAAGTGTTAGTAATTAACTAGTAAAATTTTGGTACGAATCCGAGATGGTGAAATAAAATGTCGGCTTGGTAAAATATTTAAAAATTAAGCCTGAAAAAAACTACTTAATAGATTAATTTCAAATTTTGTACAAGAATTAACTGTGGAATAGAGATGAGCTGGTTAAATTGTGGTACAAATTCAATATGGCGGCCAAATGAAATATTTGTAATCCTGAAAAAAATTGAAGTTTTTACATAGATTTACGTTTTAGCTTCTCTAGATGCCAAATAATATGTTTTCTCAATTCCATTTGTCTGTTAATATAACTAAAAACTACTTACCCGATTGACTCCAAATTTGATCAAAAGTTAAGGGTTATGTGGGGAAATTATCCGATTTATCTCAAGTTTAACACATAAGCCAAAGAATCGACCTGTAATATTTTGGTATGAATCCAAGACAGCAAAAATAAATCAGTCTAAAAAAACTACTTTTCAGATTAGATAAATTCTAAATTTTGGATACCTATTAAGTGTGATACAGAGATTAACTGGTAAAATTGTGGTACCATTTTAAGACGGAGAAACAAAATGGCTGTTAAATAAAATGTCTAAACAAATGAATGTAAAAAATGTTCCTGTTCAATTGACTTAATATCTTGCAGCAAAATTGAATATGATATAGGGGGATTAACTATTACGAGTTCAAAGTGACGATACAAAATGGCGGTCTTAAAAAATCAGTGGCAAAAAGTAATTTATATTAAATGATCCCAAAAAAAAATAACTGATGAAAATTGGTACGATTCCCATATGGTGGAACAAAATGGCGCACAATGTCTGGACAGTATACTAAATGACTATGTGCGAAACTAAACTGGGTTATACTGTACTATTTCTAATGAAAGGAAATATTCCTAACGAGGGAAGTTCCGGGTAAAGGAAATTTACCGAGTTTTAGGTTAGATTTTAGGTTAAATGATGAAATATATTTTTTTAGTCAAAGATGGAGTATCTTTAAGTTGAGCTCAAAAATAATACGAATAAATCCTGAACTTTGAAAATTATAGTTGGAAATTATGCCTACCTTTTTTTGCTGCATCATTTACTACAAGATTTAGGGAATGACAGGAACAGGGAACAAAGAAAGCTTTTGAATTTTCATTTAAAATTCTTGTTTGAACTTCAGAATGCGCTCCTTTCATGTTAGCCTCGTTATCGCGAGTTGTTTCTTAGTATGTTTATAATATAATTTTTGATTGTCTTGCCTAGATAGTGGACAGCATTTGAATGGGTGTTATCAGATTTGAAGAGCAATTTTATTATCTCTAAAAAAATCCATTATTGGGTTCAAGAATTTTATCGTAAGTGCTCAACATTTGTGAACTACATAACTAAACAACAATAAATCTTTTTAAAATATCTCTCTAGCACTGTCTTCCTTCCATTTTTTGCAGCATTCCATATGTTTACCAGACCTTTCATGAGGTTTTTAGATAAAAAGAAAACAAGAAACAAAACACCTCGTCGTCTAGTCTTGAGTAAATTAACCATTTTCTCTCTACCTTTTCTGTCTACCAGAATCATCTTTAGGAAAATTAATTCCTTTTTCCTATATTGGCTCTTTGTCTATTACAATGATACTGGCTACTATTCAAATTCTTTCAAGGCATAATGTTGATAATGTTAAGTTCACTGCCAAACTTGGAATCTATATCCTGGTCTTTATTATGAGGCTGTTTTTCGTCAACGTAGTTCAATATATCCTGATAAAATTTATGATCGTCTGTAGGATTTTAACCAATAATCTCTACTGGGGTGTCCACTATATGTTCTAGTTCACTTTCTATGATCGTATTCGGAAGCGAGAGAGAAGTGGAAGAGACAGGGACATCAAATTTCACAATGGTGCCAGAGAGTTTGCGCTTTTGGCATTCTCTTGCCAATTTTTTTTAGAAGCGCTTTCAGAAAGTTTTTTCTTTTTAAGTTCTTTTCTAATATGCGCAGGAATTTGATGACCCTAACTATATTAACTTAATAACCCCGATCAGTAACTAAATAAAAAGGGGCTTACTTAAATTTCTAATTAAGCATTCCTTTAAACCAAACTTATGTTCATCCATCTATTAATCATCTGAGCTTATCTAAGGTGCTGAAAATTGAGTTTTAAAGCTATTAATTTAATAATGCTGCTCATTAACCCTTACTAATAAAAAAATAGTCTTACCACTTTAACCAGAATTGTCACCAAACCATAATATCAAAACTAGAAACACAAAATAATAATTAATATATAAGAAATAACTGTCAGAAACGTACTTGTAATATGACGAACTGACGAATAAGGCTACTGTCTCCAGTTTTTAGGCCAAGTTCCGCGTTTGCTGACGTAGCGTACAGTGTTTGTAAGACTCTAGCAACTCCGTACGGCCCCTCTAGAATATCGCAGTCAGTATCAGTAATATATAAAAAATATATATAAGAAACTTCAAATGGAACCTTTGAAAATGTTTTGTGTATGCAACCAGTTATCTTATTTTAGTTAGTTCTGCAACGATCCACAGTCGCCGCTGGTAGCGCTTTTATGCGAGTTGACGTTTGACGCCAAATAGCCAGCTTCGGTCGTAAACAGTGGTTTTTGAATTTGAATGTGTGTTAGAAATTCTGTTTCTTATTGACTTATCTCGAAAATTAAACAATCGTTTTAGGTTTTTGGATCATATTTTTAAAGAATTATCCCATAATTTTAGAAAAGAGATTTATTTTATAGGTCGCATCTAAAAACATAAAACTTTTTATTTGCTCTGTATTGTCAAAAAAGTGCTCATAAATGAATACACTACAAAGTTACATGGTGATACATAAATGAAAGTCGTTTTTTCTTTAGGTCCATCTAAGAATTATTTGAATTGGCCGCATTTAGTTTTGACCGATTCGCAATAGATGACACTAACTTTTGCAACTATCCGAGGTATGGCGCTGCAAAGTTTCCAACAACCCGAAGCACGGCAGTTTTAATTATATTGGGAGTCTTATGTCGTATCAGCCTAGTCAAGGCTATTTACTTGCTCGGTTCAAAAATGTGTGTGTATGAGTTAAGTTTATTTGACACTGGAATAAACCAACTGGCCAGCATTCGGTTCAGAAATGGATACTGCAATAATTTCAATGTTTCTTTTCTAGAGGGAGAGAAGAAGAATAACGATTACCTACCTGATGCGAATATTATTAGCGAAAAAGAGATAAAGAAAACACAAGTTGTTTATGCGGAAAACACAAAGGGTTGTTTAATACCTACATGTGTTAAAACTAATTGAAAGCTATATATCAAAACAACCGTCTTTCTTGCTAGATATATTTCACAGTGTAGATTTTATAATTTTTTTCACTCCCATCAAATATTAGCTCATCGCTTTTTACCAGTTCAATTAACAATGCGTCTGTTTCTTTATTAAATAGTATAATATTCATTGCGCGATATATAGGAATAATATATACATATCAATAATTTATTACAAAAAATATATCGTTAAAATGTAAGCTTCTTCATTTCAAGAAAAATATTTATAGCATCTCAGAATAGGGGTTTAATATTTTAGTAGATAAATTGAATAAGGTATATCCTTTGTTTACTACTATTACAGCTAACACGAAAATGCCTTTACCTGAACCTTCAACTTGACGTCATGAATAAAATATTCATATTTTAGAGTCTGACAATTTATAGCTGCTCTAACGAGCAACACTGTTGAGTCGAAGAGAAATCTTTTATTTACTCTAAAATGTGTCTGACTTTTCTACGAGACCTGTCATTGCTGCATATTTTATAAATCATAAAGTTGTTAGTGTTAATAGGAAAAGAAAATGCAATAGTAGACTGAATGTTATAGCGGTTGTAACTCTTATGCATATTTTTGTATATCTTTGCTTGTCATTCGTTAAATATATAATTAAAACCAATCTTTTATTTTTAAAGGAATTAAAAAACTGTCTAAAATGTTTACCGAATTGTGTCAGAACTCTAATTAATATATTCTTTAACAAACTGATTATGTCAGTTAAAGCTTAGGTCTAAACTTGAGCTGCTAAATGTTACAGGACACCATATTGCGAGATAAGATGAAATTTAATTGTTTTAAATATCGCGTTATGTAGGCGAAACTAAGAAATCTGACTAGAACTAAATCTGTTACTATTTAAGAAATTACTGTACGACGTTTCGACGATGCCTGCAGTTGCACGAGGCACCTTCAGGGAGCTTCACTGAACAAGATCGTAACACTGAATGAGCTATGATGAACAGAGTTTAGGTATTTATACCCGACCAGTGCCCAACGACAAGTGACTCCCTGTAATGATAATTTTCCATACATGATGTAGCCTGTAGCCCAAGTCTCTGTTGATATTTTCAGGGTACTTCATAATTTATAATGGATTCTCTAATGTTCCGTTTATTTTAATCAAATACTAATGGCAGATCCTTGGTATCTTTGTTCCTGCGTTATGTTTAGTGCTGGTGTTCAGCGACTGCGGATTGAACAGTTTGTTTTTTACTTTTGTTCTTTCCTTAAGTCTACTAGACACAGACCTTCCAGTTTCACCTATATACAGTGATAGCAAAGGAATTGCATCTGTTGATGACTTTTAGCACTGCCCAACTTTTTGTATGTATTAAAATTTTTGGAATGGTCAGATCTCTTTAAAATTCTTGCAATATGATCTGTAGTACCCTGGATAAATCTACATTACTTGATTGTTGAGGGTTGGTTGGTTGATGTCTGGGATTAATATATTTTTTCAAATGGGCCCAAGATATGGATAGTGGTGATTGCACAACTCTAAGGACAGAGTAACAAACTTAAAGGCAAGTTCTGAGGAAGTGGCAGGGCGGCTTATCCCACAGATAAGAAAAACCTCGTTAGATGGATAGAGAATTAACCGAAAATGAGACCAAGAGCAAAAACGCACGAGAAAATGTGAAACATGTAGCTGTATTTCACTGTATACTTGCGTTTTCTCCTCAAAGACAGCTCAAAAAGGTCGTCGAGAATACCAGAGCTCATCAAATGTTTATTATATTGGTTTGCCGGAGATATTTTAGTTAAAATCTCAATTTTATGAAATAACACAATTAGGTCTGATTGACTTGTTTGACAACTGCATTTTTTACTAACAAATGATAAAGGTAAACACAAACATAGTCAATATCTTATAAATTCGTTACATATTACACTCCAAAAACTGTGGCAAACTTGTAATTCGTAACGGTTGCCTGAACTACTCTTACATCTCCATCTTAACTTAAAATGGTTTTTAAAATCTTTAGCCAATGACTGGGTTCCAGGTTTTCTTTGAGGTTTACTATATCGTTTAGTTTAAAGATACCCTGTTTCAGCCACTATTTGTTTCTTTATCGGTGACTTGTAAATGTATTCTTTTGACCATCGATTCCATGTATTTTAATTTTTGAACCAAATTCCATCTACGAAGAATATTTCTGAAATGGCAAGAAAATGAAAAATCAGGAGTCAAGAAAGGGATTCAGAGGCAACATCTGAGATTAAAGCATTTATGACCCCAACAACAATAACTTTATTTGATAAAAATATGTACATTACATTTAGATCGCGTGAAGCATTCTTAAAGCTTTGTGCACTATCGCTGTAAATATTTGCACATCTACCTGTACCACTACAATCTGAGATTAATTCAACATGAATGGCCTTATTAACAAAACAAACAAATATAACTGCATAAGATTTAATTATTGCGTTACTATGCTTATCTCTCAGTAATTCATGCTTTGCGCTAGAGGTTCTTCTAGAAAACCCAAACCATTGGTGTACAAACATTCGTACTGAGTTTTTACATTTTGAGTGCTTTTGTCCACAATGTAACAAACGTAAGTGTTTCCTTTTAATAGAATGTCAGAAATATTTGCATTTCTTAATCTTCATCCTACTCTTAAAATACCCATTTCATCTAACAATATGTTGAATTATAAAATTGTACTATAAGTATGAAAAGGCAAATTATATTTTAGTACTAAAACATTCTTTTTTTTTATTTTTTATTAAAACTTTGTGACTTTGATTCAATTTACTGACCAAAAATGTATCAGAGCATTAAGCCATTAAAACATATTTTCCATAGGTAAATGAATAACTGGTAATAAGCTAAATATTCATTTAGACTGAAGGAGAGCTCCAGATAACTTTAAAGTAGTAACTGAGGTGACACAAATAGGTACAACCGAGATTTCGCACAAATTGTGCTTACAATGATTTCAAATTGAGTATTTTTAATACGCAAATATAAACATGCACCTTAATGAAATTGTGCAATGTCACAGATAAAATTGACCCATTGGTTATTATTTTATGATTTTTCAAATCTATAGATATACTAAATATTACTTCTAATGGATTTCATAGTAAACCCAATGATTTTATAGCAATTTTATCGTCGAATTTGGGTGGTAATTTTTTTTACGATTTTTAGAACATATAAGTGGATTTTAGCATCATCTACAATCGGGTGCAACCAAGTGTGACCACATTTACCTATAAATAGTCTCGTTTAGGATAAGTTACTTCAGTTTATATCATCTGCTGATGATGCTAACTTAGCGAAACGCGCGTCCAGAGCGTAACAAGTTGTGGTGTAGTGTGGTTAGAACTCTTGTATTTTGATCATTTTATTAAATAAAAACTAAAATTACGGAATATTGTTATTAGCTGTTTTTGGAGTATTAGTATTTGATTTAAATCGTTTGAATAATGCAAAATATCGTCTATAAAAAGTTACTTTAGTTTATATCATCTGCTGATGATGTTAACTTGGTTAGCGAAATGCACGTCCAGAACGTAACAAGTTCTGGTATACTGTGGTTCGAACTCTTGTATTTTGATCTATCTTCCACCACAGGATCCAATGTTAGGACTTAACATGGCTTCACGGTCAACGGAACAAAACCTTTATTGTAAATACTGTACTAAGATTAGGTTAATAGCAGCAGATATTTGGTTTCTAAAATCATGCAAGTCTTTTTCAGTTTTCCCTAAATTCATTTCAGTCAAGATCCCTAAACAATCACCCGTTACTGGGAAGGTTGAATGTTTTGCCAAACAAAAGTGGCTAGATTTAGAAATTAAAAATCTATACAGCAAACGTAGTATGCTTAAAATTGAAGCATACGGTTTATTTCAAAAACTCACTTATAAGCCTAGTAATTTAGAATTTGAACAATGGTTAGATTTCCAAAGAATAATGTTTGTAGTTATTGATGCCAAATTTTTGAAGAAAATGTGTTCACTTAAAAACAAACTGAGAAAGTTGAAACCACAAAAACAAATTTCCTCGGAAGTCGAGAACATTGTAAAAAATCTTTCTTCTCAGTTCTTTGATAATAGAGAAATCGCCCTTTTGAATTTTGCGAAGCCTCCAGTAAAAAATAGTTTACCAATTATAGCGAATATCGAAAGTCCCATCCAACACGTGCCAGAGTCAACTAAGTGATTCATTAGAGAGGCTTGCAGAAATCAAATCTCAAAAAACGTTGTCAACGGCAAGTCAAAATATGTTTCTAGTAAAAATACTGAAGTTATCCAGGGACTGAAGAAAAAAGAATGTCTTTATTTAAAAGCTGACAAAGGAAATAAAGTTGTTATACTAGACAAAACAGATTATTTTGAAAAATAGACAATTTGATTCAAACTGGTCCTTACGATTTAATTGAGAAAAATCCGTTATCAAAAATGATAACAGAAGTAAAAAGTACCTTAACACAGTGTAAAAACCTTGTATCCGATAAACTAAAATTCAAACTAACACATAGTAACCCACAGTTATCTAAACTGTATTGCCTTCCCAAAATCTATAAACCTGGGAAGTCCATGAGGCTGTTGGATCACCAACGTACAATATTTCAAAATGGTTAGAACAAGAATTCAGAAAATGAAATATCTCGTACGATAACTTTACTAAGGTTACTAACTCGTTAGAATTCTTAGATGAAATCAAGAATGTTCACTTAAAAGAAGGTGAAATTTTAATATCTTTTGATGTAAGCTCATTGTTTTCTAGTGTATCCATACCACTAGCTTTAGAGTACCTAAAAGAACTACTTGAATCCAATAATTTGAAGAAAGAAATTATAAATGAATATTTGCTTCTCACAAAATTATGTATGAATCAAAATTTCTTTTCAGTTCAACAATGAATATTATAAATAACTTGAGGGAACTGCGATGGCCAATTGCTTATCTCCTTTCCTTGCAAATTTCTTTATGGGTAAATTAGAAACCCAACTCAAAAAAGAACTCAAGTATTTCCCAAGGGTATATAGACGATATGCTATTTTTGATACTAAAACAGAAAATTTGGACACTTTCTTAGAAACATTAAACAATAAATATCCTTCCATTAATTTTACGTACGAAAAGGAGAACAATGGGCAATTACCTTTTCTCGACACGTTAGTTACTAGAAATAACGATAACTTAGAATTTGATATTTATAGGAAATTTACTAATACTGATAGGTATATAACATCCGACTCATTTCATTGCCGTCAACACAAAATGGCAGCATTTCATTTCTTACCTCACAGATTAGTCAATTTTCTATTAAGTAAAGAACGTTTCAACAATAAAATGAATCGGATTAAAAATATAGCTAAAAGTAATGCATATAATGATAATTTTGTACATAAATAAGTAAATAGATATAAGCATAAGAAAATGTTAAAAGATGCCACTACTCTTCAAGCACCTGAGGCTCCCAATAAGGTCATAGTAATTCCATATGATCCCGGATATACCAGAGGTCTAGAAAAAGTATTTAAAACGTAGATTTTAGAGTAGCCTACAAAACGGAGAACAGTTTGAAAAATCTCCTTGGAAACCCTAAAGACAAAGTCGACTTGAAGGAGAGGAGTGGCAGCTATGAAATTAGTTGTAATGACTGCGATTTAAAATATGTTGGGCAAACTAAACGCTCCATAAACATTCGTTTTAAAGAACACAGGGCACATTTAAGATACGGAAGAACAAAAAAGTCAAGCGTTGCTCAACATGCTTTGGAAAACAATCAACAAATAGGAATAAATAATGTTAAGTTAATTAAAAATGTATCTAATAATAGATTATTGGATGCATTTGAGAGTATAGAAATAGTTAAATGTAGTAAGAGAGCACTAAATAAAGACAGAGGACCTATTTATACCTACTTGACAACGGTGCAGTCGGGTGCAACCAAGTGTGACCACATTTACCTATAAATAGTCTCGGTAAAAATAAGTTACGTTAGCGAAACGCGCGTCCAGAACGTAACAAGTTGTGGTGTAGTGTGGTTAGAACTCTTGTATTTTGATCATTTTATTAAATAAAAACTAAAATTATGGAATATTGTTATTAGCTGTTTTTGGAGTATTAGTGCCTGATTTAAATCGTTTGAATAATGCAAAATATCCTCCATAAAAAAATCTGGTGAAAATAAAACTACTGCAGTACGTTTTTACAGACGTAGTGTTATCGAAAGCCAAATTTCTATAAATAGTTTTTTTTTCACACAATCTAAGTCAACGAACTATGATTTCTTAATTGATCAAATCTGTAAAAGTTTCCGTCCTGCCGTAGGTAGTTTCTGCTCTTGCTTATTAAAAATTATTATTTTTTAGTTATTCGGTGTCAATTAACTTTAAGTTATTATTATTTGTATTTAAATCTGTTAGCTATTGAGTACCTTATTTACTACATTCAGAAATATTAACTATAAGTAAAAATATACCGGAGCTCTAGGTTCTCAATCCAAGCGCTTAGAGTCTATAGTACTTCAAATATCCATCCTCGACCTTTAAAAATAAGTAGTTTATGTAATGGGTTTTAGATAAAAATATGTTACAATTACTGTTAATCTTCTAAACAAAAGATACCCGGGGCAAGTCAAAATAGGACGAGCAGTCTTGGAAATATTATTATATTATTATTATCAATATTAAAATCGTGAAAAATCACCCTCCGAAATTGCAGATATTTTTGTTTTCGGGGCCCTGGACCGCTAAAAATATGTTCTCCCATTTACATCAGTCTGTCGGCCTATCGATTTGCCTGTCTGTCGTTCTGGCATTCTGCCTTAAAGCCTGCTACTAACTATTCGTTCACTCGTTCATTCGTCCGCATAGTGTGGAGGGTCCGATTCATCCGTTCGCTTCGTTGCCCGGTGTTTCCGTCTTTTGGGCGGGTAATCAAGTGGGCTTTGACCTCAACTAACCATCTCTAATTACTATCCACAAAAAGTTACGGAATTTTACAAATTAGTTTGCTGCTATTAAGATTAGTTAACATATAAACAAACCACCCTGTTATTTTTCTAACTAGCAAACAAATATAATTTTAAGCAACATCATTTTTGTTCATAATTGTACTACTATTATGTTTCAAAAATTATATTTAAACAGACAGCATTCTTATGCAATTTTAAACTTGAAAAATATTAAATAATTAATATTTAAATTTATAGGTCATTTTCTACTATGATATGTCGACATATATTTTCCTTTTTTTATTAAGAAGAAATTTGTATCGACCCATATGGAATTTGTGTAGAAATTCGTTGTAAGTAAAAGCAAATAAGATTATAAGATAAAAATATGATTTTTCTTTACTTTTCTATATTCAGAAAGGAACCTTACGTAAAAAATCATTTTGGGGTATTTGTATACTTAATTTATGCTGCATTAGATGCAATGACAACATAGATCGGACGTATTCGTGTCGTATAACGTTCGATCGTTGTTTTGGTACGATTTTCTTCTTTGGCACCTTGGTAGTAATCTTAGTCGAAACGTAACGTTTAGTGAGATGAAGCAGGTCAAGGTACTAGGTAAAACGGTATATCAGTAAAAGTAAATACATACAAATATTTATTTTTAGAAACAGGGCTTAATTAGTAGATGTTTATCTTTGAATATTAAGCAAAAAAAAAACTAATTTTTCTTTTATTGTATGTTAATGGCCTAAGACATGTTTTATATATATAATATATATATATATATATATATATATATATATATATATATATATATAATATATATATATATATATATATATATATATATATGTGTGTTATTTCTTTCAAGCACATTTAAGATATTATAAAATAATTTTCCATTCAAATTAGTATTCAAAATATCACTGAAAATATAAAATAGTGCAGCTACCAATGTGCACTAAAAATAGTTGTCCTATCAAATGGAAAGCTAACTAAACATAATTCAAATTTAACTGACACTCACATACACGTTATACGAACCATTCTAAGGCGCACAAAGTCCTGTTGTTATTCTAACATTATTGCAGTCTCAAAGGCTGGCAATTATTTTACATGTAAAGTGAAGGGATGTTTAAATTATTTCCAGTTTATGAGCAACACTAATTTAACAAGCAATATTTTGATAAGACGCGTTTTACTACATACGTTCTACTCAAGAACGAACCAGGTCAAGGTAAGATATTTAATGGACCGGGAAGTGTGCTCAAACAACCTATGTAATAAAAGAATATTATTGAACAAGCAAATGTTCTGTTATTCACGAGGATGAAGTCTACGATAAGAGGAGTAGTCAAATATCCTAGTGAATAATAGCGATACTATACTTACTTCAACGAATATTAAATAAGTAATAATTATTTTAATAATTCTTACCTACTTATTTGACGCGTCATCAAAAGTAACTATTAGGGAACTTAACCAAGTGATTGTTTAACTAACATTAAGTTTACTATTATATAAGTAAAAAACTACCGTATTAAAAATTCGAATGGGAACATTCAGAAAACCGTTACTGCTAAATAAAATCACATAACAACAATCTATATTGACATACCGCAACAAAATGTTTGCTACATGCTTTCAGGTTTCCTAATATTGATGGCGACAGATTATCGCTTTTAATTGCTGTCTGCTGTCCACCTTTCTTGTCTTCTTCTTGAAATCATATTTAAATAGGCAAAATACTGATAATTTAGAGCAATCGGAAACACGAGTAGATACTCGCTTTGTTTATATTTCTGCCGGTTCCTCAACCAACTGTCAAATACGTTCTCGTAATCAAACTTGTTTACTCCAGCCTAACAATAACATACGGTTGTATTAGGATAATAAGAAGTTATTTTTTTATAAACTAATGTTTATAGACAGATTCTAGAGCAGGGTATCTAAAGGCGCTAAAAATATTTCATGCTTATAAAAAAATTCAAATTAACTATTGCTATCGGACATCATCTGCCGGATCTTTATTTGCAAATTACCTGCCAGAAAATAACATCTACAGGGTGATTCAGAAATAAGTACCGAAAATTTGCAGGTATGTAAACCTTGACGAAATATAAAAAAAAGGTTTATATAATTTTTCTCTAAGCCTCACCGTTTAGAATATACAGGGCATTAAATATGTGTGATAAAAAAGACATTTAAATATGTAATATCTGTTAGGAGAGAGATATCAATTTCAATTTTGGAACATGTTATCAGTACATGTAGACCCATTAACCCAACAAACTACAACCTTATGGGTCACTTCAGAGGCGTAGAACAGGGATATATGTCTCGCATTTATGCTCATATCTTTTTACCACTCGGTATATTGTCTATTTTTATTATAAATTTTTATAGCTTAGTTTTTTCACTAAAAATTATTACTCTTAAAATTTTTTCATACGAGCTGTCGTTTCGGAGTTTTAGTCGAGTTAATGCGTCAAAACCCTTTAGGATACAACATTATTTAAGTATTTCCATTATTCATAACAAAATGTATGCAAGCCATGGCTGAATAATTTTAGCAATTAATAAAGATGTAACAAAATCATGTGCGAATAACGTTTTATTAACTTGAGATAACAAAATACATAAAATGAGAAAAATAATTCAGAATATTACAACAAGTGTTTAAAATGTCGTCCTTCAACTTCTATACATTTTTCAGCATATGTGATCAGTTTCCATGTAATAGCACTTAGCATCTGCCTGGAATTAGACAACTCAAAACAAGCATCTTTTATTCTTTGGGTTAGTTGTTCAGGGGTGGTAATTGGAACTGAATAAATATTTTCCTTTAAAATACCCCAAACGCTGTAATCTAATGGGTTGAGGTCGGGCGAACGAGGCGGCCAATGAATAGGCGCATCAATTCCGCGACCTATCCATTTATGAGGGAAATTAACATGTAGCCAAGCCCTAACTTCTCTTGAGTAATGGGGCGGCGCGCCATCTTGCATGAACCACATATTATATCGTTGTAAAACAGGGACATCATCAAGCAGTTGAAAAAAATTATTTCTCAAAAACTCCAAGTAGTTCTGACCATTCAAGTAAGGCGGCAAAAACCAAGGTCCAATAAAATTACTTCCAATAATACCCGCCCAAACGTTTATTTTAAACTGATGCTGGAAGCTTGTAACATGTGTGGAATGGGGATTATCCTCCGCCCATACATGCGCATTATGCATATTAAAAATTCCGTTTCGGGTAAAACAAGCTTCATCAGTAAATAAAACGAATTCAGGAAAATTATTATTTTCTTGATACTTCTGAAGGTACCACTCACATAAATCAACCCTGGGCTGAAAATCCGTTGGCAGTAATTCTTGTACCTTTTGCTTATGGAAAGGATGCAAACCCATATCATTCAATGTACGCCACGTTGAACTTTGGGAAATTCCAGTTTGAAGAGAAATTCTTCTGGTACTTGTCTCAGGATTGATCTCAAGCAAGTTAGTAAGCAAAATATTTGCTTCGTTTCCAAGTGTTCTGGTAGAAACATGTCGCCCACGCCTATGTGCGGCAGATTTAAATGTGCCTGTCTCCCTTAGACGACGATCAACCGAAATAAAAGTTCTCCTGTTTGGAATCTGTCGTCGTGGAAATTTTTCAGAATATCTCCTGACAGCCATTTCTGAATTTCCGTTGCATTCTCCAAGGACTAAGTGCATGTCTGCATATTCATTATTAGTATAAACAACCATAATTATTTAAAAGTATGAGCAAACAATTTTTTATGAACTGACAACTAGACAACCAAATTATTGAAATATGACAAGTACATTCATTTTCGTTTGCCAGAGATAAGTCATGGCTTGCTTCAATTTCATTGTGGATATTAGAAATGCACACATATTAGTGTATCCTAATAGGCCAATCAATAGAGATTTTTTGTGACAAAAATACTACCTGAATATCAACTGTGCGATTATTTAAAAGACATTCTTTATTAATTTATTTATCTTTATTAATCGCTAGAATTATTCAGCCATGACTTGCTTACATTTTGTTATGAATAATGGCAATACTTAAATAGTGTTGTATCCTAAAGGGTTTTGACGCATTAACTCGACTAGAACTCAGAAACGATAGCTCGTATGAAAAAATTTTAAGAGCAATAATTTTTAGTGAAGATACTAAGCTATAAATATTTTTAATAAAAATAAGCAATATACTGAGTGGTAAAAAAATATGACCATAAATGTAAGGCATATATCCCTGTTCTACGCCTCTGAAGTGACCCATAAGGTTGCCGTTTGTTGGGTTAATGGTTCCAAAATTGAAATTGATATCTCTCTCCTAACAGATATTACATATTTAAATGTCTGTTTTATCACACATATTTAATGCCATGTATATTCTAAACGGTGAGGCTTAGAGAAAAATTATATAAAACTTTTTTTTATATTTCGTCAAGGTTTACATACCTGCAAATTTTCGGTACTTATTTCTGAATCACCCTGTATATCCGATTTCTCAGTTTCTTTTCTAGCTGTTTTACATGTATTTCATGATGTGTGATGAAATCGTCTTCTCTCCATTTTAGTACGACGAAGGAATAGAGGAACTTGCTTTGGAGCACGCCAGTATCCGGAGACTAGACCTGACGTTATTCGTGTCACTATTTAGTTTTGATGTGTGACGATATATACGTCTAGGACCAAATGCTAAATAATGCTTGCGTACGTTAGTTTCCCGTTTTCTGTGTAACTACAATTAGTCAGCATAGACACTGTATATTTATCTAAATTATATTCAATTTTTTTTATAAAGTGGATCAGATTAGATGCGACTATCTGAAGGCCCACATCGATAATCACGGGCTTTAAGTAGCAGCGATATGAAAAACAGCAACGAGCTTAGATGGTCACCCTAGACGATCCTCTCCTTAAAGACAATACACTATTTGAAGTTCTTTCAAATGTTCGTTCAATGCATCGTAGCAGTAGTAAGGCAGGTGTTCTAAGTGTGTGTTGTAGGCCTTCTTATAATAGATCCAGATAATCGAAAAGTTTTGCTTGACTTCGATTTAGTCTTGCGAGTTACATGTACCGTTACCAGGGAAACCGCTGGCGAACATGAACTGGTAATTTCTAGAAGTGTTATCATTTCGCTGAAGCAGATTCTCAAGCCCAGTTTGTGATTTCAAACCTTTGGCCCGAAGCAAAACTTGCATAATATAAGCATACTTTTGTTCATTTTATAAGGCATGATATTACAATTAAGAAATATAGAAAAATATTTTGTGGTAATTAAGAACCAATTTAAAGCAAATGTCAAAACTTATCCGAAAATTCGGATAAGAAAAAACGGAATACCTAAAACAAGTAACACAAGAAAAATTAGATAACCTAAACCTACATATTAGAAATAAAAGAGATCTTATAAATCTAGTAGGCAAAGGTACTTGAGACGCTGATGACGACGGGCACTATGATAGGACAATTAAAAACCTAGGACCAAACCAAAAAAACATTATAATGGATTTAAACACACAAATTCCTCTATCTAAATAACTAATTAATAATTATAATGTAACTATGTTGATGTTATAAATAAATCAAGAAAAGTTAGAATGTAGTTTAAAAATTTTTAAGGAATCGACAGAAGGCCAAATTAACAATATATTCGAATAAATTAACTTTCAAAGTATAATTTACTAGATAAATTTAGACCGTCAAAATCAAATAAATATTATTGGCAACTTAGAAGATGCGTTTATGTTTGCAAAACTAACAAACAAACAAACAAAACAAACAAAAGTATGCTTTATTGTCGCAGGAAAATTGTTATAGTTTTATGGACAAACCCAAAAAGCAAAAATAATTAATGTTAACGGACTATCAAACAGTTCATTCCTTATAAAATATTTTCAAATGCCTTGCAGCAACATGATTTAAGTAAACAAGCAAATAAAAAACATTTTAATGACATTATTCATTATAAAAATCAATAACACAGTAAAAAGGTCTTTCAATGAGATACGCTTTGGTTTTTTTTTCGGAAAAGCGCAAACATAGTGATTTTTTCTAAATGTTCTGGAAGATGATTGTAAAGTTTTACGACGTAGTAAAAAATTGATTTTTTTATTAATTCTGTGGAAAAAACGCGGAGGTATATGTCATGCCTAGAGTTTCTGGTAGGATATACGTGTTGTGGCCTTTCCGGGAGGTGCTTATATATTTTCTTGTCAAACAGACGGTTTCTAAAATAAATAATGCAGGAAGTGTTAATATTTCACGTTTTTTGAAATAGTATTGGCAGTGCGCCCTATTATTTAGACTAAACAAATGGCGGATTGTTCTCTTTTGAAGCCCAAAAATACAAAAAAAAATGCTCGGTGGTACAGCAGCCCCAAAAGGGAAGGCCCTAGCAGAGATGGGATTCGAATATAGAGAAATAACTAAGTCTGGCAGAAGATACGTCCATGTTTTTTGAAACTGATCAAATGACAAAGCAGGCGGTAGAAAGTTTTTTAGTTAAGGTGTCAATATACTTAGACCATTTTAGGTTGTTATTTATATTCAAACCCAGGAATTTAACCGACTCAGCGTATTTAATATTGCTGTTAAGTAGCTGAAGTGGTTGTAAAATCCCCTTATAAGATAAGGCCACCGTTTTATCCACATTGAAGCAAAGCAGATTCAAATCGGACCAACCCTTAATCATAACAAGGTCATTGGAAATTTTAGAATGTAAAGACGTTGTATCAAAATCACTCCATGTTATGCTTGTGTCGTCAGTAAAGAAAGAGATTTTTCCATTAATTTTTAGGTTGGTGAGATCATTAATATATAACAAAAAAAGAATAGGTCCCAAGACCGAACCTTGAGGGAATCCACTAGTAACCAATGTCAATCCTATTCCCGAGAAAAGATTTAAACCAATTTAAAGAAATACCCCGGATTCTATAAAAATTCAGTTTGCATATCAAAATTTCATGACTAACACAGTCAAAGGCTTTTGCATAGTCACAAAAAACTGAGGCGGTGGGGTAGTTGTTCTTAAGAGATAAATTGACATCGCTAAGCAACGAGAACCTGGCGTCACTGGTGCACTTGTTGGGTAAAAATCCAAACTGATCCGGGGATATTATCTCATGTTTAAGGATAATAATTAATGGCATAAAACGATTCTTTAGTAACCTTTCAATGATTTTTGATAGCACTGGTAGTACAGCAATCGGGCGATAATTGTAAGAGTTAATTTTTTCGCCCCCTTTATAAAGAGGAATAATTATAGCTGTTTGAAGGCATTCAGGGAATACACTTTGTATAAGGGATTCATTTATTAGTGTTGTAAGGGCCTCTATGACTGGGAACGGCATGTTCAGGAATATTTTAATTGATAGGCCATCAGTGCTATACATAGCTAGCATTTATTTCAATAGTTCCATGCCGCTAACAGGGCTTAAGAAAAGGCTATCGGCGACATTTTACGATGGAGGGAGAAACGAAAGAGGGTCCAAACTTGGCAAGATAATAAAGGTAACATTTTTGCTTACATTAACAAAATAATCATTTAGGTTATTTGGCCTTGGCAAGATCTGAGTCACAAGGTTTGATTTGTTTCTGAGGTCATTGATAATGTACCAGGTTTCCTTTGAAACATTTTTAGACTTTTTTGATAGTATATTTTTTGCTGACTTGATTAGTTTAATATAGATCTTTCTATAATTAAAGATATAGTCGAGAATAAGAATGGAGTCGGTAATTTTTTTATATATAAGAGGGAACGCATATTTTTAGCAGAAATGCGTAGTCCTTTCGTGGTCCACGGTTTATTACGCTTAGGTTTGATAGTCTTAAGCGGGAAGGTCCTATTAAAAGCACTTAAAACTTTATATAAGAAAGCTCTAAAATTTGAGTTAACATTTTCAAATTCAAAATTCCAGTCGGAGTTTAAGCAAAAATTGGCGGCCGAAAAAATTCTGCCATTATGGCGAGGTTTCTGTAAGGGTCTAAGAGGAATATTAAATTTGGAAAATATCGCTGATCGAAAAGACCTGTGTTACAAACCTGAGATTAAACCTTTGATGGAGAAAAATCAGACGCTCCGTAATCAATGATAGAAGAAGAGTATTTTGAAATTCTAGTTGGAGACGATACATGCATTGCAAGACCGAAGGAGTCGAATATAGAAATTAAATATTTCTGGGTGACACAAACAGTAGCATAGTCAATATTAAGGTCCCCCCAGTAAATAATTTTCCTGCCTTTTACTGGTAAACTATCTAGCAAATTTAGCATAAATACAGATTAAATAAAACAATTTCTGTTTATATATTATAGAAAATTCAAAAAACGTTATCCGCTAACAAATAGTCATATTTAGTTACCGAGACGAAATTCCCGTTTAGAGAAAGAATCAATGTTCCTCCATGATCTGAGTTATTTCTCTCATATCTAGCTATTGTGAAATATCTCTCCACATAAAAGGGTTCGTTTAGATTCAGCCAATACTCACTAATTGCAACAAGGTGGGGGAACTCCAATTCTTCTAGAAATAGGTACAACTCGTCAGTTTTATTTCTTAGAGAAGCAATATTAATTAGAACTATACTAAGGGCCGTAACTAAAGGAGGTTTTGGGGAATCTAGTTCCTCAGGACACGCCAAGTTATCTAAAAAGTTTTTTTTCGGGGAATTGCTGGAAAAGTAGTTTTTGTGGCGTTCTCTGGTCCTTTGAAGATGAATCGTTCTCTCCGAAGTTACATAGGATCTGTAAGCAGCGAGGTCGGCTTTCACTTCTACTGTACTGAATCAATAAGCATCATGGAAGTCGTAGTAAATTTTATGCTGGGTTTTATCATCTATAGGAATGCCTTTAGAAGTCAAAAAGAGCCTGGTGCTAGTATTTGTAACTCCTTCAAAGTGAACTGATGCAGGTTGATCATGTAGAAAGGCGAGATATAACTTGAAGGCCTTTAAAATGGCAGGTTCTCTTAGTCTTTATATGAGGAAACGATTATCAGAACTTTTTTCGGCCAACGTAAGCTTCACTGTTGGGGGAGTCATTGGATCAAAACCGGGTTCTTAGACATGATGAGCCTTCTTGGAAAGACTGTAACAGTTTTCGCTCAAAAAGGCATTTGATTTGCAGGCAAGAAAAGTCTCTTTGTCTGAAGTTAATGCCCTTTTGAGTAAGCTACATAACATAATAACGAAATGCCAAATTTTAAAGATGTCCTCTCATATTATCATTTCTTAGGCACACAAGTTAGTTTTTAAAAAATAAGTTAATTATTGCCATTCATGTCTCTATAATTAGGCTCGATATCTCTAGCTTCCATCATCTTTTTCCTGTAATCGAAAATCAAAAAATATTTGTTACCTAGCACAAACAAGTGAAAAAATAATTTACAGAAGTCACCTGCCCCCCACTAGATGAGACGTATTACTGTAATGAACATTTTCACGCCCACGATCGCTTTACTCCGCAACTAATGAGAGGTTTCCATTTAGATAAACGATCAATTTTCCAAATCAACTCTGAAGAACCAATCTTCGAGCATATAAAATAAGATGTATTACTAGTGCTATCAGTAAACGACAAAATAATATTTTCAATATGCAGGACCAATCAGTACGTCGAAATTGACCACCCTAGCCTACTAATATTAAAAATATGTCAGCTTTAAGTAAGATCAAAAATATGTACAAACGATGTACGTATACAATAAGCAAAACTGCCTTTACTGTCAGAAATTCAAAACCCGAACAAGAAATATTTATCAAACACCAAATCTACCCAAAATAAACTTCGAAGAGATGTATCATTTACGATCGAAGGTTAATAATGTATCACCAATCAAAGAAGAAAGAAAATCAAGCGATATCTCTCCAGTTGTTGGTGACTGGTATTTCTACAATAGCGTTAATCGCCATTTGGACCGGACTACTAATATGGAATCGAAGAAGATTAACTATCTCATGTGAGTGTGAATCCAATATTCAAAGAAACAAATAAGCAAGTACCTCCGTTGTTTTAACAACAATAATCTCAGATGCTTCTTTCTCTTTTAATATTAATGTATAGAGAATTCCTAGTTGCGTTACTGCAAATATATAATTTGGAAATAAATTGTTTTTTTAAAGTTCTTACGTTGCGTGATTCATCTGTAAATAAATAAGCCTTCTTTGCAACCTCCCATTTTCTTCTTGCCTCCACGTTTGTCTGTTACATCATAAATTAATTGCTGCGCTGCCCTCAGAGTAGAGATTGAGTATAGAAGATGTGGATGGGTGTTAAAAAATTTTGAGTCCAAAAGTTGTTGATTCTATCCAGGACAGGTACGGTAAAGTTCTTTATTTCTTCAGAGGCACTTCTAAACTCATCCTTTGTCATCACGGGTCTTATATCTCTATGTTGCTTTGCCCGAGAAAAATAATCTAGAAATGGAATAGTTAGATTGAAAGTGCTTTCAGCCTTAGAGATACACTTCCAGAAGTGTTCTACCAGTTCAGCAAGTGGTAGATTCACAACAATTGGCTTAAGAAGGAAAGTTTTAAGGAATATCTTGTGTTGCGAGCCAATGCAATCTATGCAACATTATTTCATAGTGACCAGCTTTGTTATTTTTCTTGCATTTCTCTCCTTATTAGGAGGTTTGGTGTACTAACCATCGGCTTTTAGCAAGATGGCTTCTATTCTAGTTTCTGGATAAATAAAAGAACTTTCTAATTGAGTTACACGTCTTCAGGAGAACTGATTTTTAAATTTGTGTGCTAATATTGAAGTAGATATTGAGCTGGTTTAAATTTTAATAGAGTTTTAGAAACTACACCTGTTGCAGAGATAACAATAGACAATACAGTGACTTGGTCTTGTCTTCAGATTTTCTTCCTCGAGTTCACCATATTTATTTTATTTTTCCCCATAGGAATGACCGTAATATCTATGAAAAAAGTGTGTTTGTTTTCTATAGGGTAAGTATGATGTCTGGTCTGTTAGCAAAAATGGTTCGAGCAGTTAGAACTGATCTGTCCCAGTATAGTTTGCAGTACTGAGGCTCAAGAATAGCTGTTGGGCTATACTCATAGTATGGTGCCTTGGTGAACAGAAGTTTATTCGAAAGTGCTAGCTTCAGATAGATAATATTTGCCACCTAGTTATCCCTATAGGTATAATCAGTGGCCGGCATCATTCTATATCCCGAGTTATATGCTGGATAATTTCGTGTGCACTAGCACATTTTCTGCAGTTATCGTTTTGTGTATCTGGGTCTTAAACAATATATTTAAGGTAGTTTTAGAAAATAGTCCTCCGTGTCTAAGCCAGTATTTTGACCGTTCTTTATCAACAGATTCTTGGCATAAGTTATGAAGGTAGTAGGAACCTTGTGAGTCTTCGTTCGTAGGTTCAGGTGTCCGTATATCAATTAAGTGCCCATTATGTTGCATATAGCGAGAGCCTTCGGAATGGGTGATCGCTCTATGTTTGTTTTCCATTTATGTTTTTTCTGAAACTGATAATCTGCTTACTATGGAGTCGTTCAAATTTAATAATACATCTGCCTCTTTTAGATCTTGGAAATGCTACACGGTCAATGGCTGCCTTTGAGCGGTGTGCACGAAACTGAGTTAGTTTTATGCTTGTTTTTCTTTGCAAGTTCTTCATATCTGTGCGAATTCACTTTATCCCACCAAACGTATATGTAAGTATAGAGATAGCCCAGGTATTATTGCTTAATAGGTTCTTTCCAGACGGTTTCACCGCTTTCACCGAATCTGTAAACCTTCTAATAGTATGTTCTTTTATCCGTGTATGCTTATTATTTAGAGCTTGGTGTATTTCGAGGTATTTATGCGTTTCCATTTCACCCAATGGCTTGACCGTAGTGCCATTCACTTGCTTCGTAAATGCCCGCCAAAACCGCATACAAATATTCCTGAATTATTCTTCAGTTCTTCTTAGTAACTGCCGTAGCTGACCAAGTAATAAACCTTAATACCAAACATATATAGGAGATTATATTCGATTGTTCTTCGTTCTTGATATTATAGACGTATCCGGTTTTGTTTATCAGGTTGAAAAGAACGTTAAGCGACAGGCAGAACTATAAAGGGCTAAGGGAATCACCCTGAAAGATCCCATCAAAGATGTTAATGGGGTCATATATAATAATTTTGTTCTTATTTTTAATAAGGGATTAAAAAAGAGATATTAACTTCGGCTCTATTTTGTACAGCTTTAAAATATTGATCAGCCATGAATGAAGAACCTAGTCAAAGGTTTTAGGGTAATCGATTTAAATCCTCAATATATTTCTCTTCTTACTTCTTGTCTGGCCCAAAAAACAGCGTTTATGAGAAGTCGTTCTTTGCAATTATAAGAGTCCTCAATGAACCCCGTTTGTTCCTCAGAGTAGTTTCACAATTTTTATAAATCTTATTAGAGAAACAGGTCGTGAATATCTTATAGATGGTAAGTAGGCATGCAATAGGTCTGTATTTAGCCAGATCATGCGTGTTATCACCTTTTGGCAGCAAGTAGATGAGCCCCTGTGTCCTACATTTTGGGACACTATTTGGACCGTTCAAAAACGAGGTAAAATTATTGGCGGGATATTGGTGGGAGCATGTGAATATTTTATTCCAGAAGTTGTGTATCTGGTCTATCACAGGAGGTTTCCAGATGCATGCGTTTTTGATCAACGTGGTTACGGCCTCCAATTTTATATCATCAAGTGGCATCTGCATGATATTGCTGAAGACGCATCTGTGTTCGACAGGAGTAGACTATATACCAGCCCAAAAAAGTGTTATGTCTTTTTTCTAGGACAAACCATTATTAAAATACACTGTCCGTCATCTTTCAGCTGTTATGTTGTTTTCGTCAGTTATATTCATTATACCTTTTCAGGAGTTGTGAAGATACTTCAGCTTTTGGGTTTGGGTGTTCAGTACTTCGTTGTGTTAAGCTGTCGCGTTCTGTGTTGGATGGAATTTATTTGTCGCACGAGTCTTCTTGGCCGATTTCCATTCCAGTATTACTGCAGTCGGCTTACATATTTTCGGATGTCTGCAATTTTTTTAATTAGTGCTAGTCTAGTTTTTATAGTTTCGTCAGGTGAGTCAGATTTGTGTCTTCGTACTTCATAGTGTTTTTTTTAATTTGCTACTCAGACCTGACAGTAGCAATAGCGGAACTGTATATACCTAAATGTATATTTTCCAATTAGTTCTGCTTTGATAGTACGAGGGTAAGGTTTGAGAATTCAGGATAGGGGTAACTATAGCTAGTTTTTCGAACAATTTAGTTCTGGCAGTGGGCATCACTTGGAGGGGTTTGTTTTTTTATATTCGATTAGACCAGTCTGAAAAGCCAAGTGTATCTATCCCTGGAGGCTAGGGAGGTCAGCGCCAGCCAAGTTTTCTAAGGGGTCTTGAGGTGGCAAAGGAGGATTTCCAGCCGACGGCGTTGGTTCTGGAGGATCTTGTGAAATATTTCCGAGCATGGTGTCGACCCCAACTTTAAGCTTCTTAATCATATCAGGTAGAAGTCTCTTTGTTTGATTGTGTATTCTCCATTTTGATATTAAAGTAGACATGTAGGGTAAGCTCCTACGGGCGGGGCCCCAACACCCATTGACACAGTCGCTTTGATTTTATTGTTATTATTATTATGGAAATTAACAATCAATTTCTCAACAAATGTTGGGTTCCAAGCCCATCCCGGAAGCGTGCATCAAAAGAAGTGACTTTTAGGTTCTGTTCTAGTGTTTTTGGAACTAGTCTAGTTGATGATACGATGATCGGTATTACATGAACCTTCGTCGCCATATCTGCTATATCTCGATGGCCAGCTCCGCATATTTGGCCTTTTTCTCTTGATATTTATCCAACACGTTGTTATTGTTGGGTACAGCGACATCTACCAAATAAGCTGTTTTTGTTTCCTTATTTCACAGCACCACATCAGGCAATTTGTGATGCATTGTGATGTCGGCCATGCAGTGTAATTTAAGACCACTGTTCTTATTTGTCGGGGTCTGAAAGTGACTTTAGGATGATGCTGCCATTTGCGAGATTAAGTAGGAAGTACGAATTGCCACTATGCGGTGGAGGCTCGATGTTTATCAAATTCTGTTTGTGCCTTGTTGGTGAAGAAATCTCTCAATTTTTCCAGCTGTCGAGAATGCGAATTGGTCAAGTCAAGAAGGGATCTTCCGCCTTCTCTTCATGGTAAGGTCATTCGGAGAGTTGATGACGATGGCCTTGGGTGGTGTGACTTGTACTTGGTCATCATTAGGCATAGAAATAGTTCCTCTAGCTTCGTGTTAGTCCATTTTAAGATTCCGAAACTGTAGGTCAGCACAGGCACAGCATAGGTGTTAATTGCTGTAATGAGATTTCAGGCGTTCACTTCTGTCTCCTGAAGAGTTCGCACTCTTTGAGCATACTGATCTTTCATCTTGATCTTTCCTTGCTTATCCTGTAGTAGTCTAGCATGTTGGAATCGTAGGTATTTGTAGATCTCTCCTTGGTTCATCGCTTGAACTATCTATGACTTTGCCTTTTTCGATGTTTAAAGCTTCACATTTTTCCATTCCAAATTCCATATTCGAGAAGGTGTCACGTCAATAAGCTTTTTCGGTTGGTTATGGTTTCCACCATAGAGCCTAATATCATCCACATACGGAAGGCGGGATATAGTTCTGCTCTGTATTGTTGAGTAACGTGGAGAAGGGGGTTCATCGCTAAGCAGAACCAAAGTGGACTTAACGAGGCTCCTTGGTAAATTCCCCTATTGATGTGTATCTCATCGGTGGTAAGAGATTAATCGCCATTATAGATCCTCAGGTTCGTTCTCCACTGGTGCTTAATAGTGGCCAGGAAACTAAATATCATAGGGTGAATTTTGTATATCCCTTGTAGGTCAATGAACCAGGAATGTGGTATACTGTCAAACGCTTTTTATAGTCTATAAAAGCAGTGTGTATTGAAGTAAATCATCCATTATTCACTAAGAGACCTGTTTCTAAATTAAACAGTAAACAGACTTAGCTTCTGTTTACTTTTTAACAGTAGTGTGTATGTTGCGTTGTTTTTTCTGTGCCTGCTTAAGTACAACAGACTCGATAATAAACTGTTCTTTGCATCCTTGATGAACTCGAATGCATTCCTCCTGTTCCCCGGTTAATAAGATATGACTGTCAATATGTTGATAGATACGATTTACAATGTCCTGTTAGGATCTTGTACATGGTGGGCAAACAGGTGATGGGCCTCTACTGGGACGGGTCTTCTGTCCTATTGCTTTTGGGTAGTATAGTTGTGCCTAGTATTAGAAATGCGGGGGTTGTCTCCGGATGATGCCTTATTTGAGTAAAATGAAGGGTTATATCTTCATGGAGGACCTCAAATTTCTTTTACCAAAAATTGTGAATATGGTCACCTCCTGTAGACTTCCAGTTGCTCGTTCTCTTAATAAAGCCAACTTCCCCCTTGGTTATAGAGTCAAATTCCATTTGTGGCATTTGAATCTGATCACGTTGAGATTGCATTCATGTAGCATTTCGGTTATGCGATTTTGGTTTTTTCTAGATATTCGACCAATACTCGGTTAAATGCTCCTTGCTTGGCAGCATCTTCTCAGTATTGGTTTGATCTTTGGCGTAATTGACAACTCGATAGAACTGTCTTTGATTGGTATTAAAAAGCCAGTTCTGTCATTTTCTCTTTGAGCATTTGTTGTATTTCTGCAGACGTTTCGCTTTAGCTTTTAGTTTTTGCTTTAGTGTATCCTGAGTTTCTGTTGATGGCTAAGATCGGTGAGTTTTGTACCTATCTTCTTAAATATCTTCTTAATGCGCGCTTAAAGTCTGATGGTGGGGTGTCCCTTCTTCCAAAATTCTGTGAGTCTTCCTAGTTGCTGTCTCAAATCATCAATTGTCCTCTCAAGTCTTTTCGACCATATAGGTTTTTGTTGGTGTGTAGCTTTGCTGTTTTTTTTTCTGGGAATTCACTTGTTGTTTATAGCATCTAAGGACGGCGACGGCAGAGCAGTAGATGAGGGGGGTGTCATGCTCCAAACTAAACTCTGCCAGTATGGTGTTGAAAATCTTGAAGATGCTGTGAGTATCCCGAATAGTTCTAAGTTTCGGGAGCTTACGCCTTTGAGTTGGATCTAGGCCGTTGAACTCAGCAACAGCTTTTTGAAGTCCGTTGTATGCTGATATTTTTCCATTGTCCTGGATGGTGTTAGCTCTGCAAATGATATCTTGTCCTGTAGATTCGACTTTATTTCGTAATTCCTCCTCGGGTTCCTCTTTTGTAGGCGGATCTATGGGCTTAACGCGTTCGTTCAAGCTGCACCTCCCCTTTCAGTTTTTCCAGGATTTGTTCAGCCAAAAGTTTTTTCGAGACAATTCGTTTTGAAGATCAGGGTATTTCTGAAAGAAAGCATCATGAAAGCCGATTTGCTAGGTGGTTATGTCGGTTTCAAATCTAGTGATCTTATAATAGGAGCGCATTATGAAACAATTCATTTCTGGTATCCATTTCATTCGCTTCCTTTGCTTTCCAGATTTAATAGTCTATGGTGGTACAATGTCGATTCATCCGTTTATTCTGCTGATTGTATATTTTCCTGAAGTGTTGTATTTTATCTACCAGGGATTTTAATACTCTGTAAACGAGGTTTGGTCCTCGGGAGTGATAGGAAATATGAAGTAAGGGAGGAGATGGGTTTTTGGGGAAAGTGAGGAAATAAAATGGTAAAGGTAGCATAATGCTGGCTAGGGTACCTCAGGAGCGCGTGCCTGTGCATAGAGAGATACAAAAGCATTTCTCTATGCCACTGAGGATTTATTATTATTATTGTTATTAATATTATGTACAGTTTCTCCATTCCTCTACTGATAGGTGAAATAAAAAGTGTCGGTCATAGTAAGACACTTTTCCCTACTGAGTTCATGGGGGTGAATTTAAAAAAATCGAACCATTGATGTGCTGGACTATGGATGCAGGTGAACTTTTATACCCGACTTGTGCTCATCGAACCGCGACTCTTTGTTAAGATCGGTTTTCACGTGTAATGTAGACTGTAACCCAAATCTCTATTGAAATTTTTTGTATGTTTAAATATTTTAATAGATTCTCTAATTTTTCGCATATAAAATCCTAGAACCGATGCTAGAACCTTGGTTTCCTTTACATTTATAATATAGCCAGTGTTATGCTGGTGTTGAGCTACAGTAAATTGAACTATTTGTTTCTTTTTAATACATCGTTCATGTTCCTTAAGTCTAGTTGATATTGAGCGTCCTGTTTCTCCCACACACACTTCTCCACAGGAGTAAGGAATTTTATATACTCCCTCTATTTGGAAAGGTACATTATCTTTCGAGGATCGCAAGCATTGTCCAATGTTCTTATGTGTATTGAAAATTGTACCTATGTTGGACTGCCAAAGTAATCATCTTATTTTGTCTGTAGTGCCATGTATGTAGGGAAGAACAACACTACCTAACGGTGGCTCTATATCATTCTCCTTTGGAGGAGTTGGATTACTTTATTTTTTAATTGAACGCGTAATATCTTTAGTGCAATAGCTATTCACTCTGAGAGCTTCGGTTTCGATGTTTCCGATGTTAGAGAATCTTGATCAGAAATCGAAATAGCTCTAAATACTATCGAGTTAATAATCGATTTCTTTTGTGCTGGATGGTGATGGGAATTTGCATTTATGTATCTATTTGTATGAGTCAGATTTCTATACACAGAATGTCCTAATGTACATTTTCTTTCCTTTGAACACATAGATCTAAAAAAAGAATCGTTCTATTAGACTCAATTTCCATCGTGAACTTGATATTATGATGTTGTTGATTAAGGTAGTCCAGAAATATGAGAAGATTATCCTTTCCATGAGGCCAAACAACAAAAGTATCATCTATATATCTGAACCAGTGCTTTGGTTTTAGTGGAGCGGATGCTAGAGCAATATCCTCAAAAGCCCCTAAAGTTTGTTCATAAAAAATTCCTTGAAAAATGAAATAAGTAGATATAAGACCAGTTTCCACTAGGTCTATTAAGTTCTTATCAAGATTATTATTATCCAGTATGTCTGATATGCTGGAGATTGAGTCGTTGACAGGAACATTTGTGTATAGTGAATCTACATCGAAACTGACCAAAATATCTTCGCGATCCAACTGGATTGTCTTAAGTTTTTCCACGAAATAAGCAGAGTTTTTGATAAAAGAATCTGTTTTTACAGTAAATAGATTAAGAAAATTTGAAAGATATTTACCTAGTTGGTATGTGAGCGAGTCTATTGCAGTTACCATCGGTCGAAGTGCCACATTGTCCTTGTGTATCTTCGGAAGACCATAGAATCTGAGAATCTTGGAGCTGCTTGGTTTTAATGATTTCTTCTTCGCTGGTCGTAGACTTCGCAAATATTTATAGCAATGAGGGCTTATAGTAAACAAAATTGAAGATAACACAATGGTGCTTGGTGAATATCGATACCTTTCTTTTGAAGTACTTAACAAAGTAAACTATTCTGAGAGAAATTTTAGATTTTGAGTGAGTTCGTCAGAACCTTTTAGGTTTAAAAGGATATCAGTCACAAATTTAAAAAAAAAATTATATTGTCATTGTCAGACTCAACTTTATCTGAATTGGGAGTTCCTGTGGGAGTTTCACTAGTACTGGGCCGTTGACTTGACTCGGTATAGTATAAATCACGAGTTTCACTAAGGTCAGGAATGTGGCTGTAAAGATTTATAGGTATTGACATCATCATATTGTCAATTGTGTGAATTAAACTTTCTATTTCATCCAAACTGCTTGATAAAAATGGTGATTTTATTGACCATATAAAAATGTTTCTAATTTTTAATCGCTATTTATAACAATTGCCCAAGTTATTAGGGGATCAGGAGTATATTCAAGTTTAAATAAAGTTATTTTATCTGTATCTTTTACCGAAAACCACCCTTTCCTTAAATTAAAATTTAGAAATACTTTTAAAAACCCTTCAAAACTTTGAAAACATGTAGCCTCTCAAAATAAATTAAACTCTTCTTTACTGTGCTCTATGGCTTGCAAAATATGTAGTTCATCAAGATTCTTATTTTTTTTATCTTTACTTTTGCGTCCAAGAAAGATTTTTGACAAATAATTGGGGCAATTTGGAAAAACCGCTGGTACAGAATTTTCTTTTAAATCGGGATTTTTTTAAACGTACTGAAATATTTTTACCTGTTTTTGGACCCTGTTCTGAAATATTTCAAATTATTCTACCTTTAGAAAAATGTAGCTCACACACTTTAGTGTTTTTATTGGCCACTAAATCATCCCGCGGAATTGCCCGTAGCCATTTTTTTGCAAATCACTGTCTTTCGGGAAACTAAACACGTGAAGTTTTGATTCGGTTTTGTAATTACAATTACAAAAACTAATAAATATAATTAAATTTTCACCAAAAATGGAGACAAAACTACATTATTTACTCTAATTCACGAACGACATCATGTTACAAACTGTTTTGTTTTCGGTTACCAAGTGCTGGTTGTCGGCTAGTACGTCTAATGGCCAGTTATCACGATAGGACATAAGCAAAACTGCATTGGTCTATGCTTTAATGCATTTCTTACGGAGGCGATTCCAGGCCTAGATGTCGTGACGTCAGGACTATTTTAATTTCAGCTGGTAGGCCTCGTTGTTTAGTAGGTATTGTATTAGGCCCTTTTTTTAATACTGCAATACAACTGCAACGTCACTATATTATAGCTGCAGTGGGAGTTGCACTGTTATGTAACAACATGCCGAGCAGATCGTATAACGAAAAGTAGTAGTAGTAGTAGTAGTGTAGTGGTACTTAAAAAACAAAAAAATGTGAATCGTACGGGGAGGATACACCATTCATCTAAGAAAATAAAAAACCTTTTTAATAAACAAAGCTCTGCAGGTGGATTAATATAGTTTAGAATATTCTACAGAATGTCTAGAGCCTTATATTTAGAACTTATAGAATGCTTCCACCTTTACATACAAAAGAGGGGCCCAAATTATAGAACTAGCATAAGTAGAAGAAACACTACTTGTTATTCTAAAGTAAGTTTATTTACATTTTTCATACTAACCATAAATACCTATAAACATAAATTTTATTTCGTCTTGTTTACATGTTGATCTTACTCAAGAATATATTTTAATATAATACTATAAAAACCAAATAACTAAGAATACCTAACTTATAGGGAGTAATTAAGCCTAAATTATATAATAATTTGGGTGCTCAGATAGCTCCCGAAAGAAATACCTATATGGAAGAGCAAACTTCGCAAGCAGAGGGTCCAGACCGGATAATGGAGCAATGAATCAGTTTAAAAATAATGATGTGAAATAGTCTTTATTTTGCAGAATAAAATTCATTAAGTCTTTTTTTAATTTTTATTATTTCCTAAAATTTCTTCTTTTATATGATTGAGCCACACATAAAACATTCTTGGAGTAGCCATTGACATTGGTTCGTGTTAGATAAATAGATATGATAGTTCATAGAATATATAGTTTTTATTTTATTAACGTATATAAGACACGATAAAATATAAAGACTACGAATACTGAGAAAATTATTATTTCTATATTAAAGAGAAAACGAATATCTCCGACGTTTATGTAAAACTATTTTTAAAACAATATTTTGGCGTATTTCTAAAATTTTTAGGTGTTAATCATATAATTCTCCCCAAACAATGACGCAATATCTTAAAATCGATTCAACCAATCAGAGGACCACCCCTGCTTCTTTTAAACAAATACTATGTCTTCTAATCTTTCCAGAAGTATATTGAGTGCTACCATGTCAAATGCTTTAGTGAGATCCAGAAACATCGCTTGAGCATTTTGCTTCATTTTATTGTGATCAAATATGCCACTACTTAAGTCGCAAACTGCATTTTCGGTTGATTTGTTTCTTCGAAAAAAAATTGTTTGGTATAAAAGAGTTTTTTTTCAGATTATCGACAAACCTTTGTCTAAAGCATATTTCAAGTTAAAATACAAAATTCGGCATTTGGGCATGCGGAATTAAAAAATGATATTTAAATGGAATGTCCCACTTAGTTTTATTGAAAGGAACGACTTTTGAGTTATGAAGGTTATTTTTGTAATGAGTGATATTGGCGACTTTCCCCCACACTTTATCTAGGCTTGGGCTTAAAGCGTGTCTAAAAGCCAGCAGGCGAAACAAAAACGACAAAACACTAATAACGCTATGATAAGAAAATCAACGGACTAAAACAGCAATTTGTATTCTGTAAACTAATTTTAAAGACACTAACTTTGAATTAAATGTTGAAAGTGGTTCCCATTAGTTGCCAAACAGTACTTAAGTCGATCATAAATCTCTCGTAGTGTATTGCTCAACATTTTCGGTGTTATAAGTGCAACTTCGGTGTGGGTTCTCTCGCAGAGTTCGACCAAACTTTCTGGACGATTTTTGTACACACTATTCTTTAAATGACACCATGAAAAAGAGTCCAGTGTAGTCATCAGGAGATTGAGGTGGTCAGTATAATGCACCAAGCCTACCCGGGAATTGGTTGTTAAGGAACTGCGTGTCTTCTCTTAAATAAAGCGGTGGAGCACCATCATGTTGGTATCAGAGTTCACCCACATTTTTTTCTAGTTTCTTACATGGCAGCTATAAGGAACTCCAAATACTTCTGTCCAGTTAATGCCTCTTCTATGAAATAAGTCTGATAATATCCCCGACATTAATATTTTGAGGATATTGAAGTCAATATTGATTGATATGAAGTCCTTCCATGGAATAGGGGTTATCTCTAGACCAAATTCGACAATTATTAATTAACGCCGTTCTAGCTAAAATTAGCTTCATAGCTGAATGCAATTTTATGCGCAAAATAAGGATCTTGGTTGATATTTCCCATCATGATTTCGGAGAAGTCAGTGCGGCGGTCAGGATCATCCTCTAAAAGCTCTTGGGTGTAGTGGATATTGTACGGCTATAATTTGTTTTCTTTCAAGATATTTCTTACAGATTTTTGATAGATTTCGACATTTATATCTAACTGATTGGTGCTTACTTTTGGATTTTCCTCTATTTGTAATAAAACTTTTAATTTATTTTCATCACCTGTAGCAATTTTTGGGCGTCCCGTTTTAGGTAAACATTTTGTGGACTTTGTTTCCTAGTAACGTCGACACGTTCTATTTACAGCTGACTTTTTCATTAAACACGTCGAAAACTTCTTGATATGTGTTTGTTCTATTTCCATATTCGCGAAACATTAAAATATCAATACGTTGAGTCTTTGCTAGAACAAAAGCCACAATAAACTTTTTGTAATCAATATAATATTAAGCTGCATGACTGACAGTGATAATATGTTTAATTTGTCGTTGGTGTAGCATGGCAACGGTAAGTGCTTCAAAAACAACCGATGCAGCTCCTACTTGTTACAATAGCCGTTGATCTATAAATGCTTTGAGGTGCAGTGAAAATGGATACACATGTACAAAATGTATAGAAATATCAGGAATTCCGTCCAAATAAAGTTATAGAGAGTATTTTATATCCGAAATGAAGGTTGTTACATTACAAAATAATAAATACCTATATTGATGGTGTGAAGATTTAAGATTTATTTTTTATTTATTAAGGGATTTCTCCCTATTGGGTAATAATACGCAATGTTTACTTTTTTCAGGATATTTTGGTGACGGCTGGTAATGTAGGTGAGAATGATTGTTTTTTGAATATACGCTGGACTTAGAGGTAATTATATTTTTATTTTTTGCTTTATCACTATGGCCTGGATAAAGAGAGAAAAGAAGGAAGGAAAGCTGCCAATATCAATATAAATGAATTAAATATTTATAACTCAAAGAGTTATTAGTTTTATTAGAAATAAATGGGGCATTCCATTTAAGATAAGAAAATAACTACCTGTAGTGCAAAACTGGAAAATCTGACAGTGCCGTACTATTTTCATGATAGGCCAAGAAACCACCAAAGGAGAATTTTGTAAGGACAACTTTAGCGACTTTAAAGATATTTAAGTGTTATATTTACTGCAAATGCGGTGTTGTTATATCTCAGCAACTAGTGCAGATAGAATATTGAAAATTTGGGATCTTACTAAGTTTGAGAAGGTCAATTGATTCCAATAAAGATAAATGGAGTGTTCCTTTTAAAATAAAAAAATTGGCCACGAGCAGCGCAAAACTGGGAAATCTGGCAACAGTCCCGATACTATTTTTCATGCTCAGAAACTCCCAAATGTCGAATTTTGTAAGCACACCTTTAGCGCTTTTGAAGATATTAAGCGCTCCGGTACTTTTTACTGTAAATGCAGTTTGTCATATCACAGCAACTAATAGAGATAGAATTTTGAAAATTTGATATCTTACTAAATTTGAGCAGGCCCATTCATTGCAATAAAAATAACAGGGCATTCCATTGAAAATAAAAAAATGACTATGTGTATGGCAAAAATCTGGCAACAGCGCCGATACCATTTTTCAATTTCGCATGCCCAGAAACACCCAAATGCCAAATTTTGTAAGCACAACGTTAGCGGTTTTAAATATATTTACGCGTTCCAGTACTTTTTACTGTAAATATGGTGTTGTCATATGAGCAACTAGTAGAGATAAAATTTTGAAAAGTTTGGATGTTTCTAAGTTTGATAACGCCAATTCATTGCCATAAAGATAAGTGGGGCATTCCGTTTACGATAAGAAAATGCCACGTATAGCGCAAAACTGAGAAATCTGGCAAAACTGCCGATACCATTTATCAATTCCGCATGCCCAGAAACACCCAAACGCCGAATTGTGTGTAATCACAACTTTGAAGATATTTAAGCATTTTTAAGCAAGTTTCTTTTTACTAACTAACATATTATATATATATATATATATATATATATATATATATATATATATATATATGTATATATGTATATATATATATATATATATATATATATATATATATATATATATATATATATATATATATATATATATATATATATATATATATATATATATATATATATATATATATATATATATATATATATATATATATATATATATATATATATATATATATATATATATATATATATATATATAATAAAGTATATATATATATATATATATATATATATATATATATATATATGCTTACACATATGTATCAATTTTAGTTGCCGGTGATGTATAACAAGCTGTTATGCTATAAGTCTTACTAGATTCTTCAAAACAACACCTCAATAAGTTTGTTTCACTAAGTTTATAAAGTTCACTCTGCACGGCAATTTTATTATTGATATATAGTATCACTCAATCATTTCTGTTATTAAAAGAGTTATAAAAAGCCTTCAATTTTAAAGTAATATGTATCTTCCACGTGAAAGTTGTCTGACAATATTATATTACTAAAATAGTTTAGTTTAATTTAATCTAAATATATTGTTAGTTTTTCAAAATGTTTTTGTAAACTTCTAATATTTCAATGAACAATATTAAGATTATGTTTACTGTATTAATTTATTACTTGATCAGTTACGTCAAATAACTACGTCGCCAACCCCACGTACACATCCACCTCATCAAAATATTTCAATATCATTTTATTGTGAAACTGGCCTATTTCCAAGAAAAAATAAACAAATGAAATTAATTATCATAAAAACAAAAAAAGTTTAGTCAATTTAAATATCACGGAATAAATCTATCGGAAGTACATATTATGTTGTAGTGATTAAAATATAATACACATTGTGTTTTATAAGTTTCTGAGATATTTTATTTGAAACGTATTATTGTCTTTTTTTAGAAATACATATATTACAGATTCTCGTAAAAACTGCTCTTACAGCTTATTTCTTAAGGGCTTCTTTGTATAGCTGAGTTTTACTCTTATTTAAATCCCAATTTTGATTCCTATTAGTTACTCCAGTTCAAAAAAATTTGAGATTTGAACTGGTACTTATCAATTTGACAATTATTGTCCTTGAGTTTTCTCTACTTTCTCCAACCCTATAGCATCTGACGATGTCTTCTTTTTCATTTGAACTCCCATTTTTTTTAACAAAAGGATTCACTACTTTAGTCGGCAGTTTCTCCCCGATCTCCACGTCTAAATTATAGATGCATATATTGTTTATTTTGCTTGCCTGCGTTAAATACTCGAGCCGTGCGTCCAGTTTCGTTTAAAGTTTTTTTGCATTGTTTCCAATTTATCTACAAACATGGACAACATTTTTTCGATAAAAGCATCGTTAGACAATAATTCTTTTACAGCTTCTTTAGCATTTTAATTTTGACGAGAGATTTTTAGAACACCAAACTATTAGTCTTGTAATAAAATACTGAATTAATGTGTACTTTTTCCCGCTCTAAGCTATCGTTTTTGTGGAGCGAAATAAACACGACCATTCGGCATAAGCACATACGCATAATCTGATGATTGTTAAAATAAAATTCATAGCCGTACTGTATAGCTATATGTACTTAGTTGTTGTTTGCCAACCGATCCGAATCGAAGTGTGTACATGACTGTACTATTATGTATTCCGGTGAGTGTAAGTGTAAAAAAATGTGTCGTTTCAATAGAGCTATCGACAGGTTGATTAGTTCTTAATTTTTAATCAATTAACCGCAATCATTTAACAGTATCCGCATGAAATGATTTTTTTTCAATTGTGTTTATTTAAAAAAAAACATTTCAAAAAACTAAGAAACACTTCAAATTTATTTTATTTGTTTGTATATAAAATATTTTTTTTCAATATATAGGGTAGCTCTAAAGGGTTGAGGCAGCCCAGTAAACGAAAAAAGTTTAAAACAGTAAGACACGTCATTTGTTTATATATTTTTGTAAAAAAAGCTGGTACTATTCAAGGTAACCCTAAGGGGAGCAAATAATAAAACTTGTTCAAAAACATTTCAGTTTCTCAATAAACGATGATATACAAAAAATTTCATTTGTGTATAAATATATTTTTCCCACTTACAGCGTGGTCATTTTAACTAGTCCACATTAAATCGAATAGTCTATGGTGGTACAAAGAATTAATTTTAAAAAACATCGGCATTGTTGAATTATTGCAAGACAATAAATTGGATGGCCAGTTACGATTTACATAACTGCTGATCTCATATATTTCATCACCTCATCATAAAGATAAGGAAATGTTATAAATATAGGTGAAATCCATTTAGGTAAAACCTCTGTAGTAATCCTGACCGTAAACTTCTAATCCTTAAATGCGTATTTCAAATTGGTTCCTTTCAAATTTTATTATATTACTGATATCGCAAAGGTTGAGAACAATTGTGATTTAGAAGAAGTCGGACACAAAAAATTTAATATAGAATGGGGCAAATAAAAAAGGCTGATTAAAAAGCTATCACTAGAAAAATTTAATTTTATCATTTGGGCTTAATAAAAATAGCGATAAAAAAGAGCGATTAAAAATTTTATATCATTCACGGGGCAATCACAGGGAGTTCGCAATTAATCTCTCATAATCTCGAAAATTCCAGGATAAGATAAATCGTTCGGGATTGCCACCAGGTGATTAGACTATATTTGCTTTTAGCTTTTGCTCAATAAATTCTAAAATTAAATAAAAACGGACAATCAATGGGGAGGAAACGATTTTTTTACATTTACTTATCTACGGCATATATTCGGCATCTTATATTATCATATTATTATATTAGCTTTATTTACTTTTTAGTTCAATAGTTTATAAATAAGAGCTTATTTTTAGGTTTATTTTTATAGGTTACTCTAAGGGGGTGAAACAGCTTCCTAAAAACAAAATTAATTTTTTTTTTAACGGTGGAAGACGGCAAACTTGTTTTATTTTTTCTCGATATTTTTCTCGACTACTCAGGATAATCCTCCTAGTTTAAAACTTCTTTTTACGATCGTAAATATTTTCTATTTCAAGAAGTAATAATACTTTTAGCAAAGACAAATTTTCATATATCCCATATATGGGGAAGAACTATGTTTGCCAAAACACTTTTTTTTCTGAATTATGTTTTGTTCTCAAGAAAGGAACAAATAGCCAGGAAATAAAATACAAAGTGTAAGAGGCCAGAAAGATTATTTGCGACATAAATTAGGTTAGCTGAAATCTGATTAACCCATAGCTGCGAAGTATATGATATCTGCGAAGAGGTTCTCGAACATCTTGACCAGAAATAATATAGAGCAAAAATATCAGAAATAGATTGCTCGCGACAGCTATAGTATTTAAGAGTGCAAATCCACGCTATAAAATTTCTTGTGTTCATTTTTCGAACTCAAACCCCAAGCGCCACTCTGTAGATGACGCATCAATGTCGGAATCCGATTATTTTTTAATTTTTTCCAAAATAGGCCATATAAATAAATTAACACGTTCAATATTTAATGTTATAACATATTTATGTATAAATATTACATAAAATCTATCAAATACTATGCAAATAAGTAGTTTCACTTTTAACAGAAAAATTCAAATATTTCAGAAAAAGCTTAACAGTGACGCAACATTGTGGTATGCCCTCCATCCCAAGCAAATAACTTTAGGAGTTTTACATTCCTTTGATAGAAAATTCAAAATATTGCAGATGGCATGTATTTCTTGCCTCGTTGATATATCTATCTTTGTTGGGAAATGAAATAAAACGAGAGAGTGCTGTTAAAGAATACCTCTTTTACAGACTATAATATTTATGATCTCCCCTATTGACTGTTTTTTTATCAGCTAGCCGAAGTAATAATTGCAAGGCCTTTCGACTTTCGGCACCTTTCGGTGTTTGCCGATAAAAACAAGTTTTTTTAATATCTAAATACCCGGAATATTGGTTTCCTTATATTTCTATGAACATGATTTTGTGATAGCTTGAGTTTTGGGTTGAGAATTTCCTGTTTGTTTATTATAGGTGTGTTTTAAAATGACTAGTACTTGTATTTTTAAAACGTCGACGTTTAGTTTAGAACTTCTCACTCTTGTGACTGTGTCTAAGCTTTCTAGATATGTATTTGTTTATGAATTCCTGTGTTACCTGTGTAATTAGGATATGTGTAATGAGTGTAAAGGGCGTAAAAATACGAGAAGCAGCAAGACCTCGGCGCCGAACTGCAAAAAATTTTGCAATGAGAATCCTGGAAAAATGCAGAATAAGGTAAGTTCAAATAATATAAATATAGGCGCTCGATTTTGAGACCCTTCATGAATTTGAAGAATTAGAAATGGACAATTACTGATTACAGTACATACATATTAAAAATATCAACATATTTTTTACGTTTGGGACTACTTATATAAACTTTTATCTGTATGTTCGTGCTATAGTAATTTTTTGGAAGGAACATGGTGGATGTATTTCTGAAGTACATCTTTTGTTTGAAACTTAAAATAGCCCAACTTTGAAGGAGGAAGACTATTTTGTTTTCAAACAATGATGAAAATAAATAAGACTAATAAATGTGTTTTTTATAGGTACCTAGGTAACACGATCCTTTTTGGTGAATTTTCTGGTTCATTTTTATTTCATATTCATATTTTTATACATGAGGTGAATTCTCTCTGAAATTCACATAAATACCTGGTTTTTATATTTGTAAAATTTAAATATGTTTTGTAGGATTAGTTTTAACTTTTAACAAAGATAGTGTACCTTCAGGGGTATAGGTAATTCGGTAGGTATAAAAACTTATTTCCTGTTGGTCTTATAATTGTGGTAGAAATTAAAAGCTCATAAAATTAGACACTTTTTATGCAACACTAATACTTTAATAGTAGTAGTCTCATAATGCTCGCTGATGCAATTTAACTCACCGGATCCGTGACAATCTGTGCAAGAATAAAGCTTTTAATTATCAGTATTATATTGATCCTTTTTATGTGACTTCCACTTAGAAAGTTTTGCTGTTGCAGACAGTAGCAGGCTTTAACAGCGTATACCCCCACAGTTATCATATCACAAAGAGAAAATTATTGGGAAGCAACTTTTTATCGGTACCTAATTTACTAAAGGCATTGCTTTCTAGTGAGAAAATAATTTTTGCCCATGGCTATGCATATGTAACATATTAAATATCTTAGTCTTGTATCTACAAACAAATAAAAATTGACCTTTTATATATTCTCAATCTTGACCAAAAATATACATACAGATTCCTGAATCCCTGGAAAAGTAAGAAAAAATTGGGGATATTAGTTTTTATTTCTTAAGTAATGTAGTGTACTAATGTATGTTACTGTATTTATGTATGTACAGTGTGATCAGTGTATCTTGATAGCATTTTAAATGTTAATAACTTTTTTACTTTTTAACTTATTGGAGTGAACAAAAAACCAATTGTAGGGTTACTTAAAACTTTTTTTCTGGTTATTAGAAAAACAAAAGACTATTAATTCTACAAGATATCATCATAAGTTGTATTGCTTAAATCGGACACACCTCGGCACACACTCTATACTATATTTCTCTCAAATGGAACTCTTCTTGCAGATTATAAATATAATATCTGGTTTGATAACTTTATCTTCAAAGACCCGATCAATTTAAGAAAAACCATATGAGGCAGTGTGTTAGAGAGAGACGGACAACACTATTACGTAGTGGAGTGGATGGGTATCAAACCAGATATAATTATAATCTGCAAGAAGAGACCCATTTGAGGGACATCAGTCAGTCATGTCAGGATGTCCCATTTGAAAAATATAATTTATAGTAATATCTTGTAAAATTGAGTCTTTTTTTTTCGTTTTTTACAAGCATGGTAATTCATGTAATTTTTTTTAACAAGCATTTGACCCTCCCACACTAGTAATATAACAAACTTAATATTTGGACTGCACATATTTAAGATTTTCCCATAAGAGATAATTTTTAGAGAGAGAGAGGGATAACCTTGATTTCCTCAAATTTTAAATACTTTTAATGTATGAGTGCATTACATCGTTGGATTTTGGAATGCAAAGGTTTGTTACAAAACAAATTAAAAAATCCAGGTGTGTATATAAAAGTTGATGATGGCCCCTCATTTACGAAACATCAGATTCAAAATATGACAGCACCATAAAATGTTAGACAAAAAAATGCTTTGGCAATATATTTACAACTTTAAAAAAATTTTAGGATTAAAAAAGTTACTGCATAATTTTAAAAATGCAATATTTTATTCGTTTCTAAATATCTCAAGAACATAATGGCTAGAATTCGCCTGCAGGTGCTATTAGGCTTGTAACGAAATTGTCTAAAACTTTCTATATTTAACCATTTTTCTATCTCTTGCAAGAAGCGAAATCTGTTTTGTGATGTTACATCCTCTCCAAATATGAAAATACAAATTTTCAGAAGTCAAAATCTCAAAAACAAGTAAAGATACTACATATAAATAGCTAGAATATGGGACAAAATTCAAAACCCCAGAAGAAATTGGTGTTTTATTTAAAAAATAAAAGTTGATACCACCACTACGTTTTATACCAATATGTATATTTAAAAATATTTCTAAAATGTAACAAACTTCCTGCAATAACCTGGTCAGTTCCATTATAAATCTAAGGCATTTTAAAACCTATTACACACTTTATGGAAAGCAAAAAGAGAGTGTTGCAGGGCAGAAATTCGCACAGTCAAGCCCAAATGCAAAAATCAAGGAACCTGCCAATTTTATTCATGAAGAATTTAACCACTTAGCTGCTACACCTGATGGTAAAACACTTTTTATTATAACTATTAAATTCCCAAAATTCTCCTTGTTTATTTAGACTTTTTACATATTAAGTACTTGACTAAACATTAAATATAGTATAAAAAGAAATCACATTTATTATTATCAGGTAATATAATTATTCTTTCAAAAGATAACCTTTAAATCATATTAAAGCAAACTAAAATATTATTTTTATCTCCAACCATTTTTTTCTTTGTATGTATTCAAAATACACAAAATGTCGATTTTTTTATTAAAAAACAATAACTAAGAATTTTAGGTCTAAGGTGTGGTACATCAATTATGTTTTCTTTCAAAGAACTTGCTAAATTTTTTCTGTTCTATTTTGAGGGTTCTGTAGCTTGTCCTAATAGTAGTTATAGTTTATAATTTACTTTTATATGTATGACAACAGTTGATAATGATTAAAATAAACATGTTTTTTATATGCACTTTTCCCTTGCTTTTCTTTATTTGCTGGGGCCTTGCCTGAATCTAATAGAAAACATCTGTTAAGTTGAAATTATAAATAAAATTGTTTTCATTCTTTTCAGTTAATATAAATAATATTTAATTATTCTGGCTTTATTATTACATCGAGTCCATCTCGCTAATGAAGCTAGTTTTTGCGTCTTTTTTTCCTACTAATTAGCATTAAAGAGAATTTGTTCTATATCATTAATGTTAATAATAGGCCAAAAAATATATGTAGGGTATTTTGCCTATTACTAATATGCTAATATATACGAAAGTAAAACGCAACAAACCCTTCTTAAAAATTTGCTTACTACCTAGTATTAAATTAAAACTTCCAAAGCTTTTACAATTAAACATTAATTTAGACCTATTTTACTTGGACCTCTTTTGTGTACTACTGATAAAACATATTTAATTTTGACAAAGAATTTAATTTTTTTATTTTGTTAGGTATGTATTGTAGAGAGTAAACACCATATTTTCACATAAACAAGGAAAAAACTAATTCTAGTTATTTTTTCTCTAGGTACAAAGAAAACTCCATATCACAAGAAAACTATTTATTGCTACGAACTGTACAAGCCAATAGATCATGTAATTTTGAATCTCACCATCGATGAAGAAAGCAGAAAAGGAAAATATATTTTAATTTATAGATTTAGAAGTTTGTAATCGTTAGTAGAACAGTTTATGCTTTTGTAGTAAATCCCCATGACTAGTTAATGCATCTTATGAGTATGAGTAGGCGTGTTTGTTGTGTGCAGAATTTGGTAATAAGATCTCTTTATGTAGATATATTTGAATTATATTTAATGCAAAAAGTTTCTACTTGGAAATGGAGATAAAGGTGACCCTATAGCTATCCCAATTTTGTTGCTGATAGTCATGTTATATTGAGAGTTTGTTGTTTTGTATACAAGTGGTTCAGTATTAATGCATCGTTTCACTACTACTTATTTGTGTTGTTTGCCAATTCATACCATGTGGTATGTGTAGCAAGCATTCTGGAGTGTACATTTCATAAGGACCATTTATCCGATGCTTGCCTAAGCCATGTCTTTATATTAATAATTTGTTTGTTCACCTATACTGGTATGATTTTCAAGTTTATTTGTTACATTATAGTATATTTATAAAAGACTTACATCAGAAAACTTGCATGACCTGTCAAAATTGACATTTCTTTAAAAAAATTACAGAAAAATGGTCTTATTTGCGAAAATATGAAAAAGTTGTATTAAGAAAAGTTATTTATTTTTTAATTTTACATACGCACACCAAATTTTAGTCAAAAATTCCAATACTTTTTTTAACTTTCCTGATTTTTGAAAATTTAAAAAAAATAATAATTGTCTAACTTAAAAAAAAAGAGTTTTCTGTTAGTAACCTTAACATAATATTAATTTCTTATACCTAAATATTCCATAAACTATGTCTTTTTTGGAAAAAAATTAAAATTGCTTTTCAAAAGTATGTTAAGCTTGTTGCAAAGTTGTCGTGATTTTGGGAATTTTAAGTATATATGTATTAATTAAAGATTTTCGATAGTAAATACATATCTTAATACAAAAAAATCGTAATTGACTAATTTAGGAGCATAATCGAAATTTAAAACTATTTTTTTCATATTTAAGTGCCTTGGACAAAGTTATAAAAATTGAAAATTAGAATTGCTGACCAAAATTTGACATAAACACACATTTTTCATACTTAATAAATAAAATAAAACAGGTATGACAGGTAACGCAGGTCAGATATTTATTTTCGAATAAGCTATTTTTCATCCTTTGTCAAGCAAAAGTTATTACCTATGTTAAATTTTGAGAAAGTGACCTAATAAAAAAAATTCCCATATGATGCGAACTTTTTCAAAGACACTGTATATACTACTACAAAAAATATCTTTCAATTGCTAGTAAAATGTTATCTTACATATTATTTATTTAAATGCTATAAGCAAAAAAAAACATAATTACTGATTTGTAAGTTAGGAATATTTAGTTTAATAATTTTAGGATACGAATAAAAAATAAGTACCTTTCTACATTTGGTTATATATGTAGTTCAAAAAAAAAACTTAATTATTTTATATTTTAACCAACCCGAGCACATAATTTGAATTATTGTTTTTTTTTAATCTAATCAATGCTTAAATATAGTTAGTTCGTTCTGTTAGCAACTAAGCAACCACATTTTATATAAAATAAAAGATCTATTGGTTTCTTCAATCAATCATTATTACTGTAGATAGATACTATTTTCCTAATCTTAAAAATGTATATGATGATATTGTAATATATAAATACCATTTATGTAAATGCTATTATTTCCTAAAAAATGACTAACCCGCAAACAGAGTTTTTTATATTTTCTCTTGCTATATTTTAGACCTACCAGAAGATAGAAAAATCCCACCAGAAACTTGCAAAACAATTTTTTATTTTTGTAAAAGCAGAACAATTTTTTTATCTGCTTAGACTAGAAGTTAAACCACTAGTAGAACAATTTTCATTTTACTGACATTGCAATTCTAAGATTTCAAACGAGACTAAACATATTTAGAATCTTGGGGATATTTTTTAAACTTTTGTATTTGAAGTTTATTTGTTTCTGACCTTTATAACAAATTGTAGAAGTTAGAATCAAAATAAAGAAAAAACACTTTTCTACCCAGATATACCTAAAAACATTTCATGACTAATAAATTTCAGTGCTTAATTTATGCTAAAATAATTTGTCATGGTTCATAAAAAGCTGTTTGTAATTTTGCAAAAAAAGAGTAGAAACAAAATGCTTATTCATGTTTTGTGCTATGGCAGAATTATAGTACATTTAGGTACTTACTTTAGTTTTAAATTCTATACAACTGTTCCTATTTTCTTAACAGTTTGAGGGAGAAGGTTTTCACCCGCTCAAGGCGTATTTTGTTTTTTATACAATGGACTATTTTGCATACCCGATATAAAAATGATACACTGCATTTGAGGACGTTTAAAGGCATGCAGGAAATTTTTAAAACTTGTTTGAAATTAAATGTCCAGTTAGGTATACTTTACTAAATACATATATGAAACATCAATTCGTTTTCTTTGCGTAGGGTCAAATAAATATATATATTTCTATTTTTTAGAATAGAACAATTTTGAGTGAAGAAATCCTTTCCAAAATTGAGTATTTGGCATAATTGTTTGCCACTAAGAATAGTTTGATTGATTTTGTTTATGTTATGAATTCTTATTAGCTAAAGAAAAAGATAAAACTAAAATTTGTTACACGAACCCACCGTAACAAACTAAGATATGACCTAAACATACATTCATCTTCCTTAATATCCCACATAGTTCAAGGAAAGATCGATTTTCTCCCTTAAAATACAAATATTGTTTAAAAAATTATGTTTTTCCATTTGCCCAAATCTACTGATTACTTAGTTTTTCCAACATGATATGTATTAAAATATTCTAAACGTTATTTAAAAGAAAAACCCTAGAATTTAATAGAAAATAAACGAAAGACCATGCGAGAAATAAATGTTTATTTATCTGACGTCATTGACAACACGCGATCGGAATTCCATTTTCTCTGACGTCATTGCGCTTTCCCTTCCATTAGAAAATATTGAAAAATTTGGGCCGACCTCTTGCGGTAGGGGTTCAAACTTTACCTGTTACCAACTGCAATTGCCAACCTAACATTTTCTCCGAAAAATATTCCAAGATTTTAGTAATTATCTTTGGAGATAGTGTGGAAAAAAACTACTATGTTTTTCGGATCAATTTTTTTTCAGAAATGTACCTATATGTATGCTCTCCAATTTGAGTATTTTGGAATTTGACGAAATTACTTCTGAGCATAGAAAAGCTCAAGGTTAGTACCGCTATTGTTTTCGAAAAATTACTAGACATATAAACAGATTTTTTTTTTACTTTTAAAGGCTAAAATGAAAAATTCAACATACTCAATTTAATTTAGAAGTGTTTTAGAAGATATGTGTTAAACTCTGATCCTCAAATTCCTTTTTGTAACTTCGCACACTATCACAGAAAGCAACCTATTTTTGGTCATTTTACGCGATATTTTCTCAATGCTAATTGACTGCAACTGCCCCCTTACATACAGAGGATACAAGACGCCCATTTGGGATGCAGTTTTTAATATATTGACGCCCTACCAATCATATAGGCTAAAATTAAACTTGTTATTTGCATATTTTTCCTTCGTTACGCTGTATCGCCGTATCTCATCAAAGTTGATCGGTTTGGTAGAAAAGTTGCAGCAGGCAGCAGAGTAAAAGGGTTTACTACTAAGACGATGTTCATGTTAAATTGACGTCGACAGTAAACTTCTAGGTTTAAAATAAGCTAGACACAATTATTGACAGCGTAATTCTTATGTTTTAACATACAATAAGTATGATTTAAAATTAAATCACAATATAACAATAATACTTTTTGTTATATTGAATCCAAGCCTCTGATGCCAAAATTGTTTGTCTTCATATTTTTCCTACGAAAAAATTATATTAAACCGTCTATTGTATACAGTGCTACAAAACCTTTTGTTACAAGTATATAAGTTTGTTTCTCTTTATTGCACCCAAAAGTCGCTCGAAAACAAATTGTTGCTTGTATAATCCAGTTGACGTATATTTTACCAGTCAAGTTATGTGACTTGTTACTTATCCAGCATTATACAACTTGTATCTTGTGTCTTAGATATTTGCAGTGCAAAGAGATGTTTGATAGTATAGCAGATCTAAAGTAACACTTTTGCTAATTTTATTTAATGTGATCTTTGAGTGAAATTGTTAAGATTATTCCAATCGTTATTTATAATAATTCATTGTTGATTATTTATCAGAGTTATTATTTAGAAGTTAATATAAATTAGAATTAGTTGGGTGATTAGAATTAGTTGTAGCAACTGGCGAATGAGAAAAATTCTAGTATTCTGAATTCTGCAAAATTAGTAAATTAAAATTACAGAATTGGCATTAGTAAATTAAAATAAATTTGTTTCCTCCCCTTGTGTGACGTAATTGCGATTAAGGAAGCCTTTACGGCCCATAAATGGTCCTAGCGGGCACGGATATATTTTGAAAACCATATATTAATTTTTCTATTCTTATAAAAAGATACATATTTCTTAAGCAAAGTCTCAACTCCGCTCTCAAACCAAAAATGTCCTAGCGTGCACAGATAATTTGTAAACTACGTTATAAGATTTTTTATTTTAAATTAAAACACCCTTTTGGTGAATTTTCAAAATCGCTCTCAGCTGATCCAAAAAATAACTTCGAGTAGGATTTTTTCTGAACTAATTTCCTAATTTTTCTAGATAAAACATTAATTATTGCCAGTAATAGAATAAGACAAGGAAACAATAATTTACTGTTCATTTTTATATTTTTTAATCAAGGTACATTTGGCTAAATAAATTTCGCAATTTATGTGATTATTTCTATATTCTTAAAACATATTCTGCTTTGTATTTAAATACAATTTTGCGGTAATTTGTAGGCAAATGAGCGAATACAGTGCCGTGTTAAAGTATTTCTATTAAAAATATAGATATTTTGAAGTTAATTTTTTACTTCAATTCTGGCTTTGAATGTATTCTCGTTATTTTATTGTTATATAGCGGAAAATATTTACATAACCTGCAGACATTCTGAACTGAATTCTGTTTGTTAATTTTCTGAACTTTTTTGTTAACTGTTTTGATGGTTATTTCTTGTAAAATATTATTTGTGCAAAATTTTATTAAATAAAAAATGGATTTGGACACACTAAAAATTCAACGAAAAAGCTTCAAAAGACAAATTACTCTTGTAGCAACTGGCGAGCTTCAGAGGCGGCCAGCAGCACTAAGTTGGATTTTTTAAATGAAAATATAATAAATTAGCCATTGATCTAAATAAATAGCATGATCTTGAGGATCAAATTGAAACCATATTGAAAATATCGTTCACACTGAAGATCACAATAAACTAGAAAAATTCTGTAAAAGATATGTTATATGATCTCAAAAGATACGTTACAAATTTCTCCTCTACGCCTACTTCGTCACGACCCAGCTCTCCTGAAACAGTGCAATCTAGAGTTTCCTAAAATAAAACTATTCGATATTTTAATAACAAAACCAACATACATCGTTAGACAACATTCAGAAATATATTTATTCAAGATCGTTTTGCGAGGCAAACCTCTAAAATTAACTCATGATAGTTTTGAGGTGGCAGTAAATCTATTAAAAAATATATACGAAAATATAATAGCAGTGCACAAAGCACTTATCAACTTTTTTTGACGTCGTTTCAATCACAGAGTACACAGCACATAATTTAAGATGTTAAGAAAAAAATTCGTTTTAGAAAAACTTTATATTACACTAGCTAAGAGCTAATTGAATTAATTTACATTTACTTTTTTGAGAGAAAACTTGTACGCGTAATTTAATATTTAAATGTAGTTTTTGCAATACAAGAGCTCACATAGAATTTATCACTATGAAAAATTCAAGGATATAAATGTAAACGAAAATAAAAATTTAACGAACAAACATCTTGGTATATATCTAACAACAAAAAATGTACCTCTATAAATAATTGTTTTATGTGTTCTAAAAGGCAACACTCTTTACTAAATGTTTTATAAAACAATAATAATAATTCTCAAAACAATTTTCCTCGATATTAATCTAATGATAATAAAAATTTGAATTCGAGAAATGCTAATTCAACTGGCCAACAATTCACAAAACTTTCTCAAAATTCCTACTCACAAAATAGACATACTTCTCACAATGACCATCATAACCAGGGGCAGAGCACTCAATCCTTAAGGTCAAAGTCAACAAAATAATTCCAATGAAAATCAATTATTGCACGCCAACGCTATGAGTCTGGAACCGAAAATTTAAACTTTCATGTGCTCTTCTGTCACAGATTACCTGCCAGTTTCCTGAAATTACAATTTATACTTCCAAATTTAATATACCACGCCATTTTAAACTAAGCGATCTCCAATTTGCGACATATTGTCAGATTGATATTTTAGAAGGAACAACTTCATATTATGATCTGGTTTTAAACGGTTTGTTTAAATTGGAAAGACAACTTTCAGTTGTTCAAAATACCTACTTACGATTTTGCTAGCATCCCACCAATCTCTAAGAGTCATCTAGAATCAGTGTCCATGATTGTTCAATTTAGAGAGCAAAAAACGCTTCACAATTAATTAGAAACATTTTAGCAATTGAGGAAGTTTCTCAATTCAGATAAATTTACCTCTAAAATACCCCACTGATTTAATTAAATTGGGTGATTCTTTTCGCGTAGCCAAAGGCAAGATAAGAATTTAAAAAAGGCATTCCGAAATTATTTTAATTATTGATGATTGTGCAATTTAGAGAGCAAAAAACGCTTCACAATTTATTAGAAAAAAAATGTATTAAAAGTTCCTCAATTTAGATAAATTTACCTCTAAAATACCCCACTGATTTTATTAAATTGGGTAATTCTTTTGGCTTAGCCAAAGGCCAGATAACAATTTAGAAAAGGAATTTCAAAATGATTTTAATTATTTTTCATCATATATATAAATTTATTGACGGATTTTAAAATTTAGTTCTCCGAAAAGTTGTTTCTTCAAATTCTAGCAAAAGTGCACTAAAATATGTTCTGCCGCATCATGATGTGATTCGAGAAGACGTCTCTACTACCAAACTAACATGAAGAATGAAATTAAATCTCCCTTAACTCCCCACGCACTTGAAACTCAATGGAACGTGGACGACAATTTGACAGGTGTTGACAATTAAATTTTCTTTTAAATTGCACAAATGGTGCTCAAATTCAGAAAATTTTCTAAACCACATTTCAATTTTTTCACTTCACTTCAATCACAATTTCACAACAAGATATTGGGACTGCTGTGATATCTTGCGGGTGATTATTTTAGCATTTCCATACCAAATAGTCATATTAAAGGTCCTATGACCAAAAGAAATATTTATCTATTATTGCTCCATATTATGACTCTTTAAGAATATTAACTGCGGTCATTGTGATCGGAAAACTAATTATTCAAAAACTTTGAATTACCAAATTAAATGGACACTTCTATCACTGACTTAAATAATATTTCAGAATGGACTCTCTTTACGGAAAATCTTCATTAATTAAGGAATCTAAAAATTCCAAGACATTTATTGTCTAGCAGAGCCATAGAAAAAAGTTGAAATTCATGGTCTTGCCAACGGAAGCATTAAAGCGTACGCAGCTTATTTCTATGGTAATATTAAAACTCAATTGTCTCTTCCAAGTCTCGAGTAGCCCCCTTAAAAGTAGTTCGCTGCCTCGATTAGAACTTTGCGCTATGATGCTTCTAGCAGGCCTAGTTTATAAATCCATTTCTGTTTTTCAAGATATATTTGTTTATGAATCTGTAAAATTATAAATTTGATTTAATTGATTTCTAATAATAAATAGCGACACGTCAAATCACAGATCAAACTTGCTAATTTTCAATAACGTGGAGTTCTTTTACAAGACATAATTGACATTGACCTTTGATGACATGGCCACAGATTCCTAAAAAAATCCAGAACTAGATTTCTCGATTTTTAAAAAAGATATAAAAATCGATATGGTTCCTGAGAAACGTAGAGTAGATCTTCACCCTGTTCAAAATAGAAAAGCTGAATTTTGGACAATTTACAACATCGACTCGAAAATGCAAATTCATCTTTCGAACAAAATCATCCTATCTTGCTCCCGTCCATAATCCGATTGTAAAATTATAAATAATTCAAAAACAGTCTTGTCCAATTTCAGGCTTAGATTTTGGTGACTCAACGGCCTCAGAGAAACTAAGTCCATAGCTCGAAAATGTTCTATTTGTTTTAGATTTCGTGCTAAACCCGCCTAAAAAATTTTGACTGTTTTACCTGAATGCAGTGTACGTTTGTCAAGACAAGGTTGGAATTGTCTATGGCGGTCCTTTTTTCAAAATATTTTCAACCCCAAAAAACTTCAATTTTCAAAGCTTAAATGGCTATGTTTGTATGTCAACAAATATTATTGTGACTGATTTAAAGAAATTTACTTCTTTAAAAACAAAAATAACTTTACCTCAATTCAAAACTTTTTTCATTCGTCATTATTTGACTGAATTTAAGTGTATTACTCCTAGAAGTCACAATTGGGGTGGAATTTGGGAATCAGCAATTAAAAGCGCTAAGTATCATATCAAGCCTATAATTGGTAATCTGAATTTACGTTCGAGAATTTGTACACAATCCTGACACAAATAGAGTCTATTTTAAATTCACCACCTTTCCTTTCCCTTTCTAATGACCCTAAGGATATAAAATCCTTGACGTCAGGTAATTTTTTAATTGAAACAAATTTAAGCGCTCTTTCGGTAAAGGACTTAACCTGAATACAGTGCTCTTTCGGTAAAAGACTTAACTTTAATACAAGATTAAAATCTTGGCCACGCTGTGCTCAAGTATACCAGGATTTTTGGAAGCATTAGTTAGTTGAATATTTTAACCATTTGCAGACACGCCCCAAATGGCTTAAACAATATACAAATTTAAAAGTCAATGATCTTGTCTTGGTAAAGGAAGATGAAAGTCCTTCTTTAAGATTGCCTTTAGCCAGAGTAATATGAAATGTGCCTGAAAATGATGGTTCGTTTGGTAAAAATTAAAACTCAAAATGGTGTTCTTGCTCGATTCTTATTAAAAATATGTTCTTTACCAAATAATGACGAATTCGAATGCGGGATGTTTTTGAGTTTTCTGTTTTCAGTTTATAATCCCTATTATATATGTTTTCAAGTTTTGATAACACGGTCTGCGTGTTGTCATTATTGTTCCCTGTTGGTTTGTTATATTAACCAACGTGTATTGCACGCGTTCAATACGAAATGTTGTCAATGCCTGATAACAAATTCTAAATCCTCTAAAAAAGAAGAGATCTTCATTAAAGAGTATGTTCGGGAAACACTTATCCCAAACAATTAAGTATTTAATCTATTTGCATGTCTATTTACTACATTTAAATCAATCTAAATAAAATTTACTTCCGGTTGAAAATATGAAAACATATTCTTAACACCATATCGTACAAGCTAAAGCTATTAGACTATTTATTTCAGTCCTCCAAGAATTTTCTTGAACCTCATGTCCACAAAATAACTTCTTTTGCCCTGCATTTGAAACTAATTTTCTTCGAATTATATATGCCGACATGCCGACAAGATTTTGTCAGATATAAAGTGCCTAAAAAAAAAAACCTGTATATTTGTTTAACGCAGCCATGGCTTTGAATTTCAACATCGCCATCTTTAGTTCTGAGAAACAAATTATTATTTTTGTCTTTGCTACTCTTTTCTAACCACGCACGGGTCGTTTATCCTAGTTGGGATACGGTTTCTATATTTTGATGCCTTCCCAATCATACAGGCTAAAATTACACTTCTTATTTGCATCTCTTTTCCTTTGTCACGCTATGTCACCCTATCTCATTAAGATGGATTGGTTTTGTATAAAAGTTGCATCAAGCTGCAAAGTAAAAGAAGGTTTGCGACTAAGACGATGACTATGTTAAATTCACATCGACAATATAAGTCTAGGTTTAAAATAAGCTAAAACTTCTACGTTATTCTCTTCTTCTGATAGCTTAATTCTTATGTTTTACATTCAATAAAAATAAAAATAAATAACGGACATAGTAGTTGTCTTGCTTATTGCCAGTAGTGAGAGTATTTGAGAGTCTACACTACACGTTCAGTTGTACCGCTTGTCAGTCATTAGTTGTCTTTCCACTGAGAGCACGAAAATGTCTTATTAATCCTACATAAAATAGACAAGTAAAAAGAAAGCCATTATAGCTATTGTCTTAGCTTTTGCAATAAAGAGAAGAGCAAATAAACGAGTGATGAAAGATTGGTTATAAATGGGGGATACCTATATGCATTTGCATTTATTACAAGAAATTAGAATGACAAGGAATAATGATTATCAAAATTACTTCTGCTTGCCCGACGTTTGTTTTGAAAAGCTTGAAATGGTGAGTCCCCATTTGACCACAAGTTACTGTAATGAGCAAACCAATTTCGAGCAGAAAACATGGGCTGCTACATAGCCATCATATAACGCTGCTGGAAGATATTTTGAGGTCTATATTACCGTGGGAGTCTATAAGTCAGACTGCTATAGAAACTTCTGATGAAGTGCATGAATGTACTAATGAATGTTATATATACATGATTGGTACATATCGCTAAACATTATAACTAAACGTTGTTTTTACATGAATGTATACAAAAAATATACATAATATTTCATTAATAAGAATTAATACAAAAACGTTTAGTTCGAAGTATTAAATCTAAAAAAAGGGTTGCCACGTTGCTGTGATCGGTTGTCTGCATATCCGTCCAGTTGTAAGAAACCCTTGCTCTATGGTTTGAAATAATATTGTGTGCTTTGATAAGGTATAGATGAAAAGAATACAGTATCGTGTATTGCTTTTTCTGCGAACAGTCTTTGTGGCAGGTTCAATATTTTCAATTTTTGTGTTCACACCGCAGCAAGTGTCGCTATAGTAGGCGTGGGTAGGCTAACTCAATAGCGAACACGCTTTAATTAATAGTCTACTCTGACTCGCTATCGGGTTGATTTTCTCCCTCTTTAGTGATAAAGGCTCAGGTGTTCGTTGCACAAATAACAAAGGTGCCCAGCTATTTTCTTGAGGCTGAATATGCCGCCTAACATCATTACGTCCTGTTCCTCTGAAACCATATTCACGATGTAAAGCGACTACGGAAGAATATACATTTAACTATCGACTGTCTAAGGCCCGACTAGTTGTAGCCTTCGCATTTGGCATACTGGCTACCAGCTTTGGAGTTCACCAGAAAGCTTGAAATCTGGAACCCAATAAGGCTATGAAAATTATTGCAGCTTGTTGTTATTTACATAATTATCTCATAAAGCAGATACCACATATTTACCAATCACCAGATACATCGGAAAAGATCAACAATAGCTTCACCAATTTGCGGGGTACTCAAAATAAAAATACTTCTAACAATTGTAAAACTATCGAGATAATTTGAAAAGAAAATACTTTTGTACTAAGAGGAAATTTTAGTTTTCAAAAAAGTCCTTATTAATTTAATAAAATTGATAATAATTATATGCCCACCGTGATATTTCTTATATCTGCCTATGTTTTACGTTTACTTTAACACCGAAGCTTCCGCATGTGCCGTACGACTTAAAGTTGCGCCCTAATGATGATTTACGGCTTTAATGGTGGTTTTATCGACAAACCTGTATATATATATATATATATATATATATATATATATATATATATATATATATATATATATATATATATATATATATATATATATATATATATATATATATATATATATATATATATATATATATATATATATATATATATATATATATATATATATATATATATATATATATATATATATATATATATATATATATATATATATATATATATATATATATATATATATTTATAAATAATACTTGACAGCAGTATAAGATATTGGATAGATGTTTGTCTTTCCACACAGGTGCATGTTTCCGGTTTTTTATTTTTTATCCTTTATTTTCTTGCATGCCGAAAAGTTCAAGACTAAAAACTGTAAAAACTTAATATGCGAAATCTTAGAAAAAAATTTGTCAAATTGGTTCTTGTTTACAACAAACGAAACAGATATTTCATCTGGTTTATTCTCTCTGTCTCTCTCTATATATATATTACATTAATTATAAATCAGATACCAATCAGCTGAGCAATATTTATTGCAATCTTTTAAATTTTATGTAACAATACTTTTTAGGTGCACACCGTAGAATAGTTCACCTCGTACAATTTATTAACATCTAGATAAGGTTTGTATAGCTAATGTGTTTTGTTCTCCTTTTTTGCAATTCAACTGCTGGGACATGAATATTATCATTAAAAACGCCACATTATTTGAGCTGTTGTAAAGTAGAAATGTTAAAATTTAAAAATTATTGACTCTACCATCTTGTAAGTAATTTTTAAGTATGTATTGACTATGTATATCTAGACAAAATTTTATTCTTTTGATTGTCATTTTAATGTTATAATTCTAATTGGACCTATTCTTTATAATTTTTGTAGTTGCTCCTGATGAAGCTAATAAACATTGGCGAAATATTGAGCACTTAAGATAAAAAGAGTTTCTTCTTTTTTTTTCCCACGAATAAAACAATTTTGAAGATTGGCACTGAAAGTAGTCTCAAAATATTTATTTTTCTGTTTAAGTTATTTTAATATCAAAATTGGAAATCTACATCTTTGAACCAAATCAGCTCATAAATGTTTGTTATTTCGGGGAAATTCGGCTAAAATTATACAATTAATAACCAAAATTCTATATTAAAAATTCTTTCGAATATGTGAAATACATGTAATGGGGTATAACCAATAATTGTTATGCCATCTTTATAATTTGTTTAAGAATTTATCACAATTATTGTAATCAATTTTTAACAAGCTTATAGAACAGATGTACCACGTAGATATATACCAGGTTTTTAAACTAGAATAATAAAAAGGCTTCATTAAGCAGCTTAAAACTATATAAATAAATAATTAGACTTAACAGAAATATAACTAAAGTTACATAGAGTGAAAATATATCATTGGGAAATTTAGTAAATAGCATAACCTTAAATTTAACGATTTACTCTAGCGCAGGACAAAGTACTAAATAAACTTCGGTAATGGCTTGAAACAAAACTTTCGACAAGTTTGATTGAATTTTATATTATGAATTCCTTTTAGTGAAATCTTAACATCTAGAGATATATCTCTTACCAAAATGGAATAGAGTTTCAAAACTTTCCGGAGCGTTAACCACCAATCTCTTTAACGGTTCAAATATTTTTCTGGGGTCACTTAAAATTGATTACTTGCGAGTCCATTCCAACTAGAAAGGAGAAAATTTATTTTGTCTATATTTTAACTTAAAATTTGTGGAATTTATTCATAGTTAGACGCTATTCTTAGAAATGAACGAATATGGTTTTTGGTCATATGGTGTAAAAGGCGTACACCTGAAAGACGAAACTTAGATACCTGCTATTTTTTTAGTTTAAATATTTAAATCGGAGATAATGTCAAGATTGACAATAAGTTTTAGGTATTGTAATTTATAACTACCAGTTAAGCCTCAAATAGTCATCTCTGCATATTTTACTGTACTGGAGAAATGGTAGCTCTTTAGAGCCACAGCACCTAGGCTATATTAAGCCTCTTCTTACTCTCTTTGGGACAATAGCCCATGCAAATTAACTAGTCTATTCTCACAAAACAGGTGATAATATAGGTTAATAATCTTCCGCTTAAACTGGAAATAGTAGGTCAGGGCTCTGCTAGAATATATTCTCTGAACGACAAAAAAGCAGATCAAATATAATACCTCTAGTTCCCAATCTTTAGAGGGAGAAACACCACATGTTATAATTCTACTGGACATTGCCGGATATGTCGGACAAAAAAAATATGCTGTACCTTCTAATAATTTAATCAGGGTAATATTATTTATTTTTTGTGATTTCTTAATTAAAAATTGTTAATCTAACTACTAATTCGCACGACTCTACGATATCTAAAGTGTAACAGTGACCTTCGCGCTACTCCATGGAGTAATATTTCAGTAACCTCGTAGGCGTTAAAAACGTATCTATTAGTAGTGAAAGTATAACCACTCTTTTAATTTACGTGTTCCATTTAAAAACTTCCGCATAATAAAACCTAGATAACAGTCACCCGTAGAACGTTGATGAAAAAAGATCGAGATAGATACTACTATAGATCTAAATATAAAAAGATAGAACTAAATATAAAAAAACTAAAAAATATTAATGATTGGAATGTTTACAAACAACTGGCAAATATAGTAACACTTGCTATTCGTAGAAAAAAAAAGCTTATTTAAATTCACAAGTAACTATATCTGAGATATAAATGCTATTTTCTTTAAAAATATTAAATTTAAATAATAAACCTAAAACCCGAAATTGACCTACAAACTCAATAAATCAGAAAAAAGATCAATATTCTCTAAATAACATTAAAAAAAGGTGCAATCGAGCTTGACCTAGTTTTGTTTTATTGGGATAATACAAAAAACATTCCAAAGTTTCAATTTTCACAAATTGCCTTTCTTTATATATAATATTAAAACAAAAGCTATACAGAATTAGTATTTTATGTATAAGCTTGTGCCTTTCTTTTATATTGACTTACACTTTTTTTTTTAAAACTCGGTATTTCCATAAATGGAAATAAGCTCGTGTAATACCAATACCAAAACTATCTTATCTTACAGACTGTAGTGATTTTTGTCCTATCAGTATTTTTCCCAGATTCTCAAAAATCTTTCAGTTCTCCCGGTTACGCAATCTGTCTTCAGAGCTGGTATTGTTCTGCTATTGATAAAATTAAGCTTGCAATTCTGGCAATGGTTAAATCGTATGAGAAAACAAGTAAAACCTCATTTTTAGGGTAATAAAATTCTCGTATCGTATTTTTCCCTTTTAAGTTAAACTTGCCTAAATCTAACTTGCTTTTTACTTTATTAAATGTTATAGAGGTTTACCTATAGCTTTCATAAACTAGTACAGATTTTGTTTCAAAGGGTCTCGGATATTTTGAAGTATTTCTGGAGTAATTGCTGATATCATGGATGATCCGTTGACGTAAACCTTCTAGGGAGTCTGGCTGTGTACGATAAATTTTCTTTTCAGGTGAGTTCACAAAAAAATGTCTAATAGGGTCCGGTAACGTTGCAGGCAATTCCATTCTCCCTTCTCTGCCATGTATTAGTAAATGTTTTGTACAGATATTCGAAAACAACAGCAACAAGTGCATAGGGTGATGGTGCTCCATCTTGTTAAAATATCAGTTCATCTTAAATGTAATGGTGATTATCGTCTAACATTTTTGTTAGAGCTGGATCGATCGCACCTTGACTTGTAAATACATTTCCCTGGTTAGATTTTCTGGTACAGCAAAACGATCAACCACGTAATCGCCATAAATTCCAGCTCAAACATTTAATTTTCGGGATTTTGAGTATGCACTTTATGGAGTAAGGGCAAATTTTTATCGGCCCAATACAGATAATTATGACGAATAATAATCGCGTTCAGAAGAAACTAACACTCATCTGAAAAACCAACATTAACGAGAACATTTGTCATCAGTCACCTTCGTTTAATTTTTAAATGAGATAGGGATGAAATTTATAGATATTTAAAATCCTTCGAATGCGGGTACGACTTATGTCAGAAACAGCCTCCAGCTTCCTATTACTTAATTTAGGATCGATGCTGACACAGCCCAAAACAGCAGCTTCCACCACTTCATTTCCCACTTTCGATTTTTCACTGATCTCTTCTATTGAAACTTCGTTACTAGCACAATAACATATTCTTGGTTCACATACCAATCCGGATTTTGTTCATTAATTAAATGAAGTGTAATATTAGCGCATCTGGCGTTTTGAAAATTAAGTTCAATTATCAATTATCGCCACACTCTGCCGTGGCATAAACCATTACTGTAGTAGAGCTAACACTTGTAATAATATCAAGAATCATACTTACTTTGGGATACTTAGAAAATGAACTGCAAATAATTTTAGATTTTTATGGGAAATAAGAAAAAAGGCGTTATTTATAAACACATCTTTATAAAAAATTATTAAATCCTTTAGCCAAAATCTCAAGAATAATTTTAGGCTTCAGATTCAATGAAAAATTCGTCTAAACTATTTCATTTGCTTTTTAAAATAACATAACTGCAAATGTACTATATAGAATTGACATCGACCCTTAATTAGGAGGGTTGAAAATAATACTATTAGAAAGTAAATCAAAAAAGTTAAAATTTCAGTAGTAGCCACGAAAATTGATTTTTTAATTTTGACCAGTTACCGTCTCGAAAACTACTAAGCCTAATTAGAAAAAATAGAAACGTTATAAAGAGAATTTTATCAGTATCAGTTGAGTTCTCATCCGATTTAAATTTCAGAGGTAAATCTCGCCCCAACTAGGGGATTGAAATGAGAGGCTCGAACATGTACGCAAAAAGGTCTCTTCTTAAAAACAAAATCAACTTGTTTTCTTTTCATTGGCCAACCATGGATATAAAAATGGCATTTTTATAAATAATGAAAACAGTGGCGGCTCGTGAGTATATTGAAGGGTGAGGCTACATGAGGTTAATTTTGTTTAAATGTGAATAAATTTCCACGTCACCCATGAGGTATTATTCTGCGACGCGTTGACCTTTTTTTTAATGGAGGTCATCGCCAATAGCCCTACTAAACCATTAAAAACTAAAAAAATAATTCTAAAAAAAGTAAATAAAAAGTACACCAAACAAGTAAATGTACACCTATCACTAAAATATAGCGGTGATTGCGATAATAAAAACATAATTTAGTTTATTAAAACTTAAAATAAATAGTTGTATGAAATAAGATAAAAAAACTACTTTTTGTACATTAAATCTATACGTCTGTCTTTTAAGGTTGCAAATTTATCTATAATTTGGTCGTAAAAGTTTTGGTCTTCACTAAGTTCTGACAGTAATTCCTGCTCTATTGACATCATTGCTAAACCTGAAAGCCGTTCTTGTGTCATTGTGTTTCTTAGGTAGGTTTTGATCCGTTTAAGACATGAAAAATTTCGTTCGGCCGATACACTTGTTGCGGGAATAGTTAAAACTAAATTAAAAAGCTTATATGCTTCCGCAAAAATTGCTTTAAAATCTTTAAATAACAAAGCTAGACTTTTTTCGACATCTAAATTTGAAAATTGTTCATCCCTATACAATACAGAAAGCTCATTCTTTAATCTATCTCTGTCAAAAATGTTTGGATAATTTTTTAATAAATTATTTAATAAGTCGTCTGGAAAGCTTTTAACATATTCCGAATATTTTGTGCAATCGACTAAAGCAAAGAAATTTAAATTATTTAAATTTTCAAACCGCGTCCCTAATTGAAGAATTATACAATCTATTATTTCGAAATATATTTTATATTTAGTAAAAATATCAAAGTCGCTAGAACATTGCCCTCGACGTGTGTTGGTTGGCAGAATAGTGGCTTTTTTAGCAATATTGAAAAGTTCTTTGAAATGGTCCTCGTTTCTAAATTCAATAATTCGTTGCTTGGCAAGGTTTATTTGCGAAATGCAGTAATTTATATCTAAATGCTTTAACTGTAATATTTGAAACAGTACATCAGTGCAACTAAAAATTTGTTTATAAATATGCGTTAAAAGGCAAAATTCGAAATCATTAAAATGCTTTAGAAATCCTTTTGCACCATTAATAGATTCTGTTCCAGAACTTAAGTCATTAATAATAGTTTCAAATACTATAATTAAATTGTCCCATTCATTAGCCACTAAGTTTAAAATTTTAGACCGTGTATACCATCGCGTTTCTACAGCTCGCGGAATTCTTTTACCTACTATCTGATTAAGCACAAAAGACCGTTTTGGTGATTGGTGGAAATAATTTGGTATTCCTAATAAAGTGGCAAAAAATATACGACTTTGGGTAATCAGTTTTGTTCCCTGTTGTAAAACTAGATTTAATCTGTGGGCGCAACAATGAGTAAACATAGCTAAAGGAGCAATAGATCTAACTTTTGTTTGAAGCCCATTTATTTCACCTGCCATAACACTAGCCCCATCGTAACACTGCGCGACCAATTTATTTTTAAAGTCATAAGGCTCTAAGCGGTTTTGTATTAAATGAAAAAGGCTCTCTGCTGTTTTATTATCGCTAACGTCAAAAAATCCTAAAAATCTTTCTTTTAAAGATCCGTTGGTCACATACCTAACTGTTATCGAACACTGTGATTTTTCTGTTATATCAGTACTATCATCCGCAATTACGCCAAAAAAACAACAATCGGTGTCATTGATTTCTTTTTTTATATATTCTTGAATATAGTCATGGATACAACCAATTAGTTCATTTTGTATAGCCTTAGATTGTCCCGTAAAAATATTACTAAATTTAGCACAATGTTCAGTAAGTTCGGCATTTCTTTTTATTAAGCATGCAAATATTTCCTCAAAATTGCCACGGTTAAAAGAATCTGTTGTTTCATTATGACCTCAAAATGCCAAATCCTGTTTACCCAAAGTAATAGTAACATCAATTAAATAATTTAATAATAAACGGTTTTTTCGAACATTTTCATTATAAACAATTTTATTAAGACTTGCATTTTCTTGTAGTGCATCCGCAATAGTCGCCCTATTTTGCTCCAGTCTTGTAAGTGCTACCGAATTTTTAATATGCTCTCTTGAACTTTCATGCGATTTTACTGCTCGTGAAAAATTTTTTAAATCCGAATATCCGCCCCCTGAACCAACCTAATAAAATACAAGGCCAACAATATAAGCCTTCTTTATAAATACTTCCGCATAGCCACCTATAAGTTTCATACCAAGATATTTGAAAAGTTCTTGAATATTTTTTACCTTGCCTCTTATCGTTAAATATTGCTAAAATTTTCGGCGTCTGACGGCTACCTAATATCTGTTGCTTTTCAGTTTCGCTTCTTCTTAAAAAAGGCGTTTCAATTAATGAAGCAATAATGTCGTGAATAGGATTCATTTCAAAAGCAAAAAGCAAATACACAAAATGGAACGGTCCAACTTACCAAATCAAAACAAAACAAAAACTTACTCACGCGTATTTATTCACCTTAAAAGACAGAACGCCCTTAATCAGCGATTATCGCAATCTATTTCCTATTTCTTTCTCAGCCGCACGCACCACGTAAAAAGAAGCCGTTGGAATATTTCGCTAGTCATGTGATTTAAATAACCAATAAAAGCATATCCAAGCTACAGATTTATCGCCTCAAGAATGCAATAGAAAACGCGTGCATCGGCAGTCGCCATCCCGCTCTGTCGTAATCAGGTGACTCGCCGGCATCGGCACCGGCCGTTGATAAATAGGTCAGAAGTCGAAACTTTCCAAGCTAAAATTATTTCGCCTCATTCGAGAGCACTTTCTTTAGGAATGGGTTGGCACGGTCGGTTTTTTGATGTAGTCAGAATTTATTTTCTAAAATATTTATTATGGGATTATATTTTTTTTTTTATTTAATGTTATTATGTTGTAAAACTGTTAAAAAGTATATTTCTAATTGGTAATAGATAAAAAGTTATATAAAAAAATTCTCTTTTCCTTTATTTTGGGGGTGAGGCGCGGCCTCAGAGGCCTACCCTGACGAGTCGCCACTGAATGAAAAGCCTTCATTAGGATTATTCTGTGCAGCCAAGCACTGCATCACTCGTCCGCCTAAGTGGTCGTGGTACGGAAAGCGGAGACGACGGCGCGGCGGACAATGTAAACACATTTCTTGGAAAAAGTCATAATGAGATACAATCATAAAACTTTCGCAAATAATTAGAATATATTTTTATATAATGCCGATAACTTTTGGGCAGACCATTTGCTTGGGGAGCAAGTGCCGACAAATCGCAATAAAGTGGCATGAAATTTTGAGGAAATAAAATCACGAGGTACACGAATATATTACGAGTCAAATCATCGTTAATACTTTAGTGCCGATCGGAAGTTTTCTTAATTATTTTACTTGCAAAAGGAAACACAGCAATATTTTTATAAGTTCAGATCACCATTGTGAAATATTGCAAAAGTTTGAGTAGAACAGCTTAAATTCATTAAACGAAGCTTTATTGGTAGGCATTATCTCCATAAAAATCTATCTCTAAGTAGATATAAAAGGGTTTTAGGTTAACGAGTCAGTGATTTTCTTGCTTGGCAGTAATATTAACAGTATACTTTTTGGCGGTTTATCAGAACAATAAGTTTTACTGTAATTTAAAAACGTATAAATAATCTTATAATTATTACACACCTATTTAAATAACTGCATGGTCTATTGAATTTTGTATAGCCTATAGTATTATAAATTGCATTAAAACAGTACCTAAACGTTCAAGGTCAACCAAAAGGAAGTAAAAATGCTTTATATATCCGTAGTTACACGGCATATAAAAAAATAACTGTACCAATCTTACGAATCTAATTTCTCCCATGTCAAGCCTTCAATAGTGTCATTTGCTTATTGACACGTGTTTTTAACATAATGTTGGTTTTGGAACTTGATCGCTTTAAGGGTTAATAAAATTTACATCCCTTTTTAGTCCTTTATATATATATAAAAAAAAACAAAAATGTGATATTTTCACATATTTTAAAACATAAGTTTTAATGCCTGTTATGTCTACGTTGTGCTCTTTTGTGAATGTTGACTGGTGAGTAAATGAGCAATTAATTTTGCAAAATAACATTCAGATTGATTTATAATTATTTTAATGCTATATCTGACAAAATCTTTTCATATTTGTAAAGAATAAGTTTAAACTCTTCATATATATTTATTTTATTTTTCTTAATTATTTAATTTAATTTATTTATTGAATGGTGAGTGACCATTTTCTCAAGAATTGATCACTTGATGCTACATTTTATTCATTTCACCAAATTTTAATTGGTTTTCTTTCAGTTAAAAAAAAAATCTTTTTAATTTCTAAAACCCTTCCAAGTAGCACTGAGGATGGCGAAAGCCGAAAGAGCTTTGCTATGTTTCAATTAATAATGATACAGAGTTTTCATTGTCCATATAAAAAAATGTTAAATATAAAACTAACTGTGATTTTTATGTATAATTCAAATTTGTTTAAAAACAGTGGATCATCCAATAAATAAACTATAGTTTAAAAGAACAAGAAAAAACACGCTTTTGTCAGTGACGCATTAAAAAGTACAAAATGAGTAATTTACTAAAAATATTTTGTTATAATATATGCACTGTACTTTTGACAATTCATGACTATGGCAAAAGAGGGAGGCGTCTATTTGGTATAGACATTGAATTGTCAAGGGTAGAATGCATATATCGTAACAAAATATTTTAAGTAACTTATATTATTTAGTACTTTTTAGCGCGTTACTGACAAAAGCGTGTGTTCTAGTTTTTTTACACCATACTTTATTTTCTACTTGTAATTTTAAAAAATTTGATATATTAATGGTGATGTATTGGACTCGTCAAAACAAATCAAATGAGCCCAAACTTGAGGGGTTTAGTAGCTGGCAGCAGCGGTTCCATTTGGTACCATCGAGCTGACCAGAACAGCTCGATGTCATTGTATTGTCAACCGAATTACATACACTTGCAAATTTTCAAATTGATACTATAATTAGAATTAGGTTAAAAACGACATGAAGATTTGGTATTGATCTCATTAGCTCGAAGGTACCAAATTATTGTATGGCTATCAGAATGACATACAGTTTGCAAAATTTCAAATAGATACGATAATTAAATAGAAATAAGCTTAAACCAACTTCCTAAGTTTGTTCATATACATACTCAGTTACATACTGCTGAAGCTAATAAAACGTATTAAAACTATATATAAAACAGGTATCATTTTTTTCTTATTTTAAATGTATAAAATCTACGAGAAACTAGGCACATTCTGTATAACGTGTTCTATATGCTAATATAACTATTTTCGACAAATTTAAGGTTAAAATCCAATTTTTCTTTACTTTACAGAATCGATACCTTAAGACACAAATAAAGTCCATGTCCCTATCTCATTATTTTATTGTATCCCCAAGATTAAAAAAATAATAATGAAGATATAAGGCGTATTAACATTTGGATACATATTTCAAATTGAAATATTTATTCAAATGTTAATATTCAGTCTATTATTATTTTTCTTTATTTCATAACATACTTTTCCTTTCTTCTTTAGTTGTCAAACTGTTTCTTTTAAGTATAGATTTTTTAAATAATATAATAAAAAAAATAGCCAAGTTTTTTCCGTAGTATCAAAGATGTTCTAAAATATAGGTAGGTCATGTCCATGTTTTTTCGAAAATAAATTAAAATTCATCATAAAAATTCCGGATACTTTTATAATTACCAATTTTCTTTATGTCTTATATCAACGGAAGTATAAAACGTTTTTACTCTTCTTTTTATCACCCTGTACACAATTTGTATGATTTCTACTAATATTTAATTTAAAAATAAAGCATGAAAAAACAATATTTTTGCAGCATTTAAAATTAAAATTAAAAAACAGAAACATGGATGTTGCTTGTGGAATTTCGCTTTATACAGTAAAAAAATAATGATTACAAAAGTTTATTATAGTCCAAAAGTTGTCAAAATATGTTTTATATTTTCAGTATTATTGTTCTATCATTTAGGATAACCAAATACATTCTAGAAATTTAAAATTAAATTTTAAAAGCGTAGAATGGCGCTGAGTAAATCTGCTTGTTTTATGGATATCCAATTATCCTCTATTTATCGTTTTAAAATATTGAAACCAAAAAAATGTATACTCCCTTTGAATCAATATATTTGCAAGAAAAGTGTGAACTCACAAGAAAAAAGTTGCTTTAAATGTCACTTATCTCATCTATACATATTGTACACAATAATATTACAAATAATATTATCTAAGGGTTTTTATAAATTAAAAACATTGTTAAAAGCTCTTTTTTATTTCTCTAATCCAAAATATATTCCCATTGAATATATCAACCTAGCCTCTGTTCCTGCTAGGGTCGCATTGGCCCACTATTGGATACTTGCACAGACCGGAAGCTCTATTATTGAGTGTTCAGATCTCGTGACGTAAGGATGCCTGTAGATGCCTCGTGTAATCGAGTCGTCGGAAGGTGATGGTGACGTTGTCTAGTCCCAAGAACTATGTTTTCTCTAAAAAAGTAATAAAGTTCTTAGGTTACAGATGTAGCTAATTCGTATCAATTTGAGAATTGAGGGAATACGCTATCGCTTCCGCAAACCGTTGTATTCGCTAAATTGCCTACTTTCAAGTTAACAAATGTACCAAATTTACTACTTACCTACCAAACTACCGTATCAACAAAAATGTCATCTGCCAAAAGGTCGCCCCTTAAATATTTTCCTCGAAATTTACATAAACCCAATTCGACCACACTTGGCTCTTTAATTTTTAACATGTATGCAGCTGTTTTTAATATAATAGTATCTATTGTTTTTAAGCTAATTCACCTTTTACTTAACATTTTGGTAAAAATCAAGTATGGCGGAACAAAATGGCCGTTTTACAAAATACTAAATAAATGATTTTTAACAAACTACTAATCGAATAGCCCGCAAAATGAACCGAAAAATTATTTAGTCATAAACTAGTAAATTTTTAACGTGAGGCTATTATTGCGAAACAAAGTGGCCGTTTAATGACATGTTTAAAAATTCAAAATGGCGGCCTAATAAAAGGTTTAAATATATAAAACCTTCTTTTTAGGGAGGAAAAAAATAAACATTAATTTTTTTATAACTTATATGACCAAAGTTTTAAAAATATATATATATATATATATATATATATATATATATATATATATATATATATATATATATATATATATATATATATATATATATATATATATATATATATATATATATATATATATATATATATATATATATATATATATATATATATATATATATATGCTATCTGTACGTACTTTAATTTTGTATAAGTAATATTGTGTTTAAACGCGCATTTTCCGATTTTATTTTTGTTAAATTAGTTTTTTTGTTGCAGTTATTTAAAGGAAACATTTAAATTTAAAATATGTGTTATTTTTATTGATATCAGTACTTGTCAACTGAGTACTATCCAACTAAAAGTAAACCGAACAAACGATTATTTAATAATTATCGTATACCTACAATTTTTTGAAACTCGGTTTTATATTTCATATATATGGTGGTCTCGAAATAAAAAAAAATATTTATATAAATGCAATATTATATTTATTACAACGCATAATCAAATTTCGTAGGTCATTTCAGTTTATTTTTGTATGGCAGACGTACAGTGATTTAAACGCAGCAAAAATACATAATATTGACTTTTTATGTTTGATTGATTAAACTAAGGACTTCTCATTCAATACAAATAAAAAAACATATATTAATGGACCTAATTCTAATTTTTTTATAAAAAGTGTGAATTGTAACTATCTAGCTCACAAAATTTATATGATTTCAAGTTTGCCTATAATTTAATTAGGGCCTGCTAAAAAAAGTTTAAAAATGTTACTTAAAAATATTTCAAGTGATAAGCTCTTATTGTAATTTTTCAAAAAAGAATAGCTATCTTGTAGTAGTAGTTCGGCTGTTATACTGTTTGGTTGTGTTTTGTTTGTGTCGAGTTGTAGTGGCGAGTGTAAACGTTTTTTTTTGCATGAACTGCACGGACTTTGATAACGCTTCCACAAAATTCCTGATGTTACAAAAATCAAACCACCTCAGATTTTTTTGTGCCCTGTGTGACTCCCCCAATTTGAAACATCTCAACGATAAAATCGTAAATGTATGGCAAAATTTTATTCCACATGAACTTTTTGGCTCTGTCGCCAACCGTGTAGCCCAATTATCAAGTAGTGTACCGACATTTTACTGAGGAGTGAATGCAAGTAGGACCTCTTTGAGAAAAAGATTGACAATATCTATAAACTGTCAGAAGAGTTTTCAACTTACAAGTCAGATATGCCGTTAAAGTCTCTAAAGGATATGGAACAGAATATTTTCAATATTTCTCAAATCCTCTTCAACAATGCCGAAGAAGCGATAAAAATCCAAGTACAGGACTTCTCTTCTATTGAAGTAAAGGCAGGTATTGACAATATAAAGAGTAACCTAACTAGTGTAATAGACTTAGTAAAGGAGTTACACTCCAAATTTGAAAACCAAAATAAGTGAGCCTCTTAGAAAGACATACCCTACCACCATATCCTTGTCTACACAAACTATGGAAACTACCTTCTTAACTGCATCTACACAAACTCCAGCGGATACTCCCATTATTATTGAAGGCTCCAACACACTAGCTTGTGATAATACGCAACGGTGGCAGTATGTAATTGTAAAAAATCTTCCTACAAGCCTTACGCCTAGCAACATAGTTAACTACGTAAAGGAAGAGTTAGGCTCTACAGAGTTTATTCGCTGCTACCACCTAATCAATCATAAATCAAATATCGATTTTAAAATTGGGACCCAATCGAGAAAGTCTCCTGAAAATCTTTTAGACAACAACCTATGGCCCCATGACGTTGTAATAAAATCGTCAGCTGAATCCGTTCCTTCTAAAAAATCTGCAGCGAACTACCGTTCTTCCACCACAACAACAAAACTGTACACCAACTCGAGCTCCAGCAAGTCACTGGATATCTCTTTCCAGTTACTCAAAAGGCCATCATAATAGCTTCAGACAAAGAGGCTATTGCTGCCTGCAAATCAAATGCCCTTTTTAGCGACAACTACTACAGGCTTTCCAAGAAGACTCATCATGTCCAAGAACCAGCTTTGGATTCAATGACTCTCAGTCAGAACAGTGAAGCTTATGCTGGCCGAAAAAAGTTCTGATAATCGTTTCTTCCTCTCAAGAATAAGATAGCCTGCCACTTTAAAGGCCTTCAAGTTATATCTCGTCTTTCAACATGATCAACTTGCGTCAATTCACTCTGAAGGATTTACAAATCCCAGCATTAGGCTGTTGTTGGCTTCTGATGGCATTCTTACAGATGATAAAACTCTGCATAAGATTTACTATGACTTTCATGATGCTTATGGATTTAGTACAGCAGAAGTGGAACCCGATCTCGCTGCCTACACATCATATGTAACTTCGAAGATAACGATCCATCTTAAAAGGACCAGAGAATGCCACAAAAACTCATTTTCCAGCAATTCCCTGAAAAACAAAATTAGGTAACTTGTCGCGTCCTGAGGAACTAGATTCCTCAAAACTTCCTGTTGTTACGGGTCTTTGTGGTTCTAATTAATATCGCTTCTCTAAGAAATAAAACTAAGGAGTTATATCTATTTCTAGAAGAATTGGAGTTCTCCCGACTTCTGGGTGAATCTAAACAAACCCTTTTATGTGGCGAGATATTCCACAGATATGACAGAAATAGCTCAGCTCATGGAGGAAAACTGATTCTTTCTCTAAAGGGGGGGTATCGTCTCGGTAACTAAATATGACCATTTGTTAGCGGATAACTTTTTTGAATTTTCCTATAGTATATAATCAAAACTTTGATCTCTATGTAATCTGTATTTATATATCAATTCTGTTGTACAATCTTTCTTGAATTACCTGCTAAATTTGCAAGATAGTCTACCAGTAAAAGGCAGAAAAATTCTATGCGGACGCTTTAATATTGACTATGCTACTGTTTGTGCCACCCAGAAATATTTAATTTCTTTATTCGATTCTTTCGGCCTTGCATGTATCGTCCCTAACTAGAATTTCAAAATACTCTTCTTCTATCATTGATTGACGTGGCGTCTGATTTTTCTCCATCAGAGGTTCAATCTCAAGTTGGTAGCACAGGTCTTTCCGATCACGAAGCAATATTTTTCAAAATTTAGTATTCCTCTTAGGCCCTTACAGAGACCTCGTCATAAGGGCAGAATTTTCTCGGCCGCCAATTTTTCAGTATTTCATAATATTTGCTTAAACACCGACTGGAATGTTGAATTTGAGAGCTTTTTTAAATAAAATTTTAAGTGCTTTTAGATTTTTAGGCTTAAGACTATTAAACCTAAGCGTCTAAACCGTGGACCACGATAGGACTACGCATTTCTGCTAAAAATACGCGTTCTCTCTTATACATAAAAAAATTCGCCGACTCCATTCTTATTCTCGACGATATCTCTAATTATAGCAGAACCTATATTAAACTAATCAGGTCAGCAAAAAATATACTATCAAAAGGTCTAACAAAGTCTAAAAACGTTTCAAAGGAAACCTGGTCCATTATCAATGATTTCAGAAACAAATCAATCCCTGTGACTCAGATCTTGCCAAGGCCAAATGACCTAAATGATTATTTTATTAATGTAAACAAAAATTTTACCTCTGGTATCTCGCCAAGTTTGGACCCTCTTTCATTTCTCCCCTTCATTCAAAAATGTCGCTGATAGCTTTTTCTTAAGCCCTGTTAGCAGCATAACTATTGAGAGAAATGAATAATATCACAAGCAAATCTTCGTGTAGCACTGATGGCATTTCAATTATAATATTCCTGAACCTGTAGCTTCCAGTCATAGAGGCCCTTACAACACTAATAAAACAGCTAAAACAGCTATAATTATTCCTCTTCATAAAGAAAAAACTAACTCTTGCAATTATAGCCCAAATGCTCTACTACCAGTGCTATCAAAAATCATTGAAAGGTTACTGAAGAATCATCTTATGCAATTTTTCCTTAAATATTAGGTAATATTCCCGGCTCAGTTCGGATTTTTACCCAACAAGTGCACCAGTGACGCCATGTTCTCGTTGCTTAGCGACGTTTACTTATCCCTCACTAAGAACCACCCCATCACCTCAGTTTTTTGTGACTATGTAAAAGCCTTTGACTGTGTTTTTGATAAGCAAGCTAAATTTTTATGGAATCCGTGGTATTTCTATAAATTGGTTTAAATCTTATCTCGAGAATAGGCAATAATTTATAAGGGCAAATGGTTCTGATTCTGATTGTAAATTGATTACAAGTATAGTTGATTTTGGACCTATTCTTTTTTTGTTATAAATTAGTAGAGGGGATTGGGGGGTTAGTCTCGCTCCCCCCACCACTTTTTTCATTGGTCTCCCACTTCCCGCGCCTGTCCCTGCCACGCCTACTTGACTCTGCTTGATTCTGATTGGTCTTCCCCACTCTTACGTGTGCATCCGGAGGGAGATGTTTTATTTAAGCGCTAGCAGCCAACCTAACAGATCAATTCATTTTCATCTCTTAAATTTAGTCAGATGGGTTCGTTGAATACAGTACCTACCGAAGATATTATTGAACGTGTTGGTGAAGTTATTTGTTTAGCACTAACGGCGCCATTGTGGGACATTCCGGTGGGTGATCTAAAATATATTTCTCTTAATTACTTAAGAAGATTTGTAGAGTCAGTGGAGTTGTTACAAATTTGGGAAAAGCTACCAGAACGCTATAGACGTGACAAGAAATTACAGTTAAATTTACCGTGTTATACTCATTATAACCAAGAGGGTGACTGTATAGATGGACCACCGCGATCTATAAAAAGGTGTTGTGGTCGTGTGCAAGTTAGTGAAAGCTGTTAAAAAGTTAAGTAAAGAATTCTACTTGTTATCATTTTCTTATTGTCAGGATTCTATGCAAAGCAGACCACAATGGTGTCATTATTACGAGAAACTATCGAATGAGTATGCGAGTGCTGCATCTGCATGTGACAAATATTGTGAAACATTAGATTTAATACAACTTATTCATGACATAAGGGGATTGGGATTTGGTTATCATCTTCTTAAATTGAAAAAATATATTGAAGATCCCGTTCTAGTGAAAGACATTTTAAAAGAGGAAGAACTTTCAGTGTAATCATGGAGGAAGTTGTTAGAGAAATGTATGAAGAATTCATAATGTCTAAAGCTTGCTCTGAGTTTTTTGCGTTTGACGGACAAAGCAGTGAAGCTCAAAACATTACTGTTTATTTGCACTATATGGAACATGCAGAATTATGTGAACTAGCTGCTAAGGCATGTATAGATTTTCTTAAAAGTAAAAATGAAAGAAAATTTATACATGATTTAAAACAATTAGAGTTAAGCGAACATATATTATGTATAAAGGAATATTTAACCAATAAAACAAATATATTTTAAAACGAATCGTTTTATTTCATAAAAAAAAGTTATACAAATGAAAAACATTTGCTAATGCACACAAACATGGATTTTTCTGATGATAAAAGCAGCATGGTTCCAATTTCTGTAAAGCTGGCTGTTCATCAAATTCAATAACTGGTTTTTGAGAATATTTTCTGACAAACTCCGCCTTTTCTTCACCCTTAACATAGATAAAGTCGACTTTTTCGGTTAAATTTCTGATAACATCTCGACATCTATGATAAGGAGTAAATCCTTCATCCCAATCGATACAATGATGATTGTTCATTAGCCAAATAGCGTTGCTGTATAGTTTTGATGGTAAATGATTCATAGGAAAGGGCGCTTTAAATATGTGGTGGCTGATTTTAAACCCATCGTATGCTGCCAATTCTTTAACAATTAACTTATTGTTCTCCACTTTAAATCCTTATATATCTACAATTACTTTCATATCTTTAAATAGTGAAATTTTTTTACCATTTCAAATTTTAATTGGTATTCTTCTATCTGTTTCTTTAACTCTTGTAATTTGTGTTGAAAAATGATTAACCGATGCATATAATCCATAATGAAAGAAATTTCTTTGTGTCATGCTATAAATATTAAAACTGACGCATGCGTATTAAAGTTGTTTAACTATTTTTGTTAGAGGATTGTAGCTAAATATTTTATCGTGGAGGATGAGACAATAAACAGAGGTATTTTTTTGAATATTTTCATTTGTTTCAAATTCAACTCCTATAACTACAGAACCACTTTGAAGCGATTCCTTCTGATGAGAGCAATCAATGTGTGAAATAGGCGAAGTTGTCTTAAATTTTTCAGGCGCAAAAATTGGTTCACTTGTCAATCCATAGTAAGAATTTCTAAAATTGGCAAACATTTCATATAGAGCAGAAAATTTGTTTTCTTTAAAATTTAAATATAAATCGTGATATGGATATCTCTCAGAATTTAAAAAAATTCTTATGTTTGTTAGGTCAACGTTATCAAATTGACTCATGTCCTTTTTTAATTTTCCTTTTCGATCTACTTGGAAGGCAATAACAGCATGACGGGGCGTCTCCAGTTTACTAGTTGTTTTTACCGGTCATGTATGACGCGTTGCTTCAGGTAATTCGGAATATTCAACACATTCCCAGCTTCGAAATCCTAACAATATTTCCTTGTTTGTTTCTAATATTTTCGTTAAGGCAAGTTGCTGTGGAATATCTACCTCGATATGTGGCACTTTCCAATACAATTTTTCAATCGTGACTTTTGGAGTAGGAAGTTCTAATGTTTTGGGTTCTGTATCATCTATAAAGAGCACAGCATCTAAATCATTACTTACTCTGATGAGTACTAATTCTTGCTTCATATTTAAAATAATTTTTTTATAATCCTCGAAGAATCCAAGTAGCATCTTTAGAGGTATCGATACATTAAATTTACCTTTATTATCTACCAAAATTCTGTCTGCTTCATTTCTGTTGGGAAACCACCCAGCATTGTGAAGCTTTACGCTTTCATTGTTATTAAAAGATAAATATCCTTTGAGTGTTGATGTTAAACCAACATTTCTTACAGAGTCTACAGTTACTCCATTTAATTCATAACGTATTTCTCGAAACAAAAACGCAATACCATTGTTGACAAATCTTAATTTTTCTGTATATTTTCCTTCTTGATTAGCGAGATTTCCTTCTATATATAGAATACTTTCTGTGTATGTGTCTAATTCTTGGATTGGAATACGTATTTCATCATTATAATCAAATTTTGAAGAAATGAATGGTTTAGAGGTATGTAATTCGGAGCCAATTACAGAGTTGTCAACATATAGACTTTCATTAACGTTTAAAATATCCATTATTTAAAACTTTAAAACCCAACGATTTCAGAAACTGATGGTTTTTTATTGTTAACCGTTTGATGTTTTTGGAACTACTAACTTTGTGGTTAAGTTTTTCTTTTTTATAAGATTTACTTACGGTAATAGGTTCAAATTTAGATACAAATGGTCTATTATATCTAATAACCATTGTTGTTAGTTTTTAAATGTAATCTTACGGTAATGGTTTCGTTTCTGAAATTTATAAGGTGACCGTCTTGATCAATTATTTTTACAGTAATGTTGTTGATTGTTTGAACGCTAATTGGAAAGTATAATATAGGTAATGGTGATTCCACCATTTTATACCCTGGTGGTACCGTTGGAAAAAATTGGTGAATTATGTGAACTGGTTTGCCATTGTTAAATGAATTTACACAAATGTTACAATCAATACAAATAGCATTAACCTTGGAAATATTTACAACATTGTCAGATTCACTCCATTCATGAGGCTTAATTTTCCGTTTATTAAAACCTAAAAGGTTTCCTATTGAATCATCTTTTGTGAAATCAATTTCTTTACTGCATTTAATACTGCATTTTAGGGTATTGAGATTTGTCGTTAATCTAAACGAAGAGGGTTCTATAGTAAAAATTTCATGCAGTTTGTTATTTATCAATGTACTTAAGTCTTTTATGTCATAAGTTCCATCCGGAATAACAATCACTTTACCATCTACGTAAATTTTATTGTTTCCATCCTCTATATTAGGGATACTCATAAATGACTCAAAATCAGCTAAACCTAATAAATATTGCTTGTCGTCATCCAAATAGATGGGAGGATTAAAATCAGATGATAAAATAGAAGAATTCCCTGTAAGCGTAAATGTTGTAGACATTCTGTTAATTTTTAAGAAATGCCGTAATAATTTATTTCATGTGCTTATATAGAAAACTAAGAGCTAGCTGTCCACAATTATAGTTATTAAATTTTTGTTTGACCTCATAGGTGTAATATATATTTACACCCTTACTTGTATTAAAATATTAGATCAACTCAAGAGGTGGTTTGAGATTACCATAACTATCAAAATACACGACATCTTTTTGCTTTTTTATGTAAGCTACCCAATGAGAACCATCATTTTTTTCACTATCCAAATTAACAATACCAGTTTCTTTTTGTCTAATTTTTCGCGGGAGATTATCACGCATAAAAACACCTCTAAAGTTAGGTATCTCTAAAATGTTTGCATATTTTATTATATCAATATTTGTTAAAGCTCTTTGCGGAAACTTTATTTGAGCTTTTTTTTTATATTTTTTTTACGGAGCCCCCTTTATAGGGCTTAATGAACAATCCTTTTCTTCTTCTATATGGCTTTACAAATAGACCTTTTCCGGCTGCAACGTTTTCCATGGCTTTGTTATGACGTTGAGTTTCTTCAAGCAATTGTCTTGATGCTTTTACATCATTAACAGCTTTAGCAATTCCGGCTGCACCACCTCCCAATGCACCGAGGGCACCCAAAATTGGAAGCAAAAGAGGTAAAAATCCACCAATTTTTTTTGGAGTTTTTATAACGAGTTTTCGTTCGGATGTCTTAACACCCATACCAAACTTTTTTTTTCCTTTCATAATACCTGTAACCATCAAAGCTACAGTTTTTTCACCCAGCGATGAATCCTTAGCCTTTACTCTTTGCCAAGCCTTATCTGCTAAAATCTTATCTGCTTCGTGTCTGTTTGATAAATTGTTAGATTGCGAGTACGCTATGTCATGATCTTTACAAGCATCGTCTAAAGGATTTATGCCTCTATCCCCCCTACTTAACCTTTTTTCCAACTTTGTTCCCGGACCGCAATAGTTATAACCAGGAATGTGTAGTTCAACAGGTAGACTATTAATAAGTTTATTTACTAAACCCGTACCTTTTTTCTTGCTCTTCTTATTGGATGTAATCGAGTAAGGGTTGTGTATGATCATTTTATAGTTTTTGTAAACTGAGTCGATAGAGCTGCTCGTCTTCTATAAATAGTAAAACTGGCAGCAAATTGACTTGGCTGTTTTTTTTTTATAAATACATATTATTTAGAATGTTATGTCAGTTATTGCTGACGATGTGGATTGAAAAGCAAGCTTTTTCTTTACCTATTAAAAACCATGATGAAAAAATCTTAAACAAACCATTTAGAAAACATGGCGATCTCTTTGGTGGTGAATCAAAGAGATGTCTTGTTGTAGGAGCATCAGGGGTTGGCAAAACGAACTCCATTCTCACATTACTTGAACATCCAAACGGAATAAGATTCGAAAATATTTATTTATACTCAAAATCGTTACATCAACCCAAGTATGAGTATTTAAGAAATTTGCTAAAACCTATTAAAGAGATTGGTTATTTTGAATATGACAATGATGAAAATATTATATCCCCTCACGATATTAAACCAAATTCAGTTATTATATTTGATGACATTCCATGTCAGAATCAAACTGTTATAAGGGACTATTTTACATTTGGGAGACATAAAAATACGGATTGTTTTTTCATTTTTCAAGGTTATTCATCAATTCTCAAGAGACTTATACGTGAAAATGCAAATCTCTTAATTTTATTTAAACAGGACCTAACTAGTTTAAAACACATATATAATGACCATTGCATGATGGATATGACATTTGAGAAATTTAAAGCTCTCTGTGAACACTGTTGGAAAGAAGACTACGGTTTCGTTGTAATCGATAAGGACTCTCCCTTAAATTCTGGCAGATATAGAAGCAGGTTCGATTCATTCATACACTTATAAACATGGATAAACGACTAGCAAGAGAGTTAGTTAAATCAAGAAGAGCAGAAAAACAAAAATATCAAGCATTAAAGTCAGAAGCCTCAATGACTCAAAGCCAATTAGAAAAAACGTATCAACCGATAACACAACCACTACAGCAATTAATTTCAAATATTGCAAAAGCGGAACCAACTGACATAAAAGAAGAACCTCATACTTTTAAGGAATTTTAAGTACTTCTACTCCAACAAGGACAGCTAAGAGAAACTCCCGTTTTACCCACTGAGTTACCATCATTTTTTGATAGGAGTATTGCATCTACTAGTAATTTCCCTACCATTCAAGAAACAAGCACAGTAGCTGAAACTACACCCCCATCGGGTGATAGTACTGTAGAGAATTTAAATATCTCTGATATTTTAGAGCAAACTAGACAAACAATTCAACAATATGTTGACACTCCAGGATATAAAGATTGGTTGGAAGATTTTGATGAATTGCCAAGAAAATATATCGATGAAGGAGTTAGGGATACAAGACAAATATTTGATCACAATTATGGTATTGTTCATGATTTGGAAACAAACAAATTTCTTTTAGGGACAACAATGAAACCAGTTGAAATTATTAATAAAAATATAAAAGTTGAGGGTGTAACCTACAAAGGCACTCCAGGTTTATACGAACTACTTTTTAAAAAAGAACCTATTGGTTACAAGAAAGAAGACTTAGATCATTATATGGACATTCTAGCAAGAACTAATGCATATCGCAGAAATCACGACCGTAATGAGCAAGTTCAAGGTAACGGTTCAGTCAAATATGTAACTATTATAGGACCGTACTTACAAACCAAAGGGGTAACGAAAACAAGAAATATTAAAACACCTGCAAAAAATCTCATAGAAGCATTTAGTAGACCTAAGGCTCCATATAGGCAAACAAGGCAGAAACTGGGAATGGGGATATTGAAACTTAACAAAACAGATACGGACTATGTATATTGGGACAACATCAACGAACTTGTTGATAGACTTAGACTTTTAATGGCTTCTCGGGTTGCCGGACATACTGGACATAATAATGAAATAATCTCAATTATTGAAGCAGAGAGCAAGAGTTGCATATTATATATTGAGTATGTCGGTAAATAAATTTGGAACTCATATCCTAAATGCCAATGAAAACTTATATTACTTTTGCATCCTTCCCATGGTTCTTGGACATTCGACAAAATCAATTAATCTACCGAATGGTGAAACAAGACGTTGTTTTACTATTAGCGGCGATGAAACTACTTTAGCGTTTCCATTTCCAGAAGCAGACGTGATAAAAGTTCACTGTAGTAAAGACATAGATTTTATCATAAATAACAATATATTTAGTTCGATTGAACTATTAGGTCATAAACTCGGTAATGGTGAAAATATTTCTGTTGTAAGATCTCTTAAATATTCTGCATCACCTGGAGTGTTATACGCAGGATTGGTTTTAAAGTGTAAAACTGAAAATGAATAAAATTAAGGAGGATGTCGTTAATGAATTGCATAGACCCGCTAGAAGAAATTTTAAACGCAGACGAGTAATCGTAAAAGGGCTTAATGATTTGTTTCAAGCAGATTTAGTTGAAATGCAACCTTACTCAAAATTTAATAGAGGATATAGATATATATTAGTGGTAATCAACACTTTTTCTAAATTCGTTTGGGCACTACCTATTAAAACAAAAACTGGTAAAGAGGTGGCTGCAGCAATGAAAAAAATTCTCAAAGACTTAAAAGAAGCCCCTAAACACCTGCAAGGCGTTCCAAAGAATATACAAACAGATAAACGAACAGAATTTTATTCCAAAGATTTTCAGAAGCTAATGAAACAGTTTAAAATCAATCACTATAGTACTTTTTCTAATTTGAAAGCAAGTATCGTTGAGCGAGTGAACCGAACATTAAAGAATAAAATGTGGAAAAAGTTTAGTCTTAGATATATTGCCTGAAATTGTTAATGTGTACAATAATAGAGTACACTCTACAATTGGTAAAAAACCTAATGCTGTTAATAAGAGAAATGAAAAAAATATATTGAAATCATCATTTACTCATATGAAAACAGTTGATCCTGATTTAAAAAAATTTAAAGTTGGTGACTTTGTTCGTATAAGCAAACACAGAGAATTTTTTTCTAAAGGGTACACACCCAACTGGTCAAATGAAATTTTTAGAATAAAAAAGTTACAACTTACAAATCCTACAACCTATTTACTTGAAGATGAAAACAAATCAGAAATTCAAGGAGGCTTTTACGGAAAAGAATTACAAAAAGTCAGACATTCAGACATATACTTAATAGAAAAAGTAATAAGAAGAAAAGGAAATAAGGTGTTAGTTAAATGGTTGGGATTAGACAAAACACATAACTCATGGATATTAAAAAAGGATATTTTGTAAAATATTCATCAATAAAACACATTTTTTTTTATATTACTATTGTTTTATTTTATAATCATATTTAACATATTATTTAAAACAGGTTTTAAAATAATTTCACATAATTCAATTCTTCTTTTAAAATGTTGTTGGTCTACAAACTCTTGAGGCGACATACGAGATTTTCTATATGCAAACGTCCATGCATGCATCGTATGAAGTTGATTTATAGTTTCATCAAAACTTACTGATTTCTTCATAATATTTTCTTTCTCTTAATTTTTGTTCGAGCTGGATTGGATGCATTAGTAATAATTCCAGTATTGTACAAACATTCTCACTATTGGTGTTTTCACTTAACGACAGAGTATCATATACTTTTTGAAGACAATTGATTTCGAAAAACAGACTATTCTTAAAAATGTCGAAGTAACTGTTAAATTGCTGTTTTTGTAAAATATTTAATCTGTATTCGATTAAAGGTATTTGTTCCCATAATCTGCACACAGTTTCATTTCCAAAACAGACGTAATCATCATGTTTTGTAATCCTCACTATTGGCATTTCACCAAATTTCTCAAAAAGAATGCACATATTTTTCAAAAATATAGTTTCTTGAAAGACGTTTGATGAGAAAAAGTAATTCGTTATAACACCCTGATATTTTAGTAGGTCTTTCCAATCATCTTTACTTAGAACAATAGATTGGTTCTTGTTTCCACCAAATTCAACACATGGCGTAAAATCACTTTCTAAACACAAACCAATATTCACAAACTTTGATTTGGATTTATTTAAAGGGTACTGTTTACAATTTACTATGGTTTGTTTTTCGATAGAATGTATAGATGTTTAAACACATTGGACGTTACTCTCTGAGGGCTGAACATTATTAGACCGTAGAATATAGAAACTAACTAAATAATGATTTGCAGCACATTTTTATAGTCTACTGTCCCCTCCACTTAAATGGAGGAGGGAGATTACTTAACGTTGGAGGAGATAAAAAATTAAACTACAAAAAAATCAAATACTAAAACTTTTAATTCAGGTTTTCAAATACATTACAAAAGCAACGTAAGATGAAATAATTGATATTAAAGTCAGAAACAATAATATTATATAAAAATATACATAATTACAATTATGTTTTTTATGAACAAATTCTATCCATTCTGAATAAATGACAGGCTTTTTATCAAAGAAATATTTAATTTTCATATAATTATTAACACTTAAATCATTTTCTGAAATATTATAAGTAAACAAATGTGAGTTTCCATCTATGTAAATCATTCTCATTTGCTTATAACAATCAGTTTCAATTTTATTCTTATTGAGGCACACGTCGGCTCTAATTGTGTTAGGAATATGATTAACATATAGTATTCTGCCAACAAGGGAGACTAACATGACTAATGAAGTAGTAGTCATTGTTCTAAAACAACTAAATAATACTGTTTGTTACAACATTTTATATATTCACACAAATTAGTGAAACAGATCATCAATGAAACAAATTTTATAAAACTTGACAACTTTAACTTCCTTTTCCAATTTCAAAACCGGATAACAATTGTGTATCAAAACCACTTTTATTGCGAGTCTCTTCTAAACATGGTCTTTTAGATTTGGGTTTTTGTTCAGATTGTAAAATAGATAAATTTTTAATCATTGATTCTTTATTGACAATATCTTTGTGACCCCATGCTAAAGTTTTTGTGGTATTTGAAAGACGATATCTTTTATCGTCATGACTTGTCAAGGCTAGTTTGTTAATCAAATTCGTATAAATATTGTGTAGATGTGACTTAAAAACATACATTGTGCAGTATACTTTTTGACCTTTTTCCACAACATCTTTATAATCTGATAAGTTTAATTGTTTTTGTACGGCCGATTTACGAATACCTTTTGGCTTTTTATTTAAATTATCTTTGGTTTTTACACAGTATGTCTTAGCACCGGTACCAAAAAAACATTCTAAAGGTATACCTTTATATTCATCCTTAAATTTACCAATCACTGATGTGGATATCGGCATATTATGAATATTTGGTTCAGGATAGTTAGAGGTGTCAAATTGATCCAGATTTTGCTTCATATCTTCATAAAAATTTTCAGTTTCAATTTCTAGTATTAAAGAATCAGTATCAGTGTACAATAAACTTACATTATCTCCATATTTTAATTTTAAATATCCGTAATAAAAATCATACATTACAGTTTTTGCAATATCCAATATACTCATTCCAACATAAATGGGCCTATTATATTCGATACATATCTTTTGAAGTTGAGTAGCTACTAGATTTTCTGAAAAAAATTTTAAATCTTTAAATTGAGGTTTTGCAATTAATTTCTCAGCACTTAATTTGTTTCGCTCTCTCTCCCATTGAGTTACTAGCTTAATATCTACTCGGTTATCGACATTCTCCATAGTTTTACTAAAAATACTGTTATTTACCAATTTGTACGAATTTTTTTCAAATTTATTTTTTGAAGCATTTCGTAAATTAGTATTTAAATCAATATATTTAGCTAACCATGGCGATTGTGTAAATTTAATTCCCCTGTGTATTTTGAGAAGTTTAAGTCCAAATTTTAAGCTTTGCTTCAAAGCACGATAATGAAGAACATAATTGTACTTATTGTTTAAATTGGGAATTAGTTTAGAAAACTTGGAAATTGGTGGCTTAAATTGTTCGGGACAGAGCGGAAAGTCGTTATGGCTTTCATGTAAATTCTGAGGATATTCTAAGTCAACTTCAAATACATAACCCGTAGATGATGTATCTGAAATATTTAAAATATTAAGTTCATTAATTTTGTCCTCAGATAGCCAAACAAAGTTTTTTTCTGGCAAATACTGTTTCATTGCAAAACCATACAAATTTGTTGCATCTAAATAGGCAATATATTTCGTTGGATACTTAGGATTGAAATTATCAAGAAAAGGATTATTTGCCTCCGATTCTCGGGCTGAACAAGTACTAACTCCCCCGCGAACCCCTTTTTTGAAGAAATGAAGCATATCTGGATCAGTCAATAATTCCAATTATACATTTGTAAATTTCATCATAGCATCCCAACACATTGAAGGGCTTGTTACATAGTTCACGGTATCTAATTTATAAGTTTTATAACAAGTATTTCTATAATTTTCAAAAACATCGGCTAAAAGGAGAACGTCAGATTTCAAATATATATCTGAATATTAACCTATCGTGGAGCAATTGAATACATTCCATACCTCTTTAGCTTTAATGTAATCTTCATTACTAATATTTTTATCAATTAAGTCATTATAAAATTTATCAATATCAGGCAAAGATTTATCATCCAACTTTTCGTAAGTCAATATATGAATAAGGAAAAACTCCTTTTTGCCTAACATATTTAAATTGCTCTGCGTCTGAAAAATGTTTCTTAATTTCAAGACATTGAGAATTATCTAAAATATTAGATAGTGATTCAAGAGATTCTAGTAAAAACTGAAATGAGTCTATAAATCGTAAATTTAAGTAAAACTATCTTTTTAGTTTTAGAGTCATACGTGTTTACCATAATTTTTTTACTAAAAGAAATATATTTTTCTTTGTTTTGAGCAATAACTCTAATTGATTCTTTATTTTTACATAATGACTTAATAAATATATGAGAATAGTAATTCTTTAGATTATGAAAAATTATTGAAATGTAAGTTGGAGGTATGAAATGTAAATTACAAAATAAAATGAGCAGCGCCCCATAGTTACCGCTAAAATGACAGTGGTCCTTACATTTTTTAAAATTTCCGTCTGAAAAAGGTTTTTCACATATATAACACACAAGTGCATTTACAAATTCTTTTTGTTGCAAACTAGTTAACTTATTCATAGGCTTTTGATTTCTAAAATAATTGTTATAAAGATTTTTCACATCAAGTTCAATATATTCAATGAACTTTTCAGTACAATCAGTTCCACGATAAAGTTTTAAAGATGTGAGATTATTATCAAATGATGCTTTAATGTAATAAGCGAACGAATATGGCACATGTTCAGCAGTTTTAACTGTATAGGAAGTTGTAGGATCAAGCTTTTCGTTTTCAACGTTTTTTAAATAGCACTCGAAATCAGCATAAATTACAAAAGGTGCTTTTCTTCTGCTTTGAATATTTTGAAACTTTAATATGTTTTCTGGAATTTGATTTCCAAACTTATCTAAAATAAGTTCATCTGAAGGATATTCAATACGAACAGATGTGCAATCATATTCTAAGTGTCTTTGTAATTTTGCGTAGGTACAAAAATATTGTAAACATCCTTCACACAAATTTTTTCTACATTTCTTTTTTGACAGTTGTTTAAAAAGTTATTTAGATAAATCTTTTATCCAACAATAATGACTATTACCATCATCAGAAGTATTTAAAAGTATATTGATATGTAAATTCTTTTATGTCTATTATAGTGTAATGGTCCTACAATCTCATTTACATATACTCCATTTCTAAAAAATTTCTCAACCCCATAGAAATTTATGGATAAATTATTTTTGTTTTCAAAAGTACTTATCTGCTCTAATTTAACTGGAAAATTAATACCTGTAAAATCAAACACAGTTCTGAAGTCCGGGTACGAGGAAGTTTTCCTAGGGTCACCTGAAGGTTTACATATTGCTTATACAACGGCATATGCAAAACAGAAATCATCTTCATTCAAAATGTTTACCAAACTACCTTGGAACTGTGGAATTGGAATATAAGAGTAGCCACATAAAGGATTGTACTTGTTGATGTTTACTTCTAAATGGAAAATTTGTTGTAAAATCCAACCTGCAATTTAAAGAAGAGATAATTAGTATTTATTAAAAGAGACTGTTGTAAATTAAGATAAATTGAAGCAATAGCGTTTGAAATTTAACATTTTTGCAAGTAATTATTAACTTGCTTTGGTTGTTAGAATTTTGAATAGTTCGTCATAAAGATTATTTAAATCAGTCGTCTCAGTCACGTTATGGAAGGCTGTGTTGAATGATTTAACGGATGTAAACTTCAAAACTGGAGAGTAGTAGATACCAAATAATTCTGCATTTATCTTAACGCATCTATATAATTGTTGTTGCTGGCGAATTAATGTTACGACTTTCTCGGAAATTTCTTGCT